>CM076941.1:2278891-3478891 GCA_039566165.1 Maruca vitrata | reverse complement strand
TTTGTTACCTATTGAATATGTTTAAGTATATATTTGTGTATCCACTGTTGATTCTGATATCCGTAACACAATGTTTCGTTCGGAATCCAACTAATCTACGTACGTACAGTAGGAATAGTCCACACCTATATATACATAAATACAGTAGAGCGTCGATTATCCGAACTAATTGGGGGACGTGGGTGTTCGGAAAACCGGTATTTTCGGATAATCGAACTACCTATATGTGTATTGATTCAGTCATACATATTTACGTACAGGTATGTAAATTAAAACCATAATATCATTTATCGACTAGCGGTTACTTGGAAGTGACATACGAGTACAATAACAAGTGAACGAGTCGCGACAAGTGCGCGAAAACTGAAGCGCGGGAGGCGCGCAAGGCGAACGCGGGGTGCGGGGGGGCGTTGACCCGCGCGTTACTACTGTTCGGATAAGCGGTCGTTCGGTTGATCGACGTTCGGATAATCGACGCTCCACTGTAATCCCAAAAAAGTCGTAAAGGAAAGTCTACTAAATAGAGAAGTAATTCTTACGTGTTCATTAATTACCGTAGTTGGAACGCACACAATATATCAGACAGCAGAACTCTCAATAGGTACCTAAGGGTAATAAGCAAGTATTCGTAGGTAGGTATTATTAGTCTATATTTAATTTATTAATTTACAATGAAAATTAAAGTCAATGAATTTAAATTTACTGAGTATTTAAATAAATGGAATTTTACTGATTAAACTCGAGTCGTAGGTATGTTAATTACGATTCTAACATTATTATTTAGAGACCCGATGATTCGAGCTCTCATATTCACTAGTTCAAGAAGTAGCAAACGCACTAAGAAATATTTTAACCAAATTCCTGAGGTGCTCGATAATATAATAATTTAAGAGAAATCATCAGATACCCAATGCCATGCGATATTAAGAAATAAAACTGTCATCACGCATAATTATTCCTTTGTCTTATTTTGAAAACGGAATCGAGAAATTGCCGCCAGTAAACAATCGAAGTCCGATTCGGCGTTAGGGATTACACTTTACAGCTTTTTAATGAGCTCAAACCACTTACTAAATTTCAACGGACGTGACATTTCTTTTCATGTTTGTACACTTCTTTTTTCTAAGCGGTGAATGATTGCGGAGCAGAGAGATTTAGCTAACGAGACTGGGGAGGCGTGGAGATTTATCTTTTCGTAACAAATTTAGAAAATGAGACATCAGCGGGCGTTTAGTGAGCGTGTGTGCGTGGAACGGTACGGTTCAGATTGGAACGGCTAATTTGAGGTGCGATATGCGGACAGGGGTGACTGTGGGGCTGGTCGGTGCAGTACAGATTGTTCCAATTTACTCAGAAGTACTAGAACTTTTTTTTTTTTTTGTCCAATTCATCCCATCAGGGATCTAGCCCGTGCTGCCTAATAGAACATTTTTTTTTTATTTAATTTATCCTATGAGGGAAAGGCAAAGGGATCTAGCCTGTACAACCTACTAGAAGTTAAATTAATTTGGCGCCAAAATCTACCAATTTGTTTTATTTTGTTGCACCTAGTGTCACTCTCATAGTAAAAATAACGAATTTCTTGTACCTACCTGCTTCGTAAAGCACTTAACGCCTATGTAGGCAACGATAAGCAGACATGCTTAAGGCATGATAATCCCGTCCCGATTTGCCGTTCCAATATTTCCCTATTGCGTTAAAAATCTAGCGTGTCCTTACTCAGTTTCTAAGTCTAGTTGTCTAGACTATCCGTGTACCAAATTTCATTGTAATCGATTCCGTAAAAAACGATTGAAACATTAAGAGTTAGTAGTGGTACCTACATAGGTAATATTTTCTCATTTTGTAAATTAGTTACAATCCTTTACCTTTACACAACATCAGTATACACTGATCTGATGCTGTGGTAAGCAGCTTAAGCACTTATGATATATCTGAATCAAGAGTGCATTCACAAATATACTTAAATATATTTAATAAACCACCCAGACACTAAAAAATCACCGATGTTCATCACACAAATATTTGTCCCGGATGAGAATCGAACCCACGACTCCTGGAATCGTAGGTAGAGATTTGCTCACTAACCACTGTTCCACCGAGTTAGTCAGGACCCACAGTTTTAAATACAAAAAACTGACTGCCTCCACAATCCATTTTGCATACCTAATGTTCTACTATGAATTACGAAACATCAAAAACAAAATACGGACGACAGCCGATAAATAAAATAAATTGTCGAGATTTTTTCCCCATATCTCTCGTTATGCGGACTGATTGGCCATCTTCAACGAACTAAATCGCTTTATTTTGAAACGGAGAAGTAATGTGAATACATTTATTTTAGTTTATGTTTACGGATGATTTGATTAGGTATTTTATTGTTGCGATTATTTTCAGTACATTTTTTTAGATACTTAATTTATTTAACAAGAACTAGGTAAAAGCTTTTTAGGTTTCAGTTGCTTTGGACTTTGGCACTACATTTTTTTTTAAATAGCGTATTAAAATAGGTACTGCATTTGTCTTTTTAATTGGGTAAGCCAATTAGGTAGATACAAAACTTCGAATAAAAAACCATCCATTCAACTGTCCAATATTTAATTGTTAGTTTTTAATATACTTTGAGTCTATAAACAGTATTGCATAAAATATAAAACTTTTAAATTATCATCATGGTTACACACATTAGAACTGAAATACGGATACGGACGGAAATTAGAATGAAACTGTAAATATCTCGAACATTTTTAGTATTACATAACTTCTTTTAGGACTTTTCTCTAGAACTGTGGACCCATAAAAAAGTGTTACACGAAACTAATTACTCAAAAACTTTTTAACACCGGATCACGTATAGATTTACAAATAAATCAACGCAACCCGAACCACGCCGAGCCGGGACGATTAATTTAAAAAACATAAAAAATATGGCCGTTCGCGCCTTCGCGCGCTATTTGACAGCATGCCATAGTCACTGCGCGCCATGTTTATTTTTGGCGCCAATTAACATGTTATTTGGGCAATGAATCAAACGCTGGCTAATTACGATGTGAAATTAATGACACATAATGCGAGATGGCTATCTCAAGTGCATGTGTTCGCTGCAGCCAAATAGGTCCTATACCGATTACCGCCTTGTTGGTCTGTTGGTAAAAACCGCTGCGTATGGATCGAGAGGTCCCCGGTTCGAGTCCGGGGTCGGGCAAAATTTGTGTGAGTTTTTCTGTAATTCAATTACTCAGCCCGGAGTTAGGAAGGCGGCGGTTGAACGCCCGTGCCTCGGAAAGCACGTTAAGCCGGTGGTCCTGCGCCCGATCTCTCATCGGTCATGTCGATTGCCGTCTCACCGAATTATGAGTAAGTGAATGGAGAGTATACTTGTGTTTGCGCGCACACTTGTGCACTGTAATAATATGTCCTGCGCACTTGGCTGATCTCAATTGAGATCAGCCGCCATGACTGAAATCGGTCGGACGCCCTATTAGGTATACCGATTACGCTATCTGCAAAATATTTCTGTAGGGCTACCATGAGTTTAAAACTTACGCACTCGATATCGCCTACGTAAATATGTCTATGAAAAACTTGTACAGCGCCGCTGGTGGTTACGCGAAGAACTAAAATCGGCCGTATGAAAAAAACAACTCGATAGGTTTTTAACGTACGTAAGTTTTCGATAGCCAACTCATGGTAGGCCCTCTGAAAGATTTCCGATCCCATTTCGTTGATAGATACCTAGTCTAAGCTTCCCTTTCCTAGGCCCTAATATTATATAGATAATATTTAATATATTTTAGATGTTTGTACCAAATAAAACATTATTCTATTATATTCTAATAAACTAACCTACCAAAATACACTTACTTAGACATTTGACTGGCTGTAACAGTGGTTAGTATGCTGTGGTATGGTTCTACGGTTCCATGACTCGTGGGTTCCATTCCCAGTGGAGACAAATATTTCTGTGACGAGCATAATTGTTTGATCCTTGCCTGGGTGTGTTATTTATTTCATACTAGCTTTTCCGCCCGCGACTTCGTCCGCGTAGAGACGTTTAACGGGTTAAACATTACTTACTTACAGCGCAGTCGGTTAAAAAGTAGCCTATAACCTTTTCTAGGCTCTGGACTATATCTGTACCAAATTTCATTTAAATCGGTCCAGTTCTCTATGCGTGAAAGCGTAACAGACAGACAGAGTTACTTTCGGATTTATAATATTAGTTAGGATAGTAAGGATTCATGTAACATTTATTATTTAAATCGGTTGGTTCAATATTTAAGTGGAATGAAAGAGCGACAGACAGACAGACAGACAAGTTACTCTTGCATTTATTATACAACTTCACGTCATTGTCTCGTTATTTTACGAAAGGAACGTTTATCGAAAGGGGCGTTTTGAGAAAGGGACGTTTTGCGAAAGGTACATTTTGCGAAAGAGACGTTTTGCGAAAGGGGCATTTTGCGAAAAGGACGTTTTGCGAGCAGGGGACATTTTGCGAAAGGGACATTCTAAGACGGAAGGTTAAACTACGCTAAGTCCCTTACATGTACTTCCCTATAAATTAATCAATAATACTATAATACGATTATGATTTATTACTAGTTCGGTGAGACGGCAATCCGACATGACGCAGGACCACCGGCTTAACTTGTTTTCCGAGGCACGGGTGTGCAACCACCAACATCCTAACTCTGGGCTGAGTATTTCTTTACAAAAAACTCACACAAAATTTGCCTGACCCCGGACTCGAACCAGGGCGCGGGTACCTCTCTGTCCTTACGCAGCGCTTGCTACCAATAGACCAACGAGGCGTGCAAACTGTTAAACTGTTACTGTATAATGCAAACGGGCAGGGAATAATCGCCGTGGTACAGTGGTTATAGTCTTTTTCAGCTAAGATGATCCCTGTGACTCTTCATTGTGTTCCGAATCACGCATTTTACGTTTGACAAACGAAAATAATTTTATTGCACACCTTTTTCATTTTATTGCGGCGTCATTAGGAAAAATATTAAAATAAATGATTTTAAACTTTTAAAAGGGAA
Source organism: Maruca vitrata (assembly GCA_039566165.1). Classification (NCBI taxonomy): domain Eukaryota; kingdom Metazoa; phylum Arthropoda; class Insecta; order Lepidoptera; family Crambidae; genus Maruca; species Maruca vitrata. The sequence continues at coordinate 3,473,840 of CM076941.1, read as the reverse complement.
ACAGTATCGTTTAGTTTAATTTAATGTAATAGAAAATTTAAAAAAAGTACCTATGCAGTTTGTATACGTAGAATGGAACTTACTACATTCCATTCTACGTCAATCACTACAGTATAGTGACTCTTTTGAACGACAATCTATCTACATAATATATCTATACTAATAATAAATCTGTAGAGGGATCAATTCTGTACATGAAATATATTTTCATAGGTAATTATTATCAGGGGGTGATAAGGGATCGTTACTGATGCCAAAAATGCAATCAGTCAATTTTTTATTTAATTAATAATTTTTTAAAATTTTATTGTAGTCAGGGGATACCAGTCACAACTATTTGTCCGGTGGTTGGTGAACGGTCTACGGGTAAGCGACCCCGGCTCCTCGAGCTACTATCGACTCAGTCCAAATTATCCGAGGCGATAGTATCCTCCTCCCCTTTTCCTTCCCCCGTCATATATGCTTGCTACTCGTGGGAACGCAATGACCTTGTTAAAACAATGCACAAGGCAGAATGGCGGCGACGTGGTCCACAACCCCTCACGTCACGTTTCCCACAGAGGTGAAATGTGGATCGCTGGAAGTGATCTCTGCCTACCCCTCTGGGAAAAAGGCGTGATTTTATGTATGTATGTAAATTTTTTGTCTGTATGTATGTTCCTTATAGAAACAAAAAATACACGACGGATTTTGACGAAACTTGGTACAGTTATTCTTCATACTCCTGGGCAGGTTATTGTGTACTTTTCATCACGCTACAATTAATAGGAGCAGAGTAGTGAAGGGAAATGTGGGGAAAACGGGAGAAGTTACTCCATTTTTTAAGCTTCCGTCGCGTGTGCAGTCTTAATGGTTAAAGTTACATAGAAATCATGTATGTATGATGGAATATTCTACATAAAATTGTTTAAAACATATCTCGCAACAAAATATGTCTATCTTTTATGGTTGACTCACAATAACACGTGTAACTGAAAGACAGTAGGCTGTGTTAAAAACGGAGGAAAACGCGGACGACGTCGCTGGCACAGCTAGTACTATATGAAAAAAAAATGTATTTTACAATAGCATGTAAATAAATTTTCTGTACAGAATCGAATGATTTTACAGCTCCAGAAATATAAGATACGATGAAATTAAGATGATTATTGATATACACTCAAAGGAACAATATTTTTTTGGCGGCATTACTTTTCATAGTACTTTTGAGTGCTAGATAATGTTTTGGAACCGAAGCCGTACTTTTTCAAATCACCCCCTGGACTACGGTAAGACAGGGGATAGGGTAGTTTCCTATTTTTTTATTTTGTTATTGATGGATGGACCACATAATTGCAAAAGTGCTGTTAAAAGAGTGATTTGATATTTGGAAAACTCCCGGAGATATAACAGTTTCAATTGCACATAATTTGGACGAGCTCAAAACACTCCATGCAAATGTTGCAGCGCGATATGACATCACCCCGTGTGATACTGTATGGATATCTTTACTTTGTTCAGCAGCTATATATCAAATGTAGCCTTTACGAATATATTTTCGTAGTGAAAGTACTAATTTTGTAGTTTATTTAATAAGATGGCATAAGTAATTTTGAACAATTTTCGCACTTTTGAAATGGACTTTCAAAACCAACTTCAAATGTCTAGTATTGTCTCATTTCATCAGAAATTTTATTTTCGAGTTGACTAATGTTATTTATTTACCTTTATTTTACTGTTAATTGTGAAATTGCATGTAAAATCAGACTTAGGAAACTACCCTATACAACACTCGATTTTTTCCACTTGTCGCATGATTTTTGTGCGGCGTTGCGAAATAATGGATTAGAAGTTGTATTGAAATAGTATGACACATTGCCGTATAAAATCAAATGACCAAATTCACCCCGGTTCGGAAAATAAAAATAAAATTCCGACTTTTTAATGGATCTATCGGTGGCAAGAATGCTGCACAAAAATATGTGACCAAAATGACATGAAATGAAAAAATACTCACTTTACCTGTACTTTCGAATTCTCTCCTGTAGCATGTCTGTCTGTCTGTACCATGAGTTGGCTATCGAAAACTTACGTACGTTAAAAACCTATCGAGTTGTTTTTTCATACGGCCGAAGTTTTTCATAGACATATTTACGTACCTAGGCGATATCGAGTCCGTAACTTTTAAACTCATGGTAGCGCTACTGCAATCAGTTGGACAGCTTACAAGTGACAGCATAGTGCTGAATCTTATTATTTTATGCTCTTACATCGTTCTAGACAGGTCACCTGAGGGCCTACCATGAGTTGGCTATCGAAAACTTACTTACGTTAAAAACCTATCGAGTTGTTTTTTTCATACGGCCGATTTTAGTTCTTCGCGTAACCACCAGCCAGCGCTGTACAAGTTTTTCATAGACATATTTGCGTAGGCGATATCGAGCGCGTAAGTTTTAAACTCGTGGTAGCCCCACTGGTCGTTCAAATGACCCATATTTTTTTCAACATGGGCCTGTAGACTATCTTCCGCTTAGTTTGGTATCGGATTGGGGTATTTTAGATATTAATTTGGCTAGACACGAAACAGAGTGGTGGCCAAAGTTTGGCAAACAGAGGTCTGTGGATGAGAATGGCTTAGGAAATACATGGTGTTTTAGCCCTATAGTATCCCGTAGGTGGGATAATAGGTTGTTCGTTTTTCCGTACAGTTTTATGGTCGAAAAGCATTTAATTCTAAGGCCTTTTAATTTTGGGAGGCCTATGTCCAAGAGTGGATAGAAATAGGCTGATTATGAAATTGATGATGAATTCTGGCCACTTTGTAGTCAGGTAGGTAATGCCTGACTATTATTATGTATTAGTACTTAAACCACAGTTATTGAAACAAATTAGGTACGTGGTTACCCGGCTGCTGAAAAAAGGCGGCGACCGAATCGTGCAACCAGTATTATGGGTTTATTTTATTTATTTGGATAGATCTTTGAAAACTAGGTATGTATGTAATTTGTAGTAAGTGTATGGAGAGTTTTAGTCTTTTAGTTGCAAATTAAAGTTGATTAATGTTATAAATTTCATACATTTCCCACCGCCGGGGTTAGGTGGTTAAGCGGGCGGAACTTATGGTCGGAATCCTATCTAATTGTGTATTTTTATCATATTATATGTATGTTAAGATTTTCACTTAAAATATAATTTGACTAAGGAGGCCTTATTGCCCTAATTTAGGGTAGACACGGGTCTACTGCTGGGGCACAGGCCTGAGCAGTGGGGACTATTGTGTAGTTTTAAAGATTTAAGCATACTTAGGGACAGACAGCCGCCGGAAGCGATTTTGCTTTATACTGTGTGTGTAGTGAAGTCTACCAATATTGTTTCTGATATCCGTAACACAAGTGCTTTAGTAACTTACTTCGGAATCGGAGCAATGTAATGTAAGTAATGTTGTTGTAGTAAGCTAAGTTATTAATTCGTGTGGAAACATTATCTAGAGTACTCAAGAATTCCTAGGAAGAGGCAGGACAGTCTAGCGGCGGACGACACCCAAACGCTTTTCTAATCACGGTGGATTAGGGTTGCCAGATGGTAACTTATCAAATCCGGGATAATTCTACTAAAACAATGTTGGCTCGTGGTTATAATAGAAAATATCTTAAATGTCTATACTAATAGTACATAATTAACTATAGTTATAATCATAAGATAAAATACTGTGGTAGTTAATCAAACGTTAAACTAATAAGGAAAATAAAGAGCACTTCGCTTAAATTACCAATTTTAAACTTTGGTAGACAATGAATACCTACTAAATGACAAATTGAATAGTAATAAACTAAAAAAAAGTTTCCGAAATCCGGGACAATAAGCGCTAATTACTGGACACGGGACAAGAGGCAAAATTCCGGGACAATCCCGGATTTCCCGGCGGTCTGGCAACCCTACGGTGGATACTTCTAGCGTCGCGCCTTCTGTTTTTTTCCTATATTCCTATATGACATACTATAATGGCTTTGAGTAGCCTCGTCATCATCACCGGACTCGCGGGGGAGCTGGTGTCTCTCACACCTAAGAACGGCGAACGGTTATCATTGCGTGTACCTATCGATAGCAAACGATATTATTTTATTGACGGACTTTTATCTTATTGCTTTTATATTACCTTTTAAGCTATTGCATAGCTTCTATCGCGGGCCTTGAGCGCGGGGACCGAATAAAGAAATTCCGTAACGAAAAAAACCTCACGCTCCCCACTAGTCTAACGTCGTTTTAGTTCGGAAGTCTTCTTCACGGCGTTATGTGCCTGCGATTAGACGTATTGTACGACTCTATGAAACTCGCACGAATCGAGACGAGCTGCTCCGAAATCGGACGATGCTATGCAATAGCTTTACCGCGGCAGTCCCCGAGTGCCACACGTTTTTTTTGCCACTTTTCTCTCACATCGAATTGATGTGACGTCATCAATCATGATGATGATTACACAACGGTCTGTATGAGTAGAGGCTCAAAAAACCCTTTTATCGCAATCCTTGGGTCATAAAATTAAGGTAGTTTCATGATTCAGGGTTAGTAGATAGAAGAATCAATTTTCTAAATTCTTAATCAAACGGAGACAGTGTTCTACTGCCGCAAAAGAAACAAAAAGTACTTGGGGAACCAACGATTTCTTAAATACATATTAGTCTTTATGGGTCTACACGCGATATTTTGAGAAGCAAATACATTACGACTTACTGCCCGGAGTTTCGACTGGGTTACACCAATCATGGTCGCGAGCGAACTCAACATTGGACAATAAGAAGCTAGGTACTTATGTATTTGCTGCCAAGTAGGTAACTACATCTTACTTACTTAGCAGCAAATACATAAGTAGTAGTAATACATTCTTCTTATCGTATGGTTGATGAACAAGCTGGTGTCAGAGTTTTTAAACCGCCCGTAGGCCTCTGACATGGCTTCACACACCGTTGAAAAATTTCTCAGGTGTGCTGGTTTCCTCACGATGTTTTCCTTCACCGTTAAAGCGTCGAATGATGGTACCATATGAATTTCCAATTTGAAAAACACATTGGTACCTGGCGGGGTTTGAACTGGTGACCTCTCGCAAGGCAAGCAACGACCTTAACCACTCGGCCATCGACGCTTTTTTTAGTAATACATTGTATAGTAGGTAGTAAGTAGTGGCATGGGGTCTCATCCCATACATTTAAAATGATATTCCCAAAAACTACAACAGATGGCGACACGAGTATCCATTCGTTGATGATGATTATGCAAATCCCAGAAAACGATAAATCCAACCATTAAAAATATATAAACTAGTATTTAAAAATATAATAATACATAATCAAATAAATTTAAACCCTTTTAGATAAATATTTTCATAAATTTAAATTTGCAATAAAAATTGTAGTTTTCGTGAGTGCTAATTTGGTAGAACGCCATCTAGTTCAAAAAATTACAACAGTCAGTCATCAACTAGATGGCGTTGTTCGCGTATATTTTATATCTCATAAATTATAATTCTAGATTATTTAATTTCTTTTGTTAAAACAAGTAAATATATTACATGAATATAAGAGTTACTTGACTATCAACTACAAGAATACAACAAGAATGATTAATCTCTTCCTTAGATTAATATTTTGTAACATTTCTCCGAATGTAGGAATGAATATTCCCTAACGCAACAAAAACTATTCATCTATCTAGTTTAAAAATTGGAAAAAATTCGCATTCTTGACCCCGCCTGAACAGGGTCCTCGTTTAAATAGATAAATAAATAGAAATTAGATGTTTAAATTTACATTAGAGCTTTGAATAGCACTAAAACAACAAATAAAAATATTCGACTATTAATAATTGGGCATAAAAAACTTTTTTAAATATTTTTCGAGTTTTTGCTCAAAAAATATATATTTCAAATAAAATAAATATAATACAACATCAATTTCATTGTGTTCATTCCGTGGTAAGTAGTCGTATCACAAATAAACTTAAAAATACGTATATAAATAGCACACCAAACACGGCGCAAACAACGATGTTCGATTAAACAAATATTTGACCCGCGTGGGAATCGAACCCACGAGTCCCACGACTCTTGACGCATGAGACAGGGGCACTATCCAATACGCCATCGAGCCAATCAGCGATCCAGAGAAGAAATATTATATTATAATTTTTACATGATAAAGATATTATTTAACACAATAACTCAATTTTTTTCTATCTTGAACTTTTAAGTATCTTCTCGTTTTAAGTACATTCTAGAAAAGGGTATTTGACTATTTTTTTATTTTGATATAGTTGGATGGACCACTCGAACACAAAGACACTGTTGAAAGTATCACTTTGATATCTCAATAGCTCGACGAGATATTACAATTTTAATTGCACATTATTTGGGCGAGCTCAAAAACGCTCCATACAAACCGCCCCTGGCGTGTGACGTCACACGCAAGTTCTTTGTATGCAGCGCCTAGGAAGTTTGTTCGGAAGGTTCATCAAAAGTTGCGTTTATGGATATGTTTACATAATGAAAGATGTTACTAATTCTGTTATTTATAAGATGACAAGGAAATTTTAAATGATTTTCGCAATTTTGAAATGGACTTGCCCACCCAACTTTAAATGTCTTTTGCTGTCTCATTTCGCCAAAAATTTAAATTTGATTTCATTAGTAATATTGATTTGCTTAAATCTTACTGATTATCATAAAAATGGCAATCATAACAACCACTGTCAAATACCCTATTGCTGCATTGTCATAAATCACCATTACATTTTGATTTAAACCAATGGTTCACTACGCATCATAAAATAACAACTTTATTTTAAATACATTTTAACAAAGCCTAAAGTTTCGTCCGCCTCTCGCGCGGCACGATGTACTTGCGCGCGATGATAGCCTATTCGACGACCGGGCCGCGCTTGCTCTAAAACTCAAGAGGGCTGCCGCGCGCGTACGGCGCTGCTACACAGATTAGAATATTAAGGGCACGCTCTCTGCTATTTTATTATTGACGTTTTTATTAAATTAAAACGACAATAATAATGACTCATCAATATTGAATTAATAAATATTGTTATGTAAATTAGTAAATTATTATTGTTATGTAATAATTTACATATCAATATTTATTAATTCAATATTTAATAATTAACTTAGCTGTCTCAATACAATAATTAAAAATAATAAATTTTGATTAACATTTTCTAATAAATAATGCACCTAACAATCATTGTTCTATCGAAAAAGGCCCTCACAACTCCTTTTGTACAAGTGACACGCAGCTTCGAAGCAATATCAACTTCACGATCATATTGTTTTGGTACACTTTCGCACTATGTCGCAGTAGACAGTCCTTTGAATTTTGGGCGCGAGACGTTTTCCTTAAAGGGGGCAACCCTGCTCTTGTGTGAGGTTCGGTTACTCGCGCGCGCGTATTGTCGTTCCGCGACCCTATAACATATGACCCTATTTATATATATGTATCTAACCTTATAGTAAAGCTGTTTGGGAGCCTTTACAGCGACATCTTTTGATGTGCTTTTTCGACATGCTTTTACACTGGATGGGAATGGCTCGCTCTCGCTAGCGACATCTGGTGTGCAATCCGGAAAAGAGACATGGCGCGCGAGATGCCCGAGTTATGATGTCTACGTTTTAATGTATGGGATGGGGTATCTGTATAGTTATGTTATCTGTGGTAGTGGCAAATACATATTTGCTACTAATAACATCGCGTGTAGAATAAAGACAAATATTTAGTGTAATGGAACGGGAAAGTCTGAAATCCTACGGTTTCTTACCTGATTGCGTATAATCATGCCGCTTATCATCGACGAACTCCTGCGGATCCGCCGTGGACCCGTCCACATCGACGTTTTCAGAACTAACATTGCTCTCTCTATCGTCTTCGTCCGTTTCACACGGCACTTCATTCTCCTCCTTATAATTACCGCTAGTTGACGCAACAGCTCTCGGCTCTTGAACGAATTTGTCTGCTAGCAAATTTTCGATTGAAAACGGCAATTTCACTTCAGGTTTTTCTATTGCTGATTCCGTTTCTTCAACCTCCATTGACAAAGTGTTTTCTGGTGGATTCATTGTTTTGTTTTATCTGTTTCAAAAAATATGACCAATATTTGATGAACTACTTTCTGCTGCGGTTAGGCTGAATTAAATAAATGGCGAGATTCTTTTTAGAAATTTGTCCGATAAAAGTAAATTGCACTTAAGTACTTCGTTTATTTGAAATCTTCTTTGATACTTTTATGTTTAGAGGGATTCTCTTATTTGATTGGTTTTAGGATTTAATTGATTTTCTTCCAAACGATACTTTTAGGTTTTCTTATGCGTTCTCAAGCACTGATCTATATTAGTTTCGTTGATTTTCTATACAGATCTGTATTCTACTTTCCAAAATCACTATCACTGTATCACTGATAACATCGAAAATACAATAGTTAATTGGCCGTTTTATTTTTACTTTTCACTACACATAAAAACTTTTTCGAATGGAATTCGTTCCCGTTGGCACTACGTCTGCATTTCTTGAGTTCTACATTGTTTTTGGTGTTCCGATTTCGAATTTTCAACACCAACACCCAATTCACTGACTACCAACTCCCGCGCATCGATAATTTAGACTAATTTGAAACCTTTGCCGTGCGTTTTTGTCAAATCGCACCGCTGAAGCTACTGCGACGAAGAATGTTAACTGCCTCTTCTGAAAAACATATTTGACGCCCGCCCTGTCTCTTGGACTCTATCCCATCGTAATAAGATTGCAAATGGCATATTTCTCAAACATCTTGAGTGACTGATTTGAATGAAGATGGAGAGCTTCGACTAATGGGCGTCTTTTCTGGATGACAATTTAGTATAACACATTTAACTCCGCCAAAGTCAATTCCAGACCTAATTGCTAAGGGTATTCGGTTGAATTTCGAATGGGGGTAGTTAAACGATGCAAATAGCTCCAGAGGGCTCTGATCCAAGATATAATTAGAGGTTGACCAATCAGCGTTGAGTGGGCGTGGTCGGAGTTGCGCTCACGCACGTTTGTAGATCAAATTGGGATATATTTATACCGCGAGAGTTATGTGGTAGTTCATTAATTGTGATAATTATTTAGTTAGTCTCTTTAATTGGGTACGTCATGTGGTGGGTTAGATTTATAAGCGGGGAGTCGTTTCGTTAATTTATAACGGCTGATTGCAGCAAGCGTTGAGTTTGCTATTACTTGTTGGATTTTAGAACGTCTCATTATGAGTTCGTTGGTTATATTGGCTGAAAAACTGCTTTGGGTTAATAATTAACGGTGGAAACTTCACTGATTTGTTGCAATTTATGTATTTTCTATCTTTATGTGCTTAGTGTATTTATATGTTTCCCAAAAATAAATAAATAATAATAGTAAATATTTAAAACTATTTCAGACTTGCGCGTTCCATTACATTAAAAAAAATGTGTGCGTGTACTAGTGTACACACGTAAGAAGTGAAACTAAGATGGCGCGTAACGGAAAAATGTGACGCGTAACCGAAAAATGTGACGGTAAATTTTTTCCAATGCCGATAAAGAAATTTCACTTCAAAAACTTTTTTTATGTAGAATATCACATAAGTATTATCTTGATCTGATTCCGTGGGAAGTAACTTAAGCACTTGTGTTACGGATATCAGAATCAACAGTGGATACTTAAATATATTTTTTAAGACACCCAGACACGGAACAAACACCGATGTTCGTCACACAAATATTTGTCCTGGGAATCGAACCCACGACTTTTGGAACCGTAGGTACTGAACCTGGTCACTAACCACTGTTTCAGCGAGCCATTATTAAGGAATAGAATAGAATAGAAACGTTTATTGACCACATAACATAAACAAATAGGTATACAACAAATTATATCAATACACAATAAGACAAAACTCAATCAAAAACATAAAAATATATGACAGACAAAAGTAATACAAAGAATTAACACGAACAGATAAGGACAGGATGTGGTCAACGAGGTACAGGCCTCAGCATGTGCTACACCAGCCTGATAAAGGGCGACCATGATTGATATAACCCAGTCGAAACGTGGGTCAGTAAGTAGCTATATGTATTTGCTACTCCTTACCTGTGTCTACACGCGATGAAATTATATAATAACATTGGTGTTTATGTATTTCATATGTTTTCAAATAATCGTTTTTTGTTCAGAGGGTGTCATTATGATGTTTCTTGATAAATAACACTGGTTTAAAAAGCACTTTAGCTATAGATATCAGAGGGCCTACCATGAGTTGGCTATCGAAAACTTACGTATGTTACAAACCTATCGAGTTGTTTTTTTTATACGGCCGGTTTTAGTTCTTAGCGTAACCACCAGCGGCGCTGTACAAGTTTTTCATAGACATATTTACGTAGGCGATATCGAGTGCGTAAGATTTAAACTCATGGTAGCCCCACTGTTCATAGTTTTGTTGTGGAATTAGCGCACGGTGCTTTTGGCATTGTACCTATCTCCATCCTTAATTAATTGCGTGTGCAAGACTTTTAAATAGACGGGTGTCGGACAAGACTTCGAAAGTCCTTTTATCGAAACCCATTTCCCAACCGTCATATTGAAGATCCATTTGACCGAAGGGCCTTTTTACCGATGAGTCACTTCACCGGAAAGCTAAATTATCTATTACTATAAAAAAAAGCGACCCGCCCTCGCTTCGCTTCGGTATACCTCTATCTCTATATAAAATATTACATTAAAATATAATATTTATTATCAGGTACTTATTTACCTACGAAACGAATTTAAAGCGAATTCAAAATTCCTTCAAGTTAAAATCAAAGTGGCAACCACGCGACTTTTAAATTCGTGATATCTTCCGAAAGAAATGTCCGAATTGAATAATTCAAAAAGTAATTTAAAGGTACTGAAGCCGTCTTGAATATAAAGAAATTTATTTTGATAAGGATTAATACCAAGGTACAAATAAAGAGCCTTTTCAAACGGCGACATATAAATTAAATTTTTAGAATACATAACCGCTTACTGTGACATAACTATAATATTTAGACATATGCTGTCGCGACACTTTTTGTAGATAATGGAGAGTTCTGCAAAGTTGTAGTAAATGATTTTTTAAAGGTCTTAAATTTATAGACGTTCCACTATATTAGGCCTAACATAGGCATGCAAAATTTATAAGGTATAGTCAAATTAGTAAAAAATAAAAAATCAATTTAATTAATTTTGTCAGAAAAAAAATCATTAATTGCATAAAACATTTGTCAATCAGGAATTCGGCCATTTTCTTTTTAAATATACGGATGTCATCTGTGGTTCGAATACTCTCAGGAATGTGATTAAATATTTTGGGACCGTTGCAAAATACAGATTTGCTAAACAATGTAGTCTTTCTAGATATAAGACACAGTTTACCCATTTGGCGCTCCCGTTTTTTGAATTGAAACTTATTCAGATTGGACTTGACAAATATGGCGCTTTCATAAATGTTCATTTCGTTAGATTTAAGTTGGAAACTCATTTTCCGTCATCTACATAGAATTAACAATTTATAACTACATATGTATTTGGTTTTCGAAGAGGTATATTTTATGCTCAGCAGTGGGCAGCAATAGGCTGAAATGATGATGATGATTAACCATTTGGTCTAGAACCGGACGACCAATTTGAAAATATTATAACATCATTATTTCAAAAAGTTTCTTAAAATTAGTTAAAAACCATTTCGCCCAATATTAATTTCAATTTAAACGCTGTCGCGTTAAATTAGCGAAAGACATAAAATATCTCAATTCCACAAACTAAACAGTATCTTTCCAGCCAGTGTCACGTCTCATTATTAGCCCGAACGAATGTTAGCAATAATTAAATAGATAAATTAAAAAAGAACACGACTCGACTTGAACAGTAAACCTAAGAAGTAGCAAAAATATGCATTTCACAGATAATAGTTCTTATTTTCAAGCTAATAAGGGTCAATGAGTCAGAAAAGAGCGTAATTTTTAGCTGCAGTGTACAAACGAACGATATTTCGTCATTACGTGGTACGGGGGCGCTTATTTTTTGTCGGTGTCCCGCCTTTTTTCATCGGTTGATTGATGCGCGCGTTCCAATTTTGATTTATATTTTTTCTATTCGGGTACCATAGAGAGGAAACAAACTCCTTTCAGATGTTGCAGTAATGGGGTACCTATCGCTTAGGTATTCCTACTTATAGTGTTTCATGTAAAAAAATAAATGTATTATCATTATACGTATAGCGTAACTGCCTCGATGGTCTATGATATTGGTAGCAAGCGCTGCGTTAGGACCGAGAGGTCCCCGGTTCAAATCCCACTTCACCTGTTGACTTCACTCACTTTAAAACTTAAGCGATGTAATATAAAACAAATTTTACGGATTAAACTTGCGTTGGTATAAATTAAATCTAAACATGTTATAAACGAGTCTATTCTTTAAAAAAATGTAATATTTTAAAGGTGTTAGGATCATTTTTAAACAGTAAGTAGTTTTCGTACAGATACAGTACAGCATACTAACATACAAGTTAAAAATACGGGTAAGAACCAAACAAAAACTCCAAAAATGTTCCTTATTGTACACAATTTCACAAGTTTGGTTGCGTTTCCGCATACTTTACAAGTATTCCGCCCTTTCGCCCTTCGCCCCTCGCGTGAACGATTCCGGTATGCGCCGCGTAAACATTTTACACGTGTCGAACGCCGCCTTAATTGGCCTAATGGGAACATTCTGGCGCTTAAACGGTTTTCTTTTGATGACTTTTTCAAACGAAAAAAAAACCATGATTTGATTTTTTTTTACCAACTACTACCACTAAAATTTTTTTTTATCTAATTTATCCTATCAGGGAAAAGCAAAGGGATCTAGCCCGTACAAGTTTTTTTCGGTAGTGTTTTTCACACAAGGACTTTGTTAGGTAAACTTTAAAATAAAATAATTGATCCGAAATACCGAAGCTTGCTTTGTAGACATAATTAAGGTTTATAAATACTGATGGACAACTATAAAGGATATAGATAGGTACTAGCTTTATTCTAGAAAAAATGGTTCAGCCTTGGAATTTAGCTATTTTTGTCTAGGAAATGCTAGTTTGGCATGGTTTGCTTGCTAAGTAATACCTACGTTAACCGAACGATTTTGGTGGCCGATCTCAATGGAGCCAATTGCGCATATCATAAGTATATAGGCACAAGTGTGCGCACAAGTACCAGTGCACTCAGTCAGTGGTGAGATTATGGCAATCTGACATGACCGATGAGAGATCAAGTCCAGGACCGCCGGCTAAACGTGCTCTCCGAGGCACGGGCGTGCATCCGCCAACTTACCGAATACGGGCTAAGTAATTTCTTATCAGAAAAACACACATAATTGGCCCGGCCCCGGACTCGAACCGGGGACCTTTCGATTCTTGCACAGCGCTAGCCACCTACAGTAAATAATAATAAATTAGTTCGTAGATAAAAGATACTGGTATAAGGTATTTGTAGTAAGGAGGAAATTAATATGCCATTTCACTTCCAACGTTTAATTATTGGATAAGGAATCATTATTATCTATTTGAACGTGATAAACAAATTATTGAAAGTTCAAGAAACAAATTCGACCGGCTCGGTGGAACAGGGAGTGGTTAGGGACCCTGCCTGGCAGTTCCAACAGTCGTGGGTTCGATTCCATTCGGGACAAATTATTTGTGTTATGGACATCGGTGTTTGTATTTAAGTTTATGTTTATAAAATGTCTCTGACGCCCAGTTCTGACGGTGCAGTTCACCCGTGATCATGGCGCTTGCAACAGTGCCGAAATATCGGGAGCTCATTAAAACAAAACAGCATGGTAAATATCCCGGACACTTTCAGTTTTCTTAAGCCCATAGTACAAGTTCTGCTTAGTTTGATGGAAATGACCGTGTAGGAATATCGGTAGGAAGACCTATCTAATTAACAAAAATATTATTTGTCATGGACTTAAGTTGATAGACGGAATAAAGACAGTCAGTCTATTAGGAGCATAAGCAATTACGATCAGTAAATACTCGAGCAATTCTTAAAAAAAAGTCATATAAAGGCGCCGGGCCAATTCATCATTCGGAAGAATTTACCCACCACAAAAAAGGGAAGTGTTGCCAAATATTTATGACCCGGAACCGGCACAGATCGAGCGCAGCCGATAGCTATTTGAGTTTTTACCCGGTTTCAAGATATTTATGGTATTTCATAATTGATATTTAGGCGCCGCCATTAAAGTTCCTGCAGTTTTAAAAAAAGTTTTTTTCATTGCCTACTCATTGGCGCACTGTACTTCAGTAGCGCTACCATGAGTTTAAAAGGGTTCTCTATTTCATCTCATAAAATTTTTATCCATAATTTTACATCTCATAATGTTTTATGTCCGAATCATCATTTGCCCGAATGATCATTATCCCTAACTACATTTATCATAATATCACTTGCCCTAAAATCGAAATCCCTAAATATTGTTTACCCTAAAATCTTTTGCCATAAATATCACAATCTATAAAGTTTAAAAGACATAAAAGGCTTTTCCATAATCGTCATAAGTCCGAAAGTACTAAAGGTCCTAAAATGTTTTGCTATAAATATTACAATGCATAATATGTGAAATGCACAATGCTATTCTATAATTTGTTACAAATCCTTAATATTCATTTGGCAAACGAGACATTTAACAACAGAAAACTGAAACTGTCCGGGATATTTACCATGTTGTTGTGTTTTAATGAGCTCCCGATATTTCGGCACTGTTGCAAGCGCCATGATCACGGATGAACTGTAGGACTGCGAGAATGACGGTAGGACTAAGGGCAGACATATCGGTCTACCCTCTTTCTCAGTCTTTTATTACGCACGACACCACTACCCTCGTTCACATTATTGTCACTCAGAATTCGATCCAGACACACTACACTCACGGTATCACTTCTTTTTTCCTCGAAAACGGACACATTTTTATTTTTACATAAACGTATCACTGGATGCCATACTTTCGCTAGTTGAAACCCGTCTTCACGATTGAAGTTTTTGAATTTTTTAATTTCAATTGCTTCCCTGACCAGTCGTGGTATGTAATGGCGTTCTGTCGAAAGTATTTTTGGGTTATGTAACTCAATCCAGTGGTTCGTTCCCGATTCTAAAAGATGTTGAGCGATTGCCGATTTTTGTGCTTCGTTGTTTTTGACTGCCCTGATATGCTCTTTCACCCGGCACGAAATAGTCCTTTTCGTTTGCCCTATGTACGAGCTTCCGCAGCTGCAGTCAATTTTATAAACGCCTGGTTTTTCTAAAGGAAAGCTATCCTTCGGTGAGCGTAGAAATTGCGATACTTTTTAAGAGGAGTGAAGATAGTTTTTACGGAGATTTTCCTAAGTATGTTTGAGATCTTATCTGTCACTCCTTTTACATACGGCAAATATGCTGGATGGCGGTCTACACTATAAACCAGGCGTTTATTACGTGTCGGTCTTGATATTCGCCCACTGTATCCATTCCACCGTAGGACGTCACTTACGTGTTTAAGTTCATCATTTATATGTTCCTCGTCACATAGATTATATGCGCGGTCTGTAAGCGACTTCACTACAGAGTTCAGTTGGCGTGGATGATGATGTGACTCTGCATGTAGGTAGCGATCAGTATGAGTAGGCTTCCTGTATACCGAATGGCTGAAAGAACCGTCCTCACGCACTTTGACCAACACATCTAAAAGGCAATGCTCCTCTTATCTTCCATCTCGTACGTGAAATTCATCTTCCCGTGGATGCTATTTAAGTGAGCCAAGTAGTTTTGCACGGTACTTTCATCACCCTCTACTATACCAAAAATGTCATCAACGTACCTTTTCCAAATCCTAATACTATAGGGGGCAGTGGCAATGGCTCTGTTTTCAAAATGTTCCATCCATAAGTTTGCAACTACTGGGGCCACAGGACTGCCCATCGCCACACCGTCTATTTGGAGGTAGTATTCGCCTTGGTATATAAAGTAATTAGTAGAAAGGCAATGTTGCACCAATTTGGCATATTCCATAGGGATATCATTATCTTCCATTCTACTCTTAATGACTTCAATGCAGTCAGTAATGGGAACGTTCGTGAACAGTGATTCCACGTCAAAACTGACCATCACTTCGTTCTTATTGATCTTATTAAGTCGCAGAATGTCTATAAAATGCCTGGAATCTTTCACGTACGATGTGGTGCCACCCACCAAAGGCTGTAGGATACCGGCTACATGCTTCGCCAATTCATAAGTCGGAGAATCAATCTGACTCACTATTGGCCGCAAAGGTATATTAGGCTTATGAACCTTTGGTAGTCCGTATAGTTTGGGAGGTTGGAGGTTTCTTGGTCGCAGGAGATACGTAGCCATATCATCACCAATAGCCTCCCTGCATTCCTTTATGAGCTTCTGGGTTGCCCGATACGTCCTACTCGTCGGATTATAGCTCACTTTTTGATAAGTACTAATGTCACTGAGTAAGTCTCTGACTTTCTTGTCATAATCAGTGACATTCAAAAGTACTGTTGCATTTCCCTTGTCCGCTTTCAGCACTATCACGCTCTTGTCATTACGGAGGTCTCTCAGTGCGGAAAGCTCTTCTGAAGAAATATTTAATATTAATATAAAATATTATATTTAACAACAGTACCATCTTACAAAAACTGACTTATTATGTGTGACGAACATCGGTATATATAAATATATTTATTTTTATTTGTGTATCCACTGTTACATAGAAATTAAACAGTAGTAAATATTTTCTGGCGCTTCGCCGGCCGCTGCCGCGGCATTCTTTATCTCGCTTCGCTCGCTCGGCTCGCGCGTTTTATGGTCACCAGTTCTAACCTAACCTAACCAAAATTCTAACCTTACCTAACCAAATTTATCAAAATAATGATTTTCCAAATATTGTGTTTTAATTTGACCCGTACCATATCTATTATCAGATCGATTAATAAAAGAAACATTTGCCAAATAAAACATTTTATCAAACTTTTTAGACCAATAGTAGTTTGGTATGATAACTCAGTTGTTAAATATTCATTTTGCAAAATAATTATTTGTAAAATGAAAATTTAACTGTTGATCATTTGGTCAAAAAAGTCAGTCATTTATAAAATGATGATTTGACGAAACCATTTTTTGGCCAAACATTTTTTGAATAAAACAAAATTATAAATAATCATTCATAATTCGGACTAATAATATTATGATAAAGCTCCATTCGTAGTAACGAACATTATACTATGTAACACTTCGGGCATTTAACTTTATAGCAAGTAATTTTAGGAGATTTGATTATTATAGAAATCGATATTATGACAAAAAATGATTAGAATTAAAGACAATTAGGGATTATGAAATTTCGTACATTCGAACATTATGGATTTTGATGATTATAGCAAACGTGTTAGGGATTTTGATTTTCGGACAAACGATTTTCGGATAAGAAACAGACTCCCGTTTAAAAGTTACGGACTCGATATCGCCTACGTAAATATGTCTATGAAAAACTTGTACAGCGCCCCTTAGTGGTCACGCTGAGAACTAAAATCGGTCGTATGAAAAAACAACTCGATAGGTTTTTAACGTACGTAAGTTTTCGATAGCCCACTCATGGTATAATGTAGGTAGGAATAGCTTTTATCTGCGACTGCGTGTAGTCGTTTATTATATTTTTGATTTTGGACATTATTCTCTTTTCCGTGCAGTTGACAAATAGTTTTAGCACTTACCCACCTATTGGACCAAGATCCCAGGGCCGCCAGACCTACGTCATTTTAGCAAAGCTAGAATTTCCATGACTTATAGTCTAGTATGTACTTAGGAGAGTACGCGTACTCACTTGCTCGAAAGGGGGGCCGTTTCACAGGTAGCGCGAACTAAAGGTGTCCCAAAACAGAGGCAAAATACGTCATTTTAGCAAGCCTAAATTTGACATATATAAGTTCGTGGTACTATTTCCAGACTAATTGTAAGCTGCCAGACCAATCCAATGGGCCAATTATTCTCCCAGACACCTCAAAGGTTCCCTTCCTCAAGGGAAGGGTCCCTGTGATTGCAAGCTTGAGGGCGTATCGACGCACAGACTAAACGTCTAAACGCAGACACTTGAAATTTGGAAGAGACTTAGCTTAGATACCGTAGAAGTGCACTAAGAAAGGAATTCCCGAAATTCTCACGGGAACGGGAATAATCGGGAAAATTCTTTTGTATGAAAAATTCAAACCGCTTAAGTTAGACGCTTGAAATTTGGCATGCAAGTACCTTGGTAAACTTAAAGCTTAGTTGGAACAGGATATTGCAATTTTTTTGCTGGGAAGGGAGTTAGCGGGAAAAAACTTTTGTATGAGAAAATCGAAACTGCATAAGATAGATGATTGAAATTTGGCATGCAGCTACCTTAATGAACGTAAAGCTTCATTCTTACGGAAACGGAAGTTATTGAGAAAAAAAAGTAGTATGTTAAATTCTATAGTCCACGCGAATCATGTAGTCGCAGACACAGCTAGTGCAGCAGCAGCAACCTATACCTTATTTCATTAACAAAATGCATGATATTAATGATAACAAATAAGTTTACAAAATACAGATTTCAATAATAAGCCCACACACGAAACCAACACGAATGGTATAAAACAGTACTTGGTTCAAGTGAGAACCTACGATTCTTGGCGCATGCAATACATAATAGGGGTTCTACTCAAAAGTTTTCATCCAGTAAATTCCAAATGCGGTAAAACGAAAAATATTAACAGTATTTTAAATCAAATTCTACGTTGAACAATTTGTAGTAGGTATGTCGATTTGTTGTTATTTAAGGCAAAGCTACAATATATTTTTTTGAGGAAGTAATTAAGAACTTGACACCATTAAATAAAATACTACTAATTTAGTAGCAATATTAGCTTCTAAAAAATGTATGAGCTGGCAACACCGGAATCAGCCGTCATTGCCCATTTGACGTGTCGGCTATTGGTGTTGTGATTTCGTGGAAGAATTCCTCAATTATTCAATTATAACATAAATAAACAGTTTCATAATGGCCTATTGCTATGCTACATCTACACTCCTCGTGATATGAACTATTCGTACCGGAAATTGGGCTCACATATTTTTTTAAATTGTTTTTCTTTTTATTTTTAAATCTGTGTGTCAGTCATTTAGAGTGAAGGCATTTATTGAGATGTTTACTGTTTACAATCCGCCTGAACGTATTACGGTTGTGTACGTGGACAAATCATGGACGTGAATGCAACCAGATCTTCACAGAAATAAAACTACGTAGTGTTGTTTTTAATTTACGAAAATGCGTATGAATATTCGCAAGTTGACGCTTGCCGGGGCAGTCCTGGTTGTGTTTTGGCTTATAGTGATGTATTCTTCAGTGATAGACGTGCCAGGGTCTCTGTCCACAAAGAACAGTGTTCAGGAAATTCAAAACAGGATAGAGGATCTTCAAAGGAAGATGGATGAGCAAATGACAGAGAGCAATAGACTGTTGATGAGAGTCCAGGAGCATTTGAAGGCTCAGGATCATTCCAGGGTCGATGAGAAGGAGAAAGGGAATGATGAAGAATATTCAACAAGTAAGTTCCATTTTCCTTTTAATATTTTTTAATGGTTAATGAGTTTGAACTTTTGAAGTGCTGTCAACAAAAAGGTTGTATCTTTTTGTTGGTTTTGAAACATTGTATTTTAAACTTTAGACTTAATTATGTATAAAACCGTTTTCATTTATTTTTAAAATGCACTTTACACTTACTAAATTAAAAAGGTAATTTATGTTATATATCTAATGTTTGTTGCGGATCATTGTAATATTTCTTATGATGTAGCTATATGTTTAGAATTTAAAAATAGAATTATATGTATAGATGTTGGATAGAAGTTAATTATAAACTACATAACAACATTTCATAATGGATACTAACTTAACATAAAATCAATTTTAGATATAATTGATTTCAATATTTTTCCAGTGTTAAGCAAATTACTCTTTTCGATCTTACCAATAAATAAAAAATATCATGTGGTCAAATGCAAATACTTAAAAAAGATGACTTTTAATTTGGCTGTAGTATCATGATAAAAATATCAAATTAGATAGTTAATAGAAGGTGATCATCATTGGAGCTAGAGTGGGTATTTTGATTAATTTGGTTTTCCCGTATTAGTCTCTCGCTCTATTTCTACCTATTTATGCACATTAACATTATATGTTCTTCCTAACAATTTTATATAAGTTTAGTAGTAATTTCAAGTAGTATAGTCATCCATACTTAAGTCTTACTTTCCTTACTTAATATTATAAATGTGAAAGTAACCCTTTCTGTCCGTCTGTCTGCTACACGTTCACACATAAAGTGCTGAACCAATTTAAATAAAATTTGGTACAAATATAGTGTATGGAGTAATGTTTTACCTGTGAAAAAAACAGCCAATAGATGTCCCCACTGCTGGGTTATGAGCCTTCCCTAAACTAGGACGAGAAGGCCTTCGTTGACCATGCTGGCCAAGTTCTAGACCCAGCCTTATAGAATAGAAACAGACAGTGTATTTCTAGTCTACTATTTAATTATGTTACTAATCTGCAATATTCACATCTTTACTAATATTATAAAGCTGAAGAGTTTGTTTGTTTGTTTGTTTGTTTGTTTGAACGCGCTAATCTCAGGAACTACTGGTTCGATTTGAAAATATCTTTTTGCGTTGTATAGACCATTTATCGAGGAAGGCTTTAGGCTATATAACATCACGCTGCGACCAATAGGAGCAAAGATACAATGGAAAATGTGTAAAAAACGGGGGAAACGCGAACGAAGTCGCTGGCACAGCTAGTTAATAATAATTATGTTACTAATCTTCATATTAGATGTAACATAATTATCTTAAAAATCAGTTCGCAGTACAATACTGCTCATGTTTTCCCTCCCTCCTATGATCCCGGGTTCTTCAGGCGAGGCATGAAACGGCGTTTAAGCAGGCCTTCAGGGTGAGTGTGATAGGCTCAATATGGTCTATTGTGCCTGTCGACCACATATTTGGATCACTACCGCTTACCATCAAGTGGAGTGAGGTCATCTTGTTACCAATGTGTTTTTCAAATTTGAAATTCATATGTACCATCATTCGACGCTTTAACGGTGAAGGAAAACATTGTGAGGAAACCAGCACACCTGAGAGATTTTTCAACGGTGTGTGAAGCCATGTCAGAGGCCTACAGGCGGTTTAAAAACTCTCGACACCAGGTTGTTCATCAACCATACGATAAGAAGAAGATCTTATTAGCATTTTACAAAAAAAAAAGTCGGTTACTGCTCCATCGATCTATCGTAGAGTTCACCGGTTTACAGGCATCATAGCACGCATGAAACGTGCAAACAAAATTAACAGTTGTACAAATATCAGGTCGTCGCTCCGCCCGCATGATAATCGCGTATTGTCAACTTATTTACCCAGTTGCAGTCCGTGAAAATTGATATTGTGTGAAAAAGCTTACGCAAACACTTGACTACAATGTGGGTTTTTCTTAAATCAGAGAAGATTTTTAGCCCTTTCATGATGGAATTGGTTATGGACCATCATGTCGTGTAATTAAGGATTTTTTTCCCCAACTGACATACCAAGTAAATTTTAAAATTTTAAGTGCTAAAGCTTGCACTAGCTGTTGTAATATTTAGAATAACTGAATAAATCCAACTGCCTCACCTCGAGTCCCTGTGACATACGATGGCTTGGAGTAGCCTCGTCATCATCACCGGACTTCGGATTCGATTAATTGGTAGTGTTAACGTTAAACCGGTGGTCTTGCGTCTGATCTCTCATCGGTCATGTCGGATTGCCGTTTCACTGAAAATTGAGAGTGAGGGAAAATAATATGATGGACTTATTTTGGCTTACAAACTTGTGCAAAATCTGCACTAGAATATGTTGGCAGTTGGCTTTATTTCCATTGAGTTCGGATGCCATGGACCGAAATCGATCACACACCTTATTTTTTATCATCATCATCCTATAGATGTAGGCCTCCCCACGTCTTTGCCACTCCTGCCAATTCTCGGCTACCAACCAGCTCCTACCAGCCGTCCTGCGCAGATCGTCGCTCCACCTTGCTCGAGGGAATTCCACACTACGTTTGCCGAGACGCGGTATTCATTCCAGTAGCGGTACCATGAGTTGGCTCTCGAAAACTTACGTACGTTAAAAACCTATCGAGTTGTTTTTTTCATACGACCGAGTTTAGTTCTTAGCGTAACCACCAGGGGCGCTGTACAAGTTTTTCATAGACATATTATTTACGTAGGCGATATCAAGTCCGTAACTTTTAAACTCATGGTAGCACTACAGAACTCGTTTACCCCAACGGTTGTCGGTTCTATGGCTAATTGGCCATAATACCCACCACTGCGACGCGACGGCCCACTGTCACTTCAGCTTGCTATGGATTATAGAGCTATGTCAATCACTTTGGTTCTCTGTCGGATCATCTAATTTCTGATTCGATCCCGCAGAGAAACGCCGAGCATAGCTCTTTCAATAGCCCGCTGAGCGTTGTAGGACCTGCAGCGTCTCTGTCAGAATGACGATGTCAAATGCAAATCGCAAGTGAGAGATGCATTCACCATTTATGAGTATCAAGGCATTATTAATATGTATTTCATAATTTAAAAAAATAAAACATTGAAACCTTTTGACCCTATCCGACCTTTTACTGGAAACCATCGCGAAGTCTTGCAAAAGGTCGGTCATCCATTGTCATTTGAATGTGAACGCAACACAACAGAGATTAACGAAGCTATATGTCTAGCCTAAAACAAATAGGCTATGTTGGCACTAAACGCATTGTTATCGGCACAATAATATTAATTGCGCATACGGGTTACAAAACAATACATATGGTTACGAACAGACGGATAATGCTATTGTTGAATTGACATATTTATCTTCTATCCAATTTATCTTAACTTTTTAATTTTTTACTAATACTAGTGACCCGCCCTTGCTTCGCTTCGGCTGAATTTTACACTAAAACCTTCATCTTGAAGCCCTGTATCTATTAAAATAAACGTATCAAAATCAGTTGCTTTAAAGGCGAATTAAAGTTCGACTCTTGCACTTTCACGCCGTAATTTATACCTTTATGAATTTGGTACCTTTATATTCTTGATCCTGAGAAAGGAAAGAAAGAAAAAAAACATTTAGGTATTGATCATCATAAAAATAAATAAAGAAAGGACAAGTACTCAATTTAGATTTATAGTCATTGTGAATTTCTCATACACGTTAACACTCAATGGCCGATTATTATTTAAATAAAAGATTTCGTCCTGATATTCGATCGAATAATTTTAATTAAATTTAGTTTATCGATTTCTAATCATACTATTATTTATTTCTAACTAGGGGTCCCGGCGAATTTCATACCGCCAATACTGATTCTTTTTCTATATTTTCTCATTGAAACCTTCCCTGGACTATGACGAACATTTTAAAACCAAAATTACCTAAATCGGTCCGGGCGTTCTCGAGTTTTAGTCAGACTAACGAACAGCAATTCATTTTTATTTATAAGACTAGTGGTCCCGGCGAATTTCATACCGCCTAAAAGTACTACAACGAACATTTCAAAACCAAAATTAGCTAAATCGGTTCAGGCGTTCTCGAGTTTTAGTCAGACTAACGAACGGCAATTCATTTTTATTTATAAGAAGATAATACTATTATGTATGTGTATGCAACAGACAACCAAAACTTGATATTAAACCTAACGACGAAGTTCATTAATTGATTAATTACCGAACCTATATTAATCCTACGACATTTATCAGTTCCGATAACACTGGTCGACAGGATTTTGTCACAGATACCAATTTACTTTATTCTGAAGGTTTTTGATGTGCTAAATCTAGACACGCGGTAGCGTGTCAAGCCAAGTTCAAGAAACAGAACTGGCGAGCCGCACCGTGTGTAATATTACACGAACCATTTGGTACCACTTTTGAACCCCTCATAAATCAAAAACTATTTCACATAAACTCAAATTTGGCTCATATATTGTGACTTGCGAGATAAATATGTGTTCAAAATTTCATAAGCTTATCTCAAACAGTTATTTAGATATTAATGTCCAAAAATCCTCATTTTTATCATTGACTGACTGACAGATCAAAATTCTAGCCCAGTTCCAAATGACCTAGAGAGTTAAAATTTGGTATGCAGATAGGTAATTACATGAATACAAAGGAATAAATATAAAACTGGCAATTTTTTAATAATTATAGGTTTTCATATTTATTACTTAGGGTAGGTACCTACATAAAGTTTAGTTTTAGTTTTGAATTTGTCCTTTTCAAAGGACCCACGGCGTTACGATGATATATACTTTTCTACAAAAAGTAATGATATCCAATCAAAAACATAAATGTAAAATGAGAGCCAAGTTCAATATTATGATAATTGCCTTGGTTGTTGACTTCAACGACAAAAGAAGTGAGATCTAAATGGGTGCCAAGTTCAATGGTCAACCCAGAAATTTATTTATAAGTAACACTATAACATACCTATCATATCTTCTTATAACATAAGATAATGTATGGTGGCCTATGAAGGTCTGTCTTGGCTAGTTTTCATA
Source organism: Maruca vitrata (assembly GCA_039566165.1). NCBI lineage: Eukaryota > Metazoa > Arthropoda > Insecta > Lepidoptera > Crambidae > Maruca > Maruca vitrata. The sequence continues at coordinate 3,449,160 of CM076941.1, read as the reverse complement.
TATGAATTATTGGTATTATTTGTCGGCTTTTATTTTATAATACCGAAAAATTGGATTGCTGGTAGAAACTAGCGAGCGAACATAATAATACGTTGGTAGGTTTATAGAAACTAGCCAAGACACACCTTCATAGGCTACCACCATACATTATCTTATGTTATAAGAAGATATGATCGGTATGTTATAGTGTTACTTATAAATAAATTTCTGGGTTGACCATTGAACTTGGCACCCATTTAGATCTCACTTCTTTTGTCGTTGAAGTCAACAACCAAGGCAATTATCATAATATTGAACTTGGCTCTCATTTTACATTTATGTTTTTGATTGGTATAATTCTCTTTAGCAGTATAGTTCTACCACATCAGGTTTTCGAGTATCATGAGCCTAAAAATCCAAAAAATGCGTTTTCGGGTCACTTTCTGTGAAGTGTAGGAAACCTGATATATTTTCTGACAAACTTATACAAAGATAGTCACTTAAATATAACTCTTGAGCCTTTAGATACCGGTGAATTTACTCAGATATCATTTTTCTACTACAAGATATACAACTTTCAAATTTGTGATTTTTTTTCCATACATTCATGATTGTCTTGTTTGTAAGGGGCGAAATTCAAAAATTTCAAAATTGATTATCTTGATTTAGATAAAAGGTATCTAAGCAAACCCAACAGTATTTATAGGAGCAATATTTATTCTTAAATGACATGTTTGTAAATGTTAGTTAATAAATATATTAGGTTTGCTACAAGTACCAGAAAGTGACCCAAAAACACATTTTTTGGATTTTTAGGATGAGATATCTTATAAACTTGACGTGATAGAGAAAACTTGTATAAGAAAACAATGTTTGGCGCATCGAAAACTTTCGAAAAACTTTACTTTGGTTCCAGAGATGAAAAATAAGTCGAAATTTGTCGACCAGTGTAACCTATGTATCGATTTCACTGTAATACTATCACGTATTACTATCGGTGCCATGTGGTTTTTATATTAATACATTCCATAGTATAATATAAATAAATAACTTTTGTCTGTGAGTCTGTTTGTATTGAAAAATGCGATAAACGTGTAAATCGATACTCTTTTTGCATTTGACTGGCTCGGTGAAACAGTGGTTAGTCACCCAGGTTCGCTACCTACGGTCCCTATGGGTTCGACTCCCACCCGGGACAAATATTTGTGTGAAGAACATCGATTTGTTCCGTGTCTGGGTGTGTTATCTATACTATAATAAAAACGTAGAGGTAAAAATTCTTGTACTTTTTTGAAAAACGCAAAAAAAACGAGTCAGGGATATGTTTTGAGAGTAGTAGAACACATCCCCATACTCAAAAAAAATTTTTTTCTCTGTCTGTTTGTTTGTTTGTTTCGACTGACCGCCTAAACGGCTGAACCAATTTAAATGAAAGTTTGCACGAAGGTAACTTAAATTCCGGAAAAATACATAGGATACTTGAAATCAATGACAGTTAACTGGTTCCCGTGGGATATTAAAAAAACCCAAATATTTGACTGATCTCTGAAACTGTTACACCGATTTAAATGAAATTTTGCATGGTGGTAACTTACATCCCCGGTCAAGATCTTAAATACTTTTAGTCACAGAAATTCCTGTAGGATCGTTAAAAATCTAACTTTATTAGATCACGTACAAAAATAGTAAAAGTATATCGACCAAAATCAACCTTCTGTCTAGGACTATACGGACTACTTTATTAAGAAAAACGTCATAGTAGGGGAGGTAAATAGCTGGATTTGCACTTACTTAAACGACACGGAATCTGAATCAAAAGATTACGCTAAATCAGGAAAAAGTTTATTACACTTTCTTTATAAGTGGGGGGTCAGCGATTAATACAAGGGGGCTGCCTGGTAACAAGCGGTAGAAAGAAAAAAGTTATTTGATCGTGTCAGTCATTCAAAGTGCATGTTAAATAATTCCTAAAAAAATTGTAACGATTTGGATATCGCATAAAGTCATAATTAATGTTTGTGTCTGTTGAAAAACACAAAATCATAATCCTGAGATACTTTAGCGCGTTACAATTTTATGCAGGAGGTTCAAGTTGATATCAAAGTCCTCCTGTCCTCCTGTCTCATCTCACTGCTGGGCAAAGGTCTCCTTCAAACCCATCCATTGCTCTCATCCAAGCCTAGGACTTGCCAGTTCTTTGATACATGGACCAGATCTTCATACCACCTTTTCTTGGGTCTTCCTCTTCGGCGAAAATCGTCTTCAGGCACGCGAATTCTGGTCCATCTATTGTTCTTTATCCTGCAGACATTCCGCGCCCATTGCCACATCAGTTTTGACCAAAAACAAAAGCAGTACGGGAGTGGATGGTGGTATATTTTATTTTATCTTTTTACCTAATATCTATGATACTCCGCTCTATAGCGCTTTGAAAAACCTTGAGTTTGGATTTCTGATTTTCGGTGAAGGACCAAGATTCTGCCCCATATGTTAGGATAGGCAGTATGAAAATGTCGATGAGTTTGCGGTTCAGTGATATAAGAAGGTCACCCTTGATATACCCATTCATAGACCAGAAGCTTTTCCAGGCGTTGTCTACTCTACGGCGTACTTCTTTGTCCTGCCTGTATTCGAAGGAGACTGCCTAGCCCAAGTTTATACTCCTCTACATATTGCTTTACCTGCCTGTTGACTGCTATCCTATCATTGGTGCTGTTGGTCGCGATATTGGTTTTGGGTCTATTCATCGTCAGTCTAACCTCAAAGCTTTCTGCGCTTAGTTATTCGAGAATCAACTCAAGTTCTGTCGAGGTACACTTATTTGCGATGAGGAAAATGTCATCTGCTAGGCGAAAGTTTGTGAGTCATCTATCCCATACACCAATTTCTTTTGTTGCCTATAATATCATAGTGACCTGAAGACTTCTTGAAGCGTGCTACTGAAAAGCTTTGGTGATAGGGAGTCACCCTGCTTAACTATTTTTTTTTGTATTTTGAATGTCAGGCGTTCAGTGTGCAGTTTGATATCGGCTGTGCTTTGTTGGTAAATGATTTGGAGAAATTTTATGTATGTGGTTTCGACGTTTTGCTGAAGAAGAGAAAGCTAATTGGGTTGATGTGGGATACCAGGTAGAAAAGTTTATGAAATTCGCTACATTTCTCTTTTATCTGGTTTTCGGTATGGAGGTGGTCAGTTGTCCAATATTTGCTTACTGGCTTGCAATGTTGGTTTGATTTTTTTTTAATTGGTAGGCTGTTTGGTTTTATCTGAATGTTCAAATAGAGGGATATCGCTATTCTAAGCATATAAAGGGGAATTTATAAACATTCACGTAAAATTGTTGGATATTATAAAATTCCATTTAAAAATTTTACAAGACAGAGTCTGTGTTTGATCAAGACTGCAAAACCCCCGTTGGGCTCCCCAACTATCACGTTTTTAGCTGGCAAGTCATGTCAAATATTGTCAGATTTGATATGAGTGTTTAGTTCTTCGTTAGTTCAAGAGATGTCACTGTGCTCTATTACTTCGCAATATTGCTTCAAATACTAAAAGTAATTAAAAGTTTCCATTTCATTAAACTTACGATGATGAAACAATGAGATAATAACGATAAAAGTTATTATCTCATTGTTTCATTAAGAATACAATACAATCTACAAAAGTGGCACATAACAAACTAGCAAAGCAAATACTAATGTAATTCGTCACATGGCGACACACGTCCTTTATATACCTAGGTACCTTAAGGCAGTGGATCGGTAGTTTGTATTTTTTACCTTTTGAAGTCATCCTGATATCAAACATCAGTTTTGTGTACTATCTACATAGGTACAGTACGCTGTTTGCAACTATTGAAACTTGTTTCTGTCAAATCAAATACATTTTAACGTGGTTTTATAGTTCTAAAATGTGAAAAATAATTTTGTGAGTCCTAGCTACCACTCTCCTCATTTGGCTAGAGCATTGCTCAGACAAAAAAAATTGGGCGAGTGAATCCTCTTTTAGTTGGCCGATTTGTAATGAAAAATTTTGTATCTTGTTTATCACCTATTAATCAGTAAACAATTTTAGGTTCTTTCCTGGGTATTAATCTAATCAATAACTAAGTTTAATTGTATTTTATTTTCTAATAGTCCTGTAATTACTTTAAAAAATGCTTCCTAAAATCAAAATGCTGGCGAAAGTTACAATTCCACGCAGACGAAGTTGCGGGCACAGCTAGTTAAATATATTTAAGTATACTTGTGTAATACACACAGTTGATTCTGATATCCGTAGTGTTTAGGCTACTTACCACGGGATCAGATTAATGTATGTGGTGTTGTGTAATATTTATCTTTTATTACTCAATTGCGCGACTTAAAGGAGAGGTAATGTGTTTATTGCCATAATATGCGATAGGGTTACAAATGAACCCAAACTAAGCAGAGCTTGTACTATGGGCGTCCGAGACTGATATACCTACATACATATCTATTTATAAACATACTTAAATGCATAACCTGACACGGAACAAACACCGATGTTCATCGAATAAATATTTGTCCCGAGTGGAAATCGAACCCACGACTCTTGGAACCGCCAACCACTGTTCCACTGAGTCAGTTAGATTGTCATCTACCGAAAAGTAATTTAATTCAAGTCATATACTATTAGCAGACTGCAAAATCTAGATTAAGATCTACAGATCTTCTTCTTCTTTCTTATAAATAAAAATGAATTGCTGTTCGTTAGTCTGACTCGACAACGCCCGGACCGATTTAGGTAGGTAATTTTGGTTTTAAAATGTTCGTCGTAGTCCAGGGAAGGTTTCAATGAGAAAATATAGAAAAACAATCAGTGTTCTTCTTACCACTAGTTTGAAATTTAACTAAGTAAAATCTACCGACCTTGACTCTGGTTTTGTGAATGTCGTTTATAATAAAAGCGTATTATTACATATAATTTTCGTTTTTGTTTTTTCCTTAACACGTAAAAGGTATTATCTACCTAAGTCACTCGATGTTTTGTTTTCCTCAGGGTTTTCCTTAAGGATATGTTAATATGACAACTGGTAGGTTAGTTGCTAGGATACCTAACTTAACTCCTTAGACACTTATATTAAAATGAGATTGAAGTCTGTTTGGCGCCTTTTCACATTTAACTACTGAACTGATTTGAATGAAATTTGTTTAATAGATAGTCCAGGTCCTGAGAAAGGACACAGACTCGATTAAACCGCTTCAGATTTGCTGCTACTTTGACTTAAAAATGCCTCAAGTTATTTAACCCTTAATATGGCAACAGGAAAATAGATCCCACCAGATTTATAATTTTAAACTGTCATGGTTACACACATTATAAAACTGTAACTGTCCGGGATATTTACCATGTTGTTTTGTTTTAATGAGCTCCCGATATTTCGGCACTGTTGCAAGCGCCATGAACACGGATGAAACAAAACAACATGGTAAATATCCCGGACAGTTACAGTTTTATAATCCCACCAGATTATTAACCTTATCAAATGATTGAAATGAAAATCAAATGAAACTTTTATCCATGGGGGGCCCTATTAGGGGTTAAGAGGTTCCATAACAAGGCTTAAAAACGGCCTAGTCCCAAGACTACGCTGTTCATCCGTTCGTAGTTATTATGTGTAATCCACAATAGATAAATATGCAGCGGCGTATAATAAAGCCGAAGCGAAACGAGCGCGGGTTGCTTGTCAATCAATACATAGTATAAAACAAAGTAGCTTTCGCTGTATGTCCGTATGTATGCTTAGATCTTTAAAACTACGCAACGGATTTTGATGCGGTTTTTTTTAATAGATAGAGTGATTCTTAAGGAAGGTTTGTATGTAAAATTGACCCGGAGCGAAGCGAGGGCGGGTCACTAGTAAAAAAAAAAAAAACATTTTCTATTTCAGATAACCTAGTCCTCCCGATTCTCCTGATCGCCTGCGACCGAGTGACTGTCAAGAGATGTCTGGACAACTTGGTCAAGTTCAGACCGAGTAAAGAGACGTTCCCTATCATCGTTAGTCAGGTGAGTGAGATGTTTGAACCGTATATTCCCATTTGGCACCTACGAGGAAGTCTACACTGCAACTGCAGTGTAGACAGTTGAGAATATAAATAAATAAATATATTTCACAACATCACATACATTGATCTGATCCCGTGGTAATTAGCTTAACTACTTATGTATCAACAGTGGATACACAAATATACTTAAATATATTGAATAATACACCTAGACACGGAACAAACACCGATGTTCGTCACACAAATATTTGTCCCGAGTGGGAATCGAACCCACGACTCTTGGAACCGTAGGTAGTAAACCTGGGTCACTAACCACTGTTCCACCGAGCAAGTCAAAGAATATGAAGTACCGTTTGACCACCTATCATTCCCAACCGTCACACGGGTGGTGTAATTTATTTATTTAATAGGTTGCGTTCACCTCACACGATGGCGAACGCAATGGAGGAAAACAGGAATATTGTAGGTTATTACAGCATTTAGGAAAGTTATAAGTCGCTCTACATACTTGACTATGTGGGTTGTTACATTTTTGAAATGCTTTTTTAATGGTTTGACAAAATGTTGAGCTGCCCTGTTGATGTCACTGCATTGTCAATGCCTAATTTTGTTTTTGTTCTTTTAAATTTAAACGCGTATTAAATGTTTTGGCCCTAAGGTAATTTTTTTTTCTACCTATACAAAGCTAATATAAGTCATGTCACGAAAACACTAAAGTGAGTTAAATATTTAGAGTATTACAGCAGATGTAAAGTGAGTTTCGTAAGCATTTCTGTCGTATCTTCCGAATTCATCTTTAGCTTAATTAGGCTGATGTTTATTCAAGTATCATATCTACGTGAGTACTTGTTATTTTGCTGTAGGAACACATTAATTACAATTTTATGAAGTTTAGTAATTGTTCATTAAAAAATGTTAATTGGTTTACACCGTTATCGTGTCTGCATAAGGTTCATTATTTTATGATAGCGAAATATTTGCCACAGCTGTAAAAAATATGGCATAGGTTTAATTTTAATAGCTCTGCGTGAGTATTATCTGACTAACGTGTGTCATATAACTCATTTCTATTGGCTTGCTATTATTATTGCCATATAATTAAGTGTTTATCAATCTAGGCCACTCGTGACCATACAATGCAGTAGTGCATAATACGTATGTGTGTATATTTATAAACATATGGGCTGACATGATTTAAAAGGGTAAAAAGTACCCCGGAAGAGAGTAAAAATAGGACGCTAGACTCTGATGTATGTCTGTCCATATGTATGTCAACAGACTATATCACATGATCCTGAGTCAAATGCTTAATATAGTTTTTAAGTAGGTATAATGGAACTAAGCCGGTATCCGATATTTTCTACCTTTTAAGTATACTTTTTGGGCCTTGACCGAAAATCGATAGATTTAGAGTGAGTTGGAACGGGATTAATAAAAAAAAGTATATCCACGTATCATCGTTGTGACGTTTGAGTGGCATGCGCCATTTAAAGACTATTCTGACTGGCCCGAGTCCCGGGTTGAACCAAATGTATGTCTGATTTTCTGTTAAAAATCACTCGACCCGAAGTCGTTCATTGCAGTCGTCATGAAGTAGAGAGGGCATGCACATATTTGCACTCACTCCAAGAAGATCGGCCGGCATATCTGAAACCGATTACAGGTATGGCGGCCGATCTTCTTAGAGGATTGATCCTTATTACCATCGTTGGTTCCAGGATTGCGGCCACAACGCGACCTACCAGGTCATCCGTAGTTTCGTGGACGCCGATCCCTCCATCACGGTGGTTCAGCAACCGGACCTGGCGGAGGTCCAGCTCGCGCGGGTCAAGGTCAAGTTCAAGGGCTACTACAAGATCGCTCGCCACTACCGCTTCGCGCTCAACCACGTGTTCCGCACTCTAGGACACCAGCAGGTCATCATCGTTGAAGGTTGGTATCTGATCTATTGACAGACAGAGAGATTGATGCACTTGAATGATTATCCTTGCGCCAAATTAGGGATCTATTGACAGGCAGAGAGATTGGCGCACTTGAATGATTATCTTAGCTCCAAATTAGGGCCTTCCTCTGGGGATTTTATAGCAACTAAACGCAATTGGGCCCGTGACGACCCATGTTTTGCTTGCAATTTACTCCTTTACAGCATAGATGGTTAAAAAGTAGCACAACCAAAGTCCTATTTCAGGGTCTTTCCTTAAAAGCGGTTCAGTAATTTTGGCATAAAAGCGCGACAGAACGACAGCCACAAATTTGTATTTAGAATGATAATGATGAGTTTTGGCGTGAAAGAATAACAGATAGACCGACCCAGACTCCTCCACTTTAGGATGTCAGTAAGTAATTTTATCTAATATCCTGTATTTGTTCGCAGATGACTTGGACATATCTCAGGACTTCTACGAATATTTCCTTGGAACATACCCGTTGCTACTCAAAGACCCGAGTATTTGGTAAGTAAATAGACTTTTTTTTAATCAGACTTTTAATACCTGTTAATAACAAAGTGTTTGTTTTGGGAATTATCAGTACTTCGACCTTCGCAAAATTATGTTAAAATTTTTCTTTATGAGTAAAACATTACTCCCATATGTATTTATATATGTATGTAAAAAGTACCTATGTCTCTCGGTATATCTGTACCAAATTTCATTTAAATCGGTTCAGTCGTTTTAGCGTGAAAGCCCGATAGAGAGATAGACAAGAGTTACTTTCGGATTTGGTCGTTGCTACTTTAAAACATCCACTTATTATGCCAATGCGATTCAATATTTGAAGATGTACCGTATACAAAAATACTTGTGCAATTGTAATTTTAAGTAAAACTAATTTTAATGATTAAGCTCACGTGTATTGTTATTCTAAACATATTTAAAATTTTTAAGTGCTAAAGCTTGCACTAGCTGTAATAATATTTAGAAAAACGGAAAAAATTCAACTGCCTCACCGCGGCCCGGGGATTCGAACACCCGTCCTTCCGGGAATCGCGCCCAGACGTGCATTACCATCACACCAGACCAGCAGCTATTAATTGAAGCCGTCGAATTTTTCCCGTATATGACCTGTTAGCCACAGGTGGCGCCATCTACTATCAGTGAAACACACTGACAGCCGTAGACATCTCGTTACAGAAATGTAAACTACAGAAAATGATGACACACTGGCAATTAATGTAAATTTAAAATTTTTAAGTGCTAAAGCTTGCACTAGCTGTAATAATATTTAGAAAAACGGAAAAAATTCAACTGCCTCACCGCGGCCCGGGGATTCGAACACCCGTCCTTCCGGGAATCGCGCCCAGACGTGCATTACCATCACACCAGACCAGCAGCTATTAATTGAAGCCGTCGAATTTTTCCCGTATATGACCTGTTAGCCACAGGTGGCGCCATCTACTATCAGTGAAACACACTGACAGCCGTAGACATCTCGTTACAGAAATGTAAACTACAGAAAATGATGACACACTGGCAATTAATGTAAATTTAAAATTTTTAAGTGCTAAAGCTTGCACTAGCTGTAATAATATTTAGAAAAACGGAAAAAATTCAACTGCCTCACCGCGGCCCGGGGATTCGAACACCCGACCTTCCGGGAATCGCGCCCAGACGTGCATTACCATCACACCAGACCAGCAGCTATTAATTGAAGCCGTCGAATTTTTCCCGTATATGACCTGTTAGCCACAGGTGGCGCCATCTACTATCAGTGAAACACACTGACAGCCGTAGACATCTCGTTACAGAAATGTAAACTACAGAAAATGATGACACACTGGCAATTAATGTAAATTTAAAATTTTTAAGTGCTAAAGCTTGCACTAGCTGTAATAATATTTAGAAAAACGGAAAAAATTCAACTGCCTCACCGCGGCCCGGGGATTCGAACACCCGTCCTTCCGGGAATCGCGCCCAGACGTGCATTACCATCACACCAGACCAGCAGCTATTAATTGAAGCCGTCGAATTTTTCCCGTATATGACCTGTTAGCCACAGGTGGCGCCATCTACTATCAGTGAAACACACTGACAGCCGTAGACATCTCGTTACAGAAATGTAAACTACAGAAAATGATGACACACTGGCAATTAATGTAAATTTAAAATTTTTAAGTGCTAAAGCTTGCACTAGCTGTAATAATATTTAGAAATTAATAGCTGCTGGTCTGGTGTGATGGTAATGCACGTCTGGGCGCGATTCCCGGAAGGACGGGTGTTCGAATCCCCGGGCCGCGGTGAGGCAGTTGAATTTTTTCCGTTTTTCTAAATATTATTACAGCTAGTGCAAGCTTTAGCACTTAAAAATTTTAAATTTACATTAATTGCCAGTGTGTCATCATTTTCTGTAGTTTACATTTCTGTAACGAGATGTCTACGGCTGTCAGTGTGTTTCACTGATAGTAGATGGCGCCACCTGTGGCTAACAGGTCATATACGGGAAAAATTCGACGGCTTCAATTAATAGCTGCTGGTCTGGTGTGATGGTAATGCACGTCTGGGCGCGATTCCCGGAAGGACGGGTGTTCGAATCCCCGGGCCGCGGTGAGGCAGTTGAATTTTTTCCGTTTTTCTAAATATTATTACAGCTAGTGCAAGCTTTAGCACTTAAAAATTTTAAATTTACATTAATTGCCAGTGTGTCATCATTTTCTGTAGTTTACATTTCTGTAACGAGATGTCTACGGCTGTCAGTGTGTTTCACTGATAGTAGATGGCGCCACCTGTGGCTAACAGGTCATATACGGGAAAAATTCGACGGCTTCAATTAATAGCTGCTGGTCTGGTGTGATGGTAATGCACGTCTGGGCGCGATTCCCGGAAGGACGGGTGTTCGAATCCCCGGGCCGCGGTGAGGCAGTTGAATTTTTCCGTTTTTCTAAATATTATTACAGCTAGTGCAAGCTTTAGCACTTAAAAATTTTAAATTTACATTAATTGCCAGTGTGTCATCATTTTCTGTAGTTTACATTTCTGTAACGAGATGTCTACGGCTGTCAGTGTGTTTCACTGATAGTAGATGGCGCCACCTGTGGCTAACAGGTCATATACGGGAAAAATTCGACGGCTTCAATTAATAGCTGCTGGTCTGGTGTGATGGTAATGCACGTCTGGGCGCGATTCCCGGAAGGACGGGTGTTCGAATCCCCGGGCCGCGGTGAGGCAGTTGAATTTTTCCGTTTTTCTAAATATTATTACAGCTAGTGCAAGCTTTAGCACTTAAAAATTTTAAATTTACATTAATTGCCAGTGTGTCATCATTTTCTGTAGTTTACATTTCTGTAACGAGATGTCTACGGCTGTCAGTGTGTTTCACTGATAGTAGATGGCGCCACCTGTGGCTAACAGGTCATATACGGGAAAAATTCGACGGCTTCAATTAATAGCTGCTGGTCTGGTGTGATGGTAATGCACGTCTGGGCGCGATTCCCGGAAGGACGGGTGTTCGAATCCCCGGGCCGCGGTGAGGCAGTTGAATTTTTTCCGTTTTTCTAAATATTATTACAGCTAGTGCAAGCTTTAGCACTTAAAAATTTTAAATTTACATTAATTGCCAGTGTGTCATCATTTTCTGTAGTTTACATTTCTGTAACGAGATGTCTACGGCTGTCAGTGTGTTTCACTGATAGTAGATGGCGCCACCTGTGGCTAACAGGTCATATACGGGAAAAATTCGACGGCTTCAATTAATAGCTGCTGGTCTGGTGTGATGGTAATGCACGTCTGGGCGCGATTCCCGGAAGGACGGGTGTTCGAATCCCCGGGCCGCGGTGAGGCAGTTGAATTTTTTCCGTTTTTCTAAACATATTATTTGAAGAGCCGACGTTTCGAGCTCTTTACAGCGCTCGTGTTCACGGGCAAGACTGATCTCAACAATTGTAATTTTTGAACACAGGAGATTTTGTAGTACCAACGATGGTTAATGATTATGATTAGTTTCATCAAAGTCAGTTTTGTGCCAATCCAGGTGCATATCGGCGTGGAACGACAACGGCAAGAAGGACGTGATAGACATGTCGCACCCGGAACTGTTGCACCGTACAGACTTCTTCCCGGGGCTCGGCTGGATGCTGCGTCGTGAGACCTGGCTAAAACTGGAGCCGAAGTGGCCCGAAGCGTGAGTGATCATCCTCAGCTCATATATAGCCCAGTATATATTAGGTGTAGAGGACACCAGTCACAACTATCTGTCCGGTGGTTGGTGAACGGTATACGGGTCCTCGAGCTACTATCGATCAGTCCGAATCATCCGAGGCGATAGTATCCTTCCTCCTCTTTTCCTTCCCCCGTCATATATCCTTGCTACTCGTGGGAACGCGATGACCTTGTTAAAACAATGCACAAGGCAGAATGGCGGCGACGTGGTCAACAACCCGTCACGTCACGTTTCCCACAGAGGTGAAAAGTGGATCGCTGGAAGTGATCTCTGCCTACCCCTCTGGGAAAAAGGCGTGATTGTATGTATGTATGTATTAGGTGTTTCACCTCGGAATGAAATATAATAAGATTTTAGACTTTCGCGTTCCATTACACTGAATAATAGTTTTTATGAGTCTACACACGATATTAGGAGTAGCAATTACATAGCTACTTACTGCTCGAAGGTTCGCTCGCGACCATGATTGGTGTAACCAAGTCGAAAGTTGCTAGGCAAACAGCATAAAAATCCCAAAAAAAAACTCCAAATATTTTTTATAATGGACTGAAGGTTTTCATGAATAACAAGCGGATTTGAAATATATATTTAGTTTATTGCAATCACAAATATAGTTACAAGCTAGGCGCCGCAGAGAGAAGGAATATAAAATTAAGATGGCAGACCGTGACAGTTGGCGCCACGTAGTGGCAGCTATAAGAACAAGAGGAATAAGGGTTGCGTTCAATTATTGACATGGACATACGATGATGGCTTAGAGTAGCCTAGTCATCGACATCGGACTTGCGGGGGAGCGGATGGCTTTCACCCCTATAAGTTGGTAGTATAATAAGTAGATGAAATGTTTTATATTATTATGTTGTAGATTCTTCGACGATTGGCTGCGAGACCCTCAGAACACTGAAGGCCGCGCGTGTATCCGGCCCGAAGTGTCAAGGACCTATACCTTTGGAAAGGTAAGGCATTTTCAGCATTAAAACACATAAATTATGTTAAAATCGTTTTACGATCACGAGTCATTACCACAGTTGACGTGAGTTTGACATTTCAAAACTCTACTACTCTACGCTTTGTTTATGGACTGTAGAGATGGACATGCAAGGGAATGGTTTGAAAAATGAATGAGTATTTTCATAAAATATAAACAAAATAATTTAAACAATAAAATGGTTGTAATGGACTAATTAGAAGTAATACATTTTGTTTCGTATCATGCAAAATGTAAATTATTTCTGATGGTAGTGGTAGGTACGACTAAAATAAAAACGTGGGGCCTCTCTGAAATCCTACCTATTGCAGAGCATATCTTTATACTTTGGTAGATCATAACTCGGGGTTCGCTGGGCTATTATATTCCCATCTGACTACACTATTTTTTATTAAAGGAGTCAGATGGGAATAAAAAAATGTTAATCTTTTCTGGCGTAACATACCACTAAAATGTAATATTTATTTTAGTTGATTAATTCGTTCTACAATCTATAGCTCTAATTTACATTGAAATGGGTAAAACCAACCATTATTTTATGTTCCACAGATAGGCGTGAGTAAAGGTCTGTTCTACGACATGCACCTGCGCTCGATGCAGCTCAACATGGAGTACGTGCCCTTCACAAAGCTCAACCTTACTTACTTGCTCAAGGTACGTACCGTTCCCCCTTCCAGTGATAGGCAGTGCTGGATTAAGCTAGGGTGGAGCCTGTAGCAAATTCTGGCACATTGTACTAACACTCATATAAGTAACCATTCCCCAGTTAGCTCTAGTGGAGCGGAGTAAATATCAATAAAACAGGAGAGGTATCTCCTATTCTCCTATCAAATTTATATTTTTTGAATAACAGGACCCTTTTACTAAGGCTTGGCTGTCCGTTCGTCCATCCACCGACTATATCTCAAGAACGGTGATAGCAAGACATTTGACAGTTTCATAGCTGATGTATTACTATTGCAGCTTAAACAAATACTAAAAATTAAATAAAACAAACATTCAAAGGGAGCTCCGAGACATTAAACATATTTTTTTTTACATAATCGGTACAGAACAGTTCGTTCGCGAGTCAAACTCGCACTTAATATTAGCTTTTATGGGTCTACACGTGATATTAAGAGTTTTGACTTGGTCACACCAATCATGAGAGCTCGCTCCCGACCATGATTGGTGGAACCCAGTCGAAACGTCGGGCAGTAAGTAGCTACGTATTTGCTACTCCTAATATCGCGTATATACCCATAAAGACTAATACTTAGTGTAATGGAACGCGTGAGTCTAAAATCTTAGAATCGCACTTGTTTGGGTTCTTTTTTTTTAGATATTTCTGCAAGTTTTGACTGGCTCGGTGGAACAGTGGCTAGTGACCCAGGTTTACTACCTACGGTTCCAAGAGTCGTGGGTTCGATTCCCACTCGGGACAAATATTTGTGTGACGAACATCGGTGTTTGTTCCGTGTCTGGGTGTGTTATTAAATATATTTAAGTATATTTGTTTATCCACTGTCGTTTCTGATTTCCGTAACACAAGTGCTTAAGCTACTTACCATGGGATCGATGTATGTGATGTTGTGAAATATTAAAAAAAAAAAATATCGCGTATATACCCATAAAGACTAATACTTAGTATAATGGAACGCGTGAGTCTAAAATCTTAGAATCGCACTTGTTTGGGTTCTTTTTTTTAAAGATATTTCTGCAAGTTTTACACCAAAAAGTATAAACAACCATCTCTTCCTTCCCCAGGAGAACTACGACTCGGCCCTAACATCCCTGGTGTACTCGCTGCCTATGCTCCCGGCGGAGGAGGCGGCGGCGGGCGGCGCGGGCGCGGCGCGCGTGTCGTACCGCGACGCGGCCGGATACACGCGCGCCGCCAAGCGCCTCGGACTCATGGACGACTTCCGGGTCAGATGGGACACAGATATATATCTCTCTATACACACCGTGAAATTTTAGTGGTTGTTTTCACGTGGCAGAACGATTTGCCTTTAGTAACACTATCGAATCATGCAAATAATTCTTGAAAAAAAATCTTTTTTTTTCTCATATTTCCAACAAAATATTTTTCATATTAAAAAAAAAAACTATGTTTTTAATAAAAAAAAATAATTAAAAAAAATTTTTTTTTTTAAATTTTGAAAGTATTAATTTTCCAACTCGAAAACGAGAGAAGCTATCGTAGTTTTATAAAATCAGGAAATTTAGTGGTTGTTTTCCCGTGGCAGAACGATTTGCCTTTAGTAATACTATCGAAACATGCAAATAATTATTAGACTAATAGAAAAAAAAAATTTAAAGGAATTATTTGCATTTGCATGAACATCGGTGTTTGTTCCGTGTCTGGGTGTGGTTATGTATTTAAGTATGCATTAACATATAAATATATATGTATGTATATCAGTCTCTGACGCCTATAGTACAAGCTCTGCTAAGTTTAGGGTCAGTCGACCGTGTGTGGAAATGTCCCAGATGTTTATTTATTTTCTTCTGTCCACAGAGCGGAGTTCCCCGGACAGCTTACCGCGGCATAGTCTCTTGTTTCGTAAGAGGTCGCCGCGTCTACCTAGCTCCCAGTTTTGAGTGGACCAAATATGACCCACACTGGGGGTAGAACTCGTTATCCGACGAAGACTATTGACTGACCTGATGTAGGTAAAAAAGTGAAGTGTTTCGTGGTGAATGGGACAAATTTGGCACTGCAATTCCTATGAAATTCCCGGGCTCTTCAGGCGGGGCGTGAAACGACATCTGAGCAGGCCTTCAGAGTGAGTGATGTGCCTGTTGACCTCATATATGGACCTCATGGCTGCTTACTATCAAGTCAGGGAGATAGGTCGTCATGAAGATCAAAAACAATTCAGTGCAGTGTCTGAAGTCGAGGTTTGTTTATGGTGAGTCTTAGGACATATTTGTGACTAAAGTTTCAATAAATTTTTCGGACAAGTGTGTCTATAGTCAAGACTAACAAGTGTTTGCCTATGACTTGGCAAGCACATTCCTCCGTTTTTTGTTTAGTCAAGTGTCAAAAGTAAAAATTTGTGTTTGTTTATAGCTTGGAAAGCACGAACATTATCTCTGGTCAAGTTATAGCTATCTCATTATGAGATACTTTACTTTTCGTATATGTTTTATTGTTTTCACATTCTTCACGAATGAAGAACTTTGAGAAACAGCGATTTATAAAATTTATAGTGGCAGCTATTTTATTTAAAAGTTAAAATATGATTTTTAACGTATGTAATTGTAATTTCGTTAGAATAAATTTTGTGCATTATCGTCGAAAAGACTCATTATGTCGGCGAAATATGATAAGACAATTCCCATCTGACCCTATCGGGACGAGTGGGAATGACAAATGGGAAGACAAGTTTTGGCTAAATAATTTTAATGTGTATCTTTATCAAAATTACAGCTGGATCAGTAGGCCAAAATTTGTCCTTATAAAGCTCTGAGTTATTTTCTAATACCCAAAAGTTAAGGCCAAGTATAGACGATGACGAACCGAAAGGTTCTTTTAAAAAGAAAAAAAAAGTTAGGTTAAAAACACAATGTATATAAAAATGCAAATATATTTTATAGGTTTTGTAAATATGATTAACTAATTCTAACTAATATATTCATTGACTATTGTATTCGAAAGGATATATATTAATAAAAACATGTTTTTTAAAATATATTAAAAAAATATGGGCCAATTTTTTTTTTGAGTAATAGATGATATTCTATTGATATTTATGTTGTAAATTTAAAAGTTCATCGACACATAAATGTATTCAAATAAATGACGTTATCAATTCGTCAAATTCAATTTGTTTTTTTTTGGAAAAAAGTTAACAAAATAATTATTGACAATCAATTTGATAGAGATAAGAAAGGATACATTAATGTGCTGAGGACTTTAATCTTGTAAATAAATAGATTAATACGTTTACTTAATCGATATTCGTTTAAAAAAATGTTGTTTGTCTACCATAAAGTATTTTTTTGAGAAGTTGCAAAGTACTACATACTTTTTTCTTAGATTTCGTACCGCAATTGTAAAAACGGGGCCCTACTTCTTAGATTTGACTGTAAATGGTTTATAAAGAAACGTATGAGTGATTGGACAGCGTAACGTATCGCTTAATATCGAAACAGGCTTATTATATAGCAGGCCTTCAGTGAGAGCGCGACAGGCTCAATATGGTCTATTGTGCCTGTCGACCTCATATGTGGATCTCACTACCGCTTACCATCAGGAGGAGTGAGGTCATCCTACAGGAAGACTTTATAAAAAATATATTAGAACTTCCTCCAGATAAAATTTTGCTCAGAAATAATAAGTAAAATTACAAAATGTATATTTATTTATAGATCTTCTAAAATATAACATTACTAGCTGTGTCAGTTTTTTAATTGTTTTTTGCTCCAATTGGTCGCATCGTGATGTTATATAGCCTAAAGCCTTCCTCGATAAATGGTCTAACACAAAGTATGTTTTCAATTCGAACCAGTACTTCCTGAGATTGGCGCGTTCAAACAACAAACTCTTCATCTTTATAAAATTTAGTATAGATTTGTCGACAGCAACTATAATGTTTCTCAAATTAATATTTTAAAGGTAGACGAATAGCGTTTCTCCTTGTCACAATTAAAAGGGTTCCTTAATACTATTTTTAAATAAGTTAATTTACACCAGTTTGTTAAATCAGGTTTAGCCCATCAATTTCCAAACGTATCTCATATCATCATCATCAGCCCATATACGTCCCCACTGCTGGGGCACGGGCCTACCCTAAACTAGGGCGCTGGTAGCCCTTAATATAATTAGGTATAACTACAAAGGCATTCTTAATACTTTTCTTAAATGATAGATTTCCGTTTGGAAGTGGTCTAGGCTAAACTTGGTATTTTTTTTTTTGCTAGGCTACCATGTATGTAGAAATCATTGGATACACATTATAGCAAAATATTAAATGGAGTATACATACATACATACATAAAGTCGTGTCTTTTTCCCAGAGGGGTAGGCAGAGATCACTCCCTGCCATGTGCTACGGTCCTGGCACACCACTTTCGCTTCTTCCACATCCATCAATCTATTCATGCATGCTTGTCGAATACACGGGTACTTCTATCTAATCTGGTATTTCCTCAAAATTTGATCTATGTATATACTTTGGTATATAATCTACTGTCGTTAATTTTGAAGAATGGATGGGAAGCTATAATAGACATCTATATATAGAAAAATAAACTAGACATAAAAAAAATTGTATGTCTTTGACTCCATTTAATATTTTTGCTAAACTTGGGCATTTGTATAAAAAAAATTGTAAACTCTAAATAGTTTGAGTTTGAAATTATTTAGCTCTCTCCATATAGATAGTATAATCATAATAATTATTTTTTCAGCGAATTCTTTAATAGATAGATACATTCCATATAACAAATGAACTTACATGTGGAACATAGCTAAGTATTAGAGTCAAGAAAATATCGAGTAGGACTTTTCGGTCTTTATTATTTTCTTTCAATAATAATAATTTACCAATGTTTTAATTTTTTTTTCTTTTTGTTTAATGTTTTTAATTTCTTTTCTAATTTTTTTATCAACGTAGTATTGGAAGATTTTTTTTTTGTATTTTGTCGTAGAAAGATTTTTTTTTAAATTTTTTGTCACTATAGTAATGGAAGATATGTAATTTACTTTTTTTTTGTAATTGAAAATAAATTAAAACATGATGATTTCACAGTCACACAGGCATTCAGTGTACCAGTGTAATCATATTACCTACCACATATATGTATAAAAAATACACATATCTCTTGTAATAACGTCCGTCCGTCAGTATAACGTTATGAATGTACTAGGATGGTATTAGGGAAGCTATAATACACCGTGAAATTTTTGTGGTGGTTTTCCACAATATAAAATGATTCTATCTATTCCAATAGATTTGTGTGGTATTTTTTAATTCAAATCTATAAATACCAGTTTTTTAACGAAAATGATAAACGAAACAAGGAAATCTATTTTAGATTGCTGCATTACTTAAGGCATAGAGATTATTTAGCATTAATCATCGATTTCGTGCGGCAAGCAGTACCTGATAACGTCACATCTCGCATAAGAACTATCGTTTCTCACGCTTTCGAGTTAGTTTTTTTTTTCTAGAAATAACTAGCATAATTCTTTAGTACAACTAAAGGTAAATAGTTCTGCTTCATGAAAAACACTACCAAAATTTCGCGGTGTATACACCGCGAAATTTTGGTAGTGTTTTTCATGAAGTTTTGGTAGTGTTTTTTATACAATATATATGCGATCAAAGGTATACCTTTGATCGCATATATATTATTCATGGGCACTTATTGTTTCATTAATTTGACTATAGATAGGAACAGCATAACTTTTTTAAACTCCTTACAAAATCTATGTACGAATGTCTAAATTAGAAAGTGTAAATGTGTAAAAATTAATAAATATTTACCTACTTAACATAGGTACATCTATTTTAATGTATTTGATATGATATTTAAATTGTATATAACTGTAAAAATTACGAGATTATATTGTAAAAGGCTGATCATTGCATCATCCAATACCTACATTGACATAGTACAAGTAAGTGTATCAGACTATTTTCTAGTAATTTAATACTTTTAATATTGATGAAAATTGAGTAACTAAATTGATATTTAATAGTAATGTACATTTATACCTACTGTAAAGTTCTCATTCGTAAAAATGTATCAATTTAAATTTCTTACGAGCCACCGTTTCAGAGATATAACGATTCTTATAGATAATTTTAGGATCTACAATTTTGTCTCAGGTAATTTTATGATAAACTAGCGACCCGCCCTCGCTTCGCTTCGGGTAAATCTCTATCTCTATATAATATATTTCAACCCCGTAAGGGATTTTACATACAGAAGTTATTTCCCAATAACTCCCGTTCCCATGGGAATTTTGTAATATCGCGTTGGAAGTAAGCTTTACGTTCATTAGGGTACCTGCATGCCAAATCTCAATCGCCTATCTATATCGCGGTTTAGATTTTTTCATACAAAAGTTTTTTCCCTATTACTCCCGTTCCCGTGGGAATTTTACAATATCCTGTTGCAACTAAGCTTTTAATTTATTAAGGTACCTGCATGTCAAATTTCAAGCGTCTAACTAATGCAGTTAGTATTTTTCATACAAAAGGATTTTCCCGTTATTTCCCGTTCCCGTGGGAATTTCGGGAAATCCTGTCCTAACGGATGCCTACGTCATAACATGTACCTGCATGCTAAATTTCATCTCGATCCGTCCAGTGGCTGTGTCGACTTCGTCCGCGTAGAGATGTTTAACGGCTAAAACATTACTTCTTTATAGCGCAGTCGGTTAAAAAGTAGCCTATAACCTTTTCTAGGCTCTGGACTATGTCTGTACCAAATTTCGTTTAAATCGGTTCAGTACTTTATGCGTGAAAGCGTAACAGACAGACAGACAGACAGACAGACAGACAGACAGAGTTACTTTCGCATTTATAATATTAGTAAGGATGTTACCGTTTTGCTGAAAATCGCGAAAAACACCTTTTTTTTACCTTTGACCTTGAATTATTTTTTTTCCTTACAGGGGAATGATGGGGAACTTCTAGACATTCTTTATAATTATATTTTAAACAATTTCACTGAAATTCAGCTTGTTGGGACTTTATGTAACTTCACTCTCATTTTTTGGTCTAAATTAACCGGACTAATATAGCGGTTTTTGACAGTTAGTTTTAAAAGTAACTAACAGTAACTAAAAGTTTAAAAAGATGGCATTATGTGCCTACATATGATGTTCTTAATTTAAAAATATATAAAATTATAATTTTTTAAAACAGCCAAGTCACTATCGCGACGATAAGTTACTTATTATTGCGATATCTTACTATCAGTTTTTAATGAAAGCGTGGCTACGTATCTTGGCCACATGATAATTACTAGAAGATGATCTCATACACTGACTAAAATACTAAAACTACAGCGACACATGATATTTGCAGGGTTTGTTTTGCCTCATAGATTTTATAGTTTTTTTTTCCTGACATATGATGTTGGCTTGGAGTAGCCTCGTCATCATCACAGGACTTGCGGGCGATCGGATGGCTCTCATAGTAAGAATAATTTCTCTCACTTTACTTTTTATTCTTTTTAATCTAAAAGGTTAACAGGTATTCTATTTGACGGCCCGCAAGGGGATTTTGGAGATGGCTTGTCTTTGAGTAGCTAGATTGAAAAGTTTTTGGTGTATTTCAATATATAGGTTTTAAGTAGTTCTTCTAAATGCTCATACTATTTTTGAGTTAGGGTACAGGTCTTACTGTTATAGAATTTTACTATGTGCTTGAGAAATTTATATGGAACTAGCTTTCCGCCCGCGACTTCGTCCGCGTAGAGACGTTTAACGGGTAAAACATTACTTCTTTATAGCGCAGTCGGTTAAAAAGTAGTCCTTTCCTAGGCCCTGGACTATATCTGTACCAAATTTTGTGTAAATCGGTTCAGTACCTTATGCGTGAAAGCGTGACAGACAGACAGACAGAGTTACTTTCGCATTTATAATATTAGTAAGGATTGTAATATTTTTGGAAATCTTCACATTACCTATTTTATCACCACGAAAGAATGCAAAACAAACCCTGGCTACATTAGTAAAACGAATACCGTATAAGACTGTGATCTGCATTGTAATATATTACATTGTAATATTATGCTGTAACATAGCCAATGTTATGTGATTGTAATATAATTCATATTGTTGATGATTTTGTATTATTTCTTGACTCCCTTTTTAAGCTATTGCATAGCTTTTATCGCGGGCTTTGAGCGCGGCGACCGAACCAAGAAATTCCGTAGGTAACGAAAAAAACCTCACAATCGTTTAACGTCGTTTCAGTTCGGTAGACTTCGGCACGGTGTTTGTGTGCGTGCGGTTAGACGTATTGTACGACTCTACGAAACTCGCACGAATCGAGACGAGCTGCTCCGAAATCGGACGATGCTATGCAATAGCTATACCGCGGCAGTCCCCGAGTGCCACACGTCTTATTTTTTTGTTTAGGTTCTTTGAAGGATGAGTTTTCTGGTCGAGACTCAGTTCGCTTAACCATCACTCCCTTATAACAAAATGGGTTAAATAATAAAATATCTGGGACATTTCCACACACGGTCATCTGACCCCAAACTAAGCAGAGCTTCTAGGTACTATGGGCGTTAGAGACTGATATACATACATAGATATTTACAAATACGTACTTAAATACAATGACAAATTCACACCCAGACACGGATCAAACACCGATGTTCATCACACAAATATTTGTCCCGAGTGGGAATCGAACCCACGACTCTTGGAACCGCTTGCCGAGTCACCAACCACTGTTGATAAAAAACTCTGGTCAAAAACGAGTTCAATTTGCGCACGAACGGTTCCGTACTAATATTGTGAAAAGTCATGTTTTTTGTATCGGAGCCAGTCCTTAATTATTTTTTTTTTGCTTAACCTGTATCATCCCACTGCTGGGCAAAGGTCTCCAAAAATTGATTTTATTTTGTTTTGTACATCGCGTGTGAAACTTTTAACCGTTTGGACCAGCCTGTTGACAAACAGACTGAGATCCAAGTCTTAACTAACATGGTCTCGATTTGACCGTTTAAGTACGGAACTCTAAAAACATGTTTTTTGTTTAGTCAGCCCGAATATAACTGATTATTAAGCGGGCGTTCACCAATATGAGTCAGGCACACATTTTAATCTGGATCTTACCTTGTGAGTTTTGATATAAACCAGTCACTACAGCCGAGTCATGAAGATAATTTCATACGTAAATGAATACCTACACATATAAAATAGGTACCTAACCTGCAAACACATTTGCTTATCGGTTCTTCGTTAGTACCAGTGTTTTAATCCAGTGTCCTACTCTGTAGTAAATAAAAGTATTGAAGACTTCTAATTGTTTATTTTAAACAAAAAATAGATTTTAAAAATGTCGACAGCTGCTGTTAAAGCTAATTTCGAGAATTTCTTCACTGCGGGGGTGATTGAATACATCTATGAAGATGAACAGGTTAGTAATAGTCAATTACTTTGTAAGGAAAATGCAGAATATGGCCCTCTAACGATATTTAAAGTCAATCCTCAACTTCCAATAGTTCATTACTTCTAAAAGCCTACTAAGGCTTAATACGGTATGTGTGTTGATTTAATAATATAATATGCATCATTCATGGTGTAGATAAGTTAGATATATTATTTTAAACATCGCTTTGGAAAATTCCAAAAATAGAAAATGCATTTCGTTGTCTGTGTGCTAAGAACTTAACAATATAAAGTAGTTTTGTCCGAATAGCTGTGTCGAATAAATTTAAAGACTTACCTTCATATTAAACTTGTTATAAATTGCAGCAAAAAGTTGTATGTATTATGATAAAAATATCAATCTGTTAGATGAGATAAGAAAAAAAAAATTTTTTTTTCATAACAGATTTAAGGAAAAGGAAAAGTTAAAAAACTTATTACCCGCCCGGAAAAAGTTTTAAACTTTTTTTATTCACGACATTATGTAGTCAAAAATATTGTCCCTAAACATACTAAAACGGTAGATATTTATGTTAAAAAGGATATTGTATCCTGGGGTTGTTTCCGTTGGTCGCGAATAATTATTTATTACAAGTAGATACGACTAAGTTGTGGAATATTTTTAGTGACAATTAATTTTTTAAATTACTAAAGTTTTTTGATATTTAATTTTTCAGTGTGTTGCATTTGATGCAACGAAAAACCAAGTGGCTCCTACACACTTCATCGTGGTCCCAAAAACTGTCATCCCTCGATTGTACCAAGCTACTACACCAGACCATGAGAAGTTATTAGGTAAGAACTTTGTCATCGAGTGGAATATAACTGTTGGGCTGACCGCCCAGTTTTGGGTAGGCCCGTGCCCCAACAGTGAGGACGTATATGGGCTGGTGATGATGATGAGTAATATTATAGGCGACGTTGGATTGTTACGGCTCTTTAGGCTATAGTACTACGCCCCTAAAATTCCCCATTTTTTGGAAATCCCCCTTCCACTATATTGGACGGGCCCTTTTTAAATAATCATTATGGAGCTTACTTTATTGGTGATAAAAACAAAGAGTATCAAATATAATAGTCCAGGGGCCTAACATACAAAAACAAATTCCAAAGCCCATTGTATTGCCATATTTGGATTCAATTTTGATAATGAATTAAAAAGTATTCAAAGCTGACCGTCCTTATTTTGTCGTTTTAGGACACTTGCTCACAGTCTGCCGTAAGGTGGCAAAACTGAAGGGCCTCCACCCTAGAGGGTTCAGGGTGGCCCTGAACGAGCCAGGGCCGCACCAGACGGGGCCCACAGTGGAACACTTACACTTCCACGTGATGGGTGGTCGCCAGATGTGGTGGCCATTTTGTTAAATAAAAGTCTGTGTGACAGTTACGGTTTTTATTTTCAAATTGTAAACGCATGTTTATTTTGACTTTGACTACTTTGATTATGATTTAACTAATCATGTGTTCACATTGTTTTTGCATCGCATTACTAACAGAATTGTGTGTACATATTTATGTAAATAAACATAGAAATTATGGCTTGGCTCACTAGCTACCTGACTGCCTAACTATGCCATCTGGAGAAATTACAGCAAACAACAGAACAATTTGAGATATCTTGGAAAGGATTTTTTTCTAGCAAACAAGTATTGGACCAAGCTTTTAATATAATAATAACTTTAAGTCCAGCTCACTTGTCTAACCTCCACAATTTAATTCCTTTGCTTACCGCTTCAACGCTTCCTTGTTACAGGTCACATACTCATCGTAGCCAAAAACATAGCTATTCAGAGAGGCCTGACCAGCTACCACGTAGTCGTGGACGAAGACCACAGAACGATGAAGTTCAAGGGGATTCATCTCTTTGACAGGTCGCTAATGCACATGTTATGGCCCACTGGACCTGGCAGTAGACTTTAACTTTCAGTATTTAGGGAAACTGGTAGAAATGTGAAAATTAAACCTTTTTGGTGTCTAGATTGTTAAGTTTTTCTAATTTCCATAATGTCCTTGGGATCTTAAATAGATGATGATTTGCCGCTGTAACTGTATGTAACAAATAAGTGTGTTGAAAAGATGTGATATTAATTTGTAGTAACTATGTACTTATTTTTAATTAATAAATATATTTGAAAATGTAAGGTTATCAGTTTTATTCCAATCTTATTTCTAACAAATTAGAGAGGGAAAGAGGCGTGATACTATGTATGTATCAATATATTTAAGAGAGAAAAATTATCTTCTGTTATCTTTACAAATAAAAGCAGTGTGAATGATTCGGAACACTTAACACACAAATAAAAAAAAAACAACAAATGTCACTTTGACTTGCAACAATTATTTCCGTCCGTATGAAAAAACATGGCGGGCGGTGAAGTTGAACTAGCGCAATCCGCCGCTCCCGGCGGAGATACGATCTTCGGCAAGATCCTAAGGAAGGAAATACCTGCCAAGTTTGTCTACGAAGACGAACAGGTATGTTATTCTCCAACTCTAGTTGGATAAATTTCACTTTTTGCCATACACCGGTGTCTGGTTTTTTTTTGTCAGCTGTTTCCGTCAAATTCTCGCTCATTGTTAACGTCTATAATAATAACTTTTTATATGTTTTGAAAGGGTTAAATTACATAACTTCAAGAATACCCTGTCATTTATTGATTTCTTGAATATGCAGTTACTTAGCAACTATCTTCGCATACCTACAATCATGTAAAATGAACATCTGGAACGAATGATAGGATAGGTATAATAATGTACATATGTAGCAAAATACCTTTTCTTCTTATAAAAATATACAACACTACATGATGTCTTGTTTATGACTAAGGAACAATCTCAATTGTGATCAGCCAAGTGTGCAGGACACATTATAGAGCACAAGTATGTGCGAGAATACAAGTGCACTCTCTGTTTCCTTCCTCTCATAGTTCTGTAAGACGGCAATCCAACATGACTTATTAGAGATTATAGTATTGTCTATTTTTATTTGCGCGAGCACTACACATTTGAAATAAAACTAATTTTACGGATTAAACTCGCGTGTATTGGTATTCTAAACATTATTTAGAGATCCGACGTTTCGAGCTCTTTACAGCGCTCGTGGTCACGGTTAAGACTAAAGATGACAGGTGTCTTCATAAGTGAGTTTAATTACTACCGTCATTTGGTGTGATATTTTGTGTGTTCCGATTCACGCATACAGAACTCACAACATTGTTGGGTCTTGCAATATGTTGTTGTTTTTGACGGGCTTGGGATATTATGGTCTTCATGATAGGATCCCAAGCAGGTGGTACACTCCAACCATCTTCCCTATTGAAATTAGGATGTTTTTTAATCTCAATAGCTTCTCTCAGCATCCTAGGGACAAAACGTTGCTCTTTCACGAGGATTTGAGGTTTGTCAAACCGGATGTAATGGTTGGGTCCGTCTAGTGCATGTTCACATACTGCAGACTTCGTTTCTCGCCTATGTTTGACGTCAGCCATATGTTCCTTGACCCGGGTACTAACACTTCTCTTTGTTTGACCGATGTATGAGAGGCCACATTCACAGTCTAGCTTGTATATGCCTGCATCTTGAAGAGGAATATTACACTTGACAGGTGGTAAAAATTGGTTAATCTTCTTTGGCGGCTTGAAGTAGGTATTTATGGAAGCACACTTCAAGATGTGTCCAATCTTGTCAGTGACACCCTTCATATATGGTAGTACTGCTGGCTGTCGCTCCACTGTAGTTGGCTTCACTCGGCTTCTGTTCCGCGTTCGTGGTATTTGGAGCTTGTTGCTCCGTAGTACGCGCCTGACATGCTGAAGCTCAGCTGCCAGGTGTGTGTCATCACAGATGCCTCGTGCTCTCTGAAACAAAGATTTCCCACGGTAGACAACTGACTAGGATGGTGGTGAGAATCACCGTTCAAGTACCTATCTGTATGAGTTGCTTTACGATACACAGTATGACCTAAACTATGATCTGGATTTCTCATAATCAGAATGTCAAGAAAAGCTAGTTTATTATTTGACTCTAATTCCATTGTAAACTGAATACTAGGATGAATGGAGTTTAAATGTGTTAGGAAGGCAGAAATTCTATCAGTTGGTAGTATTGTGAAGGTGTCATCTACGTACCGTTTATAAAACCGAGGTGTTACTGGTGCAGTAGCAAGGGCCCTCTCCTCAAAGTCTTCCATAAAGATATTGGCGACAAGAGGTGATACGGGGGATCCCATTGCTACACCCTCCATTTGGACATAGAATTGTTCCTTCCACAATAGGTAGCCAGATGTAAGGCAATGTTCCAGTAATTCTGCATACTCCATTGGTAAGTCAGTCTTCACTAGTCTTCTTTTAACAATTTCAATGCAATCCTTAACTGGTAAAGATGTAAATAAGGACTGGACATCAAAACTGACCATGGTTTCATCATCAGCGATATGCAGGTGTTCAATATCATCGATAAAATGGTAGGAATCCTTCACATAAGCTTCGGTGTTGCCTCTTAGCGGTGATAATATCTTCGCTACGTGTTTGGCCAATTTATATGTAGGTGAATCAATTTGGCTCACTATAGGACGCAGCGGGGCATTTTCCTTGTGTATTTTCGGCAGCCCATACAGCTTCGGTGGTTTTGCGCACGCAGGAATCAGTTGATGGACATCCAGACTCAATGATTCGGAAAGTTTCTTGACAAGATCCCTAGTTTTCTTCAACATCTTGTTGGTTTGGTCGATTTTCACCGGCTTGTAGGTCTTGTCATCCGATAATAGGTGTTGTATTTTCTCATTATAATCTGACGTATCCATAACTACCGTCGCGTTACCCTTATCTGCGCGGAGAATAGTTAATTCCGGCTTAGCTCGCAAGTTCTTAAGTGCGATATATTCGTCTCGAGGAAGATTCAGTTTCGGCACTTTGACTCGACGCAAGACAGATGAAATATCTTGACGTATGGCCTCCGCATCTTCCTTTTTGACACTATTTTTCACTAAGCAATCCTCGACGCTGCAAATAATGTCTTCGTACGGTATCCTACGAGGTGCAATCGCAAAATTCAAGCCTTTTTTCAGTACATTCACGGTGGGCTCATCCAATGTTTGTTTACTTAATATGACAACTGACTGACAGGTTGGTTTATCTATGGAAGATGTGTTGTCTATGATGACATTTCTTGCGTTTCGTTTTTCTGATTGTTTAACGGCCTTGGCTAGAAGCATATCATATTTTGAAATTTGTCTCATCTTGCACTGGTCGTATTTCGCTTTTTCGCGTTTATTTAAGACGCCAATGCAAGAGTAAAAATCCTCCACTGTCAGTTGTGATTGTAAAACATCAGATGAAATTCTCACATTATTGTCAATGGTACTTAGCTCAAAACGATGCTGTTGGATGAGATGACGAAGTAATTTCTTGCTGGCTTGTTGTAAGATTTTTGCGCTCCCGTGTATGTCATGTTTAGGTGATATCTTGACACACGGTGGGATGAGATCACGATCACGACATCTCTTCAAGAAAATCAAGGATGATAGTTTCCTTGCGCGCTTAGTCTTCAAATCTTCCAACCGCCGTATTTGGTTTGCGGTTTCCAGTCCGTACTGGTGCACATAGTATTGTCTATTTTTATTTGCGCGAGCACTACACATTTGAAATAAAACTAATTTTACGGATTAAACTCGCGTGTATTGGTATTCTAAACATTATTTAGAGATCCGACGTTTCGAGCTCTTTACAGCGCTCGTGGTCACGGTTAAGACTAAAGATGACAGGTGTCTTCATAAGTGAGTTTAATTACTACCGTCATTTGGTGTGATATTTTGTGTGTTCCGATTCACGCATACAGAACTCAAAACATTCTTGGGTCTTGCAACAATATGTTGTTGTTTTTGACGGCCCTGGGACATTATGGTCTTCATGATAGAATCCCAAGCAGGTGGTACACTCAAACCATCTCCCTTATTGAAATTAGGATGTTTTTCAATCTCAATAGCTTCTCTCAGCATCCTAGGGACAAAACGTTGCTCTTTCACGAGGATTTGAGGTTTGTCAAACCGGATGTAATGGTTGGGTCCGTCTAGTGCATGTTCACATACTGCAGACTTCGTTTCTCGCCTATGTTTGACGTCAGCCATATGTTCCTTGACCCGGGTACTAACACTTCTCTTTGTTTGACCGATGTATGAGAGGCCACATTCACAGTCTAGCTTGTATATGCCTGCATCTTGAAGAGGAATATTACACTTGACAGGTGGTAAAAATTGGTTAATCTTCTTTGGCGGCTTGAAGTAGGTATTTATGGAAGCACGCTTCAAGATGTGTCCAATCTTGTCAGTGACACCCTTCATATATGGTAGTACTGCTGGCTGTCGCTCCACTGTAGTTGGCTTCACTCGGCTTCTGTTCCGCGTTCGTGGTATTTGGAGCTTGTTGCTCCGTAGTACGCGCCTGACATGCTGAAGCTCAGCTGCCAGGTGTGTGTCATCACAGATGCCTCGTGCTCTCTGAAACAAAGATTTCCCCACGGTAGACAACTGACTAGGATGGTGGTGAGAATCACCGTTCAAGTACCTATCTGTATGAGTTGCTTTACGATACACAGTATGACCTAAACTATGATCTGGATTTCTCATAATCAGAATGTCAAGAAAAGCTAGTTTATTATTTGACTCTAATTCCATTGTAAACTGAATACTAGGATGAATGGAGTTTAAATGTGTTAGGAAGGCAGAAATTCTATCAGTTGGTAGTATTGTGAAGGTGTCATCTACGTACCGTTTATAAAACCGAGTGTTACTGGTGCAGTAGCAAGGGCCCTCTCCTCAAAGTCTTCCATAAAGATATCGGCGACAAGAGGTGATACGGGGATCCCATTGCTACACCCTCCATTTGGACATAGAATTGTTCCTTCCACAATAGGTAGCCAGATGTAAGGCAATGTTCCAGTAATTCTGCATACTCCATTGGTAAGTCAGTCTTCACTAGTCTTCTTTTAACAATTTCAATGCAATCCTTAACTGGTAAAGATGTAAATAAGGACTGGACATCAAAACTGACCATGGTTTCATCATCAGCGATATGCAGGTGTTCAATATCATCGATAAAATGGTAGGAATCCTTCACATAAGCTTCGGTGTTGCCTCTTAGCGGTGATAATATCTTCGCTACGTGTTTGGCCAATTTATATGTAGGTGAATCAATTTGGCTCACTATAGGACGCAGCGGGGCATTTTCCTTGTGTATTTTCGGCAGCCCATACAGCTTCGGTGGTTTTGCGCACGCAGGAATCAGTTGATGGACATCCAGACTCAATGATTCGGAAAGTTTCTTGACAAGATCCCTAGTTTTCTTCAACATCTTGTTGGTTTGGTCGATTTTCACCGGCTTGTAGGTCTTGTCATCCGATAATAGGTGTTGTATTTTCTCATTATAATCTGACGTATCCATAACTACCGTCGCGTTACCCTTATCTGCGCGGAGAATAGTTAATTCCGGCTTAGCTCGCAAGTTCTTAAGTGCGATATATTCGTCTCGAGGAAGATTCAGTTTCGGCACTTTGACTCGACGCAAGACAGATGAAATATCTTGACGTATGGCCTCCGCATCTTCCTTTTTGACACTATTTTTCACTAAGCAATCCTCGACGCTGCAAATAATGTCTTCGTACGGTATCCTACGAGGTGCAATCGCAAAATTCAAGCCTTTTTAACCGACTTCAAAAAAAGGAGGAGGTTCTCAATTCGTCTGTATGTATAATATTTTTTCAGTACATTCACGGTGGGCTCATCCAATGTTTGTTTACTTAATATGACAACTGACTGACAGGTTGGTTTATCTATGGAAGATGTGTTGTCTTTAATGACATTTCTTGCGTTTCCCTTTTCTCATTGTTTAACGCCCTTGGCTAGAAGCATATCATATTTTGAAATTTGTCTCATCTTGCACTGGTCGTATTTCGCTTTTTCGCGTTTATTTAAGACGCCAATGCAAGAGTAAAAATCCTCCACTGTCAGTTGTGATTGTAAAACATCAGATGAAATTCTCACATTATTGTCAATGGTACTTAGCTCAAAACGATGCTGTTGGATGAGATGACGAAGTAATTTCTTGCTGGCTTGTTGTAAGATTTTGCGCTCCCGTGTATGTCATGTTTAGGTGATATCTTGACACACGGTGGGATGAGATCACGATCACGACATCTCTTCAAGAAAATCAAGGATGATAGTTTCCTTGCGCGCTTAGTCTTCAAATCTTCCAACCGCCGTATTTGGTTTGCGGTTTCCAGTCCGTACTGGTGCACATAGTATTGTCTATTTTTATTTGCGCGAGCACTACACATTTGAAATAAAACTAATTTTACGGATTAAACTCGCGTGTATTGGTATTCTAAACATTATTTAGAGATCCGACGTTTCGAGCTCTTTACAGCGCTCGTGGTCACGGTTAAGACTAAAGATGACAGGTGTCTTCATAAGTGAGTTTAATTACTACCGTCATTTGGTGTGATATTTTGTGTGTTCCGATTCACGCATACAGAACTCACAACATTGTTGGGTCTTGCAATATGTTGTTGTTTTTGACGGGCTTGCGATATTATGGTCTTCATGATAGGATCCCAAGCAGGTGGTACACTCCAACCATCTTCCCTATTGAAATTAGGATGTTTTTTAATCTCAATAGCTTCTCTCAGCATCCTAGGGACAAAACGTTGCTCTTTCACGAGGATTTGAGGTTTGTCAAACCGGATGTAATGGTTGGGTCCGTCTAGCCAAACATAGCTAAACATAGCTAAACATAGGCGAGAACCTAAGTCTTCAATATGTGCACATACACAAGACGGACCCAACCATTATATCCGGTTCCATTAACCTCAAATCCTCGTTTTATCCCTAGGATGCTGAGAGAAGCTATTTAGAATAAAACCATCCTAATTTCAATAGGGAGGATGGTGAGAGCGTACCACCTTCTAGGGATCCCATCATGAAGCCCATAATATTCCAGGTCCGCAAAAACAACAACATATTGCAAGACCCAACAATGTTGTGAGTTCTGTATGCGTGAATCGGAACACACAAAATATCACACCAAATGACGGTAGTAATTAAACTCACTTATGAAGACACCTGTCATCTTTAGTCTTAACCGTGACCACGAGCGCTGTAAAGAGCTCGTAACGTCGGATCTCTAAATAATGTTTAGAATACCAATACACGCGAGTTTAATCTAAAAATTAGTTTTATTTCAAATGTGTAGTGCTCGCGCAAATAAAAATAGACAATACTATGTGCACCAGTACGGACTGGAAACCGCAAACCAAATACGGCGGTTGGAAGATTTGAAGACTAAGCGCGCAAGGAAACTATCATCCTTGATTTTCTTGAAGAGATGTCGTGATCGTGATCTCATCCCACCGTGTGTCAAGATATCACCTAAACATGACATACACGGGAGCGCAAAAATCTTACAACAAGCCAGCAAGAAATTACTTCGTCATCTCATCCAACAGCATCGTTTTGAGCTAAGTACCATTGACAATAATGTGAGAATTTCATCTGATGTTTTACAATCACAACTGACAGTGGAGGATTTTTACTCTTGCATTGGCGTCTTAAATAAACGCGAAAAAGCGAAATACGACCAGTGCAAGATGAGACAAATTTCAAAATATGATATGCTTCTAGCCAAGGCCGTTAAACAATCAGAAAAACGAAACGCAAGAAATGTCATCATAGACAACACATCTTCCATAGATAAACCAACCTGTCAGTCAGTTGTCATATTAAGTAAACAAACATTGGATGAGCCCACCGTGAATGTACTGAAAAAATATTATACATACAGACGAATTGAGAACCTCCTCCTTTTTTTGAAGTCGGTTAAAAAGGCTTGAATTTTGCGATTGCACCTCGTAGGATACCGTACGAAGACATTATTTGCAGCGTCGAGGATTGCTTAGTGAAAAATAGTGTCAAAAAGGAAGATGCGGAGGCCATACGTCAAGATATTTCATCTGTCTTGCGTCGAGTCAAAGTGCCGAAACTGAATCTTCCTCGAGACGAATATATCGCACTTAAGAACTTGCGAGCTAAGCCGGAATTAACTATTCTCCGCGCAGATAAGGGTAACGCGACGGTAGTTATGGATACGTCAGATTATAATGAGAAAATACAACACCTATTATCGGATGACAAGACCTACAAGCCGGTGAAAATCGACCAAACCAACAAGATGTTGAAGAAAACTAGGGATCTTGTCAAGAAACTTTCCGAATCATTGAGTCTGGATGTCCATCAACTGATTCCTGCGTGCGCAAAACCACCGAAGCTGTATGGGCTGCCGAAAATACACAAGGAAAATGCCCCGCTGCGTCCTATAGTGAGCCAAATTGATTCACCTACATATAAATTGGCCAAACACGTAGCGAAGATATTATCACCGCTAAGAGGCAACACCGAAGCTTATGTGAAGGATTCCTACCATTTTATCGATGATATTGAACACCTGCATATCGCTGATGATGAAACCATGGTCAGTTTTGATGTCCAGTCCTTATTTACATCTTTACCAGTTAAGGATTGCATTGAAATTGTTAAAAGAAGACTAGTGAAGACTGACTTACCAATGGAGTATGCAGAATTACTGGAACATTGCCTTACATCTGGCTACCTATTGTGGAAGGAACAATTCTATGTCCAAATGGAGGGTGTAGCAATGGGATCCCCCGTATCACCTCTTGTCGCCGATATCTTTATGGAAGACTTTGAGGAGAGGGCCCTTGCTACTGCACCAGTAACACCTCGGTTTTATAAACGGTACGTAGATGACACCTTCACAATACTACCAACTGATAGAATTTCTGCCTTCCTAACACATTTAAACTCCATTCATCCTAGTATTCAGTTTACAATGGAATTAGAGTCAAATAATAAACTAGCTTTTCTTGACATTCTGATTATGAGAAATCCAGATCATAGTTTAGGTCATACTGTGTATCGTAAAGCAACTCATACAGATAGGTACTTGAACGGTGATTCTCACCACCATCCTAGTCAGTTGTCTACCGTGGGGAAATCTTTGTTTCAGAGAGCACGAGGCATCTGTGATGACACACACCTGGCAGCTGAGCTTCAGCATGTCAGGCGCGTACTACGGAGCAACAAGCTCCAAATACCACGAACGCGGAACAGAAGCCGAGTGAAGCCAACTACAGTGGAGCGACAGCCAGCAGTACTACCATATATGAAGGGTGTCACTGACAAGATTGGACACATCTTGAAGCGTGCTTCCATAAATACCTACTTCAAGCCGCCAAAGAAGATTAACCAATTTTTACCACCTGTCAAGTGTAATATTCCTCTTCAAGATGCAGGCATATACAAGCTAGACTGTGAATGTGGCCTCTCATACATCGGTCAAACAAAGAGAAGTGTTAGTACCCGGGTCAAGGAACATATGGCTGACGTCAAACATAGGCGAGAAACGAAGTCTGCAGTATGTGAACATGCACTAGACGGACCCAACCATTACATCCGGTTTGACAAACCTCAAATCCTCGTGAAAGAGCAACGTTTTGTCCCTAGGATGCTGAGAGAAGCTATTGAGATTAAAAAACATCCTAATTTCAATAGGGAAGATGGTTGGAGTGTACCACCTGCTTGGGATCCTATCATGAAGACCATAATATCCCAAGCCCGTCAAAAACAACAACATATTGCAAGACCCAACAATGTTGTGAGTTCTGTATGCGTGAATCGGAACACACAAAATATCACACCAAATGACGGTAGTAATTAAACTCACTTATGAAGACACCTGTCATCTTTAGTCTTAACTGCGGACCAATGAGCGCTGTAAAGAGCTCGAAACGTCGGATCTCTAAATAATGTTTAGAATACCAATACACGCGAGTTTAATCCGTAAAATTAGTTTTATTTCAAATTATTAGAGATTGGTCGCAGGTCCACCGGAAATTCATACAAGCTGTGTAATCATGTACAAATATTTTTATTTCGTTGTTTTTCATATTCCAAGGTAGTCAAAAGATTTTCTTTATATTGATATGAATACAGCTTTGAAGTTTTTGATTATGGTCATATTATAGTTCAATCATCATTATCCCATATATGTCCCCACTGCTGGGGCCCTACTCTACCCTGCCTACCCTAAATTAGAATGCTGGCCAAGTGCAAGTTGATTGATATTGTTCTCATTTGCCAGTGTGTGGCGTTCCACGATGTGAGCCCACAAGCCCCGACGCACATCCTCATCATCCCACGGAAACCGATTGCTCAACTCTCCAAGGCTGAGGATGACGATGAGCAACTTTTGGGTAAGGATTTTAGTAAATTAATATGCTTTGTCCCAATAGTAGTTGTACTACAAGAGTTAAACTATCTTTATTTATCTTTTTTAGATACATAGTTGAAACAAAATAATGAAGTAATTTCTATTTCTAAAGAAATAGTTCCAAAATTTGTTTCTGCCTGAAGTGAAACAAATGCTTAAAGTATTTAGTGGATCTTTGAACAAAAGTACTTTACCAAATCTGAATTGTATACCTAAGTCAAAATCAAAGATGCCAGCAACCATTCTGTGAAGAAATGTTTGCGGACTGATAGTGTTTGATCACTACCGGTGGTGGTGCCAACCATGGCTAATAGGTAAAATCTGATGGAAAAATTTGCATTGGTGACTCAACACCTGGATAGCTCAGAGGTTAGAGCTGCCAATGTGATATTGGAAGACCGGTGGTTAAGTCCCCGTTCAAGCGGGGTCATAATTTTTTTTCAAGTTGTAAATTACTACTTTCTTGCTTACTTGGTTTAGATAGAAAAATAAATTAAGATATATTGAGCTTTTGTTTGAACAATTTTCAAAGAAGGCGTTTCTCAGTTTTTAATATGAAACTTGCTTATTAAACTTTATTTTTACAGGCCACCTCCTGGTGGTAGCTCGCAAGGTTGCCGTTCAAGAGGGCCTGGACAAGAGTGGATTCCGTCTGGTGGTGAATGACGGAAAGCATGGGGCTCAGAGTGTCTACCACCTGCATATACACCTGCTTGGAGGGCGCCAGCTGGGCTGGCCCCCCGGCTAATGTGTTTGAAGACTGTTAGAGAGAATAAAAGTTCTGTTATTTCTACTTGCTGTTTTTATTTCACTTCATGTCTGTAGTCTGGTGATGTTGTTGACAAGGCCCCTATTGTAGGCATTATCATAGTCCAGGAAAAAAGGAAAGGAGAAGGAAAACAGAAGCTTCAAGACATGTCTATTATCATTGAAATAAGTTTTTATGGGTCTTCACGCGATATTTGGAGTAGCAAAATTACATAGCTACTTACTGCCCGACGTTTCGACTGGGTTACACCAATCGTGGTCGCGAGCGAACTGAACTGAAGACCCATAAAGACTTATTTCAGTGTAATGGAACGCGAAAGTTTAAAATCTTACATGTCTATTATCATGTCTGCTTAATGAGTTTCAAGTAGGATACCTTATAATTTTACTAATTTACACTTACAATTAAATTTTATCTGAACATTAAAATGACATTACATGTGCTGGAGTAATAGGGGTGTAGACAGTAAACGAAATATAATACAAATTGTTGTTTTTCTGAGAGTTTATATCATGAAATTATCGAAAATTACATTATTATTCTTATTAAGTTTATTATCTTTTATATTTTAATAAATGAAAATTAAATATTTAATCTGTAATATCACGTGATCGCAAACAGCGTGTGACGTAACGATATCCAAACACTGTGACAGTGACATTTTGATGTAAACAAACCGAAGCGAACTTTAAGTTTAAAACCTGGAAAAACATGAAATTAAGTGAACATTTGTCCCAAAAACACGGTGCAATTTATTATGGAGTCGGGATATGTAAACATTTTGCACTGTTAGTGGTTTATCTCTCCTAGAAAGTTGAAATCATTGTTTACGTATTGCTTTTTGTTTTGGGACGTGCACAAACAGTTTTTGTGGTGTTTTGATTGTAGTATTGTGACACAAAGGCACTGCACAATACTTGTAGAACTTGGAATCCATCTCTGTACAGTTTTTATTATTAAACGCATAAAATATATGGTCAACTGCATCTGTTTACTTTGAAGGAATGTTGTTGTTTGGAGGATCGTGCCGTCATAGCGACGCCATGTTGGAATTTAAGCTTTTTAACAGGAAGTTGTAAAACGAAATTTAAAATATGGTTTTTTTAATTAAGTAATGTTGTATTTATTTTGTATTTATTTTTTTTAGGTATAATAAAGATACATTTGTAAAAAAAAAATATTTCCAAAAAATAGTCTACACCCCTATTAACTTGGCAAATGTACTTGTTATCAGCGTCGTAAACAAGCGATCACGTTACTCATCACTCATCACTTGCAATAATTAATAGCGATGTCAGAATTTATTCATTTATTGGTTTTTGGGCCATCGCCGCGTTATGCAGATGCGGTCGCGGGTTGACAAAGCACAAAACACAACATTAGCACTTGGGCGTAAAGAGATAAATAAAAATACACAAAACTATACCAGAGCCGCTCTAAGTTGGCCGATTTGCTACATGTCAGACTGACTGCACTAGTCTTTGAGTATAAAGCCACTGGAGATGCCTTACACGGGCGACCCCCTCCGGCAAAGTACATTGGTCAACTGTTCAAACACGTTTAATAAAACTACTTGTCGCTGCACCACCGCCATTTTGCATTGATCCCTGTCGCGTGACGTTACTCTTGAAAAATGGTTAGTTGTGCAGTATTCTCATGTAAAAGGCGATCGAGAGCTCAAATTCGCAACAAGAGCGCGTTTAGTATCATATCTAAGTGTTTTTATTAACTTTTAAACGTGTATTTAAGAAGAATTGCCATTTAAATAAAAAGTCGTTGCGATACGTAAACGACAGAAAAAAATAAACAAGAATACAGTGGTACGGGGCTAGTGATGTCACAAAGTCAAAAAGCGACTCGACATTTGAATGAATCATTCACTCCCTGCAGTTAGTTGTATAATCCGTTTTTTACTTTAATTTTGAATTAAATAAAAAGGTCTAAACATATGTTATATTTAAATCTTGTAAGATGAATTACAAAAATTACTTTTCTTTCCTCTGGTCATACGATATTGAAATTTAGTCTGAAAATGAAAAGAAATTCTGTGGCTCCCTTAGGGATATTTTTAGAGTCATAGATATTTTAACCGTATCCTCTCAGTACATTTTGGACTGTATCTTATATGTTTACAAGAACATACAATCATTTAATATCGGATCCTCACCATTTTAACACCAGTAATAAACATAAGTTTGCCGTTTCAAGGCTCAGGCTTCAAAAGACTGGAAAGTCGTTCTTGGGTTTAAGCACAAAATTGTTTAATAAGATCCCACAAAATGTTATTGAATTACAATAATCAGTACAAGATAGTTCAGTTCATTCACCAAACTGATTTTATTTTATTCTTTGTGTCATCACTATTTTTTTCGTATGTGTGTTGCGTAGTTACGTGAAAACTTTGTTTGTGTGCGTGTATTGTTTGAAGTGTTGAACATTTTTGTAGTGTGCGTTTATCGTTACAGCAAAATTTGTG
The DNA here is from genome assembly GCA_039566165.1 of Maruca vitrata. Classification (NCBI taxonomy): domain Eukaryota; kingdom Metazoa; phylum Arthropoda; class Insecta; order Lepidoptera; family Crambidae; genus Maruca; species Maruca vitrata. The sequence goes on along the minus strand of CM076941.1, from coordinate 3,410,322 downwards.
TCTGAGTTATTAATTTTTTGGTGGTGTGCTGTACGTGTTTACCTCGCCCCCCGCTAAAAGTGGCGAAAAAATTTGTTAGAAGCGTTGACGTTATGGCATCTCCAGTGGCTTTATACTCAAAGGCACTAGTGAGGGACAACGGTAAAATTGCCGAAGTATATAAGTAACAGTTATTTCCACTTTATAACCAAGCAAGGTCTAATTATAACAAATTTTAATTTTAGTTTTATTAAAAACATTAATTCACATCCAAAAGATTGAATTTAAGTTCCTTATTTATAAATATATTTATTTTTAAAATACAATACTTATTAAATCCTTCATCCTATTTTTAAAAATACCTGGTGAGTATTACCCACTACGTCACTATGAAAACGTGTCAAACGGCGTAACCTTGTAAAAGCGTAATACAGAGTGGAAATTTTACGATTTCTTTTTATAATTCAATTATTTTAGGTAATAAAAGACAAATAACTAGATAATTATACCGGAGCCGTTCTTAGAAGACTGATTTGACACTTTTTATTTTATATTTTGCATTTATCCTTGTTAAGAGGAACATATTTACGCGAATCATAAAGAACAACTTTTAAAAATAATACGTTATTTCAAAATTTCAAATGCACATAATTATATAATTACTAGCTGTGCCCGCGACTTCGTTCGCGTGGACTACAGGATTTAACATATAAAAGTTTATCCTGCTAACTCTCGTTCCCGTAAGAATTTTTCAATATCCTGTTCCAACTAAGCTTTAAGTTTACTATGGTACCTGCATGCCAAATTTACAGCATCTAACTTCAGCGGTTTAGATTTTTCATACAAAAGAATTTTCCCTGATTATTCCCGTTCCCGTGAGAATTTCGAGAATTCCTTTCTTAGTGCACCTCTACGGTACCTAAGCTACGTCCAGTCCAAATTTCAAGTGCCTACGTTTAGCCGTTTAGGCTGTGCGTCGATATGTCAGTCAGTCAGTCAGTCAGTTTCTCCTTTTATATATTTAGATAAGAACCCGGCTTGGCTCGGGTAAGATGTGATTCATAATAAACATCGAGGAGCAAAATATAGGTCAATATTTCCGTAGTCATCGGTTCTTCAAGGAATACTAAAGGATTAAACAGGACATAGATTCTTTCATTGAGTTTAATAAATCTAGTGAATAAAAATTGCAAAAGTTTTTATACAATAAATTTTTAACATTTAAAATTAAGGAACATCAATCAACAAAACAAATTGCAATGAGTACTAATCCTAGAATTTGGCAAAGGTCCTTATAAAATTATATTATCTATTCTTCATCAGTATCTGTTATCGCCCTGAAAAGAGTATATCATAAAAAATGTGTCAAAAACAATGTTTCCGCGAAACGTCAATGACTGAAGAAAAATAGTTTTGATAATATTCACTCAATTCCGGCAAGATGGTGACTGTGATTCGTCTGTCAACACATTTTGAATTTAGCAAAATACTCGACAATCCGAATTTTGCGGATATATGTTGTCGACTCGAAATCATTATTTTTTGATGTTTTATTATTCATGTAAGGTTTTAATCGAGTCTACCGTACCCCTTGACGAAATTATTAATATAGAAGATTACTTTGAGCAAACATCTAAATCATTAAAACGATTGTTATGGGTAAACTATAAAAGGTAGACATATGCTCCCGCGGACATTTTTAAAGATAATGTTAAGATGAACAATTCATCCATAGAGCATTTTTGTATAACTTTAACTATATGCTCAGCGCACGCCACGGAAGGCCTCTGAAACGATACTTTCCCCCGTTTTTGAAACATTTTCGGTTACTGCTCCACAACTATAGGACCTAGCGTGATATTATATAGCCTATGTAACTTCTGAATAATGCAGCTTTCTAATGGTGAAAAAAATATTGCAATCGGTCCAGTAGTTTTTGAGTTTATTCATTACAAACATACAAAAATACAAAAATACAAATCTTTCCTCTTTATAATATTAGTATAGATTTGTCTTTTATTACCTAAAATAATTGAATTATAAAAAGAAAACGTAAAATTTCCACTCTGTATTACGCTTTTACAAGGTTACGCCGTTTGACACGTTTTCATAGTGACGTAGTGGGTAATACTCACCAGGTATTTTTTAAAAATAGGATGAAGGATTTAATAAGTATTGTATTTTAAAAATAAATATATTTATAAATAAGGAACTTAAATTCAATCTTTTGGATGTGAATTAATGTTTTTAATAAAAATTTGTTATAATTAGACCTTGCTTGGTTATAAAGTGGAAATAACTGTTACTTATATACTTCGGCAATTTTACCGTTGTCCCTCACTAGTGCAGTCAGTCTGACATGTAGCAAATCGGCCAACTTAGAGCGGCTTTGGTATACTAACAAAAAAGCGTCGATGGCCGAGTGGTTAAGGTCGTTGCTTGCCATGCGAGAGGTCGCCAGTTCAAACCCCGCCAGGTACCAATGTGTTTTTCAAATTTGAAATTCATATGTACCATCATTCGACGCTTTAACGGTGAAGGAAAACATCGTGAGGAAACCTGCACACCTAAGAAGAAATTCTAACTTTGATCAATCCGCACTTGGCCAGCGTGTTCGACTAAGGCCTTATCGCCCTAGTTTAGGGTAGGCCCGTGCCCCAGCAGTGGGGACGTATATGGGCTGATGATGATGACACAAAACTATCCGTGTATAAGCAGCCTTACTTTTGATACCTACTTCAATCAAATATATTTTTTTAGGCAGGCAATATTTAAGTGTCATCTGTCATTATTAGTTATCGTTTTGGCGCATCGCGTTCTGCAATTTAATTTCATTTTGCAAACACAATAAAAACTACAGTACAAAATGAGTGAAAACGTGTTGATAAATGAAATATTTACTAATTTCCAGCATAGCCTGGATTCCGATCAAGAACTACGTGATGTAAATATACCTTTTAATATTTTTGGACGCCGAAAATATGTTTTTGTTCATGTTTATTTATTATTTGAGAGAATACAGCTGTAAATGTTAAATAATAAGCCATCGAAACTTTGTAGTTTTATGTATTATGGGGTATTGAAGATTTTGGATTGTATAAGGTTCTAATTTGAATAATTTTTAGGTTATACGCGGAATATGTAAAGAAATTGATCAGATATCTAGAGAAGCAGTAACTTACTTACAAGTGATACACCACAAAGAAGAAGGCAGTGAGTATTTATAAGCTTATCTGGATTTTATTTTTATCTACATTTGCATCACTCACCACACATAATAATATGCAGCATACTTTCCATCTTTTTTTTTCTAAATGATAATGAAGCAGGTAAAGCATGAATACTATGCAATAATGACAGTAAATAATATTTATACACACTAATCTTTAATAACTAATAATTTTTTTTTTCAAATGCATGCATTTGAAAAAAAGAAACAATTTATTTGGTACTAGCTGTTTCACGCGGTTTCACCCGCGTCCCGAGGGAACTACTTCCCGTACCGGGATAAAATATAGCCTATGTTACTTCTGAATAATGCAGCTTTCTAATGGTGTAAAAATTATTGCAATCGATCCAGTAGTTTTTGAGTTTATTCATTACAAACATACAAAAATACAAATGTTTCCTCTTTATAATATTAGTGTAGATGAAATTAAACTTAATTTCTGTTCTGCATTTTTTTTCTTTAGAAATGCATGTACACATTGCTAAAGAAAAAAAATAGGTACTCATAAATGATAATTGTTACTGTTTAATGCATATTATACCAGAGCCGCTCTAAGTTGGCTGATTTGCTACATGTCAGACTGACTGCACTAGTGAGGGACAACGGTAAAATTGCCGAAGTATATAAGTAACAGTTATTTCCACTTTATAACCAAGCAAGGTCTAATTATAACAAATTTTTATTAAAAACATTAATTCACACCCAAAAGATTGAATTTAAGTTCCTAATTTATAAATATATTTATTTTTAAAAAACAATACTTATTAAATCCTTCATCCTATTTTTAAAAAATACCTGGTGAGTATTACCTACTAAGTCACTATGAAAACGTGTCAAACGGCGTAACCTTGTAAAAGCGTAATACAGAGTGGAAATTTTACGTTTTCTTTTTATAATTCAATTATTTTAGGTAATAAAATACAAATAATTAGGTGCATTTGACATTTTGAAATAACGTCTTATTTTTAAAAGTTGTTCTTTATGATTCGCTAAATATGTTCCTCTTAACAATAATAAATGCAAAATATAAAATAAAAAGTGTCAAATCAGTCTTCTAAGAACGGCTTCGGTATAGTGATTTTTACCTGCAACTAAGAAATGATTTTTCTTTTCAGTTATGGCAGCTTGTCAAAAAACAAGAGATTTGTTTGTGAAGGCCCGCCAGGGCTACGATAAACTGAAGGAGGCTGTGCCGTCCACTGACTATTTTAAGTAAGTAAATAAATAAATGCAATGATTTAGTTTTATGGTAGGTAAGCACTTGTGTTAAGGATATTATTGAATATACAAGTGGAATGTACTTAAATAGTTTTTTCCTAACTGACATACAATGATGGCTTGGAGTAGCCTCGTCATCATCACCAGACTTGCGGGGGAGCGGATGGTTCTCACCCCTAAGATGGTTGAGTTCATACCTTCACAAGAATTGTTTATCACACAAAATATTATTGGAAAATGAACATCAGTATATGTTGTTGTCTAAAATAATGTGTGTCGGTGGCAATCTTACCCACAACTCCTGGTGCTATCTTTTCTACATAAAAATCTCTAAACATAAAGGTCACCCCAAATTCTTAATTTTCTTTTTAAAGAGAAATAATAATAAATAAATAAATATTTCACAACATCACATACATTGATCTGATACCATGGTAAGTAGCTTAAGCACTTGTGTTATGGGTATCAGAATCAACAGTGGATATGTTATAGGCAATGTGTATAATCCGGTATTGTATAGATTACCTAGGTATTCTATACAATGCCTAAAACGTTCAGGCAATGTGTATAATACGATTAATTTCACACATTGCCTAGGTATTGTATAAAATGCCCGAAGTGCATCAGGTAATGTGTATAATGAACGACCATGGGTAGGGCCTTAAACATTTTTATTTATTTATTCTTTTGACAGAGTTAATCAACCTCGGTATATTTTTAATAATATGTTATTGCTTTGCGTAGAGGGCTTAGGTAGCATTGGTTTTGAGTCCGTCCACTAACCCATAAATGGTCCATCCGTCCATCTGTCACCAGGCTTTAACTCAAGAACAGTGATATCTAGATATGTATAATATAAGATTTTAGACTTTCGCGTTCCATTACACTAAAATATGTTATGTGGTTCGCTCGCGACCACGATTGGTGTAACCCAGTCGAAACGTCGGGCAGTAAGTAGCTATGTAATTTATATACATACACTAGCCGTGCCCGCGACTTCGTTCACGTGAATAACAGATATAAGGTATTTTCCAATTACTAATTTTACTGTGAGAGTTTTTCAATATCGCGTTTTAAGAAAGCTTTTCGTTTATTAAGGTACTTGCATGCCAAATTTCAATCATTTTACTTTCGAAGTTTAGTTTTTTTCATACAAAAGTTTTTTCCTGCTAACTTCCGTTCCCGTAAGAATTTTTCAATATCCTGTTCCAACTAAGCTTTAAGTTTACTATGGTACCTGCATGCCAAATTTAAAGCATCTAACATAAGTGGTTTAGATTTTTTATACAAAAAAGACTTTCCCGCTAATTCCCGTTCCCGCAAGAATTTCGGGAATCAATTTCTTATTGCACCTCTACCGTACCTTAGCTACGTTATTTCCAAATTTCAAGTGCCTACGTTAAGCCGTTTAGGCTGTGCGTCGATATGTCAGACAGTCCATCAATCAGTCAGTCAGTTTCTCCTTTTATATGTTTAGATGTTACCGGACAAACTCGTTTGGCCTTGGATACTATGTAGTACTGGTGAGCTCGGGACTTCCTGGCACCCTAGACTGAGTTAAAAAAAGAATCCTCCTTGTGTAAATTTTTTTAAACCACCCATATATACCTGTAACGGAAAAACTAGTTTAGCTTAGGCCAAACTAGTTTGTCCTAGAACTCCTATGTGAAAAACGCTCAATACGCAAAAAACAATCAGCGCTATCTGCTTGTGACAGTTAAAATTAGGATAAGCTCTCAAAAGATCAGTAGGTACCTATCTAACTAACCAAATTACGGAGAAGACAAATCGATTAAATACATTACCTAAGCTTCAACCGGCATTCTATACAATGCCTAGGTATTCTATACATTTCCTAGGTAAAGTGTGAAATACTTCAAACATTGAGTATCATTTCATACATTGCCTAAGCAACCTCGGCATTCTATACATTTCCTAGGCATTGTATAGAATGCCTGCATTATACACATTGCCAGGACCGCGCCGACCCTCGGCAGCGCCTGTGTGCGGAACCTATGAAGCGCCTTTTTTAAATAAAACATAATGAAAAACGAATTAAAAATTTTAATTGTTAATTTAGACTGAAATCAATAATATATATTGTTTAAACGGGCCAGGGATATTATCGTCTTCCTTCATGAAAATAATTTAGGTGGCAGTGGCGGCGCGGCGCCCCTATTGTCTTGGCGCCTGTGTGCGCCGCACACTTTGCACATAGGGGCGGCTCGGCCCTGCACATTGCCTATAACAGATACACAAATATACTTAAATATATTTAATAATACACCCAGTCACGGAACAAACACCGATGTTCGTCTCACGAATATCTGTCCCGAGTGGGAATCAAACCCATGACTCTTGGAACCGTAGGTAGTAAACCTGGGTCACTAGCCACTGTTCCACCGAGCCAGTCATGAGAGAGAGATGTACTATCGGCAAATTTGCCGGTAGTACACTTTGCAAACAGATTTCTTGAAACAGCATAAGCCCCACCCACTATTTATTTTCGCCAATAGTGGTGGAACAGTGGTTAGTAGCCCTAGCTGTGATTTAATGAGTTGTGGGTTAATTTATCACTCGGGACAAATATTTTCATGATGAAAATTGGTGTTTGTTCCGTGTCTGGGTATGTTATTAAATATATAAGTTTATTAGTGCATCCACTGCCCTTTCTGATATCTGTATCACAAGTGCTTTAGCTACATACCACGGCATCGGATAGATGTATGTGATGTTGTGAAAAAATTATGATAAAAGGGCTGCGAAAAAGTATGTGATGTTGCAAAAATATATGAAAATGGGTTTTTGAAGAAGTTTCCATTGTTTCTTACTCATGCTCATTATGCCCTATCTCTTCTAGGTATCATGACCACTGGCGCTGGGTGTCGCAGCGGTACAGCTTCCTGGCCGCGCTGGTCATCTGGCTGGAGAAGGGCATCCTCGCCTCCCACGAGACGGTCGCTGATATCCTGGGAAGTGAGTGTCTTTGATCGCTTACCCCACGCAAAATAGGCTGATGCCACCTTCAGGGTGTCCTGCTGTTTGACCAAAAGTCATTCGACAAAATGTCTCTTGATAAACAATGTTTGGCAAAAAATGGTTTCGTCAATTAATCATTTTACAAATGACTCACTTTTCCAAATGACCAACACTTAAATTTACATCTTATAAATAATTATTTTGCTTAATGAACATTTAACAACTGATTGATATATCAGAAAAAACTATTATTGGTCTAAAAACTTTTGATGAAATGTTTTATTTGACAAATTTTTTGTTTATTAATTAACCTAGTAATATATTTTTTTAGGCTTTCTAATCTCGTGGCTTTTCAAATAGAATTTTATTTATTACATTTCAATGTAAACCTATTTGCCACGCAACAGACCAATAGGTTTACATTTTAATGTATAAAATATGATTTAATGTATAAAATATGGCTTCCGCAGTACGTTTTTACAGTCGTATGTTTGGACCTCACTCAGCAGTGGCGCCAAAACTATATAAAACGATATATAAACCAATTTCAATCTGTCGCATTAGGAATTTTAGGTATCGTACCTAGTAAATGTACGATGAGGAGGACTACTTTTATTCGATCATCGTCATCATCAGCCCATATACGCCCCACTGCTGGGGCACGGGCCTACCCTAAACTAAGGGCGCTAAGGCATTAGTCGAAGTGGTCGACTATACAACCTTAAAATTTCTTAAGCGTAGGTGTGCAGGTTTCCTACATAATAATCGTACATAATTATGAATTTCAAATTTGAATAACACAGTGGTACGTGGCGGGGTTTGAACTGGCGACCACTCGCATGGCAAACAACGGCCTTTAGCAGTGATCCTAAAAGGGAAGATCTTCCGCCGAGCTGGGTGATCGTGCTCGGGGACCATGGTCCAATTACCGTCGTGGTTTTTGCTCTATATATAGTTAGTGGCCCGAATAACTTTGAAGTGAGATGTAGGTTCCATACTAACTACATATTGTTGTGGAGATGGTATGTCAGCGCCATCTGTTGGATGATGTGCGAAGTTCTTTCTCGGATGTCGCCACAGGCCTAAACCGCTCGGCCATCGACGCTTTTTAACCGGCTTAATTTGATCGGCTTCTAGATATTGAACACATTTATAATTTCTTGTTTACAGTCAGTGCAGTTGAAGAGAAAGAGGGCTTCCATTTGGACATAGAGGACTATCTCATCGGACTGTTACAGCTGTGTTCAGAGTTGGTAAGCATAATATAAAGAAAGAAAGAGAAAAAAATATTTACCACATTCCCACACAGTCACCAAAATAGATTGATAATAATAATATATATGGTAACAGAACTCATAAAGTAATGTCTATACTTAAGTCAACAGCCTCGTTGGTCTATTGGTTGGTAGCAAGCGCTGCGTAAGATTCGAGAGGTATCCGGTTTGAGTCCGGGATTGGTGAAAACTATCAAACACAGTTAGCAGAAAGCTGATAGTCTGGCGCAGTTTTTAAAGTAACTTGGGAGCCATGCAGCTGCCTCCTAATATTTTAAATTACAAGTGGAAATTGTAAGACATTATTTACAGAACGTAATTTTTCAGTTTGTACCATAATTTTGATATTTTCCATATAAGTTATGGAGACAAATATTTTAGGCATTAAAGAAAAACTCATGAAAATTGATTCGAAAAAGAATTTCTCAGAAAAGTCAAATACTTTCTTCTTTAGAATATTTTTAGTCGGTTAGGTTAATTATTCCGAAAAGTTTAGAAAAAAAATCATAACTCGAAAACTATAAAAAATCGCGGAACATACATTTGACACTACTTTTGGGACACCCTGTATAATAGTTAGGATATAGTTTCAGTAAAAACTCGTTATTTTGATGTAACGAACAGACCCATCAATTTTATTTAGTAAATAAGTGGCGAGCATTTGGGGAGGCCTATGTCCAGCAGTGGGGACGTATATGGGCTGATGATGATGATGATCAAGTGTATATGTTACGGTCAATGTGAGCAATCGGTAATTATCTATAATCACCGGTTAATATAGATAATTCCCGCCGCACATGGTAAATGTAGTGAAGTACTCAAATTTACCCGTTTACCGGTAATTATATAAAACTCCCGCTCAACTGTGGTAAATGTTGACATTGCTGACAAATATCACAAATACTCTGCAATTCCGAATGTCACAAATCTCAAACCAGCAAAAATATATAGATGAGAAAGAATTAGAGTTCCATTGAAAATTTCCTGCCAATTTGTTAATTTTATTCAACTTTATTTTTATAAGAAAATATATTTTCAAACTAACAAAACCATTGTTTCACCGAGCCAATGACTGGTCAGTTTGATTTTATTATTTACCACGTTTACACAAAGGGTATGGTAATTTTATATAATTACCGGTAAATGTGATTAATTCGATAGTTTTCACCACCTTTACCACGAACACTAGTAATTATGCATAGTTACCGGTAATTATACATAATAACCACTCTATCCACTTTTACCGTAACATATACATTGACGACGTTGTGTTGTCAGTCGCGGCTCGCAGTCAACTCTGTGACGCGCGGCGACTACAGCCGCCCGCTGCAGATATCTCGCTTCGTGATGGAGCTCAATGCAGGCTTCAGGTGAGACTTTCAACGAAATTAATATGAACATCGAAAGGATTAATCAAATAAAGTAATTCGCTACTTGACAATTTTCTGGACTATACTTTATAATATCTGTAGATTTTATTGTTTAAATAGATTACAAAGCATTATTTGGACATTTTATTATTTATAAAGTTAATAAGATTGTTATCATAATTCATTAGTTTAGAAAATTTACAATGTCAAATAAAATTTACCTTCAAAATAAAATAACCTTACAAAGTATGAGATCAAAAAAAATATAATATAATATAATCTGTAGATTTATTTTAAACCCTCTACTATTATATTTAAAAAAAAAAAGCTTTTCATCTTTTGTGATCACGTTAACACAGTGGGTGCGACAGACTGGTCAGAATCTGAGAGTGCTGAACAGCATTCGACAATTCTGACTACAGTATCGGCCAGAACCATGCTGAGTGGAAATGAGAGAAGTGAAGTTAGCTGTTAACGTTTCAATATTCCGCCATATGACGAATCAATCAACCAATCTGAATATCGCCACTTAGCATTCCTCAGCCGCGTCAGCCTATGCTACTCAGCAATCGCCATTTTTCTTTCTGTGCTGACAAGATTGTGTGTCGGCTAAACGCACCCAGTGTCACGTGAGCTTTCCATGTTTCTTGAGTTGTGACGTCATACGTGTCAAACAAAGTGACAAGTCTAGTAAGCAAACGTTGACTTTGACGTTTTGTTTATGATGCTATGACGTCATAGGAAAATTAATCATGGCCGCCACTTGTCGACCACAGATTTAAATAAAAACTGAGATTATATTTAAAAATCATAAAAATATTAATAAATTATGTTAATGCAAAAACGTATTGGACGCTAATTGTTTACTTATAAGTTTCCATAAAAAAAAGTTTCATATTTAATTGCTACAACTGTCTAATAGCTAATTGTATTTTCTAAGATCCTGGACCCCATGACTTTATTTAATGTGGGCTATCGTTTTTGGGATCACTAGTAGCGCTACCATAAGTTAGCTATCGAAAACTTACAAACGTTAAAAACCTATTGAATTGTTAACTCATACTACCGATTTTAGCTCTTAGCGTTACCGCTAGGGGCGCTGTACATTTTTTCATAGACATTTTTTACATATGCGATATCGAGTCTGTCACTTTCAAACTCATGGTAGTGCTATAGATGGCGCCACTGTTGAGTGAGGTTCTAAAATATGGCTGCAAAAATTGAAACGGGATCCGGAACGGAAATGTCCATTTAAATCATATTTAATATGCTAAAGCGTACACCTATTTGCAGTGGCGTAACTATACCCGTTGAAGTCCGTGGCAAAATTGATCGTATAGGGCCCCGTGCACACCACGTTCTTTTTTTTTATCTTATGTGTATGTGTGTATGTATGTATGTATCTCAACTGCCAAGTTGAGATTCTGCTATGACCGGGGGCCCCTTTCGGCTGGGGCCCCCTACCGGGTGGGGGCCCGTGGCATTTTGCCGACTTGCCACCCTGTAGTTACGCCACTGCCTATTGGACAAGCAACGGTACCATTTTGCTCAAATAAAGAGCGAACGTAAGTATTTTCTGCTTTTAAAACACTCACATTCGTTGATAATTGTCATATTGACACTTACATATTGATAAATGTTCAAATATTAATCTTTATAGGAATAAACTCACAAAACCCGCAAACTGTGGCATTTGACATTTATAGGACCTCACTCGACACAAGCGCCCCTAGCAGCGTTAATTTCATTCTTAACCAGAAAAAACAATATGTTGTCGGTATGAAGTTCGCCGGGACCACTATAGTAAATATGTAAATATCTAAAATTTGTCTTTATGGGTCTACACGCGATATTAGGAGTAGCAAATTACATAGCTACTTACTGCTTACTTCAGTTCGCTCGCGACCACGATTGGTGTAACCCAGTCGAAACGTCGGGCAGTAAGTAGCTATGTAATTTGCTACTCCTAATATCGCGTGTAGACCCATAAAGAGGTTAGTGTATTGGAACGCGAAATACTAAAATCTTAAATAAATATCTCTCAACAGGCTCTTAAACTTGAAAAACGACCATCTCCGCAAGCGCTTCGACGCTCTCAAATACGACGTGAAGAAGATTGAAGAAGTCGTCTACGACCTGAGCATCCGAGGGCTGCTGCCGAAGACCCAGCCCGAGGGGGCGGAGGCCTAACGTCCGTCAGACTTACTTATTGGCGATGCAAAGATTATCTGCGCGCCTCTATCGGCCAAATTTAGAAGCTGTCTAAGAACGACACTTTTACGGTTTTTAGAAAGAACATACATACATAAAATCACGCCTTTTTCCCAAAGGGGTAGGCAGAGATCACTTCCAGCGATCCACTTTTCACCTCTGTGGGAAACGTGACGTGACGGTTGTGGACCACGTCGCCGCCACTCTGCCTTGTGCATTGTTTTAACAAGGTCATCGCGTTCCCACGATGATTCCATGTTAGAAACAAAAATAAAAAAAAAAGATCAGCCAAGAGCAGTATACTAAATTCTTTTGAGTACCTAAAGTAACTTTGAAAGAATTATGTAATTTTTCTTTCTACTTACAAACTTGATACCATAACCAATAAAATACAAACATTATGGTAGGGGATGTTCTTGGCTTGGACCCGATAATTCCTGAAAAAACTTAATGAGTACAATGTTTAATTGTTTTCTTTTAATTTAATATGTTTTTAATATTTACGTCGTTTGATGCAATAAATGATTTATCTATACATTGGGAGTATCACCCACGTGTGGCATTTATCGGATAGGGAGGGGGAGATGGTGTTGCCAGACCTTAAAATTCAGCAACGCCATTGACGACAATTTGATGTTACAGTGTGCACACATATATCCCGCATTTGGCTGAACCGATCTGGATGCGGTTTGCAGTAGAACATTTAGTCACATTCTGGTTTTGTATTGTATGTAACCGACTTCAAAAAAAGGAAGTACCCTGTGTAATCCGTTTTTCTAAGCAAATTGTAGGTACTTTGTTGTCCTAAAATTTTGGAATTGGCACTGACTTCAAATAGCCATCTTTCGCCTCCCCTGCGGGAAGCTTAAATTTCATCTAACTATGTAAGCATTTGTCATGAAGTATGTACGCGCAAAATGAGTTGTTATCTTAATTTCCAATTATTTATTGCATGCCACTTTACAGAGTAATACAGTTTGAATATTTAAACGTAAAAACATATTTTTTTTTTTAAATAACTATTAAAACAAAAACTACTTTGCGCGTACGTTTTGGGTGTTATTGTTAATTCCGTAAAGTACTGTATTGGTTTAGACTGAGACTACTTAATACTAGATAAGCTAGAGGAAATACTTGTTTTTGTACTAAGGTATTAATTTCATTTTTAGGTTAAGCTAAAAGTTTTTATTAAAGTAACTAATAACTTATTGCATAGATCGTTTCGGCTTATTTTACCCAATGTTCGTTAAAGAGAGGGAGCAATGCTGTCTCCTTTGCGAATTTGTAGTTAAGATTTATAAAAGAACGAAGTGAGGCGAGGCTACTCAGAAATAAGGTACAGAACAGTGCTTTACTTAATATAAAAAACAATGTTGTATTCCAAACATGTTAAGCTTGTGGGATATTCTATTATACATAAAAGCATTTTGGAAGTTTTGTATTCATAGATAGATGTTGCCCCCTTATTAGATTCTTGTGTAAGTACCTACGTACCGAGAATGGAGGAACTGGTCCTAGATAATGTTGTCGTCCCTACAAAGTATTTTATCGATAGTCACCTAGCAAACAAATCTTATATACCCTCTTCTCTGTCTTTTTTGAGAAAAATTACGCAACCAGCAATGCAGGGGCGTAGCCACCGCCGTATCAATTATACGGGGCCCCCAAAGTGTGTAAGGAAAACAATAAAAACTTTTTCATTTTACAAAAATGACAAATTTGTATAGGTAAAGCCTGCATATAAGGATATGGGGGTATAGATACCCCCATATCCTTATATGCGGGGTATAGATGGCTTCCAAACATTTTTTTATACGGGGCCCCGACAATGCACGCTACGCCACTGCAGCAATGTGTGCATACTTAGCGCCTTGATGACGGCGACTAATTATGTTAATATTATATTTTTTTTGCTACAAGTTCTATTAAGGGGGTAGTACTGAATAATTTATTAGATAGGTACATTTCCTAATAATTTATGCTAATTTTTGTGAATTGATCGAGAGTACATAATAATATTAAAAGGAAAGAAATAAAAGTACCTACTATTTGACCAACTTTCTGTTTTATTTGTAACTAGCTGACCAGACAGACCTCGTCCTGTCAAAAAAATGTGAAAAAGAAAAGGGCTGTTTTTAGCCTTTTAGGGTTTTTCCGGCAATTATTTGATTTTTTCTCGCCGTAAGAACCATCCTTGGACTTCAACGAACATTTAAAAAAAAGAATTGGCCAAATTGGTCCAGGCGCTGTTGAGTTATGCGCTTACCAACAAATTTTGCGATTCATTTTTATATATTTAATAAGATACCCTAAACCATAGTTACAAGTACCTATACTACCTAGGCAAACAAAACTGAGTGGGTAAGTTATAGTTTTAGGCGAATAACACATGGCATCGAGCTCCGCCGCGGTTGGCGGTTAAGCGGATCTCAAGTGTGTTAATCGCCTTAAATCAAATATTCGTGTTCACACATTTATCACTTTTACCTACTCGTATTCTGCCTATCATTATCATCATCAGCCCATATAACCCCCACTCTAGGGCACGGGCTACCCTAAACTTCTACTGAATCCTACTAATACTATAAACGTGAAAGTTTGTATGTCTGGATGGATGTTTGTAACTCTTTCAAGAAAATACTACTGAACCGATAACGATGAAATTTGGTATGCAGGTAGCTGAAGACCCAGAATAACACATAGGTTACTTTTTATCTCGGAGTTCCCGCGGGAATAGGGATTCCACGCGGACGAAGTCGCGGGCGGAAATGATAAATAAAACAATAATAATTATAAAATCAATACATAGTATAAAACAAAGTCGCTTTCGCTGTATGTCCGTATGTATGCTTAGATCTTTAAAACTACGCAACGGATTTTGATGCGGTTTTTTTAATAGATAGAGTGATTCTTAAGGAAGGTTTATATGTAAAATTTACCCGAAGCGAAGCGAGGGCGGGTCACTAGTAAATAATAAACGACATCATTCATATTGAAATAGATTTTAGTTAGTAGGCTACATCATCTCTTGGGTTTGAAAAAAAAAAGAACTGGTTATGGTGTGAAAGAACGCATTTTTGCAAAGAAAAAAAAATAAAGCTAGAAAGATGGATAATTTACATTTAGGGGTGAGAGCCGTTCGCTGCCCTGCAAGTCCGTGAGCGTCTAGATGGTGGGATCACGTCAGTTATACAGGATATGATGCCACCAAGACTTAATACAGTAATTCTACCAATTTATACTTTCGTAGAAAAATTCTACACCCAATTTGAAATTATTCGACGGAGAAAGTGGTCCCCCCATTATGACGTCAAAATGGCGGGACCACTATTCAATTAATGAAAAACACAGGATATTATCTTAAACTGAACACACTATATTTTAATACGATTTAGTACGACTACGTTTAAATCATATTATACCCATAAAACGGTTATTTCCATAAAAAATAAGTTAAGTAGTAATAAGTTAGGAAAAAAATGGGTTACTTTACATAAAGCAAGAAATAAAACAACATTTTTATCAACATTTACTTATTTTGATACTTATCGAAACATAGGTACAGTACCGAAGAATTTACACTACGTGAATAAAAACTGTTTGAGCAATTACAAAGATAGTAATCTTATACACTGATGGAACTACAGTAAAATGTTAATAATATCTAGATCGTGTTACTTTGATTCTGTTAATTTTAAAGTTGTAAAATTTACATTGAGCTTTTTTTTAAGTATTTCATAAAACGGCGTGACTCTGGTAGTTCTAAGTAGAATTTGTTTCTACAAAAGTAGCGTTGTACTCTATCTCAGCTTTGCTATAAGTTTAAATATTAGTCGTTATGGGTCTACACGCGTTATGAGGAGTAGCAAATACATAGCTACTTACTGCCCGACGTTTCGACTGGGTTACACCAAACGTGGTCGCGAGCGAACTCAATTGGTGTAACCCAATTGGTGTGTATATGTATGTATGTATGTATGTATGTATGTAATAACGCTTGTAGATACATAGAGAAAAATATTTAGTGTAATGAAACGCGAAAGTCTAAAATCATATATTGCTATTAGTTTGTAAATACATAATAGTAATGTTTTACACGATTTCACTGGCCGCAGAAATATAAAATTAATTATAATTATAATAATTTGTTCAATATGATCAATTTGTTTCAACATTCTATCTTTAATTATGGCACATGAAATATACCGTTAGGAGATGATCAATTTTAATATTTTTTATCGGCTTTTAACATTTTTTAATGAAAAAATTGTAAATATAGAAAACAAAAAGTTACACGAACTAGAATTATTAAATGCTCGGAAAAATAAATTACATCATAATTTTGGTTTCACATTTATTTCTACTTGTATATGATATAGACATCAATATGTTATAGATACGTATATTTGTAAATTGTAGACAAAATGCTTTGACAACAGCGATTAAAATATTTACCCAATAAAATATTTTTTTTATAATATTGTCTGAAATTTTGGCACTGATTGATTTTATTTATCACAAAGCAAGTAAAAAGAGAACAATCAATTATTTTTTTTAATTTTGTATATTTTTTTTACCATGGCTCTGAGATTTTTTCTTGTTTTTTTTTATTGGGTAAATATTCGCTATTTGACAGTTGAACTTATTATTTTCTATTATTATGGGCTACGTGCACAACTCTTGCAATTTATGCGTTTCTTTTTCTTTCTTGCATTGACAATATTTGTGTAAGATGTGAATGATTAGAGTGTACTTATAAAATACCCAGTTTAGAGGTTTGTGCCAGTGGCCCTAATGTAAAATATCTAAGTAATTAGTCGGTGGTAAGTAAGAAAGTACTCAGATTTTAAAAAATATAGAAGACTGTAAAATAAAAATTGAATTTCTATACTTAACGCAGGAATCGAAGTCACGACCTTTGCCTATTGTGGGCACTATCCAAGGCCAAGGATATTATAACATTCTAATTATAAAAACTGCCGCTTGGTGGCGTTATAGGCAATAGGTCAGGTTCACATTTTAAAGACGAAGGAAGCCCGGCTCCCAGAAGTTTGATTCCCAGGTCAAATATAGAATTTGTTATGTTAACAGATAAAAAAAGTAACTCATGTTCTACGGTTGCCAAAGAGAAACCAAATCCGTCAAATTTGTATTTAAGAAAACAAGTACCTACTTACAAATTAATTAATGTCAACCCGACCGGACTTATATTACCTTACTTGCTATTATTATGGCTAGTTATGGCGGAGTATAAATGTATATTATTAATTTCGTTTTTATATAAAATAAAAACATAGATTTAGTACGCGCACGTACACACGTTTCTATTTAACATAATACTGCATTCTTATTGCACTGTCTAAAATTTTGGCACTTGTGATGTGCGATTAAAGTTTAATATTGTTTTTTTTTTTAAATAAAAAATATCTCAATTATTTATAGTTAAGAAATATACGGCCGGATATACTACTTGTTTATTAAAATGATGTATAGTCAGTTTAAACTTAGCTAACATATTTTTATTAAAGTGAAATTAGTCTTTGAAAATAAGGTCCAAATACAAAATGTGTCAAAAACATTTTGATGCTGACTCTACATTGATTAAAAACTAAACGTGTGCTGCAAACGCGTATGAGTAACACAAAACAAATGCTTTCACAGAAAAGCGTTTTAAAAGTAATGCTAATATTAATAAAAAATATATATAATTATAAAAAATCAACTTTAATAATATTATCGCATTACCTACCTACGACTTATCGCACCAAAATCATCAGAAGTCAACAAAAAAAGCTACACTTCCTATTAGCCTCTTATGAATTCAAACACCGTAGTTAGTAAGTACATTCTTTAAGTACTAATATAATATACGGTATAGAAAAGTTTGTAGCTTTTTTTGTAGTCCACAACTTAGCCAAGACCACAAAACGAAGTTATTGTCAGTAAAATTTAGCTCATTTTCTAAAACATCTCGATTTATCTTTCTTCTCACAAACTATACCTACTCTTTTTCAGCTAAGATGATCCCTCTGACACTTCATTGTGTTCTGAATCACGCATCTTACGATTGACAAACGAAAATAATTATATTGCACACTTTTTTCATTTTATTGCGGCGTCATTAGGAAAAATATTAAATTAAATATTTTAAGTGACAAACAGTATCGTTTAGTTTAATTTAATGTAATAGAACATTAAAAAAAATTCCTATGCAGTTCGTATACGTAGAATGGAACGTAGTAACTCTGACTAAGTTCCATTCTACGTAATACGAACTGCATAGGTATGTAAAAAAAAAATCTATTACTTTAAATTAAACTAAACGATACTGTTTCCCTTTCAAAAGTTTAAAATTATTAATTTAATATTTTTCCTAATGAAGCCGCAATACAATTAAATAAGTGTGCAATAAAATTATTTTCGTTTGTCAATCGTAAGATGCGTGATTCAGAACACAATGAAATGTCACAGGGATCATCTTAGCTGAAAAAGACTATAGAAACTTGGATACTACAGGTATTTTTCAGAATTTAAGGGACTCCCTAACCTACAATATTAAAATGGTCCAATTGACCATTCTAGGAAAGGCACCTTAATCACGCGTGTAACATCTTCGAACCATATTCAAATATTGCCTCAATAAAGGCTACACAATTTGGAACCTTCACATATTCCCATCAAGTCTTATATCAATTTAAAATTTTGACACATGTTGCAAGGTCTTAGCTAAGCTGTTAACATTCATAAATTCGTCCAACCCCAATCCAATGTCTTCATGAGCAATAATGACTTAAATTACTGATCACAAAATGCAACTTATATCATATTTAGGCAAATCAAATGTAAGTGTTAAAATCACAAACATTTTAATGAAATCACTTTTGAGCCATAATTTCGAAACTTAAAGCTTCTATACCTAAAGAGATCCAAAAATACATTTAATCTACAACAAAATAACACTAAAATTAGTCTTTATGGGTCTACACGCAATATTAGGAGTAGCGAATTACATAGCTACTTACTACCCGACGTTCGCTCGCGACCACGATTGGTGTAACCCAGTCGAAACGTCGGGCAGTAAGTAGCTATGTAATTTGCTACTCCTATTATCACGTGTAGAAACATAAAGACTAATTTTAGTGTAATGGAACGCGAAAGTCTAAAATCTTACATAACAAAACAACAAAAGGTAAATTATTCAATAATCCACCGAAAATAGAAACTCGAAATACATAAGTACATATGACTCCAAAATTCCGCCTTTATTCTCTCTTTGAGGGCTAGCTAAGACGACTTTTGAATTTTGCAAGTGAAAATGAGGTTTGGAGACTAAAAGAAAACTTTGATTATATGATTTACACCGTGAAATTTTAGTAGTTGTTTTCCCGCAGTAAAATGATTCTATCAAATTAGTAATATAGCTTTTGCAGTGTTTTTTAATCAAATCAATAAATACCGGCTTTTCAAAAGGTACTTTTTTTCATATTCTAATAGGTATTCAGTTTTAGCTAAGCCCTCAAAACAGATTTCTTACGCACTATTGCTACTTTAACATTTAGCGACACTGTCGACTTTCATTACGACTAAACACCAAGTTAATATGTAGTTCCATAAATATAATAATAGACACCGACTTACTCTAAGGTATATAAGGATGAAATTACTGTAATACCACATGGATACGTCACATCAAGATGATTCTATTGATAATAAAACACCGCTGCAAAATAGACCTCACTGCTTTAAGTGCTTTATGATACGGTCTCTCGCTCATAGTTAAATCGCAACTGTCAAATCTGACACATATCAAGGGCATCCAAGATGGCGCATTCGCAACTATCAAAACTGACATCTGACATTTGTCAATGGCATCGATCATTAGCAAACGAATACTTTTCGCGCTCATACGCTCACATTGTATATAGATGTTAGTAATAAATATGGTATTACTGTACCACGATCCGTATTCACTGTCGCCAGCTTACCAGGTCACGAAAAGAATGAATATCTTTACATCTCGGTACCCTAATATGCTAGAGACAGTATGTTGGCCGCAAAAACCAAAAATATATAATAATAATAAACATAATACAATATCACTTTTCGAGTATATAAAAAGTATACATAATATACAAAATATGTTGACATTTCAACGTCAAAGAATTTTTGGATTTTATACGATACATACAATATTAAAAATTTTGAAAAGTTATCAATATTTTATTAATTTAGTAAAAAAACAAAATTAAAAGCTTACAAAAGTGATACTTGTAATATTAGGGTATTCCGTTGCGTTCACAAAATTGGCACCAATGAGATTTAAAACATTTTTTTGAGAGACTACAGTCTCAAGCAGGAATTAATGAAATGTTTCTCCACTTTTAAATAGAGAAACTCATTTCGATTACTAAAATTTTGATCTAATTTTTTTATCATACAACCGAACACCCTAATAATTTGATGTTACCTAATAACTTTCGACAAAATAAAGAGGTCTAGAACTAAAGTTTATTTAGTTTGAAGAAAACCTCATCTTCAGTAGAAATGCTTTGAACTGTCAAATATTTAGCATTCGCCTTTATAATGTTATCTTTCGTCACAGAATTGGCAGAAAATGCTTGCTGCAAGTAATCTTCATAATTAAAATTAACAATTAAAGACTACAACATAATGGTCCAAGATCCCAGAGCTGCCAGACATCACTTATTTTCTAATGGACAAAATATATACGATTGAGTAGTGGTGGGGTGTACTATCATCATATGACTAGTTGCTACCTTGACCAGACGGCCATTTTTCAGATATCAACCAATCAAGGTACATAGAAACACTGCTCACCTCACTTAAATTCTGATGGCTGATTTTAACATATATTTCACACAATATCATTAAAAATCAGGATTCGTTACTCCCAGACACATGCGGTCGGCGGTTTTACCTTACAGACGCTTTAAAGCTATGAAAAAAAAATTCCTTTTACTTATTTTCTGATGCTTGATTTTTATATATGTTATTCAAACAACTAAAAAGTGCTCATCTGACCGCAATAACTATAGAATTGTACCTTACAAACTATTTTATTAGAAAAACTTAACTAAATTCAATTTAAAAAAAAAAATCTAAAACAGTTGGGTCTGGTGAATGTTTGGCCCCTTGGATCGGTCTGTCCGTTTGCAAAACGTTTTAAAATAGTTGTTTGAATAATATATATAAAAATCAAGCATCACAAAATAAGTAAAATTAAGTAAAAGTAAAATTTTTTTCATAGCTTTAAAGCGTCTGTAAGGTAAAACCGCCGACCGCATGTGTCTGGGAGTAATAAAACCTGATTTTTAATGATATTGTGTGAAATATATGTTAAAATCAGCCATCAGAATTTAAGTGAGGTGAGCAGTGTTTCTATGTACCTTGATTGGTTGATATTTGAAAAATGGCCGTCTGGTCAAGGTAGCAACTAGTCATATGATGATAGTACACCCCACCACTACTCAATCGTATATATTTTGTCCATTAGAAAATAAGTGATGTCTGGCGGCTCTGGGATCTTCCTCTATAATGTAAATACCCGTAACAGAATGTGTTAAACTTAATTCATCTTTGGTACATCTCACTTGAGCAGAATATTCAAGGCTCTTGCAAAGTGACGACCCTAAAAATAACATAAACCTTAGGACTATTAGAAATATTTTTTTTGATCAAGAGTTAACGACTATATAATAATGGTATTACCCTATACCGGGACCAAGGTCGGTCAAATAAACAAAGATCAATAACATTATCAAAGATCACCGTTGGTAAACGCCTGCAATTTGAAAGAATATCCAATTTACATGACAGTATTTTTTCTTAATTACATTCAGTTAGTGAACGATTACTGGACGAACGGGCTTTAGCTAGTAAGATGTGAACCCGTACGAATAATAACAGTTCAGAAACCATCTAAAGCAAAGTGCTTGACATTAGGCCGAATACTGATATAAAAAAGAGAAACATGTAGTTCTAAATTCAAAACTACCATACAAAATGTAAATCTAAGCGCCTTAAAATCGAGTATTCACTTTTATTTACAGTATTCGGCCGTTAAGCTCATCTCAAACCGTCATTGGTCTATATTGACGTTCCAAGATGGCGCTTTGACGTCTGCTGTCAAAATGGACCAATAGCACGTCGGCTGCGACATTCATCGTTTAGACTTTCAAATTGCTGGCTTCCGAGTCTTGTCTCTCTCAATTCCAAATCACGCCGAACCGGACCATGTCAACACCAGCGAATAGGCGGAACCCATTCTGTGATAGAAACTCGAAAGAGTTCTCATCTATCTGAATGATCATCTCTATATTGCCAACATTCTTCTTAATGTCGGTCATCACCCAGTTTTCCGTTTTCAAACCGGTGTTATATTCTTCTAGAAACTCGTACAGTTTGTTCAGATTTATGTCCAGCCAGCTATTCAGCCGAGCGTTTACTGTGTATCGTTTCTTATCCTTATACAGTTTGGTTATGTTAGTCAATTCCAATCCCACCTCCTTGGCTACAGTTTGAATGAGTCGTACGCCATCTTCGTTGTGGCATCCGTATATTATCGCTCCATTTTTGACGCCGACGCATTCTATGTGGGGTTTCTCATCGTTTTTCTCGATTTTATCACAAATGAGGTTTTGCATCGTTTGGATAATGTGGAAATTCACTTCGTCCATCGGGTATGACTCTGGTGCGAGGCAAACGAACTTCGGTAGAGCAATCTTATTCTTCTCATCTTTGATCACCGCCTGAATGGAAACTTCTTTTTTTATTTCCGGGCTCGATTTGATGACGCTATCAGTAACATCACTTACCTCTATACTGTTGGCGTCATCACATTTCGTTGCACCGTCCGAGTCATCACTATCAAAACGTAGATCTGTCACGGCATTATAAGTATCACTTACCTCATCATCAAATTCGCCATCCAACTTGCCGTCATCAACTTCAACTTGTTCTTTTTTGTCATCAACACTGTCTACCATTTCTTGTTCCACAGCGTCATCAACATTGTTAGCTACTTCTTGCTCTTTGTCATCAACATTGTTTGCCACATGTTTCTCTACTTCGTCATCAACATTGTTTGCTACTTCTTGCTTCTCTTCGTTATCAACACTGTTGGCTACTTCTTGATCATCAGCGTAATCATAACCGATGGCGACACCTTGTCTCTCAGCGACATTAACATTGTTAGCTACTTGTCGCTCTTCTTTGTCATCAATACCGTTATCTAATTCTTGTTGTTCTTTGTCATCAACGCCGTTGGTTACAATTTGTTCTTTAGCATCAACACCGTTGGAAACAGTTTCTTCTTCTTCGTCATCAACACCGTTATCTAAATCTCGTTCTTCTTTGTCATCAACACCGTTGTATCCAATCTGTTCCTCTGCGTCATGAAAACTATTTGCTACTTCTTGCTCTTCATAATCAACATCATTGGCTCCCACTTGTTCCTCTGCATCATGAAAACTGATGGCTACATCTTGATCCTCCACGTCATCAACGCTACTAGCTACTTCTTCATACTCATCATCATCAACACCGTTCGCTACTTCTTGTTCCTCAGCGTCAAAACCGTTGGTTGTTTCGTCAGCAACTTTGTCATCACCATCTTCCTTGTTGTTACTGATCATATCGGTTTTGTTGTTGTTGTTTGCTAGCTCGTTAGAGTTGCTGACGCGTTTAGAGCGATGCTTCTTCTTGTACATCAACCATCTGAAAATTTGATTATTTGTTAATGGGATATGAACTACGTTACAGCTATACTATAAGTACATATTACAGATGATATCAATATGGGTTTGCACAATCAATTTCCACTTAATGATGTTACAAAACTCGAGAACACATCACAACAAAGTCATCATTAAACAGGATGTTAATCAAAGCTCTTATGTCAGTTGCATTTAATTAAAATGTTCAACTTAAATTATTTATGATTTAAGTTGAATATCATATCATAAATGATAACACATTTGGAAATAATAATCAATAATAGTTAATGTATACATTTGGAACATTATTTCTATTTATTGGAATGTGGAAAAATACTAGCAAAACCCAATTTCTAAAGAAATACTTCCCTCTGGAACTGAGTTAACCCTCCACCTAATACAAACTACAGAGTTTACCCTCCACCTTTTCAAAAAATTTAAACTAAAATATTATAACAAACATTAACATTAACAGTCCTTGTGACTGTTATTACAAAAGACTGTTATTAGAAAAGAAGTTAAATATATTTCAATCAACATTTTATTTTATTCACTTACACAGTAATACAATATAGAAAGTGAAGATTTTTTTTTATTTTGATATTGCTGGATGGGCCACACAACATTAAAAAAATGTATAAAGAATTATCGTTGTAACTTCAAGAGTTGCCAATATATTACTTTTTCAATAGCACTTCGTTGGGCAAGCTCAAAACGCTCCATACAAAAAGTGACATAAAAGTAACGTCACTTTCATGATATTTGTATGCAAAACGTCAGAAATCTGTTCGGCAAGTACAACAAATATTGCCTTTATGAAAATTATTTCATAGCAAAAGTTGTTCTTAATTCTAGAATTTGAAACATGGTATTGTTTATTTCAATCATTTTTGTGAGTTTATAATAGACTCGCCATTAACTATAAACGTCTTTGTCGTCACAATTACAAAAAAAAATTACACATCTTCACAAATACATAGTTCTAACTAACGTAATTCCCCCTGGTAAACGTGCGATCACATGCAAAATCAAACACCTGGCACCTTCCCCTTTTCCTACATCACTTTTATAAAAATCCTCTAATCTATCTAGTAGATTATTAACTTCTTTTGTAATAACATGCTCTTGATTGATTTCTACAAGTACATTACTGCAAACTATACCCCACACAACCTTAGTACCAATAGCAGAGCTGTGCCAAAAAAGTTATCTGTGAATAACCAATTCTTATACGTAAAATTACTAACTCTATTGGCGATGCAAAGATCCGCGCGCCTCTACCGGCGAAATTTAGAAGTTACTGAAAACGTCACTTTGACAGTTTTCGGAACTATTAACGTCATTATAATGACATGCGACTGATATTTTTTTCCTAACTGATATACGATGATAGGAGTCGCGAGCGGAAAGTTAGTGTATTATATACTCAAACTGAAGCGAAGGCGGGTATATTTAGATAGTATTTAATAGATTAATTTTCAATGACGTAAATAGGCGAGACGACTAAAAAAATATAATTAGTCCGTTATTTAGATTGTTTAAAAGTATTGTACTCGTATTTTTTATTTTCTTTCACAAACAAGAAATTATGAAGATAATAGTGCTTAGAAGTTTCGTATGACGTCACGTTTACGTACAATTTTTGCGTAACTGTGACGTCACAAGTCCCCACTCCAGAAGTTTGATAAGCTATAATTTTGTCATTTTTCAATCAATTGAAAATCAAAAAAATACGTGTCCCATATTTTTGTGTAGACTAACTTACGGACTAAATAGAATAATAAGATTTTGACCCAGTCGTCACGCCTATTGTATCGAAAAACTAAAGGTGGCGTTCATAGAAGATAATTTAGACTTTTAGACTTTTTTTATTTCACGGATAACTCATTGGGACAGTAAAGGGACATATTAAAACTACTAACGTATATAGACCGCATTTCGAGGACTCTCTGAAAATAAATTAAAATAAAATAAATAAATACAAAACAGATTTAAAAATAAATTGAATAAATAAAATATAAAAAAGACGTCTGGCTCTCGGGGACTGCCGCGGTAAAGCTATTGCATAGCATCGTCCGATTTCGAAGCAGCTCGTTTCGATTCGTTCGAGTTTCGTAGAGTCGTACAATACGTCTAACCGCACGCACGCAAACACCGTGCCGAAGTCTACCGAACTGAAACGACTTTAGACGATTGTGAGGTTTTTTTCGTTACGGAATTTCTTGGTTCTGTCGCCGCGCTCAAAGCCCGCGATAAAAGCTATGCAATAGCTTAAAAATAAACGACTCGCCGGCGTAAAGTTAGCAACCAATGAAAAATAATTTAGTTTTTGTATAATCAAGAGACTTAAGTAAAAGTCTTAAAATTATTAGAAAGCCTTCCAAGAGACTTAGGTATTTTAATAATGGTTAGAAACATTTGGAAATGTTGAACAACAAAAAGAAACAAAAAAGCAATTATTAACTTGTTCAAAATATATATTTTTTTATATTAACTCCACCACCACTCCACTGATGGTAAGCGGCCGTAAAGTCTTTGATTTTTGAAAGTCTATGATGAGCCGTTCTCAATTGAGATCAGTCAACTGGACAGGGCATATTATAGTGCACAAGTGCCCGCGCAAACACAAGTGCACACTCTGTTCCCTTAATCTCATAGTTCGGTGAGACTACAATTCGTCATGTCCGATGTGAGATCGGGCGCAGGACCACCGGCTTAACGTGATTTCCGAGACACGGGCGTGCAGCCGCCAACATACTGAATGCATAATTCCTTTACATAAAAGCTCACACAAATTCTACACGACCCCGGACTCGAACCGGGGACCTCTCTGTCCTTACGCAGCTCTTGCTACTAATAGACCAACGAGGCAGTTCTGTGTCCATGGTAGCTAAAGTGGGCTATCGTTTTTGGGCTCACCGCACCGTTGAGTGAGGTCCTAAAATATGGCTGTAAAAACTTGTTAAGGGAGCCAAAACGGAAAGGTCCATTAAATCACCCTTACTAATATTATAAAGGTGAAAGTTTGTATGTATGGATGTATGTATGTATGGATGTTTGTTACTCTTTCATGATGAAATTAGCTGACACTCCGGAGAGACACCAGCGCAACCTTTTTTTCAAAATTATGGAATGGAAGTTATTGGGGGGGGGAGGGGGGGGCGTAATATGGGAGAACGTTGACGGAACTTTCACTAATAAATAACAAATTTTACAAGGCATGTAGGCTATTTTAATACATCATTGCTACTAAAACCCATTAATACGCGGACAAAGTCGCGGGCGGCCGCTAGTATTCAATATATTAAAACGTAAACCTATTGGCTAAGCAACAGTGTTCCTTAGTATCATTCAGCTCAAACAAAGTTTAAACGTAAGTATTTTCCTCAGCTTTGCTTTTAAAACACTCACATTCATTGATAATTGTCATATTGACTCTTACATGATCAAAAGCGTCGATGGCCCAGTGGTTAAGGTCGTTGCTTGCCATGCGAGAGGTCGCCAGTTCAAACCCCGCCAGGTACCAATGTGTTTTTCAAATTTGAATTTCATATGTGCCATCATTCGACGCTTTAACGGTGAAGGAAAACATCGTGAGGAAACCAGCACTCTTGAGAAATTTTTCAACGGTGTGTGAAGCCATGTCAGAGCCCTACGGGCGGTTTAAAAACTGACACCAGGTTGTTCATCAACCATACGATAAGAAGAAGAAGACTCTTACATATTGATAAATGTTCAAATATTAATTTTAACACGAGTAAACTCTCAAAACCGCCGCAAACAGTGGCATTTGACATTAAAGGGAACTCACTCTACATAAGCGCCCCTAGCGGCAAATTCACACATCATCCACCCATACACGTCCCCATTGCTGGGGCACGGGCCCACCCTCAACTAGGGCGATAAGGCCTTAGTCAAGCACGCCGGCTAAGTGCGGCTTAGTTAATTACACAACCAAACAATTTCTTCGTAGGTGTGCAGGTTTCCCCACGATGTTTTCCTTCACCGTTAAAGAGTCGAATAAGAGTGTATCTTTAATTTTCTTTCTTCTCGCTGGCAAGATGAACGGGCCAGCCGCACATTAGTTACTCTCGCTTTACTATATTATATTTTGCTTGCTATGCAATATTAGTACAGGATCCATGGAGTATTTTTTCACTTGATTACTATCAAGCTAACTTTCCGTGAGTAGCTTCATTTTGATAAGACGCCCAACAATTTCCTGTGCGAAAATTTTTGATTGTGGTAGCTAACAGAGGTAGCAATGATAAAATATGTCGATTTGATGATTCTTCAATATTTATCACTAACTGAATTGTTTTTATTATATCTTATGATAATTATCTAAATTATTTGAAAAAAAATTTGTCCTACAAAATCTATGGTTTCATCAAAGAGTCCTCCCCCTCCAACATGTATTGATAACGAGATCACCAAAAATTATTACTAACCAGCTGATTTTTTTTTATTTATTTAGTTAATATTTATACAGGAGATGGTTGGAAGTTAATATTTATATGTAAGACATTATTTACAGAACGTAACTTTTCAGTTTGTACCATAATTTTGAATACTTCCATATAAGTTATGGAGACAAATATTTTAGGCATTAAAGAAAAACTCATGAAAATTGATTTGCAAAAAGAATTACTCAAAAAAGTCAAATACTTTTTTCTCTACAATATTTTTAGTCGGTTAGGTCAGTTGTTCCCAAAATTTTAGAAAAAATATCATAACTCGAAAACTATAAAAAATCGCGGAATATACATGGGGGTGTTTCGGATGCCCCACGGGGTGTTCTATCTCAGGACTTCCGCTTGACACTACTTTTTGGGACACCCTGTATAATGTAACGGTCAAATTGTCCTACAAATTCCGTGGTACGTTGTCCCGGTCCTACGGTCAAAAGTAGTAGTACAGATCCTTGATGTAAAAATAGCGTGGTACGCTATTGCGGTGCACCAGTTCAATATATATTGGAAGGTCATGTAATTAAAAATCAATATATTTCTCAAGCGTGAGAAAAAAAATGTTGACTTTTTGGTAGATTTTGACCGTAGGACCGGGACAACGTACCACGGAATTTGTAGGACAATTTGACCGTTACATTATATAAATATTAACTAAATAAATAAAAAAAAATCAGCTGGTTAGTAATAATTTTTGGTGATCTCGTTATCAATACATGTTGGAGGGGGAGGACTCTTTGATGAAACCATAGATTTTGTAGGACAAATATTTTTTCAAATAATTTAGATAATTATCATAAGATATAACAAAAACAATTCAGTTAGTAATAAATATTGAAGAATCATCAAATCGACATACTTTATCATTGCTACCTCTGTTAGCTACCACAATCAAAAATTTTCGCACAGGAAATTGTTGGGCGTCTTATCAAAATGAAGCTACTCACGGAAAGTTAGCTTGATAGTAATCAAGTGAAAAAATACTCCACGGATCCTGTACTAATATTGCATAGCAAGCAAAATATAATATATATGCCACGAAACCTAATTTACGTTATTAATAAATCAGTGTCAATTCATCACTAATCGGGTTTGGTTATTTAGCGCTCTTCAGAATCACCATCCCTTAGCGTTAGCATTAGCATAACATGTGGTTGGTTTATCGTACCTATACTCTTGGTGGTGGAGTCATTGAAGCATTTTAGGTCCGAATTTTTTTACTGTGAACCGATTGGCATGAAATTTTGGATTTAGGTCCATATTACCCATAATATCAAAAGTGAAAATGATTTGGACCCCGCAACCACCCTGGGGGTGGTAGCTGACCCTTCTCGGCGGTGAGTGGTGATTTTTTTAAATAACTTCAGATATCGACAGAAGGCCTAATTTTAAGCAAAAATTATTTGAAAAGTTTTTCGGAAAATCCAATAATTTTCAAGTAATTAGCCATTGAATATTCGCAATTTTTGCACGTTTTTCATCGGTTTTTAGCAAATATCTCCAAAAATGAACTATCTATCGAAAATTTTCCTAAAACAAAATTAGAGCAGGTAAAAAAATGAACAATTTGGATATTTATAAAGTATTCTAAGTGCAATATTAAGCTAGATATTAAAGATCAAAGTTGTTTTTCACCTTGTCTGAACTTTTATCGATGTGGTCAATGCCATCTAGCGGCGAGGAAATGCATTTTATGCGATCTAATAAAAAAGGGTTTTGTAGCCCATAAAATAAGCTTTAAAATGAGTACTATTTAAAGTCTTTAGCACCTAAAATAAGTGAGCTGTATTGCAAATAAGCGGAGCATCTAAGATTTTTTCTCCGAAATCAATTGGTTTTATAAGTAAGTGCCATTTCCACCCAAATTGAAATTAATCGTATTCCGTCTAGAAATATCATTATAATAAAGTGTTTGATGAATTGTATCAGTTTTGATGCTTCAGGACACATATTGTTCAAAAAAGTCTCGATAAAGAAAATAATAAAAAATTCAATTTTTTAAAAATCCCTCCTCTCTTTTATAATATCTCAAAAATTACGACAGATACGTATAAAAGTGTGACTTAAAAAAAATAGGTATTTTTCTAACAAACAATTTGGTTTTTTTATTTTTTCTATCGAACAAAAATTTACGGAGATAAGATTGTTTAAAGAGCGCGTGGCAGAGCAATCACAGCCTCTCTTAAGCCCTTTAACCCTTCCCCGTTTGTGTAAAGTGTTTTTTACTATATATTGCAATACAGGATGTTGTAGCTCTCTTAATTACCTTTACAATGGTAATTTACAAATTGTGATAGCAAATAAATTTAAGGAGTAATAGCCCAAAAACGTATCATATATTTTTCTACTCAGTATTCTTTTTCTACTTAACATTTTCGGGGTGTGAATATTTGGAGCAACGTGAAAGTACGCAGTATATATAGTATAATAGAGACCCAAAACTACTATTATGTGTATAAATATACATAACTAGCTGTGCTCGCGACTTTATTCGCATGAACTATAGGATTTTACATCCAAATGTTTTTTCTCAATAACTCCCGTTCTCGTATGAATTTTGCAATATCGCGTTGCAAGTAAGCTTTACGTTCATTAGAGTACCTGCATGCAAAATTTCAATCATCTATCTTAGGCGGTTTAAATTTTTCATACAAAGATTTTTCAAGGTTTCAAGGGGTCGTTTTTAAGGTTTTAAGGGATGGATAACATGGGTTGAAAGGGGGTTGAAGTGTCATAATTATTATAGAGAATATAAAATATTACTTACTCTATACTTACATCTTTTTATGTCATACCAAAGTATTTCGTTGTGATTTTCAATTTAAGGGCTGTTTGCAAGGGTTGTAAGATATTAAAGGGGTTGAAAATTATTTTAATATGAGGTTAATGTGTTAGATAACACTTTAAAATTTTACCACTTATTATTAGACATGTTTTCTAGCGATAAAATGGCTCAATGTAATTATTTCCATTAAGGGTTCGTTTTCACCCTTTAAAAATAATTGCGGGGTTCAGATCATTTTCACTTTTGAAATTAAGGGTAATATAAGACTAAATAAAAAAAATTCATGCAAATCGGTACACAGTAAAAAAATTCGGAGGTTTGACCGTATTTTACGCTTCAATGACTGCACTATGGTAGGTAACTGCCGCGTTGGTCTATTGGTAGCAAGTGCTGCGTAGGGACCGAGAGGTCCCCGGTTCGAGTCCGGGGTCGGGCGAAATTTGTGTGAGTTTTTCTGTAATGAAATTACTCAGCCCGGAGTTAGGAAGTTGGCGGTTGAACTCCAGTGCCTCGGAAAGCACGTTAAGCCGGTGGTCCTGCGCCCGATCTCTCATCGGTCATGTCGGATTGCCGTCTCACCGAATTATGAGAGTAAGGGAATAGAGAGTGCACTTGTGTTTGCGCGTACACTTGTGCACTATAATATGTCCTGCGCACTTGGCTGATCTCAATTGAGATCGGCCGCCATGGCTGAAATCGGTCGGGCGCCTTATTTACTCTTTTAGTATACCTTCCAAACGTAAATAATAATAATAAATATTTATTTCAAACAATAAAGTAAATTCACACGCGATAGCCCATTGAATGTATACTAACCGGTGTGTGGAACCGAAGTCAACGGACAGGATCCAATCAACGGAGTACTTCAGGACCTCATCAAGCAGGTGGTTCTCGTAGATGCCGTACGACATCTTGCTGCGGAGATTGACGCCATTCACCACCTCCTGGACGAAGTACACCTGGAAAGAAGTTCCATAGTCATCATCGTATGACAATTTAGGAGTGATCCTAAAAGGGAAGATCTTCCGCCGAGCTGGGTGATCGTGCTCGGGGACCATGGTCCAATTACCGTCGTGGTTTTTGGTCTATATACAATGTGTCCCAAAATTCAACGATAAGCGGGCGCCAAAAGGTTGACCTGCTCATGAGCACTTGAAAAATAATAAAAAAAATGTACCTAAATTTTTTTTAAGTTACAAAATAAATTTAAAAATTCTTTGAAATTGTATGATATTTTGAACTACTACGGCTTCAATTTCTTAAATATGCTTAAGATTTTTTTTGTATCGGATACCTAAGTAGTACTACTATTCACCACAACTCTTAAAAACACCACAATGCCAGCAGTTTTTACACAAATAATATCAAAATATGTTTTTTCCCTCAATTTTTTAAAGATTTTTACTTTCTGTCTACTTTGACTCATGGTCATGCAAAAAAAAAGTATGAACACCGCTATGGCAAGTTATTTTCAAAGTTGACGCCCATAAATCCAGGGGGTTTAGGTCGGGTGATCGGGGTGGCCACAAGATAGGACCAAGTCATCCGATCCAACGCCCCGGAAACTCGATCTAAACCCCCTGGATTTCTTTTATTGGGGTTGTCTCGAAGACAGGATCTTAGCTAGAAGATATGCGCGAAAAATAAAACGGTCGTTTTTAAGGCGATGTCGTGCCTGTATTAATGCCGGTGGAAAACAATTCGAACATTTACTTAAATGTTAATTATTCAATTAATTAATAACACAAATAGTAACCATTGCTTTATTTCACATGTTTTAAAATAACAAATACATTTTGGGAACATAGTATTATTACTAACAACAGGAACTTGTTTACAAATGGTACGCATATTTTTATTTTGTGACTACTTATCGTAGGGTATTATACTATTTTGGAATCTTGATTAGTTGCGTCAACTTTAAAAATAACTTGCCATAGCGGTGTTCATACTTTTTTTTTGCATGACCATCAGTCAAAGTAGACAGAAAGTAAAAATCTTTAAAAAATTGAGGGAAAAAACATATTTTGATATTTTTTGTGTAAAAACTGCGGGCATTGTGGTGTTTTTAAGAGTTGTGGTGAATAGTAGTACTACTTAGGTATCCGATACAAAAAAAATCTTAAGCATATTTAAGAAATTGAAGCCGTAGTAGTTCAAAATATCATACAAGGTGTACATTTTCAAAGAATTTTTAAATTTATTTTGTAACTTAAAAATTTAGGTACATTTTTTTTATTATTTTTCCTTAAGTGCTCATGAGCAGGTCAACCTTTTGGCGCCCGCTTATCGTTGAATTTTGTGACACGTTGTATATAGTTAGTGGCCCGAATAACTCTGAAGTGAGATGTAGGTTCCATACTAACTACATATTGTTATGGAGATGGTATGTCAGCGCCATCTGTTGGATGATGTGCGAAGTTCTTTCTCGGATGTCGCCACAACAATGATGTTTAGTGCTGGGGCAGGACGTGTGGCTCCATCAGGGTCACAAATATCAAATACCTTCAAAGTTTGAAGTATATCCAATAGATTTATTTATTTATTATGGTACACAAACAGATAACTGTCATTACACATATTGGTTGGTTGTAACAATTGAGCATGGCCCAGACAGTACATTAAGTAATTTAGCAATCGATTGACGTTTAACCCCCGACGATTTTCGACCTCGAAAGGTTAAGACGAAACAGCTAAAACCTTAAAACATTGTCTAAATCCTGAAAGTATCTTCAACTACCAGTAGTTTTTTTAACCCATTTACGCCCAAATCAAACCCAGTGGTAAATGTACATATTTTTTATTGTGAATAGCAGGAAACAAGCATAAAGAAGACGAAAATAAAAAAAAAATAAAAATATATGTATATTATATATCTAAAAAAAAGCCGTCCTCAAATGGGGCCAATGGGCGCATGTAGTATAGAAAAGTTCGATATATAGGAATACAACACACAGTGTTTTCAAGCATTTTTATGTTGCCAATGCGTTTTTTTATGGTACACTACACATCGCTGCTGTTAAGACAGCTTTTAGATATAGTATCCTACACCATCATTCAGCAAATTTTGGTTGTGCAATGATTTTAGGAGTTTTTGAACCGTAAATAATGATGGGCAATATAGTGTCCAATCTGGAATTTATCTATCTTTTTATCATTGGCCAGGAAAGAACACCTTATGTATTGGAAACTGCCAAATCCAGCATGTTACCCCAGAGGGTGGACACCACCAGAATTGGAGCCCATAGTGTGCACTGAAGCCATCATACAAAAAAATATTTTGTTGACAGACTTGACTGTTTCAAATCGATATTCCGAAGGCAGTACATGATATCCAGTCAAGATAAGAATGTCACATCTTCAATAGATAACTAGAAGTCCGTCACACATAAGTAATAGTGAAGAATCATAGTCATCTTCATCGTAGGTTCATATGTTGTTTCACAGTTTCACCAAACATGGTTTGTCGATTGACGACTGAAGATTGTCTCTTGGATGCTGGAGGCTCCTCAATACTGTCACTTCAATTTAATCTCTTCGAACAATCAATTATATGTTACCCGGTAGGTGCCTTTCAAGGCATGTTACTTCTTTGGATGTTGTCATCATGCCCTTCTTCATCCTCGATAAAGACCCTTGGTTCAGGAAGCAGCATCACTAAATCTACCTCCGTTTCATAATTTTCTTCACTTAACTCGGCCTCCACAGTTTCTTGAATCTCGTGGTATGCATTGACAACGCCGAATGTCGTTCACGTCTTTTTTTACATGAAATTCAATTTTTTTTAAATACGAAAATATTAGGTCTTATGTGCCCATTGGCCCTAATTGGGGACACCGCTATAAATAGTAAAATATAAGTACTAAAATACCATAAAATATTGATTATTATGCATAATATATAAAGAATATAATATAAACTAATATTAATAAACGAAAAAACTGTCATCGTAAGTTCAATAAATTAAATATAAAATATTTAGTTTTGCTGATAACTGCAAAAAAATACGTCCCACAAAACAGTTAAAAAAACCACAATAATATGCTTATAAACGATAAGTTATATTTTTTATTATTAAGATGCTCTATTATACTGTACAAATTCACTTTGCTAAATGCTAATTTTTTTTTAATTTTAAAATTAAAAATCATGTATATGGCGTCCTCATTTGGGGCCGGAGGGCGTAAATGGGTTAAAGTGGGCTGAGCCGCCAAAAGTGTTTTTCTACCTGAAAAGTGTCTAAAACCCTACAGATGTCCACAAACCTGTTACCTGTTTCAACGCCAGCGGGTGTTCGAAGGTGACGCCGGTGCGCGTCGAAGCGGCAGCGTCCCCTAGTGTCTTCAACCCTCGAGTGTGCTTACCCCCCCCCCCCCCACACATGTGTGTTAGGCCCCATATGTGTGTTCAACCCCCAAAAGTGTATTTTACTAGCAAACCGTGTCGTCAACTTACAAAAGTGTTTTGAAGCCCTTTACGTGGGTTTAGCCCCCAAAGTGGGTTCAACCCCCAAAAGTGTTTTTCTACCCGAAAAGTGCCTATAAACCCTTATAAGTGTCTCAAACACTCAAAAATGTGTGAAACCCTAGAAATGCCCATATAATGCCCACCTGTTTCAGCGTCAGCGGGTGTTCGAAGGTGACAGTGAGCTCGTACTTGTGCCCCCTCACCGCGTCCAGCAGCTTGGCCAGCATCAGCGCCCGCTGGCCGAGTCCCCGCGCCGCCTTGCCCACTGCGCCGAGCGCGCGGCCGGTGCGCGTCGAAGCGGCAGCGTCCCCTAGTGTCTTCAACCCTCGAGTGTGCTTACCCCCCCACACATGTGTGTTAGGCCCCATATGTGTGTTCAACCCCCAAAAGTGTATTTTACTGGCAAACCGTGTCGTCAACTTACTAAAGTGTTTTGAAGCCCTTTACGTGGGTTTAGCTCGCAAAGTGGGTTCAACCCCCAAAAGTGTATTTCTACCCGAAAAGTGCCTACAAACAATTAAAAGTGTCCAAAACCCTCAAAAATGTGTAAAACCCTAGAAAAGCCCATATAAATCACCTGTTTCAACGTCAGCGGGTGTTCGAAGGTGACAGTGAGCTCGTACTTGTGCCCCCTCACCGCGTCCAGCAGCTTGGCCAGCATCAGCGCCCGCTGGCCGAGTCCCCGCGCCGCCTTGCCCACTGCGCCGAGCGCGCGGCCGGTGCGCGTCGAAGCGGCAGCGTCCCCTAGTGTCTTCAACCCTCGAGTGTGCTTATCCCCCCACACATGTGTGTTAGGCCCCATATGTGTGTTCAACCCCCAAAAGTGTATTTTACTGGCAAACCGTGTCGTCAACTTACTAAAGTGTTTTGAAGCCCTTTACGTGGGTTTAGCCCCCAAAGTGGGTTCAACCCCCAAAAGTGTTTCTCTACCTGGAAAGTTCCTAAAACCCCCAAAATGTCTTGAACCCTAGAAATTCTCATAAATCACCTGCTTCAACGTCAGCGGGTGTTCGAAGGTGACAGTGAGCTCGTACTTGTGCCCCCTCACCGCGTCCAGCAGCTTGGCCAGCATCAGCGCCCGCTGGCCGAGTCCCCGCGCCGCCTTGCCCACTGCGCCGAGCGCGCGGCCGGTGCGCGTCGACGTGTCGGCACTGATGTGGAGGCCTCGCATGTGGGTCGACACTATTGTGAGGATCGCGTGGGGCGGAGGGCCGGACTTCGGGGAGGCCGGGCGGGGGCGCTGAACGTCGTTCTTCGACAGCGTTATGGTTCTGTGGAAGAGAAGATTAGGTTGGAATCCTTACTAATATTATAAACGTGAAAGTTTGTATGTACGGATGTTTGTTACTCTTTCACGCTCAAACGACTGAACCGATTTTCATGAAATTTGGTATGATGGTAGCTGGTACTCTGGAATAACATATAGGCTACTTTTTTTAAAATTCAACCCCCATGTGGTTCAATGGGGGGTGAAAATTAGTATGGGATAATTTTTACGTGTTTGATGGAGGTAGCTGGCACTCCGGAGAGACACCAGCGCGTTTTTTTTTTTTAATTTAAAATTCGACCCCCATGGAAGTTAGAGAAGGAACTTTCACTAATAAATAACAAATTTTACAAGGCATGTAGGCTATTTTAATACATCATTGCTACTAAAACCCATTAATACGCGGACAAAGTCGCGAGCGGCCGCTAGTCGGTTAATAAGAACTACTTAAGATACGCTTAATGATGACGAGGCGGCCGCATCTGTACCTACAGATGCGGACGCCTCGTCATCATTACCGGACTTTCGGGGTAGCGGATGGCTCTCATGCCCACCGATCACTGCGTAAGTACCAGACTATCACCGACTCACCGCGCGGCTCACGCGCCTAAGGTGGACAACCTTCTACCCTGTCTGGTACTTACACAGTATAACTGTGCTCGGTCACAGTATAAAAGCGTCGATGGCCGAGTGGTTAAGTTCGTTGCTTGCCATGCGAGAGGTCGCCAGTTCAAACCCTGCCAGGTACCAATGTGTTTTTGAAATTCATATGTACCATCATTCGACGCTTTAACGGTGAAGGAAAACATCGTGAGGAAACCAGCACACCTGAGAAATTTTTCAACGGTGTGTGAAACCATGTCAGAGGCCTAAGGGCGGTTTAAAAACTCTGACACCAGGTTGTTCATCAACCATACAGTAAGAAGAAGAAGACTGTGCTCGGTGAGCGCGAGAGCCGTCCGCTACCCTATAAGCTCGGTGATGAAGACGAGGCTACTCCAAGCCATCATCGTGGTCAGGTACGAACAAAAAAAAGTCCTAAAAATAAAACACAAAAAATAACAAAAAAAAACCAAAAAAATCCTAAAAAAACAAAAAATCCTAAAAAAAAATACAAAAAATTTAAAGAAACAAAAAATCCAAAAAAAAAATTAAAAAATCCAAAAAAAAAACAAAAAAAATTGTTTTTACCAAAAAAAAAAATAACGCAGTGAGCCGTCCGCTACCCTACAAGCTCGGTGATGATGTCGAGGCTACTCCAAGCGATCATCGTAGTAAGGTACGATAAAAAAAATCCAAAAAAAAACCTAAGAAAAACACAAAAAAAAAAAAATATATCCAAAAAAAATAAAATAACACAAAAAAAAAAATCTCACGCAGTGTTCCTCTCCTCGGTGAGCGCCGCGCTGACCTGCAGCCGCGGCTCGCGCGCCAGCGCCTCGCGCACGCACGCCTCCAGCGCGGCGAGCCGCGGGTCGGCGGTCGGCAGGCGGCGGCGGTCAGCGAACGCTTTGATGGCGGCGCCGACGAACGCCCTGTCTTGTACTTACAGTGTGCTCGGTGAGCGCGAGAGCCGTCCGCTACCCTACGAGCTCGGCGATGATGATGAGGCTACTCCAAGCGATCATCGTAGTAAGTTACGATAAAAAAAAATTCAAAAAATCCAAAAAAAAAATTTTAAATTTTTTTTAAAAAATTTTCAAAAAATTAAAAAAAAAAACAAAAAAAAGTCCTAAAAAAAACAAAAATTCCTAAAAAAACCCAAAAAAATTAAAAAAACAAAAAAATCCAAAAAAAAAAAAAAATTAAAAAAAAAAAAACAAGAAAAAAATGTTTTTACAAAAAAAAATACTCACGCAGTGTTCCTCTCCTCGGTGAGCGCCGCGCTGACCTGCAGCCGCGGCTCGCGCGCCAGCGCCTCGCGCACGCACGCCTCCAGCGCGGCGAGCCGCGGGTCGGCGGTCGGCAGGCGGCGGCGGCGAGTTAACGCCATAGGATAGGTGGACAACCGTCCTCCCTGTCTAGTACTTACAGTGGGCTCGGTGAGCGCGAGAGCCGTCCGCTACCCTACAAGCTCGGTGATGATGACGAGGCTACTCCAAGCGATCATCGTAGTAAGTTACAAAAAAAAAAATTAAAAAAATAAAAAAAAAAAAATTTTAAAAAATTTTAAAAAAATTAAAACAATTTTTTTTTAAAAATTAGAAAAAAAAAACACAAAAAAAAAGAAAAAAGTCCTAAAAAAAATATCAAAAAAAAAATTAAAAAAAAACACTCACGCCGTGTTCCTCTCCTCGGTGAGCGCCGCGCTGACCTGCAGCCGCGGCTCGCGCGCCAGCGCCTCGCGCACGCACGCCTCCAGCGCGGCGAGCCGCGGGTCGGCGGTCGGCAGGCGGCGGCGGTCAGCGAACGCTTTGATGGCGGCGCCGACGAACGCCCTGTCTTGTACTTACAGTGTGCTCGGTGAGCGCGAGAGCCGTCCGCTACCCTACGAGCTCGGTGATGATGACGAGGCTACTCCAAGCGATCATCGTAGTAAGTTACGATAAAAAAAAAATCAAAAAATCAAAAAAAAAAAATTTAAATTTTTTTTTAAAAAATTAAAAAAAAAAACAAAAAAAAAAGTCCTAAAACAAAAAAACATTCCTAAAAAAACCCAAAAAAATTAAAAAGAAACAAAAAATCCAAAAAAATAAATAAAAAAATCCAAAAAAAAAAACAAAAAAAAACGTTTTTACAAAAAAAAATACTCACGCAGTGTTCCTCTCCTCGGTGAGCGCCGCGCTGACCTGCAGCCGCGGCTCGCGCGCCAGCGCCTCGCGCACGCACGCCTCCAGCGCGGCGAGCCGCGGGTCGGCGGTCGGCAGGCGGCGGCGGTCAGCGAACGCTTTGATGGCGGCGCCGACGAACGCCCTGTCTTGTACTTACAGTGTGCTCGGTGAGCGCGAGAGCAGTCCGCTACCCTACAAGCTCGGTAATGATGACGAGGCTACTCCAAGCGATCATCGTAGTAAGTTACGATAAAAAAAAATTCAAAAAATCCAAAAAAAAAATTTTAAAAAATTTTTTAAAAAATTTAAAAAAATTGAAAAAAAAACAAAAAAAAAGTCCTAAAAAAAACAAAAATTCCTAAAAAAACCCAAAAAAATTAAAAAGAAACAAAAAATCCAAAAAAAATTAATAAAAAAATCCAAAAAAAAAAAAACAAAAAAAAAAAGTTTTTACAAAAAAAAAACACTCACGCCGTATTCCTCTCCTCGGTGAGCGCCGCGCTGACCTGCAGCCGCGGCTCGCGCGCCAGCGCCTCGCGCACGCACGCCTCCAGCGCGGCGAGCCGCGGGTCGGCGGTCGGCAGGCGGCGGCGGTCAGCGAACGCTTTGATGGCGGCGCCGACGAACGCCCTGTCTTTCCTTGTCATCTGATGGGATGGACAGGACAATAATAATATAAAAACCGACCAAGTGCCAGTCTTATTCGCGCGCGAAAAAAAACACGTTTATTGTAATTGTACGTATCCCTTAATATTTTATCTTTTTAAATTTTAGCGGCAACGGATATACATTATTTGTGAAAATTTATACATAGTAGTAGTATAAGATCCCGCTGCAAAATCACTACGTTCATACTGTGGTTAATGAAACTACATTTTTTCCATATTTACATGAATAGGAGAATATACTTTCAAGAAGCTGCCAATCGAAAAGTGCCCGCAAGTAATTTTATTTAATATAATGTTAATTAATTTTTGGAAAAAAATTTCGTTCACTTATTTGCTTGATGAAATATCATCCATTTCAAAGCAGTGAACGTAAAAAGTAGGGGAAACTATGGTTGCCGCTGCCCTTTTGGCCGCAACCTCATCGCAGCCAGGTATGAACAGGTATAACTTTGTAATACTTTTTCGTTCATGACGTATATTGATAATTTTAATATGAAATGAAAGCTTATTTTTTTCTAAGTATGATATTATGAGGTTGCCTTTGGAAAAGTGACCGCAAATAGGAGTTGCCAGCTATTAAAGATGCTAAAATAAAAAAAATGTGATGGCGAATGCCAGCTGTATTCGTGTTCAAAGCTATTACGCAGGCGTCAACGAGAGATATGAACTGCAGTAGGAACTAGTCGTTTAATGAGCCATATTTATATCACAGTTACGTGTCCAACTTAACCTGCCATCGTGAAAATAAGTACCTGGTACTTAGACAGAATGAAAATACCAATGTCTTAGTGCATTTGCGAATACAGCAGGCCGAACATTCATACAGATGATCAGAAATAATCTCCATCCTGCCTAAAAGTATTGAAATAGCCCTTAAATTCTAGTTCTAGACTAGTTCCTACTGCAGTTCATATCTCTCGTTGAAGCCTGCGTAATAGCTTTCAACACGAATACAGCTGGCATTCGCCATCCTTGTTTAGCAAGCAACGTTGTGCGCTCACTGTCATTCACTTTGTTTTTTTATTTTAGCATCTTTAAAAGCTGGCAACTCCTATTTGCGGTCACTTTTCCAAAGGCAACCTCATAATATCATACTTAGAAAAAAATAAGCTTTCATTTCATATTAAAATTATCAATATACGTCATGAACGAAAAAGTATTACAAAGTTATACCTGTTCATACCTGGCTGCGATGAGGTTGCGGCCAAAAGGGCAGCGGCAACCATAGTTTCCCCTACTTTTTACGCTCACTGCTTTGAAATGGATGATATTTCATCAAGCAAATAAGTGAACGAAATTTTTTTCCAAAAATTAATTAACATTATATTAAATAAAATTACTTGCGGGCACTTTTCGATTGGCAGCTTCTTGAAAGTATATTCTCCTATTCATGTAAATATGGAAAAAATTTAGTTTCATTAACCACAGTATGAACGTAGTGATTTTGCAGCCGGATCTTATACTATAGGTGAGCTGACAAGAATTTTTGGATAGGTATTTGCAGCAAGCTGAAAACTTTTCCTGTACCTCTCCTATTATATCCCAACACGAAACTGCAGACCTGGCTGGCACAAATCCCCAAAATTTTAATTTTTTTCTTTATCCATAAAGCCTTCCTCGATAAACTACTGTCTACCCAAAACAAAAATTATTTTCCAATTCAAACCAGTACTTCCTGAGATTAGCGCGTTTAAACAAACAAATCTTCAGCTTGATAATATTAGTATAGATAAAAGCCTCCGTCTTAAAAATTCCACTTTCTATTAAAAAACCCCATCAAGATCCGTTGCGTACTTTTAAAGTTCTTAGCATACAAACAGACGGACGCGGGAAACGACATTGCTTTATACTATGTAGTGAAAAAAAAAAATTAAGGTAAAAAAATCTTTAAAAACAAGCTTTTATTTAAATGCGCTAAAAAGAAAAAAATAAACTTTTACACTATAACTTTACTGTCAACTTATAACATTTCAAATTCAACATATTTGACACAATTTATATGTTTTAAAAGCTTGTCGCGCGATTTAAGTACCTACTCGTAATTTTAAAAGCAAGTTTTAAAATACCTGCCTATTAAAAATTTTAAACTAAGAAAGTAAATACGAGTACTTAAATCTCGCGACAAGCTTTTAAAACATATAAATTGTGTCAAATATGTTGAATTTGAAATGTTATAAGTTGACAGTAAAGTTATAGTGTAAAAGTTTATTTTTCTTTTTAGCGCATTTAAATAAAAGCTTGTTTTTAAAGATTTTTTACCTTAATTTATTTTATACTTTTTAGTTTTCACCTCTAGCATCTAAGTACTCATCTAGGCGAATCAAACGAGCCCAAACTCGATTTGGTTGTGTCGTTTAAGTACTGAGTTCCTTTGGCTGTCTTCCGGCTCCATCATCAGACCTTGGTTACTATCTAGCACCAAAGTACTCATCTAGTCGAATGAAATGAGCCCAAACTCGATGTGGTTATGTTATTTAATTACTGAGTTGCTATGGCTATCTTCCGACTTCATCATCAGATCAGCTCCATGTCATATTAATATTGCATTGTCATCGGATATACACGTGCATGCAAAATTTCAGCTCAATCGGTTGAGGGCAAGTGCCTTAAAATTGAGTTATAAAATTCCACCCGAACACACAAACATACATACATACATACATACATTGCAAGTTAAATAAAAGCTTGTAAAAAGACCAATCGAACCTGCATCTCGAACACGAAGGTCTTCTGCAGCGGCTCCTCGCGGACGAACTGCGCGATTTGATGCAGCAACTCGGCGCGGAAATTGATGGCCGCCTTGGGCTCCACGTGGCCCAGGCCTGCTCCGGGAGCCTTTTGAATAATAACAGAACCATCATCAGCCCATATACGTCCCCACTGCTGGAGCACTACGGCGATCAGTAGCGCTACCATGAGTTTAAAAGTAATAATAATAATTTCGTAATGCATAATTTATTTCGTAATCTCAAACAGGTTTACAAAAATAAAATACATGTACATTATAAATGATAACATATTGTGACCGTGTAAACCTGCTCATTTAGATAGTGGAGAATCTTGAACAGCGGCCACTGCACTAGGCTCTAGGCCTGTATCGCAGGAACCAAAACGATTACAATATAACAATTTCGTCGGGTTCAGTTAGGACGGATATATTAAAACTAAATTAAGATATTAAAATTGTGTGTGTGTGTGTGTGTGCATGCGTGTGTGTGTGTTTGTGTGTGTGCGCGCGTGTGTGTGTGTGTGTGTGTGTGACAAGTAAAGTGACAGACTCGATATCGCCTTTGTAAATATGTCTATGAAAAACTTGTACAACGCCCCTAGCGGTTACGCTTAGTATTAAAATCGGTAGTATAAAAAAACAATTCGATAGGGTTTTTATAGTACGTAAGTTTTCTATAGCTAACTCATGGTACCGCTACAGGCCGCGAGTCAACCACGCTGGGCAAGTGCGGGTTGGTCGACTATACAACCTTAGAACTTCATCGTAGGTGTGCAGGTTTCTTCACGATGTTTTCCTTCACCGTTAAAGCGTCGAATAGTCGTACGTACATATGAATTTCAAATAAGAAAAACACACTAAGCACAAAATTACAGCTTTCTAGCTATAACGGTGTATGAGATACAGCTTGGAGACGGACAGACAGAC
Organism: Maruca vitrata; assembly: GCA_039566165.1. NCBI lineage: Eukaryota > Metazoa > Arthropoda > Insecta > Lepidoptera > Crambidae > Maruca > Maruca vitrata. The sequence goes on along the minus strand of CM076941.1, from coordinate 3,366,245 downwards.
AGACGGACGGCGGAGGCTTAGTTAATAGGGTCCCGTTTTTACGGAACCCTAAAAACGAATTGGAAAACTGAAAAAAAAACATGTACTTACCAATTTAGTAACATAGTATGTTTCTAGCACATGATTGTACTTACTATATGCAAATCCGGGATTATCGGTTCTGTGATTCCCTCCCCGCGTGCGCCAAGCGGCCCGCCCTCCCAGCCCATTTGACGCATCATCCTAACAAAAACATATTATTGTTTTTTACATTAGTAGACGTTTAACGGGTAAAAAATTGATTCTTTATAGCGCAGTCGTTTAAAAAGTAGCCTATGTCCTTTCTCAGGCTCTGGACTATATCTGTACCAAATCTCATTTAAATCGGTTCAGTGCTCTATGCGTTATTGGGTAACAGTCAGACTTATTAACTTTAGAAGTAATAAAATGTCCAAATAATACTTCGTATTCAAATGGCTAATTTTATGATTTTTCCACCTCTCTATCTTTGAAGTCCGATTTCAGCAAAAGTAGCCCCTTAAGTACCAATTTTTATTAATGATTATGAAAGCTGAGAGTCTAGTGCAGTTTTTAAAGTTATTAAGGAGCCATGCAACTACCTCCTTATATTTTAAATTTAACGTTGAAATTGTAAGACATTATTTACAGAACGTAACTTTTCAGTTTGTACCATAATTTTGATATTTTCCGTATAAGTTATGGAGACAAATATTTTAGACATTAAAGAAAAACTCATGAAAATTGATTTGCAAAAAGAATTACTCAAAAAAGTCAGATACTTTTTTCTCTACAATATTTTTAGTCGGTTAGGTCAGTTGTTCTCAAAATTTTAGAAAAATAATCATAACTCGAAAACTATAAAAAATCGCGGAACATACATGGGGGTGATTCGGATGCCCCACGGGGTTTTCTATCTCAGGACTTCCGCTTGACACTACTTTTTGGGACACCCTGTATAATACTAGCTGTGCCCGCGACTTCGTTCGCGTGGTCTACAAGAATTTCCAAACAAAAGTTTTTTCTTAATAACTTCCTGTAAAAACTCCTATAGGCCCAAATCTATATGAATAAAACAGGTTGTATAGGGACCTTAGTTTTATTGAAGTGCGAACATTTTGAACATGCCTCTCGGCATGGGCTACATATAGGGCGGAGAAAACAAAACGCTTGCGCGATGTAAAAATGGATAGTTCCATCTATTGTCATAAACTAAAACTAACAGTTTGATTCAAAATATCAAATCTAGAACTAGAATACAAAAACATTTCTGGCCTGATATTACTGACATTTATAAGACAATACGAAGAACAAAACCTTTTTGAACACTTCCGTTACCGAAGACCCAGAATAACATAGGCTATTTATGCCGCGGGATTGATTCTGTTATAAATATTAGATATCAAAATAGAAATAAATAATAAACAGAATATAGATTATAGATGTAACAGTAGCGACATCTGTTGACAACTTATGTAAACTGCCTTATGTCAAGTGTCTATTCAAAAAATAAATTCAGTCGTTAACCATCATCTGACGTGCTTTCATTATAGGTTATGGGCCCAGTCCCGCATAATTAAAAGTTAGTTATTGTGATTTTGTGAAAGTTAAAAATGAGTTCCAGTTATCTCGCAAACGTGCCGAAGTTGAAGGGTCGCGAAAACTTCGACGATTGGGCGTTCGCAGTTGAGAACTTGCTTATATTGGAGGGCGCGGCCAGTTTTCTAAAGCAAGAAGGAACGGGCGATGCAGCGGCGGCAGATGCAAAGGCGCGCGCTAAGATGATTTTGACGATTGATTCATCTTTATTCGTGCACATAAAGGAAACAACGACCGCGAAGCAATTGTGGACAAAACTACGATCTTTGTTCGACGATTCAGGATTTTCTCGGAGGATTACGTTGCTTCGTCATCTGATTTCTATAAGGTTAGAAAATTGTGAGAATATGACGAATTATGTGACACAAATAGTTGAAACGTCTCAACGTTTGAGCGGAACAGGATTCGCTATCAATGATGAATGGGTCGGTTCATTATTACTCGCCGGATTACCAGAGCGATTTATGCCTATGATCATGGCCATAGAGCATTCCGGAATTCAAATAACGGCTGATTCCATCAAGTCAAAACTGCTTGATATGGAAGTAGCGGATGCAAGTGAAACGGAACGCAACTCAGCACTGGCAGCAAAATGGCAGAATAAATCGAGCAGAGGTGGCAACACTAGTAAACATGGCGGACAGACCCCGAATACGTCAATGTCAAAATCGAATGTAAACAACACAAAAACAATAACTTGTTATCGTTGTAAGGAAACTGGACATTATCGGAACCAGTGTCCACTTTTAAAGGAGAAAACAGTAAACAAGAAACAAAGTAATGCTTTCAACGTTGTTTTTCTCAGTGGCGGTTTCAGTAAAAGTGATTTCTACATCGACTCCGGCGCGAGTATGCATATGACGCCGAACGAATGTTGGATGAAAAATGCTAAATACTCATCAAGTTTACCAGAAATAATTGTCGCCAATAAGACGAAAGTACCCGTTTTATGCTCAGGTGACATAGAAATAACGACAAGCTACAATTATGATATTACTGTGCAGAATGCGTTATGTGTACCAAGTCTCACGACTAACCTATTGTCGGTGAGTGAATTAATAAAAAACGGGAACAGCGTTGTATTTGAGAAAGATAAGTGTCTCATAAAAAACAAATTGGATGAATTAGTTGCAGAAGCATATCTGGTTGATGGAGTATATAAATTGAAAGTACAAACACAGAATTGTTTATTGACAGCAGTCAGCGGAGAAACATGGCACAGACGGCTTGGCCATATCAATAGCACCGATATGAACAAGATGAAGACATGTGGACTGGTGGAAGGACTAGATTATCCTGATGGGTTTGTGACAAGCAAATCTAGCTGTCAGACATGCTGCGAAGGGAAGCAATCTAGATTACCATTTCATTCTGGATCTCGTGCCACAGAAACTCTTCAAATCATTCATTCCGATGTCTGTGGGCCCATGGAGACAGTGTCAATAGGCGGTGCTCGTTATTTTTTAATATTTGTGGATGATTACACCAGGATGACTTTATTTATTTTCTAAAGGCTAAGAGTGAGGTGCTAAATCATTTCAAAGAATTCAAATCTATGGCTGAGAATTCTCAGAATAAGAAAATCAAAATCTTGCGTACTGATAACGGCTGTGAGTATTGCAGTAATGATTTTGAACATTTCTTGAAGAAAGAGGGTATTGTACATCAAAAAACAAACCCTTACACACCGGAACAAAACGGACTGAGTGAACGGGCAAACAGAACCATAGTGGAGAGAGCAAGATGCTTACTTTTCGAAGCAGGTCTAAAAAAGGAATTTTGGGCAGAAGCTGCCAACACAGCTGTCTATTTGAAGAACAGATCGGTAGCTTCAGGTATTGAAATGACTCCCTATGAGATGTGGACCAAGAGGAAACCAGATATACAGCATATACGTATATTTGGAAGCCACGTTATGGTACATGTACCGAAGGAAAAAAGAACAAAGTGGGATAAAAATCTAAACTACATATACTGGTTGGTTTCAGTGAAACTGTTAAGGGTTACAGAATTTATGATCCCATTAAAAGGAATGTGACCACAAGTAGAGATGTTGTGATTATGGAGAAGCCAAGAAGTGCAGAAACTGTAACTATTCCAGTAGTGGAGACCACAGATTCAGTGGGGGAATTGTCGGTAGAATCTGCGGTCAAGTCAGAAGATCTTCATAATCAGTCAAGTTCCAGTTCAAGTGAGTGTGAATACTCAGAAAGCCTTGATAATTCCTTCCATGAAGAAAAAGAAGAGAGTGAAAGGAAAGAGCAAGAAGAAGTACCTCAGATAAATGAAGAACCAAAGAAACGGCTAAGGAAAAAACCAGAAAGATATGGATTTGCAAATATGAGTACTACATCTATAGGAGACAATGAACTGACTTATGCGGAAGCTATCAGCGGTCCTGAGAAACAACAATGGTTGCAGGCGATGGCAGAAGAGCTGCAGTCATTTGATGATAACCAAGTTTGGGAGATAGTCGATGCTCCAGATAGTGCTAGTGTAGTGCATTGTAAATGGGTCTTTAAAAAGAAAATAGATTGTGACAATAAAGTGCGACATCGTGCCAGACTTGTAGCAAAAGGTTTCACGCAGAAGGCTGGTGTGGACTATGGCGAAACTTTTTCACCAGTGATTAGGCACTCAACCTTGCGTTTACTTTTATCTTTAAGTGTGCAGTTAGACATGAATGTTACTCACTTAGACGTCACAACAGCCTTTCTTAATGGTTATTTGAAAGAGAGCATATTTATGTACTTGCCAGAAGGTTTTCCTAATAAAGAGCCAAATAAAGTATTAAAATTAAAAAAGGCTGTTTATGGCTTAAAACAGTCATCTTTGGCTTGGTATCAAAGAGTAGACGAAACATTGTGCAATTTAGGTTACAGTAGATGTGAACTTGAACCTTGTGTTTTTATAAAAAATCATAATAATAATAAGAAAACTATTGTTGGTATTTATGTCGATGATTTTTTAGTTTTTTTCAAATTGTGAGTTAGAAACTAAATCCCTGATAGAAGCATTGAGTCAAAAGTTTAAAATTAAAAATTTGGGACAAGTTAAACAATATTTGGGTATGAGAATTAATATAAGCAAAAATTCCATTACAATAGATCAGGAGAATTATATTGAACAGATAGCAAGTAAAGTTTAATATGTCTGATAGTAATTTGGCAAACACACCCATAGAATGTAAATTGAATATTGAGAAACCGAAAGAGTGTAATAATAACTTACCTTATCAGAGATTAATAGGTAGTTTGATGTACTTAGCGGTCTTGACGAGACCAGATATCGCATATACAGTTAGTTACCTCAGTCAATTTAATAATTGTTTTTCACAGTTACATTATAATTATGCCAAGAGAGTCTTGAAATATTTGTTAAAAACTAAGAACTATTGCTTACGATATTCCAAAGAAGAAGCAGAACTGGTTGGCTTTGTGGATGCAGACTGGGCAAGTAATGCCATTGATAGACGTTCATATACAGGATTTTGTTTTATGAGATCTGGATCTGCTATTTCTTGGGAAAGTAAGAAGCAGAAAACGGTTGCTCTCAGTAGTTGTGAAGCAGAGTACATGGCTTTGTCAGAAGCATGTAAAGAAGCTTTATATTTACAGAATTTAGAATGTGAATTGATAGGTAATTGCAATAAGATTGTTTTGTATAATGATAATCAGAGTGCATTGAAGATGGCAAGCAACCATTATTCTCATAAGCGTTCCAAACATATCGACATTAGATACAATTTTATCAGAGAAGTAATTAGCAACAATAAGGTTGAGACTAAATACTTGCCAACTTCAAGTATGCCTGCGGATTTGCTTACCAAAGGATTGTCTGGTATAAAACACTATGAGTTTATGCAAAGACTTGGTATTGTGCCAAAATAATTTATTTAATTAAAAATAAATAAGTTTATTATTTCTTTAAGTTGTGTACTTTGTGATATATGTATACAGTATGGCAATATAGTTTATAACACAACTAGTTTATTTGATATTTTGATATAGTGGGGGTGTTATAAATATTAGATATCAAAATAGAAATAAATAATAAACAGAATATAGATTATAGATGTAACAGTAGCGACATCTGTTGACAACTTATGTAAACTGCCTTATGTCAAGTGTCTATTCAAAAAATAAATTCAGTCGTTAACCATCATCTGACGTGCTTTCATTATAGATTCCTATTATTGATCATAGGGTTTCCACGCGGACGAAGTCGCGGGCGGCCTCTAGTTTTATTAATTAATTTGATTAGTAGTTAATATTTAGTTAGTTATACTAGACACGACTAAAAAAATATAATTAGCCCGTTATTTAGATTATTTAAAAATATTGTACTCGTATTCTTTATTTTGTTTCACAAACAAGAAATTATGAAGATATAGTGCTTAGAAGTTTCGTATGACGTCACGTTTAGGTACAATTTTTGCGTAACTGTGACGTCACAAGCCCCCACTCCAGAAGTTTGATAAGCTATAATTTTGTCATTTTTCAATCAATTGGAAAACAAAAAAATACGTGTCCCATATTTTTGTATAAACTAACTTACGGACTAAATAGAATAATAAGATTTTGACCCAGTCGTCACGCCTACACTTACCTCACAGCTTTATCGCTCTCCACGGGCGTAGACATAGCTTCAATTAGCTTCACCTTCCTAGGAGGCAAAGGTCTTCCATCACTAAATTCTGTACGCACTTGAAAGCCTTCCTTTGGTTCTTCGAATACTCTAACGACAGATATTTCTTTGATATTGCCCAAAGCCGCTTTGGTAGCAGGATCAAGATTCAAATTCGCATCCCCCATAATCTTCAGCACTTCTTTACTCGCCATATCTTTGGGTATCTGACGTTGGCCTATTATCCTGGCTTGGTCCATCGCTTTCTCATAAACGTTCGGCGACGGTATAGGTATATTCTTGAGGTTATTTTGCGTTTTCTTGTCTATGACCGTTGTGACTGTTGTTCCGGACGCCTCTTTGGGTATGGAGTTATCATAGACAATTACTACCTCGGCTATTTCATAGTTATCAATCGCGCTAGTGTTTTCGTAGATGGTTGCGTCATCTGTTTGAGTTGCAACTGTTACTTCAGGCACTTTAGGCTTGACGGGTTTGATATGACCTAGTGCTTGAGCCGCGGCTATGGCCTGCGCAGTGCCTATTTTGTTGATTTTGTCTATGCCTTTACCATTGACTGTGACAGGGGCTTTTTCCTTAGGCACTTCGTTAGTTCCTTCGGTATTAGTACTGGTTGATGCAAACCGCTGATGTACATTGTTAGAGACCACATCAGTGGAAGTACTAGTCCCTACGTCACAAGGATTAACATTAGATACTCTAACTGCATTAAACCGATGATGATAGACAATTCCTGCTATATCCTCAGGCTCAGTATTATGAGACTCGGTGGCATATTGGACAGTATTAACGAGGCCTTTGAGGGTCTTAGCATCCTTCTTCACCTTTTGCTTGGTCACTTTACCCATGACTTTTTTTCTCTGGTCAGCTTTCTTGCCCGATGTAGATGGAATCCTGTAGGATTTTTATGGAATAAGCTTTATTATTCTAATAATTTTCAAATTGGAAATAGGAGGAATAATGGTGAAATGCTGACCAGGAGAGAAAAACTATTCGGAGTTTTCGATAAATAATTATATGTATGATTTTATGGATATTTTCAGCGATACAATATATCACTGAAAATGTAAAAGTATATAATATCGTTAACAATGTCATTACAAAAATACAATAATCGGAATTAGAAAGCTTAGAAACAACCTAAAGGAATCTATGAAACTTATGTTCCTGTGCAAAGTCAGAAATTACAGGTTTTACTTGGAAATTATAATTTTTCTTTTACGAGGATTTAAACAGAAATGCTGCCAAATAAAACATGATTTATAAAAATCCTGTCAACTTTAGTCTCCCCAACGAGCTCTTTGACAGTTCGAAACTTCGGGTCTCTAAATAATACTGTTTAGAATCTAATCTAATCTAACGAGTTTATTCTTTGATTTAATTAAAACAAAATAAAAACTACTTCATATTTACACATACGTCATGGACAAATAGTTAAGACACTCTGAATCTAAGAGAAGTGACTCCTGACACAGGCTGTTGTACCTATGCATAAAAGGGGACACTGATTCGTTGTTTAAGACTCATAATCATCATCATCAGCCCATATACGTCCCCACTGCTGGGGCACGGGCCTACACTAAACTAAGGCGATAAGGCCTTAGTCAACCACGCTGTCCAAGTGCGGGTTGGTTGACTACACAACCTAAGAATTTGTTTATGAAAACTGCTTAATTGTTAATGACAATATTTTTTTTGTTATTTCATACTTACACGTAATCAGAATTGTTGGTGCTGCCCGTTGAATCCGAACCGATTGAAACGTTATTTTTAGAATCAGCAGATTTGGCGCTGCAAAAGAACATAAAACAAGATGTTAACAATATTTGGATAATACAGTTTCATGACTACACTAATGCTCTGAAGAGCTAATTTCAGCTAGTCCCTCCCTCCCCCTTTCCACTCCCGAACGACACGTGCTGGACAGCGCTGCCATCCACATACAATGCAGGCGCTGGTGGCTCGGACTAAGTGGTTTAGTTCCTCTTTTCTGCCTCGTGTCATTAAGGCATGGAACGCCATTCCAGCTCATGTTTTCCCTCCCTCCTACGATCCCGGGCTCTTCAGGCGGGGCGTGAAACGGCATTTAAGCAGGCTTTCAGGGTGAGTGCGACAGGCTCAATATGGTCTATTGTGCTTGTCGATCTCAAATGTGGATCTCACTACCGCTTACCATCAGGTAGAGTGAGGTCATCTTGTTACCCTTTTATAAAAAACAAAACTTCATTTTATTTAATGGTAGTCGAGCCTGTCGCACTCACTCTGAAGGCCTGCATAGATGCCGTTTCCCGCCCCGCCTGAATTAACTCCCTTGATTAATTGTACAATTTTTATTATAGTCTTTTTCAGCTAAGATGATCCTTGTGACACTTCATTGTGTTCTGAATCACGCATTTTACGTTTGACAAACGAAAATAATTTTATTGCACACTTTTTTCATTTTATTGCGGCGTCATTAGAAAAAATATTATAATAAATCATTTTAAACTTTTAAAAGGGAAACCGTATCGTTTAGATTAATTTAATGTAATAGGAAATTTTAAAAAAGTACCTATTCAATTCGTATACGTAGAATGGAACTTACTACATTCCATTGTACGTATACGAACGGCATAGGTATTTCTTAAAAATGTTCTATTACATTAAATAAAACTAAACGATACTGGTTTGTCATTTAAAAGTATAAAAATATTTATTTTAATATTTTTCCTAATGACACCGCAATAAAATGAAAAAAGTGTGCAATAAAATTATTTTCGTTTGTCAAACGTAAAATGCGTGATTCAGAATCAGAACACAATGAAGTGTCACAGGGATCATCTTAGGTGAAAAAGAGTATAGGGTCATATGCACGCACATACATATGTATAGTAAGTTAAAGAAGTCAAACTTACCTTGCATTGATCGTATCAAAGTTCGGGCGCTTTAACACCGTGACTTTTCTGTAAATATAAATAAATAAATATCACACAACATCCCATACATTGTTCTGTTAATTTGTGCTACTTATCAGAAACAACATTGATACGCACAATTTGATAACACAGGACACGGAACAAACTCCGATGTTCGTCACACAAACATTAGTCCCGGGTGGGAAGGAACCCTGGACTATTGGAATTGTACCCAGTAACCACTGTTCCCAACAATTTAAACTAGAATTTCACCATTTTGTACAATTACATTATTATGATGAAAAAGTTAGTCTACTTAAAACGAATACACACATATTCGTTTTACGATACAACTTTATGTTGGAAAATATTATCATAATGAAAAGAAACGAGTTGAATGAAAAAATAAAACTGGTGAAATAACAAAAAAAATTCAACAAAAGCAAAGCAATCAGAGAAAATAATCCGAAAATAAATATAATAGGAATGTGGAAATAAATGATATGGAATTAGGAGCCATTAATACTAACAATGATACCTTAGAGATTCTATCATTACAAATTAACAATCCCAAAATATTTTTGTATGATAAGCGGAAGTGGGAATATACATACATATTTATTTGCTTATAAATATATTTAACAGGCAAGTACGTGTATGATAAGACAAAGAATATATTTAAACGTACTATTTCTTCTAAGATTGACTATAAAGTTTAACATTTCTCATCTAAAATTTCTACTTAAAATAATCTAAAATTCAGGACACTAAAATCCACATTCAGACTATATTTTTCCAAATTACGTGTTTTGAACTTCATGTGCATCTAAATTTATGTAGCTAGTAGTGGCTAGTGAAGTGGAACATTTACATAAACAATATCATGGTCCACAAAATAAATTGTTACTACTTCTTAATTTTACTAACAAAACTAAAAGACTAAAAGTCAAGAGAGTTGGTTTGTATGACGAAGTAATCACAAAATAATTTACCATAGTTTTATCAAGTTGCCAAAAAACTTCAAGTGTTTTTTCTAAGGGAAAAAATTTTTGAGAGTCTTCTAAAAAACTACTGCTTTAATAATAAGGCGCCGTTAATCAGCAAAAATGATCAAAATTGCTTCGTAAAGTCCCGTAGCCGTCAAGAAAAAAAAAACAAAAAAAAAGCACACCCCAACCCACCTCAGTCTTGATTGCCTGTCCAGCTTTCCGAGCTCGGTGTGCAGGACAAATTTCAAACCGCTGGTTAACACCCCACGTATTCTCTTTATAATAGCCAGACCATCATTGTCCAGTTCCCTTTGGATAAGGTTATGCCTTTTAACGTTGCACGCTCTCATTATAAAAGTGCCCTGTTTCTCTGTAGCGTTGTTGAATACCAAACTGGCGTCTTTGTCTTCGACCAGAAAGTTCAGAATCGTTTGCAACGCCGCCAATTTGAAGAGTACCATTGCATTGTCGTCTTCGTCCTGATTGGCTGGCTTCGGTTGCTGTCTTGGCGGCACTCTTGCCGATCGGCCGCTGGAGATATATTGTGATTGTCATCAGAAGGGATGCAAAGTTATATCGAACCGTTTAACGATGTAGGAAAAATATAGATATTTCAACTTTAATCGAGTGTACTAATTCAATTACCTTGACATCAGAAAAGAAGGTTTAAATTTTGGTGACAACATTTTGGCCATTACCATCTATAAATCTAAATTATCATCTACTAAGAGGTTCTAAAGCATCAAACTTTGGTATAAAAATCTAAGTAGGTCACGCATTATCCATAACAAAATGTTCGAAATCTAAAAAATTATCAGACTCATTCCATTCATTTAAGAGAACACAATTTTTTACTCATACTCTTAAAAGAGGACTTGTATATTGTGAAAAAAATATTTGCTATGGAAATTACTTTAGGACATATAATTTACCGATATCAATTTTATTTGAAATAAAACGTATAGGTATCTATATTTTCTCTACACGTTGCATCCCTATTAATAATATTAGTCAGCTATTTTTTTTATATCTCTTAGCCTTTGCAACTATACTGTTTAACCAGACTAATGGTTTTTTATCGTTGATTACCATTGGCTCAAGAGGGATTTAAAAAATCGGGAAGGAATGAAATCATAAAAAAATCAAATAATCGGAACATATATAACTCAAAGGTGACTAAAATAGTGATTTATCAGCGCACAGCCGTAATAACATACGGTCGATTGAAACTCCCTGTAATTTATTAATACCGAAACATACATATTATTCGGATTTACATTTCAATAACGGTATACAGTGTAATTTCCTACTATAACACTTAATTAAATAGTAAAAATTAGTACTTATTCCGAAATTTAAAAAAAACGCAATGCTATCTGCATCAATATAACTTGAAAATACTTCGAAAGCATTAGACTTGATACACCTCAAAATTGTCGATATCTTAAGTGGAATCACTAATGCATATCATGAAAAGCACTAAATCTAATAAACTTCTATGTTTAGGGCTAAACCCTAGAAAAAAAAATTCGTAATAATAAAATCAATAACCCACGCTCTAGAATAGGGTGTTCCTCAAGGCTACATGTTGGGTACACTTTTATTTTCTAACTCATGTATAATCTATTGTCCTTAAGTACATAAGGACAAAGTACTTATGCTAAACCCACCTGTAATCTATTTTATTGTTGTTAATCGGCACTTTTTCAACGATCAGCCGCCTGAAACATGCTTCAATTGAATACAAATGAACAACTTCAGAATATTTTCATATGTGTATTATTATCAGAAGAAGGTTCTTACAAAAGGAAAATGTAAAAAGTGCACGGTCAGTTTAGGAATGAACATCGGCATTATCATCATCAGCCCATATAAGTCCCCACTGCTTGGGCACGGGCCTACCCTAAACTAGGGCGATAAGGTCTTAGCCACGCTGTCCAAGTTCGGGTTGGTCGACTACACAACCTTATAATTTCTTCGTAAGTTGCAGGTTTCCTGAAGATGTATTCCCTACACCGTAAAAGCATAGCATAATCGTACATATGAACTCTTAATTTGAAACACTGTGGTACGCTCCTTTTTTGAAGCCTAAAAATACATATAAAGAAAAAACAAACACTCACACTTGATCCGGCGTCACGTACAAAAGCGATGTCTTATACTCGTACGTGTTTTTGCTGGCCCTCAAAGCTTCTACAGCCGCCTTCAACCCAGCGCCCAGAGGTCTCGGCTTCCTGAACCACTCGGCCAGCATTTCCGCCTGATCAATCAGCATTTCTTCAAAATCAATCTCAGTCTGTTCATTGCTCGTTATGAACGCGTACAGCTGCTTAGACCATGTCTCGAACTTGTCCCTGATTGCATTGTGGGTTGATGTGACGTTGTTGTTCGGATTCGATTGGAGGGTGCTGGAAGAACATGAATAAATAAGACTGCAAACGATGCTCGTTACCACGGTAAGCCAGCATTTTAATTGACAGTAAAAGTAAGATAAGAATCGATTGATAAAATCTCCAACGATTTACTGTATCGATTCAGATGGAATATAGCAAAGAGTCGGGAGTCTTCAGTCCCGAAGACAAATAACCTGCATTTTTAACAAATTTTAAAACTTTACGCGACAAAAAATACAGCGAACGAAACGGTAGAAAAATTTAGTTACTTTAATATTTTGTTCACTTACCCCGGTTTTGAAGGGTCATTGGATGAAATTTGGGAGGTTTTAGGTAAGTAAACCTTTTTATACACCAGCGTGCTGTAAGAAAGATATAATATTTTAAAAAAAACATTGATATAACACAAATACATATAACTTATATAATTTTGACTAATCAAAGTATACATAATTATTATTTTCACAAGCATCAATTTTATTTTCATTCAAAAATCCATTATTTTTCTTTTCTAAGTGCAGCAATCTGTCAAGAAATAAAAAAAAAATCAACTCACTGGTCCTCCAACATATTCTCGAACGTGTGAGCGATCTGTACAGTGTTATCCTTCAGGATATCGTACATATCCTGTATCACGCCTTTGGACTCATCATCGATCGCCTCAACCTTAATTAGGTCCAGCAAATTCTGCTTATCGCATATTATCCTCACTAGCAGCGCTTCCAAATCGGCCTCCAGAGTCGGGAAGAGCAGGTCCTTCTTGCCATATCTCAGGTACTCAACAATTTCCTTCAGGAAGTATTTGAACGCGACCAGGTCCACCGTTTGTACTAGTTGCTCCAAGGGAACGGTCTTGGGGTTATATTTCTCTTCTTCCCGCCCCCTTCTACTGGGGTACCTGTTAATTCATTTAAGGGTTTAATCCTGCCCTGTTTGTTTAAATAGAATCTGGTAATAGGGTATTTTATTAACAGTATCATCATCATCGTCGTTATCATCATCAGCCCATATACGTTCCCACTGATGGGGCACAGGCCTACCGTAACCTAGGGCGATCAGGCCTTTTTTTTTAACGCGGAGAATGCTTGATGCACCGTCACCTTGGGCAGGAGTTTACCCAAGGTGGTGTGTGGGACTCCCGGCTGCCGGTAGATGGAAAGCCGGCAGCTGCTCCTGAGCTAAGGTGCAATGCCCAGGGGTCTACCCACTAAACTCCGCGGCGTACCTCATCGCCTTAGCGGCGTCATGGTTCCTAGCATGGTTCATAGCCCAACTACCACAACGCCGCCAGCGAGGGCGATCAGGCCTTAGTCAACCGCGCTGGGCAAGTGCGGGTTGGTTGACTACTCAACTTAAGAATATCTTCGCAGCTGTGCAAGATTTAGGTAAATCAATATATACATTAGTGAAATAAAAATTAAAATATCTGGCGAAGTGAGACGATAATAGACATATTATGTTCTCAAATGTAATAGTAACAGAGCCCACGACCAAAATTTTTGTCTCATAGCAATACGGCCAAAACCGCATCAAATCGATAGATAAGATTATTCTGAACTCGAAAATACCAATATCAGACATTTTCCGCGTAGCGTTTGATCTGACCGAATTTTCAAAATTGTCAAAGAATTTTACCGAACTGCATCATAGCAATATGTCTGATTGGCAGACTGTAGTTAAATGATGATTCTGAGATACCGGAAACATATTTTTCAGACGTTAGTGGTGTAGCGCAAACCCGTAAAATCACTTAAAAAGATTAAAAATGAGACAAAAAAAATGTCTCATAGCAATACGTCTGAAAATCTTTTTAATTAGTAAATTTTGGTTATTTGATGCGAACAAAACAATTTTCAGACGGAAATGTGGACGCATAAAATTTTGAGACCGTTTTGAAAATGTTAACAAATTTTACCGATCGGTATCATAGCAATATGTCTGAAAATTGCTAGACATGATAGAATAAGTTGTCCACATGTGCAAAAAATTTATATCAGACAAATGAAGTGTAGCATCTTTTCTATCAGACAACTTTTCGATACTCAGATATCATTTAAGAATCGTATTGAGGTATCTTGAATGAAACCAATGAATAATAGTAAGAAAGGGGCAGGGGCGTAACAAGCGATGAGGCTGTTGAAATTAAATACTGATTGATTTGATAGTTTTGGTTTTATTTAAAGCACACTTGTTATTTTCGTTTTAGCATATACTTCATATGCTACACTTAAAGTGTCTGAAAACAGGTTTTTGGTAATCAAGGCAGCAAAACGAAAAGTTAAAAAAAAAATTATCCGTATTGCTATGATACAGGTCGGCTAAATTTGTTGACATTTTCAAAAATGCGCTCAGGCTATGTGCTACGCACAAAATGTCTGAAAACAAACTTTTTCGTAATACAATTATAAAATCTATGTACATTATCACTATCAGACGTATTGCTATAATACCGACTGCCTTTTTTTTTTGACACAGCAGAAATGGCCTCCCACGCAGTTGCTACACTTTCGACCGTTACTATATACCTAGTCGGGTTCAGAATCATACAATCTAAAGATTTTATAGGGTTTTTGACGTATTGCTATGAGACATGGTTTTGGTCGTGGGCTCTGTTACTATAATGTTACGCCTGGTCACTGCGATACAAGCTTGTGCTTAGTGCAGCGACCGCATGATTACTTGTAATAGTTTTAAGTTTTGGGAAATAAATAAATTATTATTAATTATCATTATTATTATTTAAAATTTGGTGTGAAAGTCCATTTCAAAATAACGAAAATTATTTAATAACACTATGCCTTATAAATTAAAATATTCGTAGCAAGTTTCATTATGGAAACATTATTGTAAACGCAACATTTGATATGTACGTTTTTAGGCTTTCGCGTTCCATTTCCAACTATATATTGCGGGGCTGTATTAGAGCAGCAAATACAAATACATTCTTTCTGCCCGACGTTTCGACGGGATTGCACCAGTCATGGTAGCGAGGAACTGGCGCCGCCCGTCTGGTCCGTCGTCGAACTATTGCAATCCAGTCCAAACATCGGGCAGTAAGTAGCTAAGAATTTGCTACTGTATTTACATATGTAGTAGTTTTTATTATTTGATATTTATGGGCTACCAATATTTAGCCCGGAGTTAGGAATGCCAACTTAAGTTGGCGGTTGCACGCGTGCGCCTCGGAGAGAACGTTAAGCCGGTAGTCCTGCGCCCGATCTCATCGGTCATGTCGCATTGCTGTCTGACCGAACTATCTCATAGTTCGGTTAGGGAACAGAGTGCACTAATGTATGTCGAAACGAATTACACATGTCGATTCAGATTGTCAAATACTTCAAAGTTGCCTAATTACCTAAAATCAGGCCGAGACCGAAGTCGATGGCTCCCTTCGCGCACGTTTAGTTACGCTACTGATCTTATCATTAGGCAGTAACATATCATAAAATTAATAAAATGAGCTATACATATATAGCCATAATGCAACAAACATAAATAATATTCATATTTATATATGTCACCGGAAAATAACAAGAACCGTAAATTTATAACTTTCCTAGGAAAATTATAAACTTTCGTAGGATTCTACACTAGAGATAAAATGTATTATTTTACGCCTAAATTCTAGGAAGTTTATCAATTTGCGACGTCGTGTGGTAAATTTATAAACTTACGGATATTCATTCGTAAGATTCTAAGCGGTTCGGCCAATCACAGAAGAGTGTTTAATTTTACGCTTCTTATGAAACGGAAAATAACACACAGCTCTCTGATTGGTTGACGCAAGCAGTGGCAGGCAATGCTTATGTCCATAGACTTAGGTAATCTTTGACATGTTGCAATAAGTAGACAAATTCAGGAATCTACTTATTACGTTTGATTTGTTAAATGTTTGTATATTTTAGAACTAGAGGACGCCCGCGACTTCGTCTGCGTAAAATCTGATGTAAGATGTATTTTGATTGTAGAACCTGATCGTGTATTCCCGCTGCCCTCGCAAACGTAATCCTCCCTCCATACCACGTTTTATAAAAATTAATAAACACGTAAAAATACTCCCATACTAATTTTCAAACCAAATTTCATGAAAATCGGTTGAGACATTTGAGCGTGAAAGAGTAACAAACATTCATCCATTCATCCATACATCCATACTCACAAACTTTCACGTTTATTAGTAAGGATACGATTTCTGTTCTTCTATTTTGTAGAGTATTAGTTTAGTAACCGATAAAATTTATTTTAAAATAAAATCACTTTTTAGGGCCCTAATAGTTCTTTGTTTTTTTTCCTAATTTGGCATGTCTGATTTTACCTAAGTCTATGGACTTAAACATTGCCACAGCTAGCGTCAACCAATCAGGGAGCTGTGTGTTATTTTCCGTTTCATAAGAAGCGTAAAATTAAACACTCTTCTGTGATTGGCCGAACCGCTTAGAGTCTTACGAATGAATATCCGTATGTTTATAAATTTACCACACGACGTCGCAAATTGATAAACTTCCTAGAATTTAGGCGTAAAATAATACATTTTATCTCTAGTGTAGAATCCTACGAAAGTTTATAATTTTCCTAGGAAAGTTATAAATTTACGGTTCTTGTTATTTTCCGGTGACATATACAAATAAATGATCCGCCAAAATGTATGCACACAAATTACACCTAAACTACTGAAGCAAATTAAGCGATTATTTCTTTGTTGTTTCAGGACAAGGTTTCATACTAATGGAAAAAGTTTCAAACTCTATAGCTTTCTATTTTTACAAAAGTGATTGTTTGATCCATTTAACCCACAGCATATAGATTTATTTTTATTACAAGCTTTTATTTAACTTGCAATGTATGTATGTATGTATGTATGTATGTTTGTGTGTTCGGGTGGAATTTTATAACTCAATTTTAAGGCACTTGCCCTCAACCGATTGAGCTGAAATTTTGCATGCACGTGTATATCCGATGACAATGCAATATTATTATGACATGGAGCTGATCTGATGATGAAGTCGGAAGATAGCCATAGCAACTCAGTAATTAAATAACATAACCACATCGAGTTTGGGCTCATTTCATTCGACTAGATGAGTACTTTGGTGCTAGATAGTAACCAAGGTCTGATGATGGAGCCGGAAGACAGCCAAAGGAACTCAGTACTTAAACGACACAACCAAATCGAGTTTGGGCTCGTTTGATTCGCCTAGATGAGTACTTAGATGCTAGATGGTAACCAGGGTCTGATGATGGAGCCGGAAGACAGCCAAAGGAACTCAGTACTTAAACGACACAACCCCATCGAGTTTGGGCTCGTTTGATTCGCCTAGATGAGTACTTAGATGCTAGATGGTAACCAGGGTCTGATGATGGAGCCGGAAGACAGCCAAAGGAACTCAGTACTTAAACGACACAACCCCATCGAGTTTGGGCTCGTTTGATTCGCCTAGATGAGTACTTTGGAGCTAGATGGTAACCAGGGTTCAATGGTGGAGCCGGAAGATAGCCAAACGAACTCAGTACTTAAACGACACAACCCCATCGAGTTTGGGCTCGTTTGATTCGCCTAGATGAGTACTTTGGATCTAGATGGTAACCAGGGTCTGATGATAGGAACTTACAAGGTGAAAACTAAAAAGTATAAAATAAATTAAGGTAAAAAAATCTTTAAAAACAAGCTTTTATTTAAATGCGCTAAAAAGAAAAAAATTAACTTTTACACTATAACTTTACTGTCAACTTATAACATTTCAAATTCAACATATTTGACACAATTTATATGTTTTAAAAGCTTGTCGCGAGATTTAAGTACCTACTCGTAATTTTAAAAGCAAGTTTTAAAATACCTGCCTATTAAAAATTTTAAACTAAGAAAGTAAATACGAGTACTTAAAATATCTTAAATGTCTATACTAAGTACATAATTAACTATAGTTATAATTATAAGATACAATACTGTGGTAGTTAATCAAACGTTAAACTAATAAGGAAAATAAAGAACACTTCGCTTAAATTACCAATTTTAAACTTTGGTAGACAATGAATACCTACTAAATCACAAATTGAATAGTAATAAACTAAAAAAAAGTTTCCGAAATCCGGGACAATAAGCGCTAATTACTGGACACGGGACAAGAGGCAAAATTCCGGGACAATCCTGGATTTCCCGGCGGTCTGGCACCCCTACTTAAACTACTTACCACAGTATCAGATCAATGTATGGGATGTTGTGTAATATTTATAATAAGTGACCAGCCCTTGCTTCGCTTCGGGTATATTATATGTAGTTAGAGGCGGGAAGTGACTTTGCTTTATACTATGTAGCAATATTTATAAGTAAAATGTATGCAAACACATAACAGTTGGATGTTGGTCATTTAAGTATGAACAAGTTTTTCTGGACAGATGTCCACCATTATTAGATAATAATGGTTACACTTTGTCTGACTGATAACAAACTTAAAAGCAAGCTTCATTTGGCAGATAAGACACAGAAGTGGATTAATGAAACAAGACAACTATCGGTACAAATAGTAATGGTGCAAAATTGAATATTCTTATTCAAATAATAATCTAATTAGAATCTTGTAGTTCACAATCACATTTCATTTTAATGCTATATGCTGAATAAGGAAATGAAAATGAATTTGGGTTTTACTCATACTAAATTTAGATCATATACTTGTATATGATTTAAACTTACAAAGTTTACAACATAATTTTTACAGTATTGCCACTAAAATTAGTCTTTATGGGTCTACATGCGATATTAGGAGTAGCAAATTACGTAGCTACTTACTACCCGACGTTTCGACTGGGTTACACCAATTGTGGTCTAACTATTGTGAAATCAATTTGCATAATATGTATGCTAAACTGATGACTTTAAAACTTAAGTGAAATAAAATATAAGTAAAACAATTATGTCTGCTTTTAAAAGGTTTTCTTATAATTTCTCTTCAACTCCAGCCGACCAGTCAAAATAAAATAGTATCATAAATGGCTACATAGATTAAATCTTATTCGAATGGTCTGAAGTTGAAAAGTAATGAATACCTATCCTCTCACATATGTGCATATTTAGTAATATATTTTACACATTATTTATATGTACCTACACATTATGTGTTGGGTAAAGATATAAGCCATAATTTATAAACAATGTGGAACCAAGGAAAAGTATTCAATATCTGGCCATCAATGTGATAGCTAGATAGTCCTTATGCAGTCAACTTCATTGCACAATAAAATCAATAATTTACAACCAGGACCCAAAATGGATGATACCAAATATTCTGAAACCAACTTCATAGAACTAAAAATTTTGTTCAAATAAGTTTAATTTGAAGTTGAATGAAGGTGCTTATTTGGCTAAACACTAAAATAAAACTACGCACAGCAAAATACCTATCGCTTAGCATAGGGGACGCGTATTGAATATAGATAGGCATAATTTTGTTAAACAGCATAGGAACATATTTGCACAAAAAACTTAACAAAAATGATCACAGATATCGTCCGACGACTTAAAATCAAGCGGAAGTATAATAATTAGATGTTCAGCATGGAAATACACATGATAAACCAGTATTCGTTGAAAATAAAGACAAATTCTAATGATTTTATGCACGCATGTAATGTAAAAACTTTTCAACTTGACCGCCTACTAAATATACATGAAAATAAAGATGCTTACTTGTTGGCTTTGTGTCTCAATCGGTTCATTGTTGTTCTTGTCTTCACTCACAATTGAAACAAAAGTTATTATTTTTCGGAAAAATATTTGCGGTACGCATATCTGAAGCTAATAGCCATCGCACAGTACATCA
The DNA here is from genome assembly GCA_039566165.1 of Maruca vitrata. Lineage (NCBI taxonomy): Eukaryota > Metazoa > Arthropoda > Insecta > Lepidoptera > Crambidae > Maruca > Maruca vitrata. The sequence goes on along the minus strand of CM076941.1, from coordinate 3,345,909 downwards.
ATTGAACTATTGTTTACAGAACTGCGGGTACTATATAAGAAACAATCACAAACAAAACGTATAACCTAATCTTTGAGTAAAACTTATGTTAAACACAAGATTATTAATTCTGATAAAGTTAGAAAAATCCCCGGGAGAATAGAGATGAATGCACCCAGATGCGCCCCGGCAGACTGTCAAAAAAAAAACTGCAGGTGAAAAAAACATACAAGTTCTTATTTGTAACCCACTTTCATGAAATACGAATTACACTACCCTACAAATTTAATAATTGGTCTTGTCAGTAGTTATTACAAAAAAATGTAATTATTTGTTTTAAACATAATTAATATTCAATTCTACTGTTTACATTGCTATTATAATCCATTTAAGAAAATTCTATTACAATATTGTTGTAATATAAAATCTTTGTCTTGTAAAGTACTCAATAATGCTACCATAATAAAATTTTGATTTATTTCAGACTGGCATTACTACAACTACACGTCAAATCTAATGTCAATTTCTGTCAGTCAGTAAAGTAAATAGCGTAAATACTCGTGATAAACCTTGAAATTATAGTTTATTTTTTATTATATAAATGACTACATAATATATTATGAGGCGAAATGTCTTCCGACACAAATTGGGATATTGAAAAGTATAAGGAAGAGCATGAAAGTGATGAACATTGGGAGTTGCGAAGAGCGTTCATGCTACGATGGAAAGATGACTATCCCGAAGAGAGACTGGTCTGTTTGGCGAGGGTGTTTACTAATATGGAGTTCATGGGTTGCAGATACCCTCCGGAATTAATGCACGAAGTGGCTGGATTGTCCGCACAGGTTAGAAATAGCTCAAATAAGTAATGCATTTTGGCTTGTTGACATTCTGTTTCACTTCATATTGTTGGCTGAATTCTGCATTTATTTATTTATTTATTATTAGGACAGCCAACAAGAAAAAATCCCCTTAAATGTTTACTTGCCTTTAGCATTATGATGTAATTTATTTTGGTAATAACCTACCATACTAGGCTGTATAAAAAACTTAAAAAAAAATGAGCTACTTAAATTTTTTTTTTAATTCTCAGGTTGCGAAATCCTACAGGGACGCTAGGAAAGACAAACTAAAAAGGACATTCATATCCGCCTCAACTGCCGCTGAAGATAGAGCGAAGGGTGTTAAACGGAAAAGTGGTGTTGTAAACGATGAACCAGCATCAAAATCTACTAAGACTCATATCAATAGTAGTTTTGTTCGCTCCGGCACAGAAGTACCCGCTGATAGGAATAGAACCAAGTCACCTGAAAACCGTACTTCATCACCAGATACCTTCATAAATGAGACAGACGATACAAAAACAGACCAACAGGAAGAATGTGGGGACGATAAGATACGGTCGAATGTGAATTATGAAGAGTATTTGGAAAATATGTCGAAAATCGATTGTCTGGATGTGAACAATTTCAATGATAGTATGTTTAACACAAGTTTTGGGCCATTTGTGCTACTCATTAGGCCCTGGGCTAGAAGATTATGTAATATTCAAGGTAATTTTATTAATGTAAGATCAATAATTATCACGTCACTACATAGTATAAAGCAAAGTCGCTTCCCGCATCTGTCTGTCCTTATGTATGAGGGTGGGTCACTAGTTAATCTATACTAATATTATAAAGCTGAAGAGTTTGTTTGTTTGTTTGAACAAGCTAATCTCAGAAACTATAGGTTAGAATTGAAAAAATCTTTTTGTGTTGTGTAGCTCATTTATCGAGGTAGGCTTCAGGCTATATTACATCACGCTGCGACCAATAGGAGCAAAGATACAATTTAAAATGTGTAAAAAACGGGGGGAAACGCGAACGAAGTCGCTGGCACCGCTAGTTAATAATACATGAGCTTAAACTTCTTATTCTGTAAAAAAAAAGAATGTAAAAAGAAGTATCCTAAAAACTGATTTATAAATAATACTTTTAAGATTAAAGTTTAACTTATGTTGAAACTTAAAAGTACTATTTTTTGATAGGATAGAAATTAATTTTTTGTTTATCATTATATTAAACTTAAGCCTTTAGCGGGCAGGGGGATATTTATTCCTACCAAATTCTGGACCTTACTTTCTTAACATAAGGTCCAAAACCAATAAACATTTTCAAGATGTAATGCCTTAGCAGAAAAAATATATTAAATGAAAAACCTAACCGAAGCTATAGTTATGTTATCTGTGCCGAAGCAAAGCGATGGCAGCTTGCTAGTTACATATATGTGCAGAGATGTGCAGAAACTGCAAGCAAACACACAGATGATAGACTAATTCTATTGTCTTTACTTTGTGGCCATAGACACAACAAAAGCAAATAGAAATTTTTTTTTTCTTCTTTTGCAGCCAGCTGTGCCGCTTGCGGAGTATCGATGCAGTCTTCGTTCGAGGATGGCCAGTGTTCACTTTTCATCAACGGTCAACTCATAGGTCGAGCAAATGGGGATACAAAGCAGAGTGCCAAAGCTTCTGTCGAGAACCTAGCGTGGAAAGTAAGAGACAAAGAAGATGATACCAAAACATTTCAGACTTTAGATGAATTAAATTGATATCATTATTCGTTCTGGAGTGGATACCGCGTCTCGGCAAACATAGTGTAGGACGCCCGCAGGCCAGGTGGTGTGACGATCTGCGCAGGACGGCTGGTAGGAGCTGGATGCGAGTGGCCGAGGATAGAGAGAAGTGGCGTGCATTTGGGGAGGCCTATGTCCAGCAGTGGACAATAACAGGCTGATGATGATGATCATTATTCGTAGTTTCTAAAAGATAGTTGCATATTAAACATTAGCTGCGTGTTGAGGGCGAGGTGGAGGAAAGAAAAACTGTTAGAACATAATAATTTAACTAGCGTGTTAAAATATTATTACATAGGAACGATATGCGGCGTGCGCGTTAGATCGATAGATGATGATGAGATGTTCACTTTTTTCACAGAGTTGTCATGAAGTACGTTGACATCGAATTCCTTTTTTCATAGTCATCGGCGCCTTCTTGGTCCGCTGTGTGATGCCACCTTATTTGTATTGCCGTAACACTGCGTAAAAATATTACGACAATAGGGTAGTTGCCTATTTTTTTATTTTGATGTAGATGGATGGACCACACAACATTTAAAAAAATGCTTAAAGAATTATTGTCATAACTTTAAAACTCGCCGAGATATTACTGTTTCAATAGCACATCATTTAGGCAAGCTCAAAACGCTCCATACAAAAAGTGACTGAATCGTGACGTCACGATTCAGTTATTACGCGCCAGAAATTTGTTCGGCAAGTATACTAAATATTGCGTTTATGAAAATGGTCTCAAAGCAAAAGTTGTTATTAATTATGTAATTTGAAATATGGTATTGTTTATTTTAATCACTTTTGATATTTTATAATGGACTCGCCCACCCAACTTCAAATGTCTATTATTGCCTCATTTTGTCAGAAATTTTAATTTCAATTTGACTTATGTTATTAATCTGCCTATATCTTACTATTAATTGTGAAATCACATGTAAAATTTGACTTAGGAAACTACCCAATTTGCTAAATAATAGTCTAATCGTACCTACAATTTCATAAATATCATATTAATAGGACCATTCAGTGATGATAGCAAAGCCACTACAATCCTTTATCGTAGTTAGCGCGCTCGCATGCAATCTTCGCTTAAATTTCTAGGGATGAGAGCCATTCGCGCCCCCTAAAACCAGTGATGATTACAAAGCTACTCCAAACCATTATCGTAGTTAGCAAAAAAAAAATCTATTATATCCCTTCCAGAGACTATGCGAGGAGGCGATAAGTATAGTGTTCAAAGAGCAGTGGATAGCGCAGGGAGACGCGCGAATCTCCGTCGACGACGTGTCGGGACACGGCCGACGCGGCCACAAAGCCGACATGTTCGGGAAGCCGGTGGAGAACAGCGTCGCTACCAAGTAAGTGTTGCTACGGTGTAGCAGGTTGTACGATGTAGCATAAGTACCTACGATGTAGCATAAGTGGCTCCGATGTAGCATAAGTGGCTCCGATGTAGCATAAGTTGCTACGGTGTAGCGTAAGTGGCTATAATGTAGCATAGGTGGCTACTATGTAGCGTAAGTGGCTACGGTGTAACATAAGTGGCTACGATGTAGTATATATGGCTACGATGTAGCATAAGTGGCTACGGTGTAGCATAAGTGGCTACGATGTAGCATAAGTGGCTACGATGTAGCATAAGTTGCTACGTTGTAGCGTAAGTGGCTATAATATAGCATAAGTGGCTACGGTGAAACATAAGTGGCTACGATGTAGTATATATGGCTACGATGTAGCATAAGTGGCTACGGTGTAGCATAAGTTGCTACGGTGTAGCATTAATTGCTTCGGTGTAGCGTAAGTGTCTATAATGTAGCATAGGTGGCTACTATGTAGCATAAGTGGCTACGGTGTAACATAAGTGGCTACGATGTAGTATATATGGCTACGATGTAGCATAAGTTGCTACGGTGTAGCGTAAGTGGCTACTATGTAGCATAAATTAGGCCCGTCATTATGATCCGTTTGTAAGAACCTGCAGTCAAAGACAAAATTTGCCCTCTACTACTAGTGACTCTACGATTTGTAATTTTAACCCCAGTTAATGAATAAACGGATAGTTTAATAACTTTAGTTCTTCTTGCTCTTTTGTTTTTCTTTTTTATCAGAATGATGAAACTGATGGGGTGGAAGGGCGGCGGGTTGGGCGCCGACGCACAGGGAATAGCGGAGCCAATCAAACCGCACATGCAAATGGTGAGATTATGTTATCTATACTTACTACCTACGCCATGGAGCGCGCCATGTTAGGTGTTAGCCTTCGCGATCGGATTCCCAACGTCGTCATCCAGCGAAGAACAAAGGTAGTCGACGTTAGGAAGCGATGTGCAGCATTAAAATGGCAGTGGGCGGGGCACCTGGCAAGACGCGGTGACGGCAGGTGGAGCACAGCGCTAACGGAGGGCCTACCATGAGTTGGCTATCGTAAACTTACGTACGTTAAAAACCTATCGAGTTGTTTTTTTCATATGGCCGATTGTAGTTCTTAGCGTAAACACCAGGCGGCGCTGTACAAGTTTTTCATAGACATATTTCCGTAGGCGATATCGAGCGCGTAAGTTTTAAACTCGTGGTAGCCCTACAGAATGGTGGCCCAGGTTCGGTAAACGCAAAAGAGGACGGCCTCCGACCAGATGGGCAAGTGATATAAAGAAAGCCGCGGGAGGTCTCTGGATAAGACTGGCGCAGGACCGGAGTGCATGGCGTTCTATGGAGGAGGTCTATATCCTGCAGTGGGACATAATAAAAGGCTGATGATGATACTACCTACTATTATAAAGCTAAAGATTATAAATAGAAATGTCGACAGGGGAAGGTCAAGAAAGACCATCCATGACCAAATTAGTAAAATTTTGAAGAAGGGTCAAATCAAAAGTACTGGTGAAGTCGGGTTACTTTAGCCCTAGGGGGTAGGTACCATTGTCCAATGTCCGTCCACAAAAACAGGATTTTAATTCTAAAAAGAGTAGACTTTATTAATTACAGAAAATTAATACGTCATCTATTTTTTAATAATTAATTGATTGAATAAGACAGTATATCAAAGGATGGCAATGTTACCCCCCAGGGTTTCTTTAAACCCGACATTACGGTACCCTGAATCGACGAGCATGCATGAAGAGATTGATGGATGAGGAAGAAGCGAAAGGGGCAAGAAGTGATCTCTGCCCACCCGTTTAGGGAAAAAAGTTAAAAACTAAAACCCAACTACGACAAAAAACGACGCTGAAAAAGTATAAAACAAGACTTTTAGAACACTGAACTGAACAAAGTTGCTTATGTAGTTCCAAGTAAATGGACACAGTAGACTCTACCAAAATGCTTATGTTGAAAATTGACAATAATGTCATACAATACTATTTTGAAGTATGCAATATTCACTATGTAGAGATAGGTTTTCATGTTTGGAAAACCGCAGTCACACGTTGTCAAAGTGCTACGGTAGGTAGGTACTTGTGTATGGAACGTGTGACTACGCCTTTCCAAACATGAAAACTTATCTCTACATAGTAAATATTGCATACTTCAAAATAGTATTGTATGACATTATTGTCAATTTTCAACATAAGCATTTTGGTAGAGTCTACTGTGTCCATTTACTTGGAACTACATAAGCAACTTTGTTCAGTTCAGTGTTCTAAAAGTCTTGTTTTATACTTTTTCAGCGTCGTTTTTTGTCGTAGTTGGGTTTTAGTTTTTAACTTTTTATTATTTGTACTATTTTGGTGTTAAAGTGTATTTGTGGCGCATAATATTATCAAAAGTTAAATTGATGAACCAACATGTTTTATATTTTAAGGGGACGTAGTAAAGAAGCTATGAACGAAAAGATGTGAACTATATGCAATCAGTCCATGAATATACGTAAAGTCACATGCAAATGCTAGTAATATATATATATTTAAAATGTACAAGTAAAGCGCTTTCCAATGATACCAAACACGGCGTATTTATCTTAACTTTATTTTTTTACTCTGTATGTTTTGTCCGCTAGTGGGCGCCACATTAGATTTTGTGAAACCCTATATAGCCTATAACCAGCGGACAATTAAGACGCTTCTAATGATATGTCATTTGTCGAATTCTGACAAGCAATTTAGAAGTTATGTGGAAACAGATGAACATACATACATACATACAAACATACATACATACATACATACATACATACATACATAGCCTGTCAAAATCATAACCCTCCTTTTGCTTTGCCGTAGTCGGGTAAAAAGGCGTGATTTTATGTATGTATGTATGTAAGTGTAATAGGCGAGACGACTAAAAAAATATAATTAGTCCGTTATTTAGATTATTTAAAAATATTGTACTCGTATTTTTTATTTTGTTTCTCAAACAAGAAATTATGAAGATATAGTGCTTAGAAGTTTCGTATGACGTCACGTTTACGTACAATTTTTGCGTAACTGTGACGTCACAAGCCCCCACTCCAGAAGTTTGATAAGCTATAATTTTGTCATTTTTCAATCAATTGAAAAACAAAAAAATAGGTGTCCCATATTTTTGTATAAACCAACTTACGGACTAAATAGAATAATAAGACTTTGACCCAGTCGTCACGCCTATTGTGGGTTTTTTCTTTTTCAGGTGGATAGATCTGGCCTTGGTAGTACAGTGAAGAACATAAACGGTTTACGCCGCGCAGCCTTCCAGCTGATGGACCGGTACATAGCGTCCGACACCGTGGATGTTGACCTGGTCTTCAGCAGCGATTTCACCAAGGTAAGTACATCATCATCATCATCAGCCCATATCTGTCCACTGCTGGACATAGGCCTCTCCAAATGCACGCCACTTCTCTCTATCCTCGGCCACTCGCATCCAGCTCCTACCAGCCGTCCTGCGCAGATCGTCACACCACCTGGCCTGCGGGCGTCCTACACTACGTTTGCCGAGACGCGGTATCCACTCCAGAACCCGTCTACCCCAGCGGTTGTCGGTTCTACGGCTGATGTGGCCAGCCCACTGCCACTTCAACTTGCTAATGCGATGAGCTATGTCGATAACTTTGGTTAAGGTAAGTACACCTGTGATCAACTCGACTGCCTCGTTGGTCTATTGGTAGCAAGTGCTGCGTTAGGACCGAGACGTCCCCGGTTCGGATCCGGGTCGGGCGAAATTTGTGTGATAGCTAGAAAGCTGAAATTTTCACAAATGATGTATTTCCGATGCCGCTATAACAACAAATGCTAAAAATAAAAAATTTAAAATATTAAGGGGGTACAGGTAAAATAAACTTGATTTTTAACCGACTTCAAAAAAAGGAGGAGGTTCTCAATTCGTCTGTATGTATAATATTTTTTTTTTTTTTTTTTTATGTATGTTCACCGATATTTTCGTCAATTATAGACGGATTTCAAAAATTTTTTTTTGGTTGGATAGAGTTCACTTCCGAGGTGGTCCCATTTTCACCAGTCTTGGATCTGATGATGGGATCCTGGAGAAATCGAGGGCAACCTTCAAATTTTATAGGGACATGTACCGCGTTTTGCATATTATCTGAAGTCATATTGGCATTTGCTTCTGGCTATCATAATTTTATGATGCTGAGCTGATGATGGAAGGTCAACTCCTTAATAGTTATGAGTAAAAGAATAATTATTTCAATACTGTACACATATTAAGACTACTAGTTATAATAACAGTAGCATTACAGGTGAGCTATACTATTAGGTTGACCAGTCTAGGATCTGATGATGGGATCCAGGAGAAATCGAGGGCAACCCTCAAATTTTATAGGCACATGTACCGCGTTTTACATATTTTCTGAAGTTATATTGGCATTGCTTCTGGCAATCATAATGTTATGATGCTGAGCTGATGATGGAAGGTCAACTCCTTAATAGTTGGGAGTAAAGGGATCATTCTTTCAAATCTGTGCACATATTGATACTACTAGTTATAATATCAGTAGAATTATAGGTGAGCTGAACTAATAGGGTGTAAAAAAATGTAACACTAAAAAGGATGAAAAAAAATTGTAAACAAAAAAAAAACCGCCTTCAAAAACTCGACTCACTAAAAATTACAAAATAATATAATACGAACATTAATCTGGGTATGAATTTGATATGTTGTTGAAGGCGGTGCCAATTAATTTTTTGAGGAAAACTGCATTAAATTTAAACGGCACCGCCTTCAACAACATATCAAATTCATACCCAGATTAATGTTCGTATTATATTATTTTGTAATTTTTAGTGAGTCGAGTTTTTGAAGGCGGTTTTTTTTTTGTTTACAATTTTTTTACATATTTTTAATAATTCAATATTAATAACGGTAACAGGTAGGTCCTTCTCCTAATTAAAACGAACACAACAAAAGAATTACCAAACATAATCAGTTCTGGTATTATCTATTTTTATTTGCGCGGGCACTACACATTTGAAAAGACTAAAGATGACAGGTGTCTTCATAAGTCCTTATGAAGACACCTGTCATCTTTAGTCTTAACCGTGACCACGAGCGCTGTAAAGAGCTCGAAACGTCGGATCTCTAAATAATGTTTAGAATACCAATACACGCGAGTTTAATCCGTAAAATTAGTTTTATTTCAAACTAGCGACCCGCCCTCGCTTCGCTTCGGGGATATCTCTATCTCTATGTAATATATTTTAACCCCGTAAGAGAAATCTATTTTTTTTTATCTAAAAAAAGCCTATGACACTCAGGGATAGCGTAGCTTTCCAACAGTGAAAGATTTTTTCAAATCGGTGCAGTAGTTTCGGAGCCTATTCGAAACAAACAAACAAACAAAAAATCAAACCTTCATTCTTTATAATATTATTATATTACATATTACATTGACTCCCCCGTACCCCAGTGACGCTTACATGGAGCCTACAACGCATGCTGGCTAGCTGAGCGCGGTGGCGGCAACCACGCGACTTTTTTCTAATACTTGCATTTTTAAACTCGAGATATCTTCCGAATTAAATGTCTGAATTGAATAATTCAAAACGTTATAAAAAGGTATGGAAGCCGTCTTGAATATAAAGTAACTTATTTTTTTAAGGATTAATACCAAGGTACAAATAAAGAGCCCTTTCAAGCGGCGGCATATAAATTAAATTTTTATAATAAAAAGCCGCTTGCTGTGACATAACTATAATATTTAGACATATGCTGTCGCGACCTTTTTTTGTAGATAATGATGAGTTCTGCAAAGTCTTAGTAAATGGTTTTGTTCTATCTTCAATAGTTTTCGCAGCGCAGGCGACGTAAGGAATTTTTCAGGTCTATTTTTTACACCTTGGGTTACATTATTGGAGTTTTAGTAAGGATCCCTAATTTTTTAAAAAATATAATATAACCTATGTTACTTCTGAATAATGCAGCTTTCTAATGGTGAAAAAATTATTGCAATCGGTCCAGTAGTTTTTGAGTTTATTCATTACAAACATACAAAAATACAAATCTTTCCTCTTTATAATATTAGTATAGATAATCAGTTCTGAATAAAGGTATTTTCATTCTTTCTTTCTTTCTTTGTAGGAAGAGCGCGCGGCCCTGCACTCATGCGCCCAGCGGAGAGGCCTCGCGTCCCGCAGCTACGGCGACCGCGATCGGTGAGTCCTGCACCAGTTGAACGGTTTTACAGATGCTGGGGAAGGCTGCTGAACACTTCGACTGTCAAGACTAAAGATGACAGTTGTCTTCGTATTATGAACGTTTAATCTCTACCGCCTATTCGTAAAATTAACTAAGTATAAGTATAGTCTACAAGCTATAATAATAATAAATAAGCATTACAAAACAATTTTACCGGTCCTCAAACTAGGCTTAGCCTGTCCTGTGATGAGAAACAGTTGACAATTTCAACGATGACACTGGTACATTTACTTATCTAGTTTAAATACATCTCAATACAACTAATAAAATAAAATAATCAAATTAAATGAGTTTCTACACTTTAGATTAAACAAAATAACAAAAAATAATATTTATTATCAGTAGAAAGGGCTTTATTTGTGTGTGAGTGTGTGTGTGTGTGTGTTTGTGTGTGTGTGTGAGTGTATGAGAGTGAGTGTATGTGTGTGCGAGTATGTGTAAGTTGCGAATTGTGTTAGCAGCTATAAGAAGAGTAGCAAATACACATACTTAAAAGTTGCGGACTTAAATATTGGGATAAGCAGAAAATTAAACTACAGTTCGGGAATTCTAAATACAGGGAACGGTTTTAAAGATGCTGGAGATGGCTGCTGTAGACATAGTCATCACACCAAAACATTTTCATAGAAATGTTGCTAGGTTGACTAGACCTCATATTTGGATCTCACTATCGCTTACCATCAGGTGGAGTGAGGTCATCTTGTAAGCCATTTATAAAAAAAAACATAAGACGTCAGACCGGTTTCGGCCATGGCGGCTGATCTTAATTGAGATCGCGCGCAAACACAAGTGCACTCTCTGTTCCCTTGCCCTCATAGTTCGGTGAGACGGCAATCCGACATGACCGATGAGAGGTCGGGCGAAGGACCACCGGCTTAACGTGCTTTACAAGGCACGGGCGTGCAACCGCCAACTTCCTAACTCCGGGCTGAGTAATTTCTTTACAGTAAAACTCATATAAATTTACCCCACCCGGACTCGAACCGGGGACCTCTCGGTCCTTACGCGACGCTTGCTACCAATAGACCAACGACTGCAGTCCTAAGTGGTAACATGTGTCAAAAACTAAGGAGTGGGGGATCTAGATACCTAGTCAGACCCCTTGTTTTTATAGGTAGGACTAGATATCTAGACCAGGTCTATCTATCTTCCTGGATTATTCGAAGTAAACTTTAATGATGATGATGATGATGATAGTTACTAAGGTTCTACTAAGGTAAGGTAAGGTTTGACTGGCTTGGTGGAACAGTGGTTAGTAATCCAGGTTTATAACCTACTGTTCCAAGAGTCGTGGGTTCGATTCCCACTCGGGACAAATATTTGTGTGACGAACATCGGTGTTTGTTCCGTGTCTGGGTGTATTATTAAATATATTTAAGTATATTTGTGTATCCTCTGTCGATTCTGATATCCGTAACACAAGTGCTTAAGCTACTTACCACGGGATCAGATCAATGTATGTGATGTTTTAAAAATATGTATATTATGTATATGTATGTATGTAAGGTGAAACAATCCTGGTGCTTCGTTCATAAATAATTAACACCCGGTTTATAATTATAATGAATATAATGACCTGAACTAATTGTATTCCTTTGCCCACAGATTCCTAGTGGTCAGAAAAAAACTAGACCCATTCTCTCTGATCCGAGCGGTCATAGCCAAAGGAGGTGTGACGCCCAAATACCACGTGTTTATACCATCTGCCCTACAGAATGGAAGGAGCATAGACAATGGAAATGAAGGACCTGCGCGGACAGTTAGGGGGAATCCCGAAAGTGGAAGAAAACATGGATCGATGTAACAAGACTTGTTAACACTTAAATGCATACTGTGTCAACAACATACATACTTTGAACTCTCATCATCATCAGCCCATAAACGTCCCCACTGCTGGGGCACGGGCCTACCCTAAACTAGAGCGATAAGGTCTTAGTCAACCACGCTGGCCAAGCGCGGGTTGGTCGACTACACGACCTTAGAATTTTTTCGTAGGTTTCTTCAGGATGTTTTCCTTCACAGTTAAAGCGTCGAATAATCGTACCTACATATGAATTTCAAATTTGAAAAACGCAGTGGTACGTGGCAGGGTTTGAACTGGCGACCTCCCGCATGGCTAGCAACGACCTTAAACACTCTGCCATCGAAGTTTTTTTTTATTGTAATAAAATTAAAAACAATAAAAAAAGTTTTCTTAATTCATGCATTTCTGAGGGAGTAAGGGGAGGTCTTTGCCCAGCAATGGGACAGAACAGGCTAAATAAAAAAAATTCATGCATTAAAGAGTAAACATTGGCTGTCAAAATTCAATTGGATCCTAAATAAGTAAACTTTATTTGTACAGAACTACACTACACTTCACTCGAATGACGATTTAACGTTATTGTTTATAGGATACATATCAAAAAGGCTCTAACTCAAAATGTTATGTATATTGACCACAACGTGAGGGTGTTGTATCGATTTATATGCGCATTTTTTTGTTTCATATTTGGTAAGTCACGTTGGTCGTTTTTTGGAATGTTTTTAAATATCAGGTTTTCAATAAAAACATGAGCACACATCACTTTGCAAGGGCAAATAAGACATGTAATATTCGTCATATTTTCAATTAAAAAAAAATGTTTTGTTTCGTGAATAAATATCTTATTTTTGATTGATTACTTGATTGTATTCTGAATTTTTTGTCATACTCGTAATTTCATCCTTATTTAATTGATTCTCATTTTAGCTAGGTATGGTGACTACCCAGACTATGATATCGTTTTTTCTTTGATTTACAATAGAATGAACGCGACGACTGGGTCAACACTTTTTTTTTCTTTTTACAAGCTTTTATTTAACTTGCAATGTATGTATGTATGTATGTATGTTTGTGTGTTCGGGTGGAATTTTATAACTCAATTTTAAGGCACTTGCCCTCAACCGATTGAGCTGAAATTTTGCATGCACGTGTATATCCGATGACAATGCAATATTATTATGACATGGAGCTGATCTGATGATGAAGTCGGAAGATAGCCATAGCAACTCAGTACTTAAACGACACAACCAAATCGAGTTTGGGCTCGTTTGATTCGCCTAGATGAGTACTTAGATGCTAGATGGTAACCAGGGTCTGATGTTGGAGCCGGAAGACAGCCAAAGGAACTCAGTACTTAAACGACACAACCCCATCGAGTTTGGGCTCGTGTGAAAACTAAAAAGTATAAAATAAATTAAGGTAAAAAAATCTTTAAAAACAAGCTTTTATTTAAATGCGCTAAAAAGAAAAAAATAAACTTTTACACTATAACTTTACTGTCAACTTATAACATTTCAAATTCAACATATTTGACACAATTTATATGTTTTAAAAGCTTGTCGCGAGATTTAAGTACTCGTATTTACTTTCTTAGTTTATTATTCCGTAAGTCAGTTTATACAAAAATAAGGGACACATATATTTTGGTATTCCAATTGATTGAAAAAATTACTAAATAATAGCTTGAAAATTATACGTCCCGGAACTTGTAAGCACTATAACTATTTAGTACTGATATTTTTAAATAATCTAAATAACGGACTAGTTTTTTTTTTATAGTCTAGCCTATTAGTTTATCTCCTTTTTGTAGGGTAGATATTTTTTTATTATTTAAGTGAGATCATTTTTATTGTCAAACTCAACCAATTAAAGATTAGTTGAAATTTAATTATATTTGTATAAAAAATTCTTCATTCTTCCAAAACCAGAAAATAAAGGTAGGTATTTTTAAGACCATTTTGTAGAAATGCAAATTCACTTATTAATTAAAAATGTTATTTTCAAGAAATTAGTTTTATAGAATAAAGTAGAGTTAAGAAAATAAAGACAGGATATTTGATTTAATATTGTGTTTTATTAAATTTTTCACGTGCTTTTCCTCCTCATTTTGTTTAGCCCAAGATAGGTTATCTACCTACCTAACTTTGCTTTGGCACATACGAAGTATTTATTTATTTTTACATTTTAAATTCGTTTTGAAATTCCGAGAAACGTTCTTGTACTGATATTGAATAGATAAGGTTTGTAAAATACCCGCATTTATCCGATAATAATCTAACAGGAGATTTAAATTCAACATGCATCTAGATGAGATCAGCCAAATACGGGACTAATCGAATTTCTCTACTATAAAAGCCTGTGTTAGGTTTTACAAACCATCACAACTTTCTGAACAATCGAGTCGGAAAATCGAAGAAACTCCTTTGTTGTTTTTCCCGCCAACATTTAGGCAGTTTATTTTTTTATACAACAATAATGACATCGAAATTAGCATACGCATTGGCGGCATACTGCCTTCTATATGTGTTAGTAAAAATAGATTGTTCTATTGTAAAACCCAACAATGTTCCCCGGATCGGTAGGAGTGACGAAAACGTTGGTTTATATGACCAAGAAATGGGCTATGTTATCAAAACGAATAAAAACATACCCCGTATGGGCCGAAGGAATTACGATTCGGTAAGTTCTCGTCTATTTTTTTTTTAAAAATAAAACATTTATCAATACATTCAAATAATTTTTTTGTGATTCTTATAAAACTATCCCATTATTTAAATTTCAGGGAAATCGTTATGATATTCCAAAATTCTATCAACTCCCTAATGAAGCGTACGAGCAATATGCAGGTAAAAATCTATTTTAAAGTATTTTTCTTTTCATATAGATGTAATAATAATGATGTATGTATCTACATACTTTATCAATTTTGCATTTATTGTTTTAGCAAAACGTCCGAGCTATAATCAAAATATAGATGAAGAATTGTACGAGGGGCCGTATGAGACTGTCATGAAGAAATAAATGCCAGTCTGGAAAATGTCCTCGAATTTTCTTCTTTGTGAATTTGCGCTTTCTAACTTCTAGTCGTTTACCATTTATGTTTATTTACTATGAATAAAATGCACTGCAATTTAATGTCGTGAAACTTTTTTTGAAACCTATTCGAATTAACTTTTTTTAATCGATAACCGTTTATGCGATGATTTGCGCCAAGTTCGGCCGAGTAATTTACTTTTACATTTACTTGTATTGATGTATACGTATGTTTCATAAAAGCCTATTTTGAAATATCCTCTTTCCTCATCCGAATCTTTAAATCAATCTTATCGTGATAAAATGCGTAAAACGGAACATCATTCACTGTCACTGTCAAAAAGTAAATGTTAAATGCTACAAAATTAAAAAGGTCCAATTTTCATCATCTTTCTCTTTCGTTTCCACGGCAAATTCGCGCTACTTGTCCCTGTCGAACAAAACATTTAGGGCAATCGTATTTAGGCTCTTATCAATCTTGTCATTACCAAATTTCTTCCACGGATATTGTGGAGGAAAAATCCATTCTATTTTATTAATTTCTTCATCAAATAGCAAGTGAATTAAAATCTATACAAAATGGTGTTGACTATGGACGTTAATTTGCCGGAGGAGTCTGAATTGACCGTGCAAGAGGTCAATGTTTCCGGGGCTACTTTGATGGCCAGTTCATTTCATTTAGGAAAATATTGCGAGAAAGCCAATAATGTAAGTAATATTTTTGTTTTATTTATCAGTGACCAAAGTGTAGTTATTAAATGATGATTATTTTTATTTAAGTTCAATTATTAACGGTTAATTTAGTTTAAATTGATTGCATAATCTGTTTAAAGAAGAGGTTATGTTTTGTTATTATTATTGAAGATGTACTTTATCTTAACTCTTGAATACTAATTAACTTAAAATTAGATGTTTTCGGTATTTTGTCATTACAAAGATCTAGAAGCTTCATTATAGTTATAATTTTATGTTATAAAATTATTAGAAAATAATAATAAATTAGTTGTCATATTGGATACTCATCATATTGCTAACTAAAAATGTAAAACAGACTTCTAGGTCGCTAACATTCTATGCCTAATAATAACAAATTAATTCTGTTATTATTTAAAAATGTAATAGTGTGGAAACTATTTAGGAACTGATAGAGCAAGATAAGAAAATAGGAGAAAAAAATGTCAAGTAAATTTAATCTTTGTTTATTCCAGTCTCTCATTTGATTTATTTATTCCAGTCATAGCTGTCACTGAATATTTTTTTTATAGGTCTTTTAAACAAAAAAAAAATGAAATGGTTTATGTGGTCAGGTATCATATCTACATTAACTAAGAGTCCTTCATGCAAACAAAATAGTTATATGAAATATATTGAAATTATTGGATGCCTTGGCATACCAAGAGGCACACTAAGTTACAAGAAATCTTATAAGATATCAATGGTAGCCACCAGTATTTTTTCTCACAAACCAATACTGTCAGCGAGTGGCCGCAACCTGATATACATATTCAGTACATTAATACCTCAACTTACACTACTCCGACTTACGCGAATTTGGAGTTACGCAGTTTTTAAATGCCAAAGACCGCGCAATCGAAGTCAAGAAAGGAAACATCAACACCAAATAAGAGCATTGGTTACATAACAATGATTTAATTAAATGCTAAAGCATGCCACGGAGAGATATTCCATGAGAAGGATACTTGTTCGACCCTTCAAATCCCTTTGTAAGATTTTAGGGAAACCTTCTACATTAAAATAACTTCTAATGATGTTTATACAGTTATAATTTAAAGGTCTTAAATTATATTACATGAATGTAGTATCCGGTACCAATTATACACGCTTTGTATGGAAAATTGTACCCCGACTTACGCGGATAGCGGACGGTCCCACCAATCGCGTAACTTCGGGGTATTACTGTACATCTATATAAATCATCATCAGCCCATATACATCCCCACTGCTGGGACATGGGCCTACCCTAAACTAGGTAAGGCAAAAGTCAAACACGCTGGCCAAGTGCGGGTAGGTTGACTACACAACCTAAGAATTATTTCGTAGGTGTGCAGGTTTCGTCACGATGTTTTCCTTCACCGTCAAAGCAATGAATAAATAAATATTACACAACATCACATACATTGATCTGATCCCGTGGTAAACACCGTTGTTCGTCACACAAATATTTGTCCCGAGTGGGAATTGAACCCACAACTCTTGGAACCGTACTCTTGGTTTTGAACCTGAGTCACTAACCACTGTTCCACCGAGCCAGTCGAATAATCGCACTTATAAATTTTAAATTTCGAAATTTAAAAACATAGTATGTATGTATGGTAAACATAGGCTAGGTTTGAACTGGCAACCTCTTGTATGGCAAGCAAAGACCTTAAGCACTCGGCCATCAACGCTTTTACCTTATCTAGACATACAGTAGAACAGTGGTTAGGGACCCAGAATCACTACCTACAGTTCCAAGAGTTGTGGGTTCAATTCACACCTGGGACAAATATTTGTGCGACAAACATAGGTGTTGGTTCCGTGTCTGGGTGTGTTTTTGAATATATTTTTGTATCCATTGTTGTTTCTGATTTCCTTAAAAAAACGTGCTTAAGCCACTTTCCATGGGATCAGATCAATGTATGTGATGTTGTGTAATATTTAATTTTTAATATTAAAAAGTGTGTTAAGTCACCATCACAGTCCACTTGTGGCTGCGGTTAGTGGTCCATTTGCACCGAGGCTAATAATGTCTTTAATACTTACCTCTTTATACATACATACATACATATACACAAAATCACTCTTTTTCCCTAGAGGGGTAGACAGAGATCACTTCCTGCCATGTGCCACCTCTTTATGACTTACAAATAATTTCATTCACAAACAATTTCAGGAGTTCATGCTATGCCGTATGGAGGAGAATGATCCCAGGAAGTGTGTCAACGAAGGCAAAGCCGTCACCGCATGCACCATGGACTTCTTCCGCAAGATGAAGAGGTCCTGCATGAGCGAGTTCAACCAGTATGCCAACTGCATTGACAAGAGCTCTGGGGACTTCAGTTTGACAAAGTGGGTACTAATACTAATACACTATGAGATTTTAGAGGTTGTTTTCCCGAAGAAGGATGATTTACTGTAGTAGTACTATCGAGTCATAGTAAATAATAAAAAAAGTATTTTATTCAAAAGAAATGTGTAGAGTATACCACTTACATATGACTTAATAAATAAATAACTTAAGTAATGAAGTGGTTGTGCATCTGCACTAATCAATATGACTTTGCTACAAAGCAGTAGCAATACTTCACAATGATTACCGCGATTTACAAGTATTCCATAGATTGTATAGGCAAAATATGGTACATTGATAATGAGAGTAGATAGGCACAACAAGCTAGATCAGAATCATACAAAATTGTATTACAATGTTGGAGATATACAGAAGAAGTAATTTTTTACCATACCAGTTAATTATCGAAAATAGTAAAAAAAAAAATCTTTTGTTATTCCTTTCTGACTTACAATGATGGCTTGGACTAAACTCGTCATCATCACCGGACTTGCGGGGGAGCGGATGACTCTCACCCCTAAGTACTGCTTGCCGCACACAATCTATGATTGTAGCAGAAGAAGCCCTAAGTAATACAGCGGCTCGAGCTTGCTTTCGAGTTTCGTTTATCACATTCGCAAAACTGGTATTTAAATATCTCGGAACATTTCCACACACGGTCATCTGACCCCAAATTAAGCCGAGCCTGTACTATAGGCGTCAGAGACTAATACACATACATAGATATTTATTAACACATACTTAAATTCACAATCACACTCGGATACGGAACAAACACCTATGTTCATTACACAAATATTTGTCCGGACCTCCGGACCGGGGAACTGCCTCGATGGTCTATTGGTAGCAAGTGCTGCGTTAGGACCGAGAGGTCCCCGGTTTGAGTCCGGGGTCGGGCTAAATTTGTGTGAGTTTTCTGTAATGACTCAGCCCGGAGTTAGGAAGTTGGCGGTTGAACGCCCGTGTCTCGGAAAGCACGTTAAGCCGGTGGTCCTGCGCCCGATCTCTCATCGGTCATGTCGGATTGCCGTCTCACCGAACTATGAGAGTAAGGGAATAGAGAGTGCACTTGTGTTTGTGCGCACACTTGTCCTGCGCACATGGCTGATCTCAATTGAGATCGGCCGCCATGGCTGAAATCGGTCGGACGCCTTTATTTATTTTTATTTGTCCAACGAGCCAGTCAGTCAGTTTTTTGATTTTAATATAAAAAAAATACACGAAATCTGTTGTAACACTAAGATAGAATTATTTTACTATCTTAATAAACTTTTCGTCTATAAACCTTCTTTTGTTTAAGCTATTTATTTATTTATTTTTTTAAAATATTTGCATTAGGGGAACCTGTTGTACCTTGGACAGTGTTGTACCTAGGACAATTGTAATTTTTCGTAAACTCCCGCGCTTTACAATAATATTGTATATGGCAGTCAAAGCCTGCTTTGATAAGACTCACGTGAAGTTAGTTAAGATTCGCCGGCGCCGGGTCAATGCAGTTAAAAAAGGTAATTTATTATTTTATGCCTTAAAAGTTCGTTTTTTGGAATTTACTAATGGCCTCTTAACTTGTCACGATACGTATTTATAAAATATCTTTTACTTCCGATATAATCTCAGTTTATTAAGGTTTTAGATAGTATAGTTGTCAGAACCCAACCTTAATTAAAAGTGTGTTTAAACAAGTTGTAACTAAAAATTTTTATGATGTTGTACCTTGGCCCCCCAACTGAGTATGTACCTTGGACATAGATAATACATAGATAATTTTGATATAGATAATATATCCTTATAAAAACATATTTTTGATTATATTTCTATTCTATTTATATAAGGCAAAAAATAAATATGTAAACATTTGTTATGTTATTGACACAAAATAAAGAGACAAGAGACTATTAATTAAGGTAACTGTTAATCTGCTATTTACATTAATGTTTTTGTTGATTACAGGTATGAGCATTATTGTTGTACTTACCTATATTAAAAATAAAACTCTGCTGCAATTGCTAGTGTTTATCTTCATTCTACCCTGAAATGTCCAAAGTACAAATGGAACGGTCCAAGGTACATCAGGTCTGTTGTACCTTGGACAGTTTTCCCTTTTTTTTAAAAGTTGCATTTGTTTCCAGCTTTACCGAAAATCCTCATATCAAATGTATTTATTATATAGTTCAGTAACTGATCTTTCCATTATTCCCTATTTGACGGATCTTATTCTTACCATTTATTTATAAAAAATAAAAATATCAAAAATTGGCCTAGGTACAACAGGTTCCCCTACATATGACTTACATGCTACATAATAATAACATTTAACATTCATATGTACCTTGAAAGGCATTGCAAAGTGGAAGAGTGAAGGGCAGACATTTAAATAATTTCAAAATCATAGAGTAAATGCTCGAATTTGGTGTTATTTAATATTTATTTAAACTTATCCTCAAAATATTAATTTATTGTGTAGTAGCTATTTTTAATAAGAAAATGCTTAATTTCTTTAATGAATTTAGGATATTCTTCTATTTCTTTTAAATGATTAACAGACAACCATTCCGTTCCTCGTTGAGCCTGATACCTTTCCATTTTCAGCTGCCGTAAGACGCAAGGCGTTCTGGACAAATGCATGCTGGAGAAGTTGAACATTGAACGACCGGACTTCGGGTACTTCTGCGAAGCGCGAGTCCACGACACGAAGAGGTAACAATATTAACCCTTAGACCGCCAGACGCATTAACGCAATCCTTACCTCAGACGCCAAGCGTAATTTTAGCTATTATTTTGCCTGTATTCACTAGTGATGTGCATTGGTATAAAATAAATTAATTGTAAATGACGATTTTCTTTAAAATCTTTATTACCTCACGTATTGTTTGTATATGAAATCATATTACGTAAACGATAAAATAAAATCAAGGTTACATTTACTCATAGAATCCAGAATATTCCAACAAATTCATATGAAATAGTAGAATAAGTTAACATCTTTCGGCGTCACTAGTCACGTCTTAAAGCGTCCGTGGCGTCTCAGAAGTGTCACTATTATCAATTTTCATAACAAAATAGTGAAGTAATAACATTTATCGATGATGAATAATTAGGATAAAAATGAAAAAACCGTACAAACAATTCCACAAGGTTTTTTTCATTCTACATATTTATTCAAAACAAAAAAGTTTCAATCCAGCTTTAATTTTAACTAACTGTAAACTCCGTGAAATTTTAGTGGTTGTTTTACCGCAGTAAAATGATTCTATCTTAGTACCAAAACAGATTTGTGCAGTTCTTTTCGTTATTAAAATCCAAAAATGCAGGTTTTACGAAAGGTATAACCAAAACTCGAAAACTATTACTTAGGGCGTAGAGGTTCTTTATTAGCTTTAAGCATCGATTTCATGCTGTAATCAGTACCTGATTACGTGACATCTATAAGATAGCTTCTCTTGTTTTCGAGTTTGAAAAATTATTATATTAAAAAAAAACTTTTTTTTAGTGTTTGATGATTTGATAGTATTACTAAAGGCAAATCGCTCTGCCACGGGAAAATAACCACTAAAATTTCACGGTGTATATGCTTTATGAACTGAACTAAAATTGTAAAGCAATTAGCATGACTGTGCTTGTGAACAGGCACCAGGGTTTGGTCTGCTGGGATACAATTTTGGCTTTATATTTTTTTTAGAATAGGTAATTAGTGCTAATATGTCCACTCACAACAAATTTAAATGATCTGTTGAAAACAGCGAAAATTATTATTCAATAGAGGTAAAATATATTTCTACCTTCCCACATGTCCCATCATTATCAGAGATACGGCCATCGCTTGTGACGTCACAAGTGGACGACTTAAAGCGTCTTTGGCGTTCCTGAGTATGATATTTAGGTAATAGATAGTGAAGTACCCAGATTTATCGATAAAAATATATTTACCCACATTTTTATATCTTGATTTTAAGATTGAGGCTTTTTAATTCTATGAATGTAAAAAAAAATTGGCTTTTAATACAATACTAGTTAATTCCTTATAAATCGTGTGGAATAAGTGAAAAGTATGTGTAGAGATCGTAGCAAATGAAATGATTCATGGGTGCATCCAGGTTTTTGGCCAGGAGGGGGCAAATCAAATTTTAAGTTCTGGGCCAGGGGGGAGCAAATCAGGTTTTTTTTTTGCTAGGTGACTATCGATAATAGAATTAGATATGATGCTTAATAACGACGACATCATATCCTTATCGACTTAAAAGTTTAATTGAAACCTTAATTTTTATCCATTTACACACATACTATAAATAAACTAATTGATCAAAACAAAACGATATTCTAAACCCAAGTCGGCTGTAAATGTGAAATCGAAACAATGGTTCTTAAATTACTGCTTGCCTGCTTTTTTATTTTATTTCCATCACTACATGACGCATAAAAGCGTCTTTGGCGCTGGGGGATATACTTTTAATAGCGTATAAGTTAATGTTTAGCAATTTGCATTGTTCTTTATAAATTTGATAATTGAATTGATTCAATGTGACGGATATTGTTGATCATAAGTTGTTCTATTCGCATATATAAATAAAATAATCGTTCGCGAAGGATTTATTACTAATATTTGCACCTGAACTTCTGACCAAAATCTGACGCTTTAAGGCGTCCTTGGCGTCTCGGTGTAGTTTGCTAATGACGCTTTAAGACGTCCTTGGCGTTCAAAGGGTTAAATAAAGATAAAAATATCGGATGATTCCTGAAAGATGGGCAAAACTGGTCAACCAATGGCAACCGCCAGATGGGAGTCGGCAAAGAGTAAGGCCCAAAAAGAGATGGTGAGATGATGATGTGTCCTGTCCATCGCCATTTCAGTTGGTCCATTCGGGTTAGTACATCGGTGACTTTGGTTTTGTTCCTTATTTCTGCTGAGGTAATTCTGTCATTTAGTTAAATTTTGAGCATGCTTCCATTGCCCGCTGACACTTTACTAGTTTGTCTCTGTGGTTCTGAGTGAGGGACCAGGTCTCGCTTCCGTACGTAATACAGGAGAGGATATAATAATAATTGACATGCTTATACCGGAGCCGTTCTTAGAAGACTGATTTAACATTTTTTATTTTATATTTTGCATGTATCCTTGTTAAGAGGAACATATTTAGCGAATCATAAAGACCAACTTTTAAAATTATTAAAAAAACAAAATACCCGACTGCACACTAAAAAAAACCGGCCAAGTGCGAGTCGGGCTCGCGCACAAAGGGTTCCGTAGCAGCAAATATAATAAAAATCAACCTATCTCAAAAACTATAAGAGATACTTTGATCAAACCAAAAATCGTTGAAAGAGTTAATTAGCATGCATCACCTCTATTTTTTTTAGAATTTTATACCCCGTAGTTATAAAAATAGAGGGGGGGGGAAATACTTTTTACGACTTTGAGAGCTGATATCTCAAAAACCGTTCACTTTAAGAAAAATGTTTTTTAGAAAACTTTATATCATTTTAAAAGACCTTTCCATTGATACCCCACACGGGTATGTACATCGAAAAAAAAAATTTCATCCCTCAGTTACATGTATGGGGGGCCCCACCCCCAATTCTTTTTTTTACTATTTAGTGTCATATTTTTGTAGCGGTTCATACAACACATATTCCCATCAAATTTCATCACTGTAGTACTTATAGTTTCCGAGTAAATCGGCTGTGACAGACGGACAGACGGACAGACGGACATGACGAAACTATAAGGGTTCCGTTTTTGCCATTTTGGCTACGGAACCCTAAAAAGAGTAAAACAAGCCCCACAATAATATTGATCAATCAAATGCTAAAAACTAATTATGTAATACCGTTTAAACAATACCTATATTAAAATACACTACAATATGTGTTTGTAATCGATAGTTAAATAAACAGAAACTTATTTTGAATACAAATTTACTGAATATAATTTATAAATGTTGATGGAAAGCATCGCAGGCGGGGACCACCTTGACCGCCACCAACGAAAATTCTGCTAAATGGTGCACAACCGAAATGACTATAAATAAGCCTCTGTTGGTCCCCGCCTGCTATGCTTTCCATCAACATTTATAAATTATATTCAGTAAATTTGTATTCAAAATAAGTTTTTTTTAGAAAACTTTATATCATTTTAAAAGACCTTTCCATTGATACCCCACACGGGTATGTACATCGAAAAAAAAAATTTCATCCCTCAGTTACATGTATGGGGGGCCCCACCCCCAATTCTTTTTTTTACTATTTAGTGTCATATTTTTGTAGCGGTTCATACAACACATATTCCCATCAAATTTCATCACTGTAGTACTTATAGTTTCCGAGTAAATCGGCTGTGACAGACGGACAGACGGACAGACGGACATGACGAAACTATAAGGGTTCCGTTTTTGCCATTTTGGCTACGGAACCCTAAAAAGAGTAAAACAAGCCCCACAATAATATTGATCAATCAAATGCTAAAAACTAATTATGTAATACCGTTTAAACAATACCTATATTAAAATACACTACAATATGTGTTTGTAATCGATAGTTAAATAAACAGAAACTTATTTTGAATACAAATTTACTGAATATAATTTATAAATGTTGATGGAAAGCATCGCAGGCGGGGACCACCTTGACCGCCACCAACGAAAATTCTGCTAAATGGTGCACAACCGAAATGACTATAAATAAGCCTCTGTTGGTCCCCGCCTGCTATGCTTTCCATCAACATTTATAAATTATATTCAGTAAATTTGTATTCAAAATAAGTTTCTGTTTATTTAACTATCGATTACGAACACATATTGTAGTGTATTTTAATATAGGTATTGTTTAAACGGTATTACATAATTAGTTTTTAGCATTTGATTGATCAATATTATTGTGGGGCTTTTAATAATATTTTTTTTATTTATAATTTTTTAGCTGTTTTTATTTAACGAAAATGTTGTAGATGTAGAAGACTATGTATATGTAAGTACCATTTTAAATTATTTCGACGACATTTGGCTTTAGATTACGAGTGATGTTACTCCGCAACATAAATTTACCGCCAATCTGGACTGTTGGGCGCGCCGCATGCCAGGCCACGCCCTATCTTTTTGCTTGCTAACGCATGAGTTGCTTTGCGTTGACGCAGAATTAACATGTTCCCGTGGGAATTTTGAGAAAAAACGTATCCTATATTAATTACTCCCGTGATTGAAATGAATCTAATGATACCGCATACATATTTTTTTAAAGGGAAATTTAGAAAAAATATTATTATGTCTTTATCCCGTGGGACTTTTAGGATAAAATGTATCCTATGACACTCCCGTAATCAAGACAAATCTAACGATACCTCATACATCAAAATCCATCAAGCCGTTTAGGCTACAGGAGGTCACAAAGGAAAAGACATACATACATACTTACATACACTCGAAAAACATTACCCTCCTTCTTTGGCAGTCGGGTAAATAAGACGTTATTTCAAAATGTCAAATGCACCAAATTATCTAAATATTTGTCTTTTATTACCTAAAATAATTGAATTATAAAAAGAAAACGTAAAATTTCCACTCTGTATTACGCTTTTACAAGGTTACGCCGTTTGACACGTTTTCATAGTGAAGTAGTGGGTAATACTAACCAGGTATTTTTTAAAAATAGGATGAAGGATTTAATAAGTATTGTATTTTGAAAATAAATA
Source organism: Maruca vitrata (assembly GCA_039566165.1). Taxonomy (NCBI): domain Eukaryota; kingdom Metazoa; phylum Arthropoda; class Insecta; order Lepidoptera; family Crambidae; genus Maruca; species Maruca vitrata. The sequence goes on along the minus strand of CM076941.1, from coordinate 3,320,106 downwards.
TATTTATAAATAAGGAACATAAATTCAATCTTTTGGATGTGAATTAATGTTTTTAATAAAAATTTGTTATAATTAGACCTTGCTTGGTTATAAAGTGGAAATAACTGTTACTTATATACTTCGGCAATTTTACCGTTGCAGTCCCGTACCGTTGTCCCTCACTAGTGCTGTCAGTCTGACATGTAGCAAATCGGCCAACTTAGAGCGGCTCTGGTATAGTTCTTTACTTTTCATAATTTCCTTTAATCCCATTCCATCGACGCTATAGGTACATATAAAATTTCTTATTTTTTCACAGGCCCAAACCCCTGCCGGAGCCGAAGGCGTCGTACCCCGACGCGACGCCCGCGCTGCCCGAGTCGACGGAGCGCAAGCCGGCGCGCTTCGGCAGCCGCTTCTACTGGATGACCGAGTAGACCGTGAGTAGACCGAGTAGACCGTAAGAAGACCGAGTAGACCGTGAAAAGACCGAGTAGACCGTGCGATCTGTGGACTGAGTAGATCGAAATTAATTTATAGCAGGCCATCGTGAGGAATAATAATAATAATAGCAGGCAAATGTGAGTAATAATTAGAAATAGTACTTCCCATTTATTAATCTATTTACGAAATGCTAATCTTGGCAAGAATACTCAAGAAATATATTGGTTTAACTCTGTATTAGACCTCATCCCACAGATCTGATACTAATATCTTTTATGCAATCCGATTTAATCCATAAAATTATTTTAATCCACAGATTTGTTTCGAATTTGTAATGTTCGCGCAAGTAATAGACAATATGTAATTTTAAATATCATTTAATTGTTAGTGTGTTCAGTTAGTTTACAATTTTACATTTCACATTTTCCATTTCAATGGCAAGTAACCACAAATGCTTGTGTATTACAGTGATAAACTGTACTTTAAAGTGTTTACAGTAAGTATTATTTTCAATTGTTCCAGATATCTTACATGGGCGCCACAACACCTTCATACGTTTAAAATAACACATTGGATTCAGCTATTAACAATTTATTTAAACTCTTTAGTATCATATCATATTTACATATATAAAATTTCATCGAGGACAGTACATTAACACATTTTGTACCTTATCCCTGTGAAATAAAGCTCAGATTTTATTGGCAGTTCTATTGAATGATACTACAATGTCTGTACTCAAAGGAAGTCAATTTTGATATTTATTTTAATGTAAATATGTAATGTAGAGTTTGTTGATTTTAAGTGTAATATAATTTTAGGAAAATGTTTATGGAAATATGTAAAATCATGAACCTTAGCATTTTTAAGAATATACGTTTTTGAATATGTCTGATGTGTTATTTTAAGAGACAAATAGAGCTATTTAAAAGAAGTAGATAATAAATTGTTGAACTTTAATGCTGTTCTTTTATTATAATCTCCATTAATGGTTTCATCATCATCATCATCAGCCCATATACGGCCCCACTGCTGGGGCATGTGCCTACCCTAAACTAGGACAGTCAGGCATTGATGATTATTTCTCTTATTTTTTTTGTGGGCTTCAAAACACATTCACATCCTATGGTCTTTTTTATGTTCACATTCGGGAAATCAATGCTTCATCGCTGTCATTCGGTAAGTTTAAGAAAAGGAGACATGTTTTCTGAATTCGAGTCAAGATTACAATAGTAAGCGTTGTGAACATGGTACCATTCGCAAACTGTCTTGGTGTGGTTTTGACCACAATATAATGCTTAGTACCTATGCCTAAAAGCACCTATAGTTTCCATAGAGTGTATATGTAGCTGATTTTTGTTACAATTCTCATGTAAAGTAGAATAAGACAGATGATAGCTACTGATACGCCCAATATACCTACCTACCTGTGTCGGATAGCCAAACAATAACACAGGGCAAAGATATTATCTTTCCTCTCATCTCCATTTTTCTACCTCGCATATACCCAGCTTGAAATTAGTAGTAAATTGCTATTTTTTAACTATTTGTAAACATAAAACAGTTACTGTCCATTTTTCAACAACGTTTATAAAAATTAGACGTTAACCCAAACGCACACATAACGCAATAGGTAGAAGAATGAGAGTGGAATGTGTGGTAAGAGGCACAAATTTCATTTTTACGGCACATTTACAGCCGTATGTAAGCTATCTTTTTGCATATTTTATATCCAGCTAGACTAAAAAAATTAAAAATATTTTGCTGGACGAACGTTCGTGCAGCAGAATCAGTTAATCTTAAATAACTCCGAACCCTTGGAGGCACAAATTTAAAATTTCGGGCACAATTACTCGAGATAAGGCACAGAATATCTGCATATTTTTTTTTTGAAAGGCGATATTTTTTTGCTGGGCCAACGCACGCCTTCGCTCAGCTTCGGATGAATTTTACATAAAAACCATCCTCTTGAATCCGTCCATCTATCAAAAAAACTGCATCTTAATCCGTTGCGCAGTTTTAAAGATTTGAACATACATAGGGACAGAGAAAGCTACTTTGTTATATACTATGTAGTGATGTGTAGCGTTTTAGGCAAATAATACACAAAACTTCGTGTCCGATATAACAATAAGTACCAACTCAATTTGCAGCCAAATTTTGAAACAAGTTTAATTGTTGAGTGCTGATTTGTCAATTATATGTTCAAATAAATACTTACCTGATTTATAATGCTTACATTTTTAAAAAACGTTCAGAATTACAACTCTTGTAGGGTCCAGGTCACTTCATATATTAAAAGACCAATTTGTATTGTTTTATTAAAAAAGTCTGAAAAGGAAATAAATATGTGGGAAATATAAAAAAATGCCTTTTTGTAGTAAATGTCAACATATGTATTTATTTAAACTTACTATATTTACACGACCAGTGACTTACAATTTCTCAGTCTATACCTTTTAGCCTAGACTTATCAGAATAATAGCAAATCAAATAAAATTTTTAACCGAATTAAAAAGGAGGTTTTAAATTCGACATTTTTTTTATTAATTAATTCAAAAAATGTTTTAATTAAAAATACTCTTCTTAATCTTTTCAATGCTGATTTATCAAAGATATAAAATGATTTTATTAATACCTCAAGTATAATTTTCGTTAATTTGCTATTATTCAGACAAGACTCCATTCAATCTTCATATAAAACACATGTCCACTTCACAAGTATTGCGATACATTTCCTTTTTACACACCACACGAATCATCGTTTCCCGATAAAAAAAAAAGGTAAATTAATTCAATTCATTGGAACACAAACAAAATTTCAGCTAAAAATTTTTTTATCAGTCTAAGATACGATATAAGGGATATGTTAATATTTATTGAATTTTTCGCATTTCTTCACAAATGTTTGTAAACTTTTTTAAAGATATAATATATATATGTTTACTGCAGGGCACCACTTACTATTATGTTAAAAGAACATAAGAATTAGGGTATTTGCATAATATATTCTCATATAGGTATTATAAGCTTTGCCCTCGACTCCACGTGAAGATAGTTATCGCCTTAAATATAATAATAAAATAAAATAAAAGTTTACACTCTTGTTGCAGTAAATAAAGGCAAAGTCCCAGGCTATAGCTGCTTGTATACCAGATCTCATTTAAATCGGTTCAGTAGTTTAGGTGAGAAAGCGCGACAGACGGACAGAGTAACTTTCGTACTTTTAATTTTAAGAATTATAAAATTAATAAATCATATATCTATGTAAAAGAAACTATGTAGAAACACATCTTTTAGGACTAGTCAAAGTGACTTGAGTTCGGAAAGAGTTCACATTACAATCAATACTGTATATTAGGGTGTCCCTTATATTCTGAAAATTATCTGTTGTATTACACTTATTTTATACACATCATTAACTTAACGCTTTATCATCATCAGCCCATATACGTCCCTACTGCTGGGGCACGGGCCTACCCTAAACTAAAATTCAGTTTCACATGAAATTCAGTTTTCAGATTGATATGCGTCCATACATCACAAGTCCATAAAGTATATATACACGTATGTATGTATTTTTTTTATTACCCAGATACAATTCCTCGAATAACAACACCCCAAATATAATTTATATGACATTTTTAAAATCTTTAATACAATTATTGTAAAAACAAATGTCATATGAAGCACTTTCTTTACAGTTTGTGATATTGATATATAATTCTGAACTCTATACAAAATATATTAAAATACACCGAACTTACGCACACAAAGATATTCACTAAACGATTAATTTATGAGGGTAAAATGTTCATTGTTCTGTTGTTCATATAATTTATACACTAATTATATAAAACTATTTTTATTTTGGGCACACTGCTATTTTCGTACCATAAATAAAAAAAATACCCTCATAAACTAACCGATCGATAAAACAGTTTAATTTAATATGTCAAACAGAAGAAAATCTGTTTGACTCTAGCAAAACTGCGAATTATACAATAAAAATGTGATGTTTTATTTATAATGATGAATAATGATAAATCATCATTTAGAAAACTAATCTACTAGTAAATATGCGGGATTCATTAAAAAATACACAATATTTAACTGAAATTGTTCAGAAATAATTAATTAAATTGAAAAAAATATTAATTATGGCATGGTTTATATGGCTTATTTATATATCATAACCATCGGGTGGCAAATTGATGATTATAATAATTACTTTATAATTAATAGTAAAAAATGTCTTTTATTAAATTGAACTAGGAAATAAAAAGCAGTCTATTATAATATCACTTATGGGATATGGCAACACTACAATTAATTTAAAGCTAACTTTATTCAAATGTTTATTTCAAAGTTAATTTCAAGTCTGACCGGGAAATAAAATCTTTTCAAAGAAATACTTTTTGAGATGCGTTAATTTAAAAAAATTGCTCATGTTATACATTTTAATAATAGATTATTAAAAAAATATATATTAGGATTGAAAATATAAATATTGTTTTAAAATTATTTTTTACCTTTAAAGGCGTTATATTCTTTCAGTTACAACAAACATTTTAAAATTTATTTCCTGGTCAGACCATTTTAGTCATTTTGTGGCATCATTTCAAGTTGAACTCTTAATAGTGTATTTATTGTAAAATCAAGGTTTCAAACATCATCGTCATAGCATTGCAACAAGATATTATAATATTATAATTAATAAATGAACATAATGAGGTGATGTTGAAATATTAGTCCATTGAAATGCAAAATAGGTTACTTTTTAACCGACTTCAAGATGGTTTTCCTCAACTCGACCGTAAATGTGCTTTTTTAATGGACTATTTTATTAAAATCAAATTGTGAAAATGATAATATGCAGTATGCAAATCGTTTTTGTAGAGTTGAATATTTGAAAAACAGCATTATCTGGTTTTCCAGATAAGCCATGCCGAGATGTTTCCTTTTGCTCACTTTATTTTTAGTATTTTAAGAAACATTGTGAACAATTTATGAAGCAATAAACGTTTTTATTATTATTATTATCAGTCAGAGTCCCGGATTTTTGGGAGGCGTGCGTGGGGCCAAAGCCAACACGTAGAGGCCCTTTAATGACTTGTATGCTATTAAATGTAATGTGGCACCAGCCGACGATTATCCCTGTATACACTATAAAATACAGCCAAGGACAACCCCCGGTCAGTGCAGGACTATGGAGTGGAGTTGATCACTATGTCAGTCACATAGTCACCTTTGTATATTATATATTTTGTAACAAAATTTTGCACACAATTTTAAATTTCGTATTACATAATCAATCATCAGTATTTTATTATATGTTATTTTTTTTTTGACAAAATACTATGACGTAAAATGAACAGCACGATATAATTAAAATTAATTTTAAATTTTAAAGTGTACGTACAATTTAATTACGTATCTATAAATTAAAATATCTTCATACATTTTAAGATTAATATTGTCTAAAATAATAGCTGTCATTTGTCAAAATGATAATTTATTGCTCATATTTTATCTTGCTCATTAAATAGAGTTGTGCCATTAAGCAATTTATGGCAATTTGAACTCCACCTACATATACGTTATAAGGTTAATTTTAATTAAACATACATTCGGAACATAAAGTACCGTTTCTCATATATAAACGGTTATTTTTAAATTTCTAACCTGTTAATTGTTTAATATAAATGATATGTCAAATTTGTTTTTTTTTAAATAACTAAAACATATTTTTGAACACAGGTGTTACGTCATATTTTTTAAAATGTCGCAATAAATAAATAATTATTAATTTAATTTGTTTATCTTAAATATACGAAGAAGGTATTGAAATATAACTAAATATTTTATTTTTTGATACCAAAAATAGCTGCCTCGATAATAGACCAACTATTGGTAGCGCCATGTTAGTACCGAGCGGTCCACTGTTCGAGTCCGGGGTTGGGCTATATTTGTGTGAGTTTTAATTTCTCAACCTGGACCTACAAAGCACATATCACTATGAGTTGAAAGCAAAAAATAAAAAAAAAGCTACCAACGTTTCCTTATAAATAAAAAAAAATTAAAAACCTTTAAAACTATATCATTTTTAGTGTAAGCACAGTTTTCAAATAGTTGATAATGATTAAATTTTAGTTTCAAATGTAATCTGTCGCTCTCCTGGTTTTGTTAATTATACCAGGTGCCCACGATACATGACCTTTCCTAGTGTGGGACCTACAATAATCTTCTTATAAATAAAAATGAATTGCTGTTCGTTAGTCTGACTAAAACTCGAGAACGCCCGGACCGATTTAGGTAATTTTGGTTTTAAAATGTTCGTCGTAGTCCAGGTAAGGTTTCAATGAGAAAATATAGAAAAAGAATCAGTATTGGCGGTATGAAATTCGCCGGGACCACTAGTGTTCAATAATTCACATGTTATCTGTAAATAAACTATTTGTATTTGTAAATAATTCAATACCTTCTCCGACTCAGTCACAAGTTGAGTACATTGTTCTCCCTTCAGTCGATCGCTTTGGTATCCGTTAGTAGGCAAGAGTACTTCCACTGTGGCCCATATGTGGGACACCTTCGATTTGCACCATAAATGCCACATTGTCGCTTAATATCATATCGATTGGGTAGAAGGGAATATGCATGGTTGTGTTTATATTCTTTAAGCACCGCGGGTACAAAAACATCTAGTTAAAAAAAAAACGGAGTATTAATAAATATCAATTTATGGGTGTGCAATAGAAATACATATTTGACTACTTTTCAAACATTTTATCCTTAGAATCGACATTCAGAACCGGTAGTATAATAATTATAAGTGGACGTGAAATGCCTGTATGAATAAAATAACTGCGATTTCACATGGATTTGATCTATAGACGGTTGATAAAACATTTTGTTTTTATTTGATTTTCGATTTCGTCTATATTCATTGCAGTAGTAAATGAATTTCACTGGATTACTATACTGCGTAAAAAATAATCTCAAACTATAGAAACAGATGCATATTCCCTTTTCTTACAATATCAGTTATGATAATCCATCTATGCGACTCATGTGTGCCATATAAGGGTCGTTCATTGTAATTCATACTTTACATAGTACAAGTCAATATTATGTGTGTGCTTGACCACACTATAAGGTCAGAGAATATAAATGATATAATTCTATTGCTGTTACATACAGTTCGTCTGCTCACTTGTGTCGAATGGTTTCAGTTCTGAAAAGAAAAAAGGACATATTTTAACATAGTGTATTAATATTCTTATGTAGGTAATATATTCTTTAGGGTTCCGAACTTAAAGGCTAAAAACGGCACCCTATTAATGTGACTTGTCTGTCACCAGGCTGTTTCAAGAACGACGACATGTAGACATGTAAAAAATATACAGATGATGTTATTTTTATTACCGCTTTGGTGACTTTTCAAATATACATGCTTTTTAAATATTATGGCCAACAAATAATATGACGTTCATTACATACTTATCAAAATGATGTATTTCAATGATTATGCGTTCCAAAATTACAGGATATACACCGTGAAATTTTAGTGGTTGTTTTCCCGCAGTAAAATGATTCTATCTCAGTAGTACAAAAGATGTGTGCAGTTCTTTTTTGGTAAAATCAATAAATGCCGGTTTCACGAAAGGTTTAACCGTAACTCGAAAGCACGTTCGAAACGCTTTATGACTTAGGGTGTAGAGCTTCTTTAGCTTTAAGCATCGATTTCATGCGGCAAGCAGTACCTCAATACGTCACATCTTCAAAAACAACGATAGCTTCTCTCGTTTTCGAGTTGGAAAATTATTATTCTGAAAAAGCGAAAAAAAAAATTTTTTTTTCGAGGAATAATTTGCATGATTCGATAGTATTACTAAAGGCAAATCGTTCTGCCACGGGAAAACATCCACTAAAATTTCACGGTGTATAGACGTTACACTTTAAAAGGCTATGGCAATGAGTGCTATCGTTTTTGCACTCACTAGGCCATCCTCACCTCACCGCAGCCGCAGCGCGACGGCGGTAGCGGCGGCGCCCAGCTATGGTTGCCAGATGGTAACTTATCAAATCCGGGACAATTCTACTAAAACAATGTTGGCTCGTGGTTATAATAGAAAAAATCTTAAATGTTTATACTAAGTACATAATTAACTATAGTTATAATTATAAGATAAAATACTGTGGTAGTTAATCAAAAGTTAGACTAATAAAGAAAATAAAGAGCACTTCGCTTAAATTACCAATGTTAAACTTTGGTAGACAATGAATACCTACTAAATGACAAATTGAATAGTAATAAACTAAAAAAAAGTTTCCGAAATCCGGAACAATAAGCGCTTATACTGGACACGGGACAAGAGGCAAAATTCCGGGACAATCCCGGATTTCCCGGCGGTCTGGCAAGCCTACGCCCAGTCCCGCCACTATGGCAGCGGCGGCGGGGCCTATCGCCCCACCTTTTTTTTTCCTAACTGACTAACGATGATGGCTTGGAGGAGCCTTGTCATCATCACCGGGCTTGCGGGGGAGCGGACGGCTCTCACCCCTAATATCGCCCCACCGTATAGCGCTACCGACAGGATCAACCCGTGGACTAGACTAACTGATTATCACCGATGCTATACGTACCGACGATTTATAAGTTCGTGTAAATTCCCATATAAAAAAAAAATATTTTGAAACGTAAATTGTTCTGCTTCGGGAGAAAAATCACTAAAATTACGGTATATCGAGTTTTTAATAAAAAAAAAATTTTTTTAAGGAATAATTAGCATGATTTGATAGTAGATTCGAATTTCGATTAGTAGACTGGTTCCTGCGATACAGGCCTAAAGCCTAGTGCAGTGGCCGCTGTTAAATTATTTAAATAAGCAGGTTTACACGAACATTGTGAACTTCACTTTATTCATACATAAATTAAATCCAACTGCCAACTCGAATCTGTGTAATTGTGTTTAACAATTTTTTGCTTCAGGATACTTTTATGCCATATTTACCTGTATGAATGTCATCTCTGTATTTTTATTGTAAACTTGTCTGTCTGTGGTTATAATAAAGATTATTATTATTATTTTACATAGTTTCTCAACTCTCTACCTCTCTGGGTAGGTAAAATCTCCAGATAGCGGGCCCTAGCCAAGCATAACTGAAGTGTCGGTGGATAAGAATTTCCGAGTTAATCTGCATGTGTTTAAAATTACAGCTTTTTGTAGTAAATGATATGTTTTGGGTGGAATTTGCAGTATTTCTAGATTTTTGTGTAGTATTTTTGGAATTATGCCTGTTGAAGATATTACTATGGGTATTGTGTAGACGGAGTTAGCATGCCATTGTTTTTTAATTTCTATTGAGAGGTCATGATATTTACTAATTTTTTCAGATATTGTAGACTGAACATTATGTGTGTTTGGAACTGCGATATCGATTAAATATACTGTTTTATTAATTTTGTTGTGGATGGTTATAACTGAAAATAATAATTTATTATTATAGATTCGTGTAGTAGATTAGTAGATGTCACAGTGTATATTCGTGTAATGTGTGCTCACCTCACCGCAGCCGCAGCGCGACGGCGGTGGCGGCGGCGCCCAGTCCCGCCACTATGGCGGCGGCGGCGCGGCCTATCGCCCCACCGTATAGCGCTACCGACAGGATCAACCCGTGGACTAGACTAACTGATTATCACCGAAGCTATACGTACCGACGATTTATAAAAAAAAAAATGATTTTGAAACGTAAATTGTTCTGCTTCGGGAGAAAAATCACTAAAATTACGGTATATCGAGATTTTAATAAAAAAAAAATTTTATATTCCTTAAAATTTTTTTTTTTATTAAAATCTCGATGACTAGCATGATTTGATAGTGGATTCGAATTTCGATTAGTAGATTAGTAGATGTCAAAGTGTATATTCGACTATTCGTGTAATGTGTACGGTGCTCACCTCACCGCAGCCGCAGCGCGACGGCGGTGGCGGCGGCGCCCAGCCCCGCCACTATGGCGGCGGCGGCCGGCGCGCCGGACGGACCCGCGCCGCGGCCCAGCGCCCCGCCGCATAACGCTACCGACAGGATTAGCCCGTGGGCTGTGCATCTGGAATGGAAAGAAGGAAACAATACAGTAAAACCCGCTTAAGACGATTTCTCAGGGACCCTATCAAAAACGCGTATTAAGCGGGAAAGCGTATTATGCGGGATAAGGTAAATAACACGAACTATATATATAATTATGTTTTATTTTAAAATTTCGGTATAATAGGAATTAAATTGTACGTATAAATTACATTCAATACGTAGTGTAATTAAAATTACATTCACATTATATAATTTTATGGTTACACACATTAGAAAACTGAAACTGTCCAGGATATTTACCATGTTGTTTTGTATTAATGAGCTCCCGATATTTCTGTTGCAAGCGCCATGATCACGGGTGAACTGTAGGACTGCGAGAATGACGGTAGGACTAAGGGCAGACATATCGGTCTACCCTCTTTCTCAGTCTTTTATGCGTAATAACACCACTACCATCGTTCACATTATTGTCACTACATTCACATTGGTTGATAAATCTGTCATACCTAAGCCCGAATTAGTGGACTTCCCTCAGTCGAAAGGCATTCGGGGACTCCTTCCCATACATAGCACCTCAGTCATTAGACCCTACGGCATGCGTTACAGAAAGTTTCTACGACGCCGGCCCTGTTGCATGCGTTTCAAAAATAAAAATGCTCTTTTTACCCGACTACGGCAAAGCAAAAGGAGGGTTATGATTTTGACAGGCTATGTATGTATGTATGTTTGTATGTATGTATGTATGTTTGTATGTATGTATGTATGTTTGTATGTATGTATGTATGTTCATCTGTTTCCACATAACTTCTAAATTGCTTGTCAGAATTCGACAAATGACATATCATTAGAAGCGTCTTAATTGTCCGCTGGTTATAGGCTATATAGGGTTTCACAAAATCTAATGTGGCGCCCACTAGCGGACAAAACATACAGAGTAAAAAAATAAAGTTAAGATAAATACGCCGTGTTTGGTATCATTGGAAAGCGCTTTACTTGTACATTTTAAATATATATATATATTACTAGCATTTGCATGTGACTTTACGTATATTCATGGACTGATTGCATATAGTTCACATCTTTTCGTTCATAGCTTCTTTACTACTTAACAGAATAAGACCACTGCAGTACCATTAGAAGGGCCTTGATATTCTGTTAGTTATGAGCTTTATAGCTTGTCACCAAATTTAGTATTGCGCCCTCTAGCGGACAAAATTAAAATAAATATACCGTGTATATGCTATATGCAACGTAGACAAATACACTTTAACACCAAAATAGTACAAATAATAAAAAGTTAAAAACTAAAACCCAACTACGACAAAAAACGACGCTGAAAAAGTATAAAACAAGACTTTTAGAATACTGAACTGAACAAAGTTGCTTATGTAGTTCCAAGTAAATGGACACAGTAGACTCTACCAAAATGTTTATGTTGAAAATTGACAATAATGTCATACAATACTATTTTGAAGTATGCAATATTTACTATGTAGAGATAAGTTTTCATGTTTGGAAAGGCGTAGTCACACGTTCCATACACAAGTACCTACCTACCGTAGCACTTTGACTACGGCAAAGCAAAAGGATACAGCTACGGTAATACGCCCAAAATCGACAGATCGAGCGCTCTATAAAAATGCTCTTTTAGAGCGCTCGATCTGTCGATTTTGGGCGTATTAAACGTATAAGTAGACAATCGTATTAAGCGTTAAGAATTGTATGAAAATATATCTTAAGTTGCTGGGACTGGCATAAAGTAGCGTATTATGCGGGAAATCGTATTAAGCGTGATCGTCTTAAACGGGTTCTACTGTATTTATTTGGTAACTTAAAGACTGGCTCGGTGGAACAGTGGTTAGTGACCCAGGTTTACTGCCTACGGTTCCAAGAGTCGTGGGTTCGATTCCCACGGGACAAATATTTGCGTGACGAACATCGGTGTTTGTTCCGTGTTTGTTTGGGTGTGTTATTAAGTATATTTAAGTATATTTGTGTATCCACTGTTGATTCTGATATCTGTAACACAAGTGTTTAAGCTACTTACCACGGAATCAGATCAATGTATGTGAAGTTGTGTAATATTATTTATGATCATGGTCGCCAACTACGGCCACGATTAATGTAACAATGTCGAGAAGTACCTAAGTAGCTATGTATTTGCTACTCTTAATATCGCGTGTAGACCCATAAAGACTAATATTTAAAACTACACAAATCAAATTACATTTGTTTACGGTTCAAGTGACAGACGTCCAGCCCGCCAAGAATGATACTCCTTAGACGTAAGTATTGTTTCAAACATATTCACGTAGCGTTCGATTTTTGAATCCTGCATCGCGGTATCAACATTTTTCCCGAGTGCCTTATATACCCCCGGGTTAGGCCGCTCCCTCACATTAGGCTCACTTTGTACTATTGTTGATGCCTCAATACATTTAAACTTGGAACCTGTTGCTTTGTTGGGCACCTTGCTGGGCTCAAATTACGTTAGATAACAAAAGGGTGTTGGTGTGAGTTTTTTAAATAATTCATTTACTTCAATGATCTAAGTTGCCGATCACACAAGGTAAAATTGGTCTTTCTACAAGTTACAATTTGGAGAAATTTTCAATTTGAATTTTCATTGGCGAAAAAATATGAATTTGATTTATGTGACTATTTAAGTGTGTGACAACTTCTAATTTTCGCCGCTAGAGGCGTGCAGATTATTACATCTACGCCACTTATAAATAAACCTACTACTGTATTCGAAATCCGACAAGCTCGGTGGAACAGTGGTTAGTGACCCTGACCCTGGCTGGCGGTCCCAAGAGTCGTGGATTCGATTCCCACTCGGGTTTGTTGTTGTGACAACAGATGTTTATCACACAAATATTTGTGTGATAAACATCTAGTTGTTTCGTGTCTAAGTGTAATTATGTATTTAAGTGTATATTTATAAATATACAAATATATATATATATGTATATCAGTCTCTGACGCCCATAGTACAAACTCTGCTTATTTTGGGGTCAGATTACCGTGTGTGGAAAATCCCAGATACAAATATATTTATTTATTTCTACCCACCTGAGATTAGCCGGGTACCAATCCACGACCCGTGCGCTGACTATGTAGAACACCAGAGTGATAAAGCACCGGTACACCGCCTCCACTATGTATAGTCCCGTCTCGCTCTGCACCACGTAGAGTGAGGGAGACAGGAGTACGCACGCCGCGCACATTAGTACTGGGGACAAAACGCGATTGGTTGATATTTTTTTTATTTTTAAAAGTCTAACAAGATGACCTCACTCCACCTGATGGTAAGCGGTAGTGAGATCCACATATGAGGTCGACAGGCACAATAGACCATGTTGAGCCTGTCGCACTCACCCTGAAGGCCTGCTTAAATGCCGTTCCACCTCTAATATGTAATTTTGGCTGCGCGATGTAGGATTGCATACTTTAATTACAACGCGTTTCGTCTGATGATGGAGTTCAGGTAATCATATGAAGTGTCTTCGGGCCAGTTGAAGACCTATTTTTATTGCTGACATACGATGACGGCTTGGAGTAGCCTCGTCATTATCACCGGACTTGCGGGGGAGCGGATGGCTCCCACCCCAAAAGTTGAAGGCCTATATGTTTGGAGTGAGGCAGGCGCTCGATTAGACTGGCGTGAACTTATGGTTAAAGAAATTTATTTCTCATAAAAACTTATACATAGTTCACTTACAATGAGATTAAGTACAATTAATTTTATGTTATATTACATTATATTATATTACATTACATTATATTATATATTTATTACCTACATTTTAACATTCTGGCATTTAATTGGGCTAAATTATATTGAATTGAATTGCATTAAATTAAAATAAAATGGATTGAATACAAATAAATAAATAAATAAAAAACTTGAGTAAGACAACTATACCTTTGTTGAGCGAGAAGAGTACGAGCACCGTCTGAGGCTTTTATTGGGCTCGTTGCATAAATAGTGCCTGGTACGATTTTAAGAAACTTTGTGTGGAGGGGGGGGCTGTCAGTTAAGTTAGTAGCTACTGTATTTTGTCACGTTACATTCGCCTTGACCAACAGATTGTCTATAAATGGTGTAGAAGAGTTTCCAAGGAATATGGGGAGGGGAGTAAGGTCACCATAAGGGTCTCTTCAAACTGACATATTAGTGTGTAGCGTACTATGACGTCACGAGGCCGGTGAGGCGTGACGTCAGGTCGGTAGGTAGGTAACTCACCAGTGAGCCACTTGTGAGGCAGCAGCGCCAGCGCCGCGGCGAGCAGCGTCCCGTGCGCGCAGTAGCTCTGTGACGTCACGAGGCCGGTGAGGCGTGACGTCAGGTCGGTAGGTAGGTAACTCACCAGTGAGCCACTTGTGAGGCAGCAGCGCCAGCGCCGCGGCGAGCAGCGTCCCGTGCGCGCAGTAGCTCTGTGACGTCACGAGGCCGGTGAGGCGTGACGTCAGGTCGGTAGGTAGGTAACTCACCAGTGAGCCACTTGTGAGGCAGCAGCGCCAGCGCCGCGGCGAGCAGCGTCCCGTGCGCGCAGTAGCTCTGTGACGTCACGAGGCCGGTGAGGCGTGACGTCAGGTCGGTAGGTAGGTAACTCACCAGTGAGCCACTTGTGAGGCAGCAGCGCCAGCGCCGCGGCGAGCAGCGTCCCGTGCGCGCAGTAGCTCTGTGACGTCACGAGGCCGGTGAGGCGTGACGTCAGGTCGGTAGGTAGGTAACTCACCAGTGAGCCACTTGTGAGGCAGCAGCGCCAGCGCCGCGGCGAGCAGCGTCCCGTGCGCTGCAGTAGCTCTGTGACGTCACGAGGCCGGTGAGGCGTGACGTCAGGTCGGTAGGTAGGTAACTCACCAGTGAGCCACTTTGTGAGGCAGCAGCGCCAGCGCCGCGGCGCGCAGCGTCCCGTGCGCGCAGTAGCTCTGTGACGTCACGAGGCCGGTGAGGCGTGACGTCAGGTCGGTAGGTAGGTAACT
The DNA here is from genome assembly GCA_039566165.1 of Maruca vitrata. NCBI lineage: Eukaryota > Metazoa > Arthropoda > Insecta > Lepidoptera > Crambidae > Maruca > Maruca vitrata. Next base: position 3,304,603 of record CM076941.1, on the reverse strand, counting down.
CACCAGTGAGCCACTTGTGAGGCAGCAGCGCCAGCGCCGCGGCGAGCAGCGTCCCGTGCGCGCAGTAGCTCTGTGACGTCACGAGGCCGGTGAGGCGTGACGTCAGGTCGGTAGGTAGGTAACTCACCAGTGAGCCACTTGTGAGGCAGCAGCGCCAGCGCCGCGGCGAGCAGCGTCCCGTGCGCGCAGTAGCTCTGTGACGTCACGAGGCCGGTGAGGCGTGACGTCAGGTCGGTAGGTAGGTAACTCACCAGTGAGCCACTTGTGAGGCAGCAGCGCCAGCGCCGCGGCGAGCAGCGTCCCGTGCGCGCAGTAGCTCTGTGACGTCACGAGGCCGGTGAGGCGTGACGTCAGGTCGGTAGGTAGGTAACTCACCAGTGAGCCACTTGTGAGGCAGCAGCGCCAGCGCCGCGGCGAGCAGCGTCCCGTGCGCGCAGTAGCTCTGTGACGTCACGAGGCCGGTGAGGCGTGACGTCAGGTCGGTAGGTAGGTAACTCACCAGTGAGCCACTTGTGAGGCAGCAGCGCCAGCGCCGCGGCGAGCAGCGTCCCGTGCGCGCAGTAGCTCTGTGACGTCACGAGGCCGGTGAGGCGTGACGTCAGGTCGGTAGGTAGGTAACTCACCAGTGAGCCACTTGTGAGGCAGCAGCGCCAGCGCCGCGGCGAGCAGCGTCCCGTGCGCGCAGTAGCTCTGTGACGTCACGAGGCCGGTGAGGCGTGACGTCAGGTCGGTAGGTAGGTAACTCACCAGTGAGCCACTTGTGAGGGCAGCAGCGCCAGCGCCGCGGCGAGCAGCGTCCCGTGCGCGCAGTAGCTCTGTGACGTCACGAGGCCGGTGAGGCGTGACGTCAGGTCGGTAGGTAGGTAACTCACCAGTGAGCCACTTGTGAGGCAGCAGCGCCAGCGCCGCGGCGAGCAGCGTCCCGTGCGCGCAGTAGCTCTGTGACGTCACGAGGCCGGTGAGGCGTGACGTCAGGTCGGTAGGTAGGTAACTCACCAGTGAGCCACTTGTGAGGCAGCAGCGCCAGCGCCGCGGCGAGCAGCGTCCCGTGCGCGCAGTAGCTCTGTGACGTCACGAGGCCGGTGAGGCGTGACGTCAGGTCGGTAGGTAGGTAACTCACCAGTGAGCCACTTGTGAGGCAGCAGCGCCAGCGCCGCGGCGAGCAGCGTCCCGTGCGCGCAGTAGCTCTGTGACGTCACGAGGCCGGTGAGGCGTGACGTCAGGTCGGTAGGTAGGTAACTCCACCAGTGAGCCACTTGTGAGGCAGCAGCGCCAGCGCCGCGGCGAGCAGCGTCCCGTGCGCGCAGTAGCTCTGTGACGTCACGAGGCCGGTGAGGCGTGACGTCAGGTCGGTAGGTAGGTAACTCACCAGTGAGCCACTTGTGAGGCAGCAGCGCCAGCGCCGCGGCGAGCAGCGTCCCGTGCGCGCAGTAGCTCTGTGACGTCACGAGGCCGGTGAGGCGTGACGTCAGGTCGGTAGGTAGGTAACTCACCAGTGAGCCACTTGTGAGGCAGCAGCGCCAGCGCCGCGGCGAGCAGCGTCCCGTGCGCGCAGTAGCTCTGTGACGTCACGAGGCCGGTGAGGCGTGACGTCAGGTCGGTAGGTAGGTAACTCACCAGTGAGCCACTTGTGAGGCAGCAGCGCCAGCGCCGCGGCGAGCAGCGTCCCGTGCGCGCAGTAGCTCTGTGACGTCACGAGGCCGGTGAGGCGTGACGTCAGGTCGGTAGGTAGGTAACTCACCAGTGAGCCACTTGTGAGGCAGCAGCGCCAGCGCCGCGGCGAGCAGCGTCCCGTGCGCGCAGTAGCTCTGTGACGTCACGAGGCCGGTGAGGCGTGACGTCAGGTCGGTAGGTAGGTAACTCACCAGTGAGCCACTTGTGAGGCAGCAGCGCCAGCGCCGCGGCGAGCAGCGTCCCGATGCGCGCAGTAGCTCTGTGACGTCACGAGGCCGGTGAGGCGTGACGTCAGGTCGGTAGGTAGGTAACTCACCAGTGAGCCACTTGTGAGGCAGCAGCGCCAGCGCCGCGGCGAGCAGCGTCCCGTGCGCGCAGTAGCTCTGTGACGTCACGAGGCCGGTGAGGCGTGACGTCAGGTCGGTAGGTAGGTAACTCACCAGTGAGCCACTTGTGAGGCAGCAGCGCCAGCGCCGCGGCGAGCAGCGTCCCGTGCGCGCAGTAGCTCTGTGACGTCACGAGGCCGGTGAGGCGTGACGTCAGGTCGGTAGGTAGGTAACTCACCAGTGAGCCACTTGTGAGGCAGCAGCGCCAGCGCCGCGGCGAGCAGCGTCCCGTGCGCGCAGTAGCTCTGTGACGTCACGAGGCCGGTGAGGCGTGACGTCAGGTCGGTAGGTAGGTAACTCACCAGTGAGCCACTTGTGAGGCAGCAGCGCCAGCGCCGCGGCGAGCAGCGTCCCGTGCGCGCAGTAGCTCTGTGACGTCACGAGGCCGGTGAGGCGTGACGTCAGGTCGGTAGGTAGGTAACTCACCAGTGAGCCACTTGTGAGGCAGCAGCGCCAGCGCCGCGGCGAGCAGCGTCCCGTGCGCGCAGTAGCTCTGTGACGTCACGAGGCCGGTGAGGCGTGACGTCAGGTCGGTAGGTAGGTAACTCACCAGTGAGCCACTTGTGAGGCAGCAGCGCCAGCGCCGCGGCGAGCAGCGTCCCGTGCGCGCAGTAGCTCTGTGACGTCACGAGGCCGGTGAGGCGTGACGTCAGGTCGGTAGGTAGGTAACTCACCAGTGAGCCACTTGTGAGGCAGCAGCGCCAGCGCCGCGGCGAGCAGCGTCCCGTGCGCGCAGTAGCTCTGTGACGTCACGAGGCCGGTGAGGCGTGACGTCAGGTCGGTAGGTAGGTAACTCACCAGTGAGCCACTTGTGAGGCAGCAGCGCCAGCGCCGCGGCGAGCAGCGTCCCGTGCGCGCAGTAGCTCTGTGACGTCACGAGGCCGGTGAGGCGTGACGTCAGGTCGGTAGGTAGGTAACTCACCAGTGAGCCACTTGTGAGGCAGCAGCGCCAGCGCCGCGGCGAGCAGCGTCCCGTGCGCGCAGTAGCTCTGTGACGTCACGAGGCCGGTGAGGCGTGACGTCAGGTCGGTAGGTAGGTAACTCACCAGTGAGCCACTTGTGAGGCAGCAGCGCCAGCGCCGCGGCGAGCAGCGTCCCGTGCGCGCAGTAGCTCTGTGACGTCACGAGGCCGGTGAGGCGTGACGTCAGGTCGGTAGGTAGGTAACTCACCAGTGAGCCACTTGTGAGGCAGCAGCGCCAGCGCCGCGGCGAGCAGCGTCCCGTGCGCGCAGTAGCTCTGTGACGTCACGAGGCCGGTGAGGCGTGACGTCAGGTCGGTAGGTAGGTAACTCACCAGTGAGCCACTTGTGAGGCAGCAGCGCCAGCGCCGCGGCGAGCAGCGTCCCGTGCGCGCAGTAGCTCTGTGACGTCACGAGGCCGGTGAGGCGTGACGTCAGGTCGGTAGGTAGGTAACTCACCAGTGAGCCACTTGTGAGGCAGCAGCGCCAGCGCCGCGGCGAGCAGCGTCCCGTGCGCGCAGTAGCTCTGTGACGTCACGAGGCCGGTGAGGCGTGACGTCAGGTCGGGAGGTAGGTGACTCACCAGTGAGCCACTTGTGAGGCAGCAGCGCCAGCGCCGCGGCGAGCAGCGTCCCGTGCGCGCAGTAGCTCTGTGACGTCACGAGGCCGGTGAGGCGTGACGTCAGGTCGGTAGGTAGGTAACTCACCAGTGAGCCACTTGTGAGGCAGCAGCGCCAGCGCCGCGGCGAGCAGCGTCCCGTGCGCGCAGTAGCTCTGTGACGTCACGAGGCCGGTGAGGCGTGACGTCAGGTCGGCGCGCCGCGCGCAGCCCCCGGTCATCCCTCGGACTATGGTGCCGTTGAACGTGCACCATTCGTCTAGCTCCCGGCCTATTTCTAGGTCTGTGTCGATTATTCTGGAAGTATCAGAAACGTAATCTATACTTATATTATAAAGCTGAAGAGTTTGTTTGTTTGTTTGAACGCGCTAATCTCAGGAACTACTGGTTCGATTTGAAAAAATCTTTTTGCGTTGTATAGACCATTTATCGAGGAATGCTTTAGGCTATGTAACATCACGCTGCGACCAATAGGAGCAAAGATACAATGGAAAATGTGTAAAAAACGGGGGAAACGCAAACGAAGTCGCTGGCATAGCTAGTCTTCTATAATATAATAAATGCGCTAAAAAGAAAAAAATAAACTTTTACACTAAAACTTTACTGTCAACTTATAACATTTCAAATTCAACATATTTGACACAATTTATATGTTTTAAAAGCTTGTCGCGAGATTTAAGTACTCGTATTTACTTTCTTAGTTTAAAATTTTTAATAGGCAGGTATTTTAAAACTTGCTTTTAAAATTACGAGTAGGTACTTAAATCTCGCGACAAGCTTTTAAAACATATAAATTGTGTCAAATATGTTGAATTTGAAATGTTATAAGTTGACAGTAAAGTTATAGTGTAAAAGTTTATTTTTTTTCTTTTTAGCGCATTTAAATAAAAGCTTGTTTTTAAAGATTTTTTTACCTTAATTTATTTTATACTTTTTAGTTTTCACCTTGTAAATATCTAAGTACTCATCTAGGCGAATCAAACGAGCCCAAACTCGATGGGGTTGTGTCGTTTAAGTACTGAGTTCCTTTGGCTGTCTTCCGGCTCCATCATCAGACCCTGGTTACCATCTAGCATCTAAGTACTCATCTAGGCGAATCAAACGAGCCCAAACTCGATTTGGTTGTGTCGTTTAAGTACTGAGTTCCTTTGGCTGTCTTCCGGCTCCATCATCAGATCTTGGTTACTATCTAGCACCAAAGTACTCATCTAGTCGAATGAAATGAGCCCAAACTCGATGTGGTTATGTTATTTAATTACTGAGTTGCTATGGCTATCTTCCGACTTCATCATCAGATCAGCTCCATGTCATAATAATATTGCATTGTCATCGGATATACACGTGCATGCAAAATTTCAGCTCAATCGGTTGAGGGCAAGTGCCTTAAAATTGAGTTATAAAATTCCACCCGAACACACAAACATACATACATACATACATACATACATACATTGCAAGTTAAATAAAAGCTTGTAAAAATGAATCGCAAAATGTGTTGGTAAGCGCATAACTCAACAAGGCCTGAACCAATTTGGCCAATTCTTTTTTTAAAATGTTCATTAAAGTCCAAGGATGGTTCTTAGAAAAAAACGAATAATAAAAAGGGAAAACCCTAAAAACAACCCTTTTCTTTTTCACATTTTTTGACAGGACGAAATTTGTCGGGTCAGCTAGTATGTAATAGAAATTCGAAGGATTTCCAATTAAAATCATAGATAACGATTGGTACAAGAACCAATGAGAATTTTCGCGAATGTTAAATCCACTAGATGTTAAGACGTAGATATAAGGTCTAACTGCTCCGTGATTGGTAAAAATTGACATGCCTGTCAATGTCACGTCAAAAATAACCAATCATGCTGCAGTTGGACCTCACGCCTGCGTATTACCATCTAGTGAATTTATCATACGCGTTAACCCTCATTGACTCATCATACAATATGGTATCATTGAAGGTCAGTGCCAATGAGTTCAAACCCCGCCAGGTACCAATGTGTTTTTCAAATTTGAAATTCATATGTACCATCATTCGACGCTTTAACGGTGAAGAAAACCATCGTGAGGAAACCAGCACACCTGAGAGATTTTTCAACGGTGTGTGAAGCCATGTTAGAGGCCTACGGGCGGCTTAAACTCTGACACCAGGTTGTTCATCAACCACACGATAAGAAGAAGAAGTGCCAATGAGTAAAGACGGATACAATTTTTTGTAAAGAAAGATATAATGATGATTCTTTTATTCAGTACTAGCTTTCCGCCCGCGACTTCGTCCGCGTAGAGACGTTTAACGGGTAAAACATTACTTCCTTATAGCGCAGTCGGTTAAAAAGTAGCCTATAACCTTTTCTAGGCTCTGGACCTATATCTGTATCAAATTTCATTTAAATCGGTCCAGTACTCTATGCGTGAAAGCGTTACAGACAGACAGACAGACAGAGTTACTTTCAGATTTATAATATTAGTAAGGATAATTAAACAACTGTTCTATTATATAACTCACGTGCTATTGTAGAACTGGCAGCCCTCGAAGAACGCGTAGCTCGTCTTGATGTTCTCGAACGACGTGTCGGCGAACGAGCAGTTCGCGAATTGCACGTGCGACATTATCAAGTCCCTGTATAAGAATAGAATTAAAAAATAATTATTACCCACAATCGTAAAGAAAAAAAACCATACATGGACCAACCAAACACAACATGGATCAATAATTTGTGGTCAATTAGGTCCCAGCCTCAGCATTTGTCTCAACGACAAGAAGCCGCTGGGACGCTGGTATTCTGCATAGGGAGTATACGAGCGTAGCTTTTTTTATAAAGCTATATTTAAAAAAAAATAAAAAATACTCTTAGTTAACTAAAAACAAGCAGTATTCAAACAAAATAAAAAAGAAACAAGAAGGAACGTTGTAATAGATGACAGCAAGAACACAAACTTTATTTACGAACATGCCAAGTATGACAGAACGACGTGTCACTTCGCGCCATATTTACTAAACACACATTTACTCTTTACATAAACAATGCACAAGGCAGAATGGCGGCGACGTGGTCCACAACCCGTCACGTCACGTTTCCCACAGAGGTGAAAAGTGGATCGCTGGAAGTGATCTCTGCCTACCCCTCTGGGAAAAAGGCGTGATTTTATGTAAGTATGTATGTATGTATGTACTCTTTACATGGTAGAGTATGGTGACAAAAGTACTACAAACTACACTCATCATAAATCATTAGTTTGTTTTATTTTTTCTCAATTTATTTGTGTAGTGCGTGTGTACATTGTGAAGGTATGTGTGTATGACAGACACATAACATACTAGTTGTGTGTGTGTGTGTGTCTCTGTCTGTATGTCTGTGCACACCTGAAGGAGCAGTGCGCGAAGCTCACGTTGACGTAGCGGATGTTCTCTATGGTCTCGTTGTAGCGCATATGCTCTATGGTCTCGTCGCGTGACGTCAGACGCGCCGCGCCAAACAACGCCGCGTCCATCCGCTCTACTGTCGTTGGTACGTACGATGATAGGTAGTACTGGAACATGGATTGGTTAATATAAGTTTAATTATAAGTTTCTTTTTGTATGAAATAAACAAGGTTGTGTTGCTCTGAAAACAAAGTATTTATTTCGTGAATATTTACACCTTACACTAAACTTTTAACATAACAATATCAGTTTTAACTTACCTGAAAACAAAGAAACGACAATTCAAGTTTATTTCTTTGGTTTTCAATACAATATAAGGAATTAGCAATTTTAATTAATTTCGTAAATCAGTTATCAGTTTAACCTCAAAGACCATAGTCTATAAAAATAACCGTCTGACATGAATGCCGACATTATTAGATAATCATAGACAAACCATGGTTTGGCCGACATCTAACATAGACTAGTAATATTCTATGGCGACAAATTATACCGACATAACCCCAAAGACTATGGCTTATAAAGATAAAATAACTAACTGACATGAATGCCGACATTGAATGGTAGACAAACAAAATTAACTTAGCCGACATCAAGAAAACTATAGACTAACAATATTCTATGGCGACACATTATACCGACACCGCGGAATGCGCGGCAAATTCAAGTAATAAGAAATGATATTTCTTACATCTCCCCGCCAAAAAAAGGAAATTCATCCTGAATTTACTTAAAATGCTGCTTGCTCCTCCTCTTCAATTTCTTCTTTTTCTGTCTCCTCATCAAACAATGGCACTGGAACAAGTTTTGTTACATGGAAAAGATCAGACTCTGCTTTTCTGTGACCAATACCTACTCTGTATATTGAATTGGAAATTTTTTCCACAATTTCATACGGTCCAATTTTCAATTCATCCAATTTTTTTCTGTTTAATTTGTTTCCATTTTCTACGTAAACCATATCCCCAACATTGAATTCATAATGTTTTCTGTTTTTGTCGAATATCATTTTGTTGTAGTTATGGGATTTTATAGTATTCTCAAATGCTGTTGTTTTATCTTTTTTCCAGTCATTATGTTTTTTTTCCTGTTTTAGTTCGTAAGGTAGAATTGCAGCATCTGTACCATACAAAAAGATAACTCGGTGCAAATCCAGTAACTGAGTGGGGTGTTTCATTGTATTTATTTACACATTCTTGGGCGATTGTTGACCATGCTCTTTTCTTCTCTTCTTCATTTATTTTACATCTCATTTTGTTTACTATGGTTTGGTTCAACCTTTCATTTAGGCCATTTGAAAATGGTGCATTTACTGCTGTGAAAATTATTGGTATATTTTTGTCCTTCAAATATGTTTTGAACTCTCTTGAATTTATTCCAGGATATTGGTCAGTGAGAAGATACCTGATTTCCTCTGTATCTTTTATCTTCGTAATTAATTTTATGAAATCATTTGCAGTTTGTGTTTTTGATGTTAAAATAAATGCATATCTTGTAAAATGGTCTACTAATAAGTGTAGGTATTTCTTCGTTGATCTCGAACCTCCAAATCCTCCTATCGTATCTATAGAGATAATTTCAAAAGGCTTTGTGGCTGGACCTAGATGGGATAGAAATCCATTTTTTTCTTGTCCTCTAGATTTATTTTTAATACAAATTTCGCAACTTTTACATACTTTCTTTATGTTTTCCATTAAGTTTTTAGCTGTAAAATGTGGGTTGATACTTTTCTGCATCTGTCCAATTCCAATGTGGCATAGGTTTTCATGTACATCCTTTATAAGTTTTATAGAAAATTCTTCTGAAAGTATAATTTTTTCTTTGTTTCTGACCGTTCTGTAGTATAAGTTGTGTTTTATTATTATTCTCTTCATATGTTTCAGTACTTCTTCATTTTTGTTCTGATCGTTCAAAATATCTTCAAGTTCTACAATGTTTACAATTTTAAGTTGTTCTTCTATATTTTTATCACATTCTAATACAGGATTCCTACTCAAACAATCTGCTTCTACATTTTGTTTTCCTGGAGTATATTTTATTTTAAAATCGTATTGTGATAGATAATATGTAAGTTCACCTAATTCTTCATCAGTCCTGGATTTCAAGTTCATGTTTTCCAGTGGTTTATGATCAGAATATACTGTAAATGATTTGCCTATTAACCAATACTGCCAGTATCTTACAGCTTCTTTAATAGCTAAACATTCAAGGTAAATGGCTTTTTTCTTCTTTTGATATTCATTTAGTTTCTTTGAAAAATAGGCCACTGGCTTTTCTTTTCCATCAGATTGTTTCTGTTTTAGAATAGCCCCAACACCTATTAAAGATGCATCTGTATAGATGATGATTGGTAGTTCTGGATCAAATATTTCCAGAACTGGTTGAGAACAGAGAAGTTTTTACCATTTCAAATGCTCTTTGGCATTCTTCAGACCATACAAATCTCTGATTTTTCCTGAGCAAATTATGTAAAGGATCCAGTATTATGGCGCTTTTTGGTATGTATTCATGGTAAAAATTTATTTTTCCCAAGAACTGTCTTATATTTTTTTGTGTTTTTGGAACTGGAAACTCTTTTATTGATATCAAATTGTCCTTTACTGGTTTTATAGAATTGTTTTGTATTATGTAGCCCAAATACTTCACTGAGTCCGATGCAAAGGTGCATTTCGTAAATTTCAATCTGAAACCTTCTGTTTTGATTGCTTCTAGTAATTGTGTTAAATGATTAATATGCTCCTCGTACGATTTTGAAAAAACTAAAATATCGTCAATATAGTTCACAGTGAAATCTGTTAGTTTATATTTTCTCAATATATTGCTCAATATTCTTTGAAAAATTGCAGGCGAAGTTTTTAGTCCAAATGGTAAACAAGTCCATTGATAGTGCCCATTTTGTGTTACAAAACCTGTCTTCTTTTTATCTTCTATTCGTAAAGGGATAGACCAGAAGGCAGAATTAATGTCTAACGTTGAATAAAATTTGCAATTCCGAGTCTTGACTATTAGGTCTTCAATTAACGGGAATGGTTGAGCTTGAGGTATTACTATTTTATTTAGATCTCTGAAATCTATACATAACCTACTCTTCTTGTTTTCTTCTTTTTTGAATGCCAGAGTTACAGGTGCTGCAAATGGACTGTAGGATTCTTCTATTAGTTTGTTATCTAACAGTTTCCCTATTTGTTCTTCTATCTCCTTTTTATCTTCTATAGAACATTTGTAGGGCCGCTTACTACAATATTTGTCCACTTGTAGATCTATTCTGGCTTCATATCCATTAACCGTGCCGATATCATATTTATTTTTTGCGAAGACTGTGTCATATTTGTTAATCAATTTGTTTATTTGTGACTTTTGATACTCTTCTAGATGGCTTATTTTCAATTCAAAGTCTTCTTCCTTTATATGTTCATTAAAATTAATTTTTATGTTTTCTTCCATTTTATTGAAACTGTCATTGTTCACATATTGTTTTTGACTAATTTCTAAATTTTCATTCTGTACCAATTTGAACAATTTTATCAAATCCAATCCAATAAGGAAATCATACTTAAAGTTTTCATTATCGATGATGTATACATCAACTCTCTTTTCTATTTCAAATATCTTTATTTTCAATTTTGTTAAACCGCTTGCTTTTTTTACACCATTAATTGTTACTAAATCTGCTTCATTCACACCATTGCCTTTACTTTTTAGTTTTAATAATTTTAAGTTAATCAAAGAAACATTTGAACCAGAATCATATATTCCCATGATTGTTAGTGTGTTATTTATTAGCAGTTTGACTTTAATTAATGGTGTAACTATTAGTTTTTTTGATTGGATTCATTTAATTCTGCTTCTATTACTGAGTTGTTTATATGTCTGATGAATCTCTTTTTCGATGTATCTTCCTCTTTTGTTCTAAACCAACATGCAGTTTCTGTATGGTAACGGATGCCTTTATTCAATTTTTCACAGATTTTACATGGACTTTGCTCTTTCTGCTCTGTTTTTCCATTATATCTTGTGTTTCCATACTTTCTATTTGTCGATGGGTATCTTCTATTTACTAAGTGTTCATATTTTCTTACCTCATTGAATAAATCCACTGTATCTTTCAACATTTCTCTGTCAATTTTGTTCATTACAAATTCTGGAAGACCAACCACAATAAGATCTATTAGTGTACCTGTGTCAATTGTCCTTCTCATATCTAATAAAAGTTTTTCTTTCTTTATTGCATAGTCCACCAACATACCCTCCTTATATTTAAACAATAAAGCATAGTTTACTTGGTTCCAGCCTTTGTTTGCAAAAGATTCACAAAATTTAGTTTTCCACAGAGACCATTCTGAGTTTATTGTCAATTTCATCAACATGGAACTGTACCAGTCCACACAACTTTTGTCCATAAACAATCTGAGTATCTCTATTTTTATCTCATCGGTATGCACATCAAAACGGGAGCATTCTTTCTCAAAAATATCGAGCCATTGGCTAGCATTTGAATTTTTGCTTGTAAACTTTTCAATCACAAACTTATCTGCAATATGTTTTAGGTTTTGCTGCTTAGTATCTCGTGTATTTTCAAGGAGTTTTTCAAATAGTTTTTCTAATGTTTTTTCTTCAGTTTTTTGTGTTGCAACTTCTTCCTGGTTTATTTCTTCAAGAAATTGGTTGCCAAATTGTATGTTATCATCTTCATCTATGTATATCTTTCTAATTTCACCTGTCACAGTTATCCAAACCCTTCGTGTTTGATACCGTTTCTTCATACTATTTTTCACTTTGCCAAAGGCAGTTGTTGCAGATATTTATGGTTGTTAATATTTTGAAATTCTTCCGGTACTGCATACCGTTTTTCATTTTCTGTACCTATTGAGGTTATTCCATAGAAATTCGATTTACCGTCACTTCCAGGCAATATTTTGAATTCGAAAAGAAGTTTCTGCATTTTGGACTTATTCTCATAAACAAAATTGTCGTTTTATAAGTTTCTTTTTGTATGAAATAAACAAGGTTGTGTTGCTCTGAAAACAAAGTATTTATTTCGTGAATATTTACACCTTACACTAAACTTTTAACATAACAATATCAGTTTTAACTTACCTGAAAACAAAGAAACGACAATTCAAGTTTATTTCTTTGGTTTTCAATACAATATAAGGAATTAGCAATTTTAATTAATTTCGTAAATCAGTTATCAGTTTAACCTCAAAGACCATAGTCTATAAAAATAACCGTCTGACATGAATGCCGACATTATTAGATAATCATAGACAAACCATGGTTTGGCCGACATCTAACATAGACTAGTAATATTCTATGGCGACAAATTATACCGACATAACCCCAAAGACTATGGCTTATAAAGATAAAATAACTAACTGACATGAATGCCGACATTGAATGGTAGACAAACAAAATTAACTTAGCCGACATCAAGAAAACTATAGACTAACAATATTCTATGGCGACACATTATACCGACACCGCGGAATGCGCGGCAAATTCAAGTAATAAGAAATGATAAGAAATGATATTTCTTACATATAATTTTAAATCTTTTTTTTTACTGGCTCGGTGGAACAGTGGTTAGTGACCCAGGTTTACTGCCTACGGTTCCAAGAGTCGTGGGTTCGATTCCCACTCGGGACAAATATTTGTGTGACGAACATCGGTGTTTGTTCCGTGTCTGGGTGTATTATTAAGTATATTTAAGTATATTTGTGTATCCACTGTTGATTCTGATACCCGTAACACGAGTGCTTAAGCTACTTACCACGGGATCAGATCAATGTATGTGATGTTGTGAAATATTTATTTATTTATTAAACTGTCATGGTTACACACATTAGAAAACTGTAACTGTCCGGGATATTAACCATGTTTTAATGAGCTCCCGATATTTCGGCACTGTTGCAAGCGCCATGATCACTGGTGAACTGTAGGACTGCGAGAATGACGGTAGGTCTACTACTAGGGTCATGGCGCTTGCTTGTCACCTTGCTGGGCTCAAACAAACCTACTTAGTTGTATCTTTTACAGCAGTTCATCTGTGACACTTACACTAGTATTAATTCTGTATCGTATGTTTTATTTATTTACCTGTATCGTCATAGTAAATAGTAACGTCCCGCCCAATGACAGCGTCGTACTGCGATATGTATGTGAGAATAGCTGGAAGAACGCCTGCCAAATCTGTGGACAAATAGAAACGATAAGGCGGCCGATCTCAATGGATATTATCAATGGAGGTTTGGTTACAAACTCACATCTTTGTGCAATGTCGCTGGCCAGACACAAGCTTAGACTTCTGGGAACGGCTTATCCGAAACCAGAAGAATATAGGCACCTTAGACCCGAGGACATCATTGCATCTTCTTCTTCTTATCGTATGGTTGATAAACAACCTGGTGTCAGAGTTTTTAAGCCGCCCGTAGGCCTCTAACATGGCTTCACACACCGTTGAAAAAATTCTCAGGTGTGCTGGTTTCCTCACGATGTTTTCCTTCACCGTTAAAGCGTCGAATGATGGTACATATGAATTTCAAATTTGAAAAACACATTGGTACCTGGCGGGGTTTGAACTGGCGACCTCTCGCATGGCAAGCACCGACCTTAACCACTCGGCCATCGACGCTTTATATCATTGCTTTAATGCATTTGATCTTCAGGGATTAGATGTATAGAGGTCGGCGTGAACCGGCCAAGATACATCTTTGTGTAGTGGAGCTATTTTTTCCTAACTGACATACGATGATGGCTTGGAGTAGCCTTGTCATCATCACCGGACTTGCGGGGGAGCGGATGGCTGATTACTGCTGTGGATGCTATGCCCGTGTCGCGGGGTTTGAACAGGCGACCTCTCGCGTGGCAAGCAACGACCTTAACCACTCGGCCATCGACGCTCACCTTTTTTTTCTTTTATCGACGCTCACATTTCTTTTTCTCTTTTCGACGCTCACCTTTTTTTCTTTTTCGACGCTCACCTTTTTTTATTTTTTCGACGCACCTTTTTTTCTTTTTTCGACGCTCACCTTTATATTTTTTTCGATGCTCACCTTTTTTTTTCTTTTTTTCGACGCCCACCTTTTTTTTCTTTTTTTCGACACTCACCTTTTTTTTTTCGACGCTCACATTTTTTTTCTTTTTTACCTCCACCATCTTATGTATGTGTACGTACCATCTTAACACTATGTCGGGGGTGGTCCAGTGCGGGCGGGCGCCGCTTGCCCGGCAGCGACAGCGCGCCCGCGCCGCCCCCGCCCCCGCCGCGCCCGCCCGCGCCCCGCTGATTAGCCCAGCTCTCGCGTGGCATGCAACGACCTTAACCAATCGGCCATCGACGCTCACCTTTTTTTTTCTTTTTTCGACGCTCCCCTTTTTTTTATTTTTTCGACGCTCACCTTTTATTTTTCTCGACGCTCACATTTTTTTCTTTTTTCGTCGCTCCTTTTTTCTGTTTTTCGACGCTCTCCTTTTTTTTTATTTTCTTCGACGCTCACCATTTTTTTTATTTTTTTCGACGCTCACCTTTTTTTTCTATTTTTCGACACTGCTTTCTTTTTTCTTTTTTTCGACGCTCACCTTTCTTTTTCTTTTTTTCGACGGTCACCTTTTTCTTTCTTTTTTAAACCGACGCTCACCATCGTATGTATGTGTACGCACCATCTTAACACTATGTCGGGGGTGGTCCAGTGCTGGTGGGCGCCGCTTGCCCGGCAGCGACAGGGCGCCCGCGCCGCCCCCGCCCCCGCCGCGCCCGCACGCGCCCAGCTGATTACTGCTGTGGATGCTCTGCACGTGTCGCGGGGTTTGAACTGGCGACCTCTCGCGTGGCAAGCAACGACCTTAACCACTCGGCCATCGACACTCACCTTTTTTTTTATTTATCGACGCTGAATTTTTTTTTTATACGCTCACCTTTTTTTTCTATTTTTCGACGCTCACCTTTTTTTTCTATTTTTCGACGCTCACCTTTTTTTTTCTTTTTTTAGACGCACACCTTTTATTTTATTTCGACGCTCACCATTGTTTTTTTCTTTTTTTCGACGCTCAACTTTTTTCTTTTTTAAACCGACCCACCAGCTATGTATGTATATGTATGTACGTACCATCTTAACACTATGTCGGGGGTGGTCCAGTGCGGGCGGGCGCCGCTTGCCCGGCAGCGACAGGGCGCCCGCGCCGCCCCCGCCCCCGCCGCGCCCGCACGCGCCCAGCTGATTACTGCTGTGGATGCTATGCCCGTGTCGCGGGGTTTGAACTGGCGACCTCTCGCGTGGCAAGCAACGACCTTAACCACTCGGCCATCGACGCTCACCTTTTTTTTCTTTTTTCGACGCTCACCATTTTTTTTTCTTTTTTTCGACGCTCACCTTTTATTTTTTTTTCGACGCTCACCTTTTATTTTTTTTTTCGACGCTCACCTTTTTTATTCTTTTTTCGACGCTCACCTTTTTTTCTATTTTTCGACGCCCACCTTTTATTTTTTTTTCGACGCTCAATTTTTATTTTTTTTTTGGACGCTCACCTTTTTTTTTCTTTTTTCGACGCTCGCCTTTATTCTTTTTCCAAGCTCACCTTTTTTTTCCTTTTTTTCGACGCTCACCTTTTATTTTTTTTTCGACGCTCACCTTTTTTTTTCTTTTTTTCGACGCTCACATTTTTTTTCTTTTTTCGACGCTCCCCTTTTTTTTTCTTTTTTAAACCGACCCACCAGCTATGTATGTATATGTATGTACGTACCATCTTAACACTATGTCTGGGGTGGTCCATGGCGGGCGGGCGCCGCTTGCCCGGCAGCGACAGGGCGCCCGCGCCGCCCCCGCCCCCGCCGCGCCCGCACGCGCCCAGCTGATTACTGCTGTGGATGCTCTGCGAACGAAATAGTGACATGGTTGACGAACATGTTAAGTTTAGCAACATTTCTACAAAAGGAGTGAACACTGTTCGTTTTAAGGTTTAACAAATTTGGAGTACTATATCTCTAGCACACTGGTAGATTTTAGGTTTAGTAAATGTTGGACTACTAATACTAATTTAGTCAGGGGATACCAGTCACAACTATCTGTCCGGTGGTTGGTGAACGGTATACGGGTAAGCGACCCCGGCTCCTCGAGCTACTATCCACTCAGTACAAATCATCCGAGGCGATTAATAAATAAATAAATAAATATCTGGGACATTTCCATTTTCCACACACGGTCATCTGACCCCAAACCAAGCTGAGCTTGTACTATGGGCGTCAGAGACTGATATACATACGTATATATATTTTCAAATACATACTTAAATACATAATCACACCCAGACACGGAACAAACACCGATGTACATCACACAAATATTTGTCCCGAGTGGGAATCGAACCCACGACTCTTAGAACCGCCAGCCAGGGTCACTAACCACTGTTCCACCGAGCCAGTCTGGTTGGTTTAGTAAACTTTCCTTGGGAGGGGGAGAGGAGAGGGGGGTGAGGGGAAGAAAAGGTAAAGGTCTGCCTACCCCTCTGGGAAAAAGGCGTGATTTTATGTATATTAGTATGTTAGTAAAGGTTCGTTAAGTGAGGAAGGGTACTAAGCCCGATAGTGACCTGGTAGTAGGGTTGCCAGATGGTAACTTATCAAATCCGGGACAATTCTACTAAAACAATGTTGGCTCGTGGTTATAATAGAAAAAAATCTTAAATGTCTATTCTAAGTACATAATCCTTACTAATCCTTACTAATATTATAAATGCGAAAGTAACTCTGTCTGTCTGTCTGTCTGTCTGTCTGTCTGTTACGCTTTCACGCATAA
Source organism: Maruca vitrata (assembly GCA_039566165.1). Taxonomy (NCBI): domain Eukaryota; kingdom Metazoa; phylum Arthropoda; class Insecta; order Lepidoptera; family Crambidae; genus Maruca; species Maruca vitrata. Next base: position 3,287,756 of record CM076941.1, on the reverse strand, counting down.
AGTACTGAACCGATTTAAACGAAATTTGGTACAGATATAGTCCAGAGCCTAGAAACGGTTATAGGCTACTTTTTAACCGACTGCGCTATAAAGAAGTAATGTTTTAGCCGTTAAACATCTCTACGCGGACGAAGTCGTCACAGCCACTGGACGGATCGAGATGAAATTTAGCATGCAGGTAGATGTTATGACGTAGGCATCCGTTAGGACAGGATTTCCCGAAATTCCCACGGGAACGCGAAATAACGGGAAAATCCTTTTGTATGAAAAATACTAACCACATAAGTTAGACGCTTGAAATTTGACATGCAGGTACCTTAATAAATTAAAAGCTTAATTGCAACAGGATATTGTAAAATTCCCACGGGAACGGGAGTAATAGGAAAAAAACTTTTGTATGAAAAAATCTTACCCGCGATATAGATAGACGATTGAGATTTGGCATGCAGGTACCCTAATGAACGTTAAGCGCCAACGCGATATTACAAAATTCCCATGGGAACGGGAGTTGTTGGGAAATAACTTCAGTATGTAAAATCCCTTACGGGGTTGAAATATATTATATAGAGTTAGAGATATACCCGAAGCGAAGCGAGGGCGGGTCGCTAGTTAACTATAGTTATAATTATAAGATAAAATACTGTGGTAGTAAATCAAACGTTAAACTAATAAGGAAAATAATGAGCACTTCGCTTAAATTACCAATTTTAAACTTTGGTAGACAATGAATACCTACTAAATGACAAATTGAATAGTAATAAACTTAAAAAAAAGGTTTCCGAAATCCGGGACAATGAGCGCTAATTACTGACCGGACACGGCCCGCAGGCCAGGTGGTGTGACGATCTGCGCAGGACGGCTGGTAGGAGCTGGATGCGAGTGGCCGAGGATAGAAAGAAGTGGCGTGCATTTGGAGAGGCCTATGTCCAGCAGTGGACAAGTATGGGCTGATGATGATGATGATGATGACTGGACACGGGACAAGAGGCAAAATTCCGGGACAATCCCGGATTTCCCGGCGGTCCGGCAAACCTACCTGGTAGACCAACATGGCGTCTACTTCTCTCGCCGCGGCTAGAAGGCACCGCGGGGACTCCTGCGTCCACATCAGACTGGCCAGAGACGCCAGTATAGGCAGCGTGCATAGCAGCAGGTATCTGGAAATAAGGAGTAAGTTAAAAATAAATAAGATAAATATATAGTATAGGGTAGGCCCGTGCTCCAGCAGTGGGGACGTATATGGGCTGATGATGATGATGATGAAATAAGATAAGTGTAAGTGGAGGATAGATGATAGATAGATAGATAAGACATTTATTCACATTCAAGATGACACAAACATAAAAAAAAAACAACAGCGAGAAAATTAAAATGACATAATAGAAATACAATAAATAATATTACAATTGAAGAGGCTAAAATTAATATATGTAAAATTTACATAGCATACAGTGACAAAAATGTACATTGCAAAATTAAAACACAGGATTAATAATTTTTTGGAATATTTGTGTCACAACAATGTGAAAAGGCGATAGCTCAGCGATATTTTGCTAAAGCGTAAGCAGCAAGAGCAAACAGCTGATTTTCAGCTACCGCCCATAATAGATCAGTTCTGAGGAATCTGAGGAAGCCATCAGTTCTACCGCATAATGGCTCCCCCCCCCCTTCAAATTACCTCATGTACAACCAGAAATTTTGGCGGTAGTACACTTTTCAAACAGATTTCTTTAAACGCCATTAGCCCCGCCCACTGGCCAATAGAAGAGCACTTAAAGAAAATCTGTCATAATCCAAGCAAAATCGTTCCAATAGTAGGAGGGCTAGCAAGAATTTTTTGGTAGGTATTTGAGGCAAGCTGAAAACTTATCCTGTACCACTCCTATTATATCCCAGTACGAAACTGCAGACCTGGCTGGTGAGTAGCGGGGCTAAAGCAAACCCCCAAAAATATTTTTCATATTTTTATTTATAACTAAAAAATAAGACTCACTAAGACAAATTATTTCGATGGAACTTCTACCTGTCAGGTGAACTGACAAATTATATTTTTTTGGACTATAAAATATATTTTTAAATAAAAAAAATTCGGGGTTTGGTTTAGCCCCGGTACTCAGCCAGGTCTGCGGGTTTGTGTTGGGATATAATAGGAGAGGTACAGGACAAGTTTTCAGCATGCCTCAAATATCTACCAAAAAATAATCGCCAGCTCCTTGACCACAATTGGGCGGGGCTTGCTCTGACAGACGCGAAATTGCCAAGCGATTTTCACCTTATAAGTGGTCGACCGCCAGCGTTGCCGATAGTACCTACAGAGCCTTAGGTAGCGCGGTAGTAAGGGGGAGCCATCTAAAGTGCTACGTGTCGTGTCCTCATGTAGCGCGAAGGCGCCTGTCACTAATAAATGGCGCTACAGTATATTGTTGGGGGGGGGGGGGGGGGGAGGTCAATTTTTTGTTTTTTTCTAACTGACTGCGACGATTTCTCGGTTGATAGTCGCTCCAGCCGTACCTATGCCGATTAATCAATCTATTAGCAATATTCGATTATAAATGGCGCCACCCTACATTGGTTGGCCTAAGGGAGCGGGGGCAGAACTACCCAACACACTCGGCACTACGTACCTGTGCCAGGCGCTGGAGAGCTCCCGGTCTGCTGACTGGGGGAGTCCCTTTTTTTTCTATCTGACTTATGGGAGAGGAAAGTGGGTTACTTTTTCGCTTTTTTTTTTCAACTTCCAAAAAAAAAAAACAGAATTTTTTTTTTTTTATAACCTATACAAATTTTTTGTTCAACTTAAAAAAAAAAAAAGGAAAAAAAAATTTTTTTTCTAAGCTATACAAAAAAAAAATTGTCGGGGTAACTTTTTTGTCTTTTTTTTTTCCTAACCGGTGCCGAGTGTGTTAACACTCGGCACCAGGTACCTGTGCCAGGCGCTGAAGTGCTCCCGGTCCTCGTGCAGCGCGGCGGCGCCGGTGGGCGGGAGCGCGGCGGCGGCGGGCAGGGCGGGTAGCGCGACCCGCCGCAGGGTGCGGGGGCAGAACTACCTAACACACTCGGCACCAGGTACCTACCTGAGCCAGGCGCTGAAGTGATCCCGGTCTGCTGACTGGGGGGGTCACTTTTTTTCTGACTTTTTTTTTCAACTTCCAAAAAAATTAAAAAAAAACACAAAAAAAAACCCAAAAAATTAAAAATACACAAAAAAAAAATAAAACAAAAAAAAAAAAAAAAAAAAACAAAAAAAATAAAAAAAAAACACAAAAAAGCTAAAAAGAAAAAAATTTTTTTTTAAAATTTCTACAAAAAAAAACCATTTGGGGGGGTAACTTTTGTGCTTTTTTTTTCCTACCTAACACACTCGGTCCTAGTTACCTGTGCCAAGCGCTGAAGTGCTCCCGGTCCTCGTGCAGCGCGGCGGCGCCGGTGGGCGGGAGCGCGGCGCGCGCGAGCCCCGCGGCGGCGAGGGCGCCCAGCGCGGCAGCGGCGGGCAGAGCGGGTAGCGCGACCCGCCGCAGGGCGCGGGGGCAGAACTCGGCTAGGTAGGTGTACGAGGTGGGGATTATGCCGCCGGAGCCGAAGGACGAGCAGAACCTGTGGGGAAACGAGATATACACCTACTTAGTTTACTTCATATAATATCAATACATAGAGTATAAAACAAAGTCGCTTTCGCTGTATGTCCGTATGTATGTATGCTTAGATCTTTAAAACTACGCAACGGATTTTGATGCGTGATAGAGTGATTCCTAAGGAAGGTTTGTATGTAAAATTTACCCGAAGCGAAGCGAGGGCGGATCACTAGTCTATACTAGTCTATACTAATCTATACTAATATTATAAAGAGGAAAGATTTGTATTTTTGTATGTTTGTAATGAATAAACTCAAAAACTACTGGACCGATTGCAATAATTTTTTCACCATTAGAAAGCTGCATTATTCAGAAGTAACATAGGCTATATTATATTTTTTTTTAAATTAGGGATCCTTACTAAAACTCCAATAATGTAACCCAAGGTGTAAAAAATAGACCTGAAAAATTCCTTACGTCGCCTACGCTGCGAAAACTATTGAAGATAGAACAAAACCATTTACTAAGACTTTGCAGAACTCATCATTATCTACAAAAAGTGTCGCGACAGCATATGTCTAAATATTATAGTTATGTCACAGCAAGCGGTTTTTTATTCTAAAAATTTAATTTATATGCCGCCGCTTGAAAGGGCTCTTTATTTGTACCTTGGTATTAATCCTTATCAAAATAAATTACTTTATATTCAAGACGGCTTCAATACCTTTTTATTACTTTTTGAATTATTCAATTCGGACGTTTAATTCGGAAGATATCACGAGTTTAAAAATGCAAGTATTAGAAAAAAGTCGCGTGGTTGCCGCCACCGCGCTCAGCTAGCCAGCATGCGATGTAGGCTCCATGTAAGCGTCACTGGGGTACGGGGGAGTCAATGTAATATGTAATATAATAATAATATAATATTATAAAGAGGAAAGGTTTGATTTTTTGTTTGTTTGTTTGTTTCGAATAGGCTCCGAAACTACTGCACCGAAAAAATCTTTCACTGTTGGAAAGCTACACTATCCCTTAGTGTCATAGGCTTTTTTTAGATAAAAAAAAATAGATTTCTCTTACGGGGTTAAAATAATATATTACATAGAGATAGAGATATCCCCGAAGCGAAGCGAGGGCGGGTCGCTATGATAAATAAGTATATAACACAACATCACATTGTTGTGTAATTGTGTAATATACTTATTTATTACACGATAAAAGACAGATTATGGTGATAAATACCAAAATAATTTTGTTTTTAATGTTTCTTCCGGTTGACTAGCTTCTTGAATGGCTGAAATGATTTTGACGGGACTTTTATTGGCAGGTAGCTGATGTTATGGAGTAACTAAGACTACTTTTAAGTTAAAAATATCAAAATCCTGTAGTCCATGCGAACGAAGTCGCGGGCACATATATTATATAGAGATAGAGATATACCCGAAGCGAAGCGAGGGCGGGTCGCTAGTATGTAATATAGAAGAACAGGAACATCTGAAAAAATTGTAAACAAAAAAAAACCGCCTTCAAAAACACGACTCACTAAAAATTACAAAATAATATAATACGAACATTAATCTGGGTATGAATTTGATATGTTGTTGAAGGCGGTGCCGTTTATATTTCACGCAGTTTTCCTCAAAAATTTAATTGGCACCGCCTTCAACAACATATCAAATTCATACCCAGATTAATGTTCGTATTATATTATTTTGTAATTTTTAGTGAGTCGTGTTTTTGAAGGCGGTTTTTTTTTGTTTACAATTTTTTTCATCCTTTTTAGTGTTAATTTTTTTTACACCCTATTAGTTAAGCTCACCTATAATTCTACTGATATTATAACCAGTAGTATCAATATGTACACAGATTTGAAAGAATAATCCCTTTACTCCCAACTATTAAGGAGTTGACCTTCCATCATCAGCTCAGCATCATAAAATTATGATTGCCAGAAGCAATCATCATCAGATCCTAGACTGGTCAACCTAATAGTTTAGCTCACCTGTAATGCTACTGATATTATAACTAGTAGTCTTAATATGTATACAGTATTAAAATAATTATTCTTTTACTCATAACTATTAAGGAGTTGACCTTCCATCATCAGCTCAGCATCATAAAATTATGATAGCCAGAAGCAAATGCCAATATGACTTCAGATAATATGCAAAACGCGGTACATGTCCCTATAAAATTTGAAGGTTGCCCTCGATTTCTCCAGGATCCCATCATCAGATCCAAGACTGGTGAAAATGGGACCACCTCGGAAGTGAACTCTATCCAACCAAAAAAAATTTTTTGAAATCCGTCTATAATTGACGAAAATATCGGTGAACATACATAAAAAAAAAAAAAAAAAAAAAAAAATATTATACATACAGACGAATAGAGAACCTCCTCCTTTTTTTGAAGTCGGTTAAAAACAGCATTATCTGGTTTACTAGATAAGCCATGCTGAGATGTTTCCTTTTGCTCACCTTTATTTTAGTATTTTAAAACATTATGTAAAATTTATGAAGCAATAAACGTTTTTTTATTTTATTTATTTTTATTTTATGTATTAGAATTTGAAAAAAAATGGCATTCACGATCCCTCCTGAACGGGGACGCGATCAGGCGGGTTACAGTTAAAATTGTAAATTTACATTGAGCTTTAACAGCACAAAAACGACAAATAAAATAGATACAGGGTGTCCCAAAAAGTAGTGTCAAGCGGAAGTCCTGAGATAGAACAGCCCGTGGGGCATCCGAAACACCCCCATGTATGTTCCGCGATTTTTTATAGTTTTCGAGTTATGATTTTTTTTCTAAAATTTTAAGAACAACTGACCTAACCGACTAAAAATCTTGTAGACAAAAAAGTATTTGATTTTTTTGAGTAATTCTTTTTGCAAATCAATTTTCATGAGTTTTTCTTTAGTGCCTAAAATATTTGTCTCCATAACTTATATGGTAATTATCAAAATTATGGTACAAACTGAAAATTTATGTTCTGTAAATAATGTATGATTTTAGACTTTCGCGTTCCATTACACTAAAATATGTCTTTATGGGTCTTCACGCGATATTAGGAGTAGCAAATTACATAGCTACTTACTGCCCGACGTTTCGACTGGGTTACACCAATCGTGGTCGCGAGCGAACTGGCGCAGCCCGTCTTCGTCTGCCACAGCGGTTGTGAATTTCTTGATCCACCCCCGAACCAGCACTAATGTCATTTGTACAGCTACCCACATTTGTCTGACACACTACACTCACTGTATCCGGGTTCATATTAGACGTAACTTTCCGCGGTATGCACTTACTAATCACTGGGTTCCATGCCGATGATAACTTGAATCCATCTTCCCTATTGAAATTTCTGTGCTTCTTAATTTCAATAGCTTCTCACTTACTATTCTTGTGTGATAGTGACGATCTGTTGAGAGGACCTTCGGGTCATGTAGCTCCATCCAATGATTACTACCCATTTCCAATAGGTGCTCAGCGACCGCGGACTTGTTCGTTTGTCGATTTTTAACAGCTGCAATATGTTCTTTCACCCTCGCGGCTATAGCCCGTTTGGTTTGTCCAATATAAGAACTACCACAACTGCAATCGATTTTATATACACCCGGAGTTTGGAAGGGAATAACGTCTTTCGGTGTACGCAACATTTTTGACATTTTATTTAACGGAGTATATACAGTCTTAATGGAGTACTGTTTTAGGACTGTTCCAATCTTATCCGTTATACCTCTAATATAAGGTAAAAATGCTGATTGCCGATTAACCTCTGGGTTCCCTTCCCTTGTATTTCGCCTTCTAGTCCGCCCCGGCGTCCTATATCCGTTGCGTTTCAGTACCTCCTGAACATGCACGAGCTCTGCCTGTATATGCTCAGGGTCACATAGATCATACGCCCTATTTATCAACGAAGACACAACAGATTGAAGGTGTCTGGGGTGGTGGTGTGAAGAGGCATGTAAATACCTGTCCGTGTGTGTAGGTTTTCTGTATACAGAGTTTACACTTAATGACCTCAAGGCACTCCTTTAGCGGGACATTAGTAAAAAGCGACTCAACATCAAAACTAACCATAATGTCTCCGGGTTCTAGCCTGATGTTCTTTATAATATCCCGAAAATGATATGAATCTTTCACAAAAGACGGTGTACCCCCAACTAACGGCTGCAACACTCCAGCTATATGTTTCGCCAGGTCATAGGTAGGCGAGTCGATCGAGTGTAAACTGGAAGATCATGAGTTGCCTAAAGAGTATATTGTTCTGATTGAAAATTGTTTAGACGGAAATTACCTTTTATTCAGAGAGCAGTACTACCTTCAGATCGACGGAGTGGCAATGGGCAGCCCTTTGGCGCCGGTTATTGCCAATATCTGGATGGAACATTTTGAAAATCAAGCATTACGCAAGGGACCTTGTACTGTGAAACTGTGGAAGAGGTACGTTGATGATGTATTTTGCATCATCAGCGGTAGTCAACTAGAGGTCGAACAATATTTGACACATTTGAACTCGCTACACTCGAAAATAAGGTTTACATATGAACTGGAGAAAGATAGATCCTTGGCCTTCTTGGATATGAAAATTTGTGCGAAACAGGATGGGACCCTGGCTCACTCTGTATACAGAAAACCTACACACACGGACAGGTATTTACATGCCTCTTCACACCACCACCCCAGACACCTTCAATCTGTTGTGTCTTCGTTGATAAATAGGGCGTATGATCTATGTGACCCTGAGCATATACAGGCAGAGCTCGTGCATGTTCAGGAGGTACTGAAACGCAACGGATATAGGACGCCGGGGCGGACTAGAAGGCGAAATACAAGGGAAGGGAACCCAGAGGTTAATCGGCAATCAGCATTTTTACCTTATATTAGAGGTATAACGGATAAGATTGGAACAGTCCTAAAACAGTACTCCATTAAGACTGTATATACTCCGTTAAATAAAATGTCAAAAATGTTGCGTACACCGAAAGACGTTATTCCCTTCCAAACTCCGGGTGTATATAAAATCGATTGCAGTTGTGGTAGTTCTTATATTGGACAAACCAAACGGGCTATAGCCGCGAGGGTGAAAGAACATATTGCAGCTGTTAAAAATCGACAAACGAACAAGTCCGCGGTCGCTGAGCACCTATTGGAAATGGGTAGTAATCATTGGATGGAGCTACATGACCCGAAGGTCCTCTCAACAGATCGTCACTATCACACAAGAATAGTGCGAGAAGCTATTGAAATTAAGAAGCACAGAAATTTCAATAGGGAAGATGGATTCAAGTTATCATCGGCATGGAACCCAGTGATTAGTAAGTGCATACCGCGGAAAGTTACGTCTAATATGAACCCGGATACAGTGAGTGTAGTGTGTCAGACAAATGTGGGTAGCTGTACAAATGACATTAGTGCTGGTTCGGGGGTGGATCAAGAAATTCACAACCGCTGTGGCAGACGAAGACGGGCTGCGCCAGTTCGCTCGCGACCACGATTGGTGTAACCCAGTCGAAACGTCGGGCAGTAAGTAGCTATGTAATTTGCTACTCCTAATATCGCGTGAAGACCCATAAAGACATATTTTTCTGTAAATAATGTCTTACAATTTCAACGTTAAATTTAAAATATTAGGAGATAGTTGCATGGCTCCTAAGTAACTTTAAAAACTGTGCCAGACTCTCAGCTTTCATAATCATTAATAAAAACTGGTACTCAATGGGCTACTTTTGCTGAAATCGGACTTCAAAGACAGAGAGGTGGAAAAATCATGAAATTTGCCATTTGAATACGAAGAATTATTATTTGGACATTTTATTATTTCTAAAGTTAATAAGATTGTTAACAATCAAAATTATACCAGAAATGTTAAGAAATAACCACTTGAAAGTTTAATTTGTGATACTTAAAAAATTTATTAAGTTTAAAAATGGGGACTTTATTGAAAAAAAAAGTAATTGTTTTTGATTATTTATTGTAAAAAGTTTATAAGTAAAAGTTAATTAAAGTCCGTAAAGAAAGCAAAGTTCGTCAAGTTCGTCGTAACAAAGGTATTGCATGTGAAAAAAGTGTAAGCGCAATGAAACATAAATTAAACAAAAAAACCGGCCAAGTGCGAGTCGGGCTCGCGCACAAAGGGTTCCGTAGCAGCAAATATAATAAAAATCAACCTATCTCAAAAACTATAAGAGATACTTTGATCAAACCAAAAATCGTTGAAAGAGTTAATTAGCATGCATCACCTCTATTTTTTTTAGAATTTTATACCCCGTAGTTATAAAAATAGAGGGGGGGGGGGACATACTTTTTACGACTTTGAGAGCTGATATCTGAAAAACCGTTCACTTTAAGAAAAATGTTTTTTAGAAAACTTTATATCATTTTAAAAGACCTTTCCATTGATACCCCACACGGGTATGTACATCGAAAAAAAAAATTTCATCCCTCAGTTACATGTATGGGGGGCCCCACCCCCAATTCTTTTTTTTACTATTTAGTGTCATATTTTTGTAGCGGTTCATACAACACATATTCCCATCAAATTTCATCACTGTAGTACTTATAGTTTCCGAGTAAATCGGCTGTGACAGACGGACAGACGGACATGACGAAACTATAAGGGTTCCGTTTTTGCCATTTTGGCTACGGAACCCTAAAAAAGCATCCAAATGTTTGCATCTAAGTGCTCTTGCATTAAATTTAGGTTTGTTAACAAACTGACTAACTTTCGGAATAATAAAATGTCCAATTAATGCTTGTTCATCAAATGGCTAATTTTATGATTTTTCCACCTCTCTGTCTTTGTAGTCCGATTTCAGCAAAAGTAGCCCATTAAGTACCAGTTTTTATTAATGATATGAAAGCTGAGAGTCTAGCTCAGTTTTTAAAGGTACTTAGGAGCCATGCAGCTACCTCCTAATATTTTAAATTTAACGTTGAAATTGTAAGATATTATTTACAGAACGTAACTTTTCAGTTTGTACCATAATTTTGATAATTTCCATACAAGATATGGAGACAAATATTTTAGGCATTAAAGAAAAACTCATGAAAATTGATTTGCAAAAAGAATTACTCAAAAAAATCAAATACTTTTTTGTCTACAATATTTTTAGTCGGTTAGGTCAGTTGTTCTCAAAATTTTAGAAAAAAAATCATAAATCGAAAACTATAAAAAATCGCGGAACATACATGGGGGTGTTTCGGATGCCCCACGGGCTGTTCTATCTCAGGACTTCCGCTTGACACTACTTTTTGGGACACCCTGTATATTGGGTCTTATAATGCGTAAATTTTAAACTGCCATCGTTTAGATTGGATTAGAACACATTAGAAAACTGAACTAAAAAAAAGCGTCGATGGCGTGGTTAAGGTCGTTGCTTGCCATGCGAGAGGTCGCCAGTTCAAACCCCGCCAGGTACCGATGTGTTTTTCAAAATTTTAAATTCATATGTACCATCATTCGACGCTTTAACGGTGAAGGAAAACATCGTAAGGAAACCAGCACACCTGAGAAGAAATTCTAAGTTTGTGTAGTCGACCAACCCGCACATGGCCAGCGTGATCGACTAAGGCCTTATCGCCCTAGTTTAGGGTAGGCCCGTGCCCCAGCAGTGGGGACGCATATGGGCTAATGATGATGATGAGAAAACTGAAACTATCCGGGACTGCAGGTCGCTAGGGGCGAGCTGTCTACTGAAGCAGACACTAGCTCTATTACTATAGGTAAGCGCCATCTATTGGTCAAATTTAGTACTAGCTAGTCAGATGTGGAGCCAGTCCTGCTAGTCACACGTAGTAAGTGGACTGCGCTGCCATTCACATACAATGCAGGCGCTGGTGGCTGGGACCCAGGAGTTTAGTTCCTCATTTCTGCCACGTGTCATATATTTTTTAAAGTTTTTGATAAAGTTTGTTTTGTTTTAAAGACTAAGAACTTTTCTGTTTGCTAATAAGTGTTTGTTAATCAAATTTAGTTCACAGCTTAATATTGATTTTTGAACCCTTCCAGCTAATGTTTTCCCTCCCTCCTATGATCCCGGGCTCTTCAGGCGGGGCGTGGAACGGCATTTAAGCAGGCCTTCAGGGTGAATGCGACAGGCTCAACATGGTCTATTGTGCCTGTCGACCTCATATGTGGATCTGCCGCTTACCATCAGAAAGAGTGGGGTGGGTCTTGATAGCCTTATATATCAAAAACTGCCTCGTTGGTCTATTCGTAGCAAGTGCTGCGTTAGGACCGAGAGGTCCCCGGTTCGAGTCCGGGGTCGGGCAAAATTTGTGTGAGTTTTTCTGTTGCGAAATTACTCAGTCCGGAGTTAGGAAGTTGGCGGTTGAACGCCCGTGCCTCGGAAAGCACGTTAAGCCGGTGGTCCTGCGCCCGATCTCTCATCGGTCATGTCGGATTGCCGTCTCACCGAACTATGAGAGTAAGGGAATAGAGAGTGCACTTGTGTTTGCGCGTACACTTATGCACTATAATAATTATGTCCTGCGCACTTGGCTGATCTCAATTGAGATCGGCCGCCATGGCTGAAATCGGTCGGACGCCTTATTATATACTAGCTGTGCCAGCGACTTCGTTCGCGTTTCCCCCGTTTTTTACACATTTTCCATTGTATCTTTGCTAATATTGGTCGCAGCGTGATGTTATATAGCCTAAAACCTTCCTCGATAAATGGTCTATACAACGCAAAAAGAATTTTTCAAATAGAACCAGTAGTTCCTGAGATAAGCGCGTTCAAACAAACACACAAACTCTTCAGCTTTATAATATTAGTATAGATAATATTAGTATAGATATAAAAAAAAAGTATCCCACCTGGCCATCATGAAGGTCCCGTACGTAGGCATCACAGCTGCTATGGCGGCGAAGACTGCATTGACTGCGAGGCACGAAAGAAGCGCCCGTCGCCGGCCCAACCGCTCGCCTAAAGGCGCCCAGCCTAGCGCCCCGAGGGAGCTGCCTACCAGGCTTATAAGCACTGCGGACAATGGACCAAGTTAGATCTACATACATCCTTACTAATATTATAAAGGTGAAAGTTTGTATGTATGGATGTATGGATGTTTGTTACTCTTTCACGCTCAAACGACTGAACCGATATTCATGAAATTTGGTATGATGGTAGCTGGCACTCTGGAATAACATATAGGCTACTTATTTTTACTTTTTTTTTTAATTCAACCCCCCCGGGGTTTACAATTGTTGTTGGTATGGAGGTAGCTGGCACACTGGAAAGACACCAGCGCTACTTTTTTTTTCAAAATTCGACCGGGGTGGGGTGGAACGTACTATGGGAGAACGTTGACGGAACTTTCACTAATAAATAACAAATTTTACAAGGCATGTAGGCTATTTTAATACATCATTGCTACTAGAACCCATTAATACGCGGACAAAGTCGCGGGCGGCCGCTAGTACATACATAAAATCACGCCTTTTTCCCAAAGGGGTAGGCAGAGATCACTTCCAGCGATCCACTTTACACCTCTGTGGGAAACGTGACGTGACGGGTTGTGGACCACGTCGCCGCCATTCTGACTTGTGCATTGTTTTAACAAGGTCATTGCGTTCCCACGAGTAGCAAGGATATATGAAGTTAGATCTTCTTTATTCTTTTTCCTAGCTGACTTACGATGGTGGCTTGGAGTAGAGTTGATATCATCACCGGACTTGCGGGGGAGCGGATGGCTCTCACCCCTAATGTTAGAGAAAAGCAACGATCACCATTGCCGACAATGTAGGGTAGGGTAGGCGAACCAATGGCACGCGACATAATATTTTGGGCACGTCGCCGATCCTAAAACATATTATGTATAATATGTGTTAAGTGGGTATTTTGTGACGATTGAACGTTGCTAGTAGTTGTAGTTATGTATATTTTCCAAATAATCAGAAAGTCAAAATTATTTGATGGCACATCAATGACACGATTCAAACATTTTCAGCAGAAAAATTGTAAACAAAAAAAAAACCGCCTTCAAAAACCCGACTCACTAAAAATTACAAAATAATATAATACGAACATTTATAATAATCATCTGGGTATGAATTTTTTATGTTGTTGAAGGCGGTGCCGTTTATATTTCATACAGACAAGCACAGAGTGCTTCATTTTCCTCAAAATTTTGATTGGCACCGCCTTCAACAACATATAAAATTCATACCCAGATGATTATTATAAATGTTCGTATTATATTATTTTGTAATTTTTAGTGAGTCGGGTTTTTGAAGGCGGTTTTTTTATGTTTACAATTTTTTTTCATACTTTTTAGTGTTACATGTTTTTTTTCACCCTATTAGTTCAGCTCACCTGTAATACTACTGATATTATAAACTAGTAGTCTTAATATTGGGGGGTAAGGGGGAGAACGGACCTAAGATCTTTCCGGCCCCAACTGTCACCCTCACCTGCTCGCACTGGTGGTTCGTATGAATAGCTAGTGGCGACAGCTTCCGGGCTGTCGCGGTGCCCCCTGCTAGATAACGGACGAGGCTCTGGCGACCGAGCAATGGCGGTATAACCATACACCTGCCCGGACAACCGAGTGGAAGAGGCTACAGCGGCCTTGGGATTTAAATAGTCTCTAAAATGTTTGGCGCAGAAGGCAAGGGGAAACCACTGCGGCTACTTTCCCAAGAAAGTCACATGAGAGCACTAATAAATGAGACACGATCGCCCTGCGAACCGATTAGCGACCGGCGCTGCGTTGCTTCCGGGGCGCGCAGTGTGAAGTTGGCTACCGGCCATGGCAGGGTAGGAGACCAGGCCCTCCATGGAAACTCTGCAACTGGAACCCAAATCAAGCTACGACACCCCCAGACGATAGGAACTTGGAATGTGCGCGGTTTGAATTATCCAGGGAAACTTGCCATACTGGAACGGGAAGTAGATAGAGTCGGTGTGAACATCTGTGGTCTAAGCGAGACACACTGGAAGGGCAGCGGACATTTATTGACAGACCATCATGTCGTTTACTTTTCTGGCAATGACATCAGCAGAAGCAACGGCGTGGGATTTCTTATACCGATAAATCAGAAAAATTGCGTAATGGGGTACGAGCCGGTAAGCGATAGAATTATCAGCATTAAGATAAAATCATCACCGATGAACCTTAACATCGTTCAGGTATATGCCCCTACCTCTGCCGCAAGTGACGAGGCAATCGAGAAGTTTTACTCCGAATTAGAATCAACAATAGCGAAGGTACCTAATAGAGAGCTATTAGTCATCCTAGGAGACTTGAACGCTAAGATCGGAGAGAACGCTGGTCAGCTAAGCAAATGCGCCGGAAGATTTGCGCTCGGAAAACGAAATGAACGAGGTGAGCGCTTACTCCAATTCGCTTCAGAAAATGACCTGCTAATTGCGAATAGTCTCTTCCAACACCACCCTCGAAGGTTGTATACATGGTTATCGCCTGATGGAAAAACTCGCAACCAGATCGACTACATCATGGTACGGTCGCGATGGAGATCATCCATAACAAATGCCCATACACTACCTGGGGCTGACTGTGGGTCTGACCACCAACTCTTGATCTTGAAGCTAAAACTAAAACTAACAGCAGCCAGATTCATCAAGAAAACGAGGAAACTCGAAGTGAAAGATGCTCTGAGATTTCGTTCAATTGTGGAACGGAATTGGTCAAAATGGTCAGAAGCGGATCTGGCTAACGAAACACCCGACGCACTATGGGGCCGCGCTAAGACACTCATCGTTTCAGCAGTCTCAGAGGCAACACCACCAATTAAATCCCATAAAAAACAACACTGGATGACTGATGACACCTTCAAACTCGTCGATAAACGCCAGAAGATGAAAGCAGCGGGAGCTGATATTAAAGATCTCAATAAAATGTCGGCAAACATACAACTCAAATGCAGACAAGATCATAATAACTACCTGCGCAATATTTGTACAGAAATCGAGGGGCATGCAGACAATTATGAGTCAAGAGACTTGTTCCACAAGATCCGTCTCATCACAAAAACGCTGCCGTCTAAAACCTGGGCTATTGAAGATCATAATGGCCAAATAGTCACTGAACTGGACAAAATCTCAGAAGTCTGGCGAAACTACTGCCAATCCTTGTTTGAAGATCCTCAGTCGCAAAATTTCACATCCACAGAGCCCACGAGTGATACGCTGGAGCCAGGTATCCTGGAATCAGAAGTAAGAGCCGCTATTCGACATCTTAAGAATGGGAAAGCCACAGGGAGAGATGAAATTCCAATCGAAACTATTCGAGCAATGGGCGAATATGGCGTTCATATCTTCTATACCATCTGCAACAAGATATGGCTCACAGGCAAATGGCCTTCAGAATGGGCTCACACAGTTTTTACTCCGCTTCATAAAAAGGGTTCGACAAAGAAATGTGGCAACTTTCGACTCATTGCCCTCATATCACACGCAAGTAAAATAATGCTACATATTATAAATGAGCGGCTGAAAGCATATTTGCTCAGGGAAATTGCGCCAGAACAAGCCGGTTTTGTAAAAGGCAAGGGAACCCGTGAGCAAATTCTCATCGTTCGTCAAATTATCGAAAAAGCTCGAGAATTCAACAAGCCAACATATATATGCTTTGTTGATTTCTCCAAAGCGTTCGACTCGGTGAAATGGCCAACGCTGTGGAAAACACTACTGGACATGGGGACACCACAACACCTCGTGCACCTGCTCAGGGGACTCTACGAAGAGGGGACAGCCTCAGTGCGGACAGATGACCTCTTTTTCCGATAATTTCCACCCAAGTGCGGGTGTGCGACAGGGATGCATAGTTTCACCTTTGCTGTTTAACATTTACACCGAGCTTATAATGCGAATCACTCTCGAAGACTGGACTGATGGTGTTGTAATTGGTGGATACATGATATCGAACTTGCGGTACGCAGATGACACCACCTTATTTGCGAGTAACGCGGACCTCATGCGGGAATTACTTCATAAAATGGAGCGCATAAGTCTAATGTTTGGATTGAAGGTTAACCGATCTAAGACCAAGATTATGATCGTGGACCGCATCAATGACAACTCGCCAGAGGTTACACAGATTGCGAACTGCGATGTGGTTCAATCATACGTATATCTTGGAGCCTTAATCTCGAACAATGGTGGTTGCGTGGATGAAGTAAAGCGTCGTATGGCCATAACCAGAACCGCGGTGGAGAAATTAAAGAAAGTGTGGAGGAATCGCAACATTACGAAAACCACCAAAGTCAGGCTCATGCGAACGTTGGTATTACCAATCTTCCTTTACGCTGCAGAAACGTGGACAGTGCGTGAGTTGGAAAAGGGGAAGATAGATGCTCTAGAGATGTGGTGCTGGAGGAAGATGCTCGGCATATCGTGGACGGAATTTCGCACCAACGTGTCCATACTCCAGGAACTTGGCATCACAAAACGTCTATCGACCATAGTACAGACGCGCACCCTGCAGTACTTTGGCCATGTCTCTAGACGCGATAACAACTCCATAGAACGGCTAGTCATACAAGGGAAAGTAGATGGAACCAGATCACGCGGCAGATCACCTATGCGCTGGACTGATCAAGTGAAATCCGCCGTAGGAAACCGCGTGTCAGACTGCGCCAGACAGTCTGCAAACAGAGAAAGATGGCGGGAGATCGTGAAGAAAGCTGTGTCCGTCCCTAACACTAACATTATGGGCGCCTCGACGTGACCACGACCGCTCTGCCAAGAGCGAAACGACAGAGAAGAAGAAGTCTTAATATGTATACAGTATTGAAAGAATTACCCTTTTACTCCAAACAATTAAGGAGTTGACCTTCCATCTTCAGCTCAGCATCATAACATTATGATTGCAAGAAGCAATGCCAATATAACTTCAGAAAATATGTAAAACGCGGTACATGTGCCTATAAAATTTGAGGGTTGCCCTCGATTTCTCCTGGATCCCATCATCAGATCCGAGACTGGTGAAAATGGGACCACCTCGGAAGTGAACTCTATCCAACAAAAAAAAAATTTTGAAATCCGTCTATAATTGACGAAAATATCGGTGAACATACATAAAAAAAAAAAAAAATAATACATACAGACGAATTGAGAACCTCCTCCTTTTTTTGAAGTCGGTTAAAAATGGGACGTTGATACATAAAGGTTCGCCAACCCTGATGTAGGGTAAGGTAAAGAAAAAATAAGAGTACTGTCAAAAGCACATGCTTAGCTTAATACCCCACGGCCAGGCAGGTCTTCTCCTGTTCTATCTCAGTTGAAGGCAGTATGGCCGGCGCGGCGTCATCTCCCATAGAACTAGTTCCGACCACGGCCGGCAGATGGCGCACGCAGACCAAGTTATTTTAACCTAACTGACTACGTTTATGACGTAAGATTTTAGACTTTCGCGTTCCATCACAGAAAATTTAAAAAAAAAATTGCCTGCCTCGTTGGTCTATTGGTAGCAAGTGCTGCGTTAGGACCAAGAGGTCCCCGGTTCGAGTCCGGGGTCGGGCAAAATTTGTGTGAGTTTTTCTGTTAAGAAATGACTCAGCCCGGAGTCAGGAAGTTGGCGGTTGCACGCCCGTGCCTCGGAAAGCACGTTAAGCCGGTGGTCCTGCGCCCGACCTCTCATCGGTCATGTCGGATTGCCATCTCACCGAACTATGAGAGTAAGGGAATAGAGAGTGCACTTGTGTTTGCGCGTACACTTGTGCACTATAATATGTCCTGCGCACTTGGCTGATCTCAATTGAGATCTGCCGCTATGGCCGAAATCGGTCGGACGCCTTACACTAAAATTAGTCTTTATGGGTCTACACGCGATATTAGGAGTAGCAAATTACATAGCTACTTACTGCGACGGGCGGCGCCAGTTCGCTCGCGACCACGATTGGTGTAACCCAGTCGAAACGTCGGGCAGTAAGTAGCTATGTAATTTGCTACTCCTAATATCGCGTGTAGACCCATAAAGACTAATACGTTTACTACGGCTTGGAGTCTTGATATAAAAACCAGATTTGCTAAGAACTTACCAGAAGACATGGTTCCGTCTTCTAGGACCGCACGCACAACTCGATATCGACAGAAATTAGTATGAACGGCGCGACAGCCTCTCTTAGTTCTTCCCTTTAGTCCACGTTCATAACTGATCTTTGGTAACCAGATACGAACATGGAATTTTTTTCTTGCTTGATAACCAGTTACAAAAATGGAATTTACTTTTCGTTTTTGTAACCATGAGTCGTAACCAGCTACGAAAATGGTTTTTGTTTTCTCTGTTCATAACTGGTTATCAATTATTAATATTTTTTCACTTTCATAGCTGAGTTTACGAGAACATTTTCGTAGCTGGTTACGACTCATGGTTACAAAAACGAAAAGTAAATTCCATTTTTGTAACTGGTTATCAAGCAAGAAAAAAATTCCATGTTCGTATCTGGTTACCAAAGATCAGTTATGAACGTGGACTAAAGGTCTTATTCTATCTACGAGTAGTTCCGACCGCGGCCGTCAGACGGCGTGCACATAGGATTGTTTTTTATTTCCTTACATTTGCCATCATCACCGGAGTTCCTAGTCACTCACTCACCGAGCCAGGTCTTTTGCTGCGGGCGCACGCACAGCTCGATCACGGTTGGATGCAGTGCGGCCGACGCGGCAACCCCTCCCTACAAACTAGTATCGACCGCGACCGTTAGATGGCGCCCCCACCAGACGAGCTAGTTCCATCCGCGGCCGGCAGATGGCGCCCTCACAAGACGAGCTAGTTCCGACCGCGGCCGAGAGAGAGCTTTTTTTTTATTTCTTTGCCGGCTCCGACGATGTCTATTATATGGTTCTCTATTTCATCTCATAAAATTTTTATCCATAATTTTACTTCTCATAATGTTTTATGTCCGAATCATCATTTGCCCGAATGATCATTATCCCTAACTACATTTATCATAATATCACTTGCCCTAAAATCGAAATCCCTAAATATTGTTTACCCTAAAATCTTTTTCCATAAATATCACAATCTATAAAGTTTAAAAGACATAAAAGGCTTTTCCATAAACGTCATAAGTCCGAAAGTACTAAAGATCCTAAAATGTTTTGCTATAAATATTACAATCCATAATATGTGAAATGCACAAAAATGCTATTCTATAATTTGTTACAAATCCTAAATATTCATTTGACAAACGAGACATTTAACAACAGTACCATCTTACAAAAACTGACTTATTATGTGTGACGAACATCGGTATATATAAATATAATTATTTTTATTTGTGTATCCACTGTTACATAGAAATTAAACAGTAGTAAATATTTTCTGGCGCTTCGCCGGCCGCTGCCGCGGCATCGTTTCGCTTCGCTCGCTCGGCTCGCGAGTTTTATGGTCACCAGTTCTAACCTAACCTAACCAAAATTCTAACCTTACCTAACCAAATTTATCAAAATAATGATTTTCCAAATATAGTGTTTTAATTTGACCCGTACCATATCTATTATCAGATCGATTAATAAAAGAAACATTTGCCAAATAAAACATTTTATCAAACTTTTTAGACCAATAGTAGTTTGGTATATGATAACTCAGTTGTTAAATATTCATTTTGCAAAATAATTATTTTTAAAATGAAAATTTAACTGTTGATAATTTGGTCAAAAAGTCAGTCATTTATAAAATGATGATTTGACGAAACCATTTTTTGGCCAGACATTTTTTGAATAAAACAAAATTATAAGTAATCATTCATAATTCGGACTAATAATATTATGATAAAGCTCCATTCGTAGTAACGAACATTATACTATGTAACACTTCGGGCATTTAACTTTATAGCAAGTAATTTTAGGAGATTTGATTATTATAGAAATCGATATTATGACAAAAAATGATTAGAATTAAAGACAATTAGGGATTATGAAATTTCGTACATTCGAACATTATGGGTTTTGATGATTATAGCAAACGTGTTAGGGATTTTGATTTTCGGACAAACGATTTTCGGATAAGAAACAGACTCCCCTATTATATAAATAATTTAACAAAAGACTTTAAATAATGACGGTAATCAACATGTCCTTCGAGCTCCGTATTTAAATCTAATTATAATTCAAATTTCTAGTTTTCTGGCTCTAAACATAGTTATTTCTGTTAAGTTTAGTTTAATACTCAAGTGATAATGTTAGTAAAGTGATAAGTTCCGTAAATACAGAAAAAAGTGACTATAAAACTATTCGTGTGTGGGTGTGGCTAAATGTCATAAAATACAAAAAACTATTATAATCCTAGTAAAATATAAGTGAAAAAAGTCAGAATTTACTGGACAATAAATAAAAGTGATTATTAGTGTGAAATAGCATGATTAATCAGATTATGCGGACATTACTTAAGGTTATAAGAACTCTGATCATTATCGGAATTTTCGCAAAGCACTGCCATCTACCGGATGCTTCTTGTACTGCATGATCACAACAAGTTTTACATACTGCCTATTGATTGATAAGTTGCTTTTTGCACGAAGCTAGTTCAGTTAACTCTCGCAAGATGTCTCTAGTATGCTTTAAATGTAAGAAAAATATAACAAATAAGCAAATTTTGGTTTGTTCTATTTGTGATAAATTTTTTCATATTGATTGCACGAGTGTTTCGTTTGCACGTTATCGAAATATGACTTCAGAACATAAAAAAGCCCATAGATGTCACCCCTGCTTAGAGAAACTTACGTCATTTCCTACAGACTCCAACAATTTCAAAAAACAGACTTGCATGCAATCTAAGTCATATACTCCTAAATTAAATATGCTACATGATGCTCGCAACCAGAGCCCAATTTTAAGGCTTAATAATACGACCCGAAACAAATTTAAAGTGAATATTGCTACCAATAATTCATTTCAAAGTCTATCTAATGATGAAGAAGAATACACATCACTAGTTTCAACACCTTCGACATCCCGTCAAGCAATTAACAGGAGTTTCTCAGATCTCCGCTCTAATGCCAACTACGATATAGAAGAATTAAAAGAAAAAATCGCTAAACTAGAAGAAAAACTCGAGAAGGCTGAGACTGAAATAGACACTCTTTCAAGAAAAAATATCACACTCGAGAAGTTAATAGAACATTATGAGAAATCAAATAATTCAAGCGATATAAGTAAATGTCCAAAGAAGAATACTCCAAAGATCATGCAACAGGATACCCCTAACATATCTTCCAGGTCTCCTAGTACTGAACATTGCAACATACCTGAACACCAAACAAATATACAAACTCTAAATTCACATGCAAAGCTTTTTAGCCGTAAATCTTCTGAACCACTATCAAAGGGGCCAGTTTCTCCTGTACCACCAAAGATGGGCGCAAGCAGTTCTCCGCACCTGAACAAAACACACCGCATACATATCCTAGGAGATGAACACATGAGTGGACTCTCAGTGGCTCTTCTTAATTCTAGATGTGGAAAATGGAACGATAAGTATAAACCAAATGGACACATAATGCCAGGTGCAACGAGTTCCGAGTTCTTAAAGTTATGTGATTCGCTAGCAGAAAGCCTATCAAATGAGGATTACGTAGTCCTTGGTTTCGGCAATAATGACAATGACATTAATAAATTCCATGCAAATTTATGTATAGCCATAAGTAAATTAAGTAAAGCTTCTATCTTAATCGCTCCTATAAATTGTAACCCATACTTGAACGAAAACACTCTGAATTACAATATTAAATTATGGACTGGACACTTCGATAATTGTACCTTTTTAAAACCGATCTCAATGTATAAAACAAGTGTATATAATATCAAGACAATTAGTAACTGTATTAATATAACTATTGACTCATGTCAATATAAAAGTGAATTTTTATCTTTTGGTAGCATCAAAAAACACATGAAATGTATCCAAAAAGGACAAAATGTAAACAATAACATGCAACCAAGTAGTACTTCTTCTATCTGTATTCCCAAAAAAGGGACTATTCCGTATTATTTTAAAAGAATCAATATTAACAAAAACAATTCTAAAAGTGAAATAATAGAAAATAGTTGCTTTTTTCGTCAATAATGTAATCAATATTCCAAAAAAGAATATGAATGATGTAAATACTTCAATTAATGTAATTACAAATGACACAAGTCAATCTGATTTAAAAAACTTCTGTGTATTTCATCAGAATATAGGAGGCTTATTAGGAAAGTTAGATGTGATAAATGTAACATTAAGTGAGTTTAACCAGAAAAAACAGCCATTAGACGTTCTTTGTTTTAGTGAAACTTTTGTTAAAAAAGGTTTAGAAAACAATATAAGGGTACTTAACTATAAGTTAGCGACAGCATACTGTAGAATGAAAGGAAGAGGAGGCACAGCCATTTTAATAAGAACGGATCTTGAATATAAACCAATCCCTTACATATCAAATCTAGCAGTAGATTATTACTTTGAGTGTTGTGGCATTGAACTAGTAAAAGCCAATCTCATCGTAATTGTTATTTATAGGATTCCAGAGCAAACTAAGTCTCATGTTAGTATATTTATGCAAAAGCTTGAGAATGTCTTGTTATATTTATCAAATAGGCATAAAAAAAAGAAAATAGTCATTTGCGGAGACTGGAACATAAATATCAAATTCATTTTCACAAGATCTGAAAAGCACCTTCGCTAACTTTAATTGTATACTTCACATAAAATCACCCACCAGAGTCAATTCTTGTATAGACCAAATTGCAACAAATTTTAGGAAGGTAGAACCACGGATTCATGAGTTGTGTCTTTCTGACCATGAGACAGCGCAAACAGTGAGTTTCAATGTAAATAAGAATAGTAGAACAATTCAATGGCTTGAACATAAGAGAGATTACTCTGCCGAAAATACGAAAAAATTTGTAGCGTGTATAAATGCTCTCTCGTTTTCAGAGGTCACAGATAGTACAGATTGTGAAATTTCTTTTAAATCGTTTTATGAGCTTGTGTGCCTTTTTTATAACTTATGCTTCCCAATAATTAAAGTACAGATGAGTAATAAACACACAAATATTAAATGGCTTTCACAGGGTATCAAAAAATCATGTTTGTACAAACGGAAACTATATAAAAAAAGTAGAACATATGGCGAGCATCGAAAAACAAATATAAAATTTACAATAGTATTTTGAAGAAATGTATATATAGAGCTAGAAAATTAAGTAATCATAAGTTTATAAAAACTCATAAAAATACATGCTTAGCAACCTGGAAAACGATTAGCGAAATTACCTCAAATACAGTTCTTGACAATGATATTAGCCTACTAAAGTACAATAATAAAACTTTTAATGATCCACAAGATATTTGTATTTTTTTAAACAATTATTTTATTGAATTAACTAATAATAATCAGACATCTAAAACTAATACTACTTCAAACATCCGAAGTTATCAATCTACTATATTCTTAAAACCTACGGATGAGGAAGAAATTTATAGCTTAATAATGTCTTTAAGAAATAGTAGGACTAGCGGGTATGATGATATTACTACTAGATTTATAAAATCTGTGGCTAGAGCGCTGTCTCGCCCCTTGTCTCACATAATTAATTTATCCTTTATTCAAGGCATATTTCCTGATAAACTTAAATTGTCCATTGTTAAACCTCTCTTCAAAAAAGGTGATCGTCTCGATCCTAACAACTATAGGCCTATAACTATTGTTCCTATTATCTCAAAAATTTTCGAAAAGGCAATGTATATTAGAATCGTTGATTTCTTAGATAAATTTAATATATTAGAATCTAATCAGTTTGGTTTCCGAAAAGGTCGTTCCACAGAATTGGCATGTTTTAATTTGATTAAAATTATAACTGAGTCATTAAATAATAAAGTACCAATTATGTCAATATTTCTGGATATGACCAAAGCATTTGACTTTGTAGAACACAAAATACTTCTTCATAAACTTGAAGCTTATGGGATTAGGGGTACAGCCATCGACTGGTTTAAAAGTTATTTGTTAAATAGGAAGCAGGTCACCGAAATTACAAAAATTGAAGAGTCTGGGAATAAATTAGTAAAAACTAAATACCAATCACATCTGCAATGTAATACTTCAGGCGTGCCGCAAGGAACCATTCTAGGACCAATTCTATTTTTGATTTACATCAATGACCTTCCACTGGCATCACAACATAACTGCATCTTATTCGCAGATGATACAACGTTAATAGTTAAGGGTGATAATATTAACGAATATGAGAGAAATGTTAATAATGCTGTTAACGATGTTATCAACTGGATGAAAAATAATAATCTTAATGTTAACCTCACTAAGACAAATTTTATACAATTCAGGTCTTACAAATCTAATCCCGTAAAAATTAACATTAATCATAACAATATTACAGTTGAAGAAACAAATAGGTAGTGTAAAATTCCTAGGTATTCACATTGACCAACATTTAAATTGGAAGGATCATATTGAATCTCTTTGTAATAGATTGGACAGATTTGTATATGCTTTGAGGACCTTAAGAAATACCGTGTCAATAGAGGCCGCATTGACAGCTTATTATGGTTATGTATTCTCAGTCCTCAATTATTGTCTAGTTGTTTGGGGAAATTCTGTTGATGTCGAAAGGGTGTTCAAGCTTCAAAAAAAGTGTATCAGGGCGATAACTCGCGTAAAGCCCACTGATAGCTGTAGACCTCTCTTTAAATGGCTCAACGTGTTACCTCTTCCTTGCATGTATATTTTAAAAGCCTGCATGTTAGTTAAATCACTTCCAAATTATTTAAAAAATATTCCGATATGACTCTTCGTAAACCTAGAACTAAATTCATTAATTTACTATACAAACCACCAAGTCAATCAGATTTATATAAAAGGAATGCTTATAATATGAGCATTGAACTGTTTAATAAACTTCCTGAACATATTAAAATTCTTCCTAAGAAACAGTTCAAAAAAGGCATGGCAAGGCATGGCTAATGTCAAACTGTTTCTACTCTGTGAAGGAATTCATGGATTGGGAGTAGGTATTAAAAATATGTGATGAATATAATATTATATTTCAATGTATAGAAGCTTTAATAGATTAACCTAGATTTAAGACTAATATTTGCATACCAGTAATAGGTAAAAAAATGTGTGATCCATAAAACTACTTTAAGACCAATTTGTTACCACATCGTTGCAAATAAATATTCTTTCTTTCTTTCTTATAAGAATACTAGCGGCCGCGACTTTGTCCGCGTATTAATGGGTTTTAGTAGCAATGATGTATTAAAATAGCCAGCTACCTACATACCAAGTTCTATAAAAATCGACAAACACGTAAAAAGTCTCTAAATGGAGGTTGAATTTAAAAAAAAAAGTAGCCTATATGTTATTCCAGAGTGCTAGCTACCATCATACCAAATTTCATGAAAATCGGTTCAGAAGTTTGAGCGTGAAAGAGTAACAAACATCCATACATCCATACTTACAAACTTTCACATTTATAATATTAGTAAGGATAATAAAAAAAAAATGCTTATCACTCACCGAGCCAGGTTTTTTGCTGCGGGCGCACGCACAGTTCGATCTCGGCGGAGGGCAGTATGAAAGGCGCGGAGGCTAGTTCCAAGGCGGCTCCGGCTACGGCTAGCGCTGTAGCGAGTAGGACTCGCGCTTGGGCCAGCCCGCAGCCCGCCTGGAAGGATACAACAATACAATTATGTTATAGGACTGTGTTGATATACTTTATTGCAGTTTCTTAAAAGACAAAAAACTAAATATGTATATAGAAGGAGAAACTGACTGACTGACTGAAACATCAACGCACAGCCTAAAAGGCTAAACGTATGAAAAATTATATAGGGACTGTAGTTACTCGATTATTTAGTAACTGCCTCGTTGGTCTATTGGAGGCAAGCGCTGAGTACAGTCAGAGTTTAATTAAATTTCCAGGAAAAAGCAATTTAAATCGTCGATGGCCAAATGGTTAAGCCGTCGCTTTCCATGTGATAGGTAGCCACTAAAATTAGTCTTTATGGGTCTACACGCAATAATAGGAGTAGCAAATTACATAGCTACTTACTGCTGCTGAGGGCATATTTAATTTGCTACTAAAACGACTAACTATAAAGACTAATTTCAGTGTAATGGAACGCGAAAGTCTAAAATGATAGGTAGCCAGTTGAAACAAATGTGGAGGTCGTCTTGTTGATGACAGTGATGAAACAGATAGTAGGTACATCGGTTTTTACGCACACACTTGCGCACTATAATACTTATTTCATGCGTAAGTCTTGCCGCGCCCTCTGTTCACCTGTCTGAGCGCGTCTTCATGGAACTGCTCTAGCACGCCCGAGTCGTTGTAGTCGAGCAGCTCGCTGCTTTAATTGTCAGGCGGGTTGGAGGCCATGTTGCTACGCCATCTATCGCTTAAGGAAAGAACGTTCCGTATATAAAGGACACAGGGCAGGTACCTGTCTGACGTGGAACTGCTCTAGCACACCCGAGTCGTTGTAGTCGAGCAGCTCGCTACTTATTGTCGAGCGAGTTGGAGGCCATGTTGCTACGCCATCTATCGCTTAAGGAAAGAACGTTCCGTATATAAAGGACACAGGGCAGGTACCTGTCTGACGTGGAACTGCTTTAGCACACCCGAGTCGTTGTAGTCGAGCAGCTCGCTACTTATTGTCGAGCGAGTTGGAGGCCATGTTGCCACACCCTCTATCATCTAAGGAAGGAACGTTCCCTATATAAAGGACACAGGGCAGGTACCTGTCTGACGTGGAACTGCTTTAGCACACCCGAGTCGTTGTAGTCGAGCAACTCGCTGCTTTAATTGTCGGGCCATGTTGCCGCGCCATCTATCGCCTAAGGAAAGAACGTTCCCTATATAAAGGACACAGGGCAGGTACCTGTCAGACGTGGAACTGCTCTAGCACGCCCGAGTCGTTGTAGTCGAGCAACTCGCTGCTTTAATTGTCGGGTCATGTTGCCGCGCCATCTATCGCCTAAGGAAAAAACGTTCCGTATATAAAGGACACAGGGCAGGCACCTGTCTTAGGGCGTCTTCATGGAACTGCTCGAGCACTCCAGAGTCATTGTAGTCGAGTAACTCGCCGCTCTCATTGTCGGGCGGGTTGGAGGCCATGTTGCCACACCCTCTATCATCTAAGGAAGGAACGTTCCCTATATAAAGGACACAGGGCAGGCACCTGTCTAAGAGCGTCTTCATGGAACTGCTCGAGCACTCCAGAGTCGTTGTAGTCGAGTAGCTCGCCGCTCTCATTGTCGGGCGGGTTGTCCGGCGGACTGGCGGCCATGTTGCTCGCGCTGCCCGGCTCGCCGGCGCCCTCTGTCACTAGAAAAAAGAAATATGGACGTTGATTATGATTGGTTTTTACATGTAGTTCATTAAAATGGTCATTGCGTTCCCACGAGTAGCAAGGATATATGACGGGGGAAGGAAAAGGGGAGGAAGGATACTATCGCCTCGGATGATTTGGACTGAGTCGATAGTAGCTCGAGGAGCCGGGCAATACACAAGGCAGAATGGCGGCGACGTGGTCCACAACCCGTCACGTCACGTTTCCCACAGAGGTGAAAAGTGGATCGCTGGAAGTGATCTCTGCCTACCCCTCTGGGAAAAAGGCGTGATTGTATGTCATTAAAATGGAACTGACTATGATGATGGACTGGTGTAGCCTTGTTATCATCACCAATCTGTACGCCAGTCACGGAAGCAGATTGCTTCCACCCCCCATTTTCCCCCATTCTAGCTATCACGGTTTATGAGATCCAGCTTGGAGACATACAGACGGACAGACAGACGGACGGCGGAGGCTTAGTAATACGGCCTCATTTTTACCTATTAAGTACGGAACCCTAAAAATAAGAGTATTACCAACAGTACATTAGGCTCAATACGGACAGTGCGATATGTTCAACTCTTTTAAGACCAACATGTTAAGACTGTTGACAGTACATAACATACATACATTTACAGTGACAGCAACAAATACATTACAATACCTACATACATACATAGAATCAAGCCTATTTCCGTGTCAGCACAGTTATATGTCACAGTGAAAGCGAAAGATACATTATAATACCAATATACATACAATGTATGTCATACATAGAATTTATTTATTTATTTATTTATTTGCAGTCACATGGTTTACAAAGATGGTAACAAAATATATAAGTGCATTTTTACACATGACACCCTGTAAGGGCACTGCAAAGTGTGGACAGCTGTATAACTTATGCTTAAATATATAATTATATTGCACATAGAAATAAAATAACTTTACAACAATTTTACAATTGAGATACTTAAATATTATCTTGTATAAATATATATTATCTTGTATTATTTATATATTTTTATCGGCAAAGAACTCATTTATCGTGTAGTAGGATTTATTTAAAAGGTGTGTTTTTAAATGTTTTATAAATATATCTGTATTTTCTATATCTTTTCAATTTTATAGGAATTTGGTTATATATCCTTATGGACATCCAGTATGGGCCTGACCTGTAAAACTGGTACTGTTTATCTGAAGGATATTCTAGTTTGTGTTTATACCTGTCATTACGCTTTATTGTGTTATTAATTGAATATAGATATATATGTTTTTTACAAATTTGCATGATTCTAATATATATAAGCTGGTTAATGTTAAGATTTTATATTTTATGAAGTATGGTTTACATGATGTGAGTGGATTGATGTTAAATATGATTCTCAAACATCTCTTTTGCAAGACAAAAATGTTCTGTATATCTGTACTATTACCCCATATCACAATTCCATATGCAAATCTAGAATGGGCATATGCATAGTATGCAGAGAGGGCAGATTTAATGTCTGTAACTCTTTTAAGATGGTATAGAGAATATATAAAAGTACATAGTTTTTTAGTAAGCATTTGGATATGTGGCTTCCAGTTTAATTTACCATCTATTTCCAGTCCTAACAAAATAGCAGAATTTTCTGATTTTATATGTTTATCTTTGTATTTATAATTAATTTCAAGTGATTTTCTTTGATGGGGACCGAATTGTATTATTTTTGTTTTTTTAAAATTTAATTGTAGATTATTATAGTTTAGCCAATTAAGTATTTTATCCAAGATTAAATTTAATTTTTGTGTTAATTCCTTTGTATCAGCACAAGGTATGGTGATGGATATGTCATCTGCAAAAAGCGTGCAATGTTCATGTAAGATTTTTTGGCAGGTCGTTTATATAAATTAAGAACAGAATGCAACCCAGTACACTGCCTTGGGGGATAGAATTATTAATATTTAACTTTTAGATCTTACATGTTTTACTTTTCCAGTTATAAAGTCTGTATATTCGATTTCTACATACTGTGTTCTATGAGAGGTATGATCTAAACCATTTATGAGTAATGCCTCTTATGCCTACATTATAGAGTTTGTCCAGAAGGAGGTCATATTGTACTCTATCATATGCTTTACTTAGGTCAAGGAGTAATCCAACTGCGTGCTTTTTATTGTTTATAATGTCTAAAATATTTTGAACATATTTAAATAAGGCTAATGTCGTAGATCTATTTTTCCTAAAAGCGTTTTGACTTTCATCAAGGACTTTGTATTTTTCGAAGAACGAATTTAGTCTCATTGACATTGCCTGTTCAATTATTTTTGATGATGTGGGTAATAAAGCTATAGGGCGGTAATTATCAAGGTTTGATTTATCTCCTTTTTTATGAACTGGTTTAATGAGTGATATTTTCAAGTCCTCCGGAACAGTTCCTTCAGAGAAAGACTGATTTATAAGTATAGTATATGGCAAAATTAAGTTATTTATGCATTTTTTTACTAATATTGGGGGTATCTCATCTATTCCAAAACTGTTTTTATTTTTCATGTTTTTTATAATACTATAAGTTTCACTGGGTTCTACTGGTTTAAGATATATGGTAAGAATCTAGAAGATGTATGGTAAGAATCACGCCTATTTCCTAGATGGGTACTCAGGGCAGGTAGGCAGGGCAAGAACGCCTATATCTAAGAGGGGTAGGCAGGGAAAGCCAACGATAAGCAACTCACCGGTGTTGTCAACAGCACATTAGGCATAATACGGACAGTTCGATATTTTTAACTCTTTTAAAACCAAAGACGACAGAACATAACATAAATACATTTACAGTGACGGCAGAGAATACCGCCTATATCCCAGACTAGCTGTGCCAGCGACTTCGTTCGCGTTTCCCCCGTTTTTTACACATTTTCCATTGTATCTTTGCTTCTATTGGTCGCAGCGTGATGTTATATAGCCTAAAGCCTTCCTCGATAAATGGTCTATATAACGCAAAAAGATTTTTTTCAAATCGAACCAGTAGCTCCTGAGATTAGCGCGTTCAAACAAACAAACAAACAAACTTTTCAG
The DNA here is from genome assembly GCA_039566165.1 of Maruca vitrata. NCBI lineage: Eukaryota > Metazoa > Arthropoda > Insecta > Lepidoptera > Crambidae > Maruca > Maruca vitrata. The sequence goes on along the minus strand of CM076941.1, from coordinate 3,256,829 downwards.
CTTTATAATATTAGTATAGATTCAGGGCAGGTAGGCAAGGCAAGCCAACGATAAGCAACTCACCAGTGAGTCGATCCTCCGTATACGCCATGCCCCGCCCGATGGAGCCGAAGCTGCCGAGTTTGGACGAGTTCTCAGAATCGGAGCGGGCCCGCACTAGGCACGCTTGCTCCTCCGCCATCTTGTACGTTATTTGTGTTGTGTATGCTCGTACTCAGTGTGCGGAACATCTGTAAGAGGATTACTCATAGTAGGTAGCAATTCGGGTTGAAATTATAACTAAACTAGGGGCCGCCCGCGAATTCTTCCGCGTGGAAACCCTATTGGGAATCAATCCTGCGGGAGTTCTGGGATAAAAAGTACCCAGCCTATGTGATATTCTGTGTCTTCGGGCACCTACATACCAAATTTCAACATAATCGGTTAAGTATTATTTGCGTGAAAGAGTAACAACCATCCATACATTTGTAGGATAGAGTGTTCGGGGCATTTCCACACACGGTCACCTGACCCCAAACTAGGCAGAGCTTGTACTATGGGCGTCAGAGACTGAATACATAAATAGGTAATTATAAATACTTAATCATACCCAGACACAAAACAAACACCGACACATGTTCATCACACAAGTTTATATTTGTCCCGAGTGGGTTCGACTCTTGGAACTGGTAGCCAGGGTCACTAACCAATGTTCCACCGAGTCTAGTCATTCAGAATACTGAAAATTTTTGGCAGTTCCCAATATTTCCACACTGTTGCAAGCACCATGCTCACGGGGCAACTGATCGGAATTTGATAAATTAAGGAAACATGGTAAATGGTTCCCGACATTTTCAGTTTCCTACTGTGCGTACCATGACAGTTTTAAGTTATAAATCATTTAGTTTATTGAATGGATGGATTAATAAATGGTGTAACTCCCAAGTGGTCTCTTAAGTAATCACTGGTACACATCAACATTGAGTACAATGTTTAAAGTACACTGAAACCTTTGCCACAAAAATGTTATGTAACTTTTAAATGAGGCCTTGATGTTGTTGATGTAAAATATATTTTAGTGCTAAGTACCTGCACACATTGTTAACAAACTGAGAGCTTGTATGAGGTTCTCATACAAACTTAACATAACTCACTGAATGCCCATAAAAGGTAAATCCACCACAGATGCTGGAGTAGCTCTTATGAAACATATTTTTGATGCATGGGAAAGTAAGCAGGATGCCATAGGCATTTTCTGCGACCTATCCAAGGCGTTTGATTGTGTGTGTATGAACATCAAACCCTGCTACTCAAATTGCGCCATTATGGCATCTCGGGTAACGCACTTAGTCTAGTTCAATCATACCTCACTGGCAGAACCCAAAAAGTTAATGTACACGGGACTGGTTCTTCTGGCGCCCCTTTAGTTATGGGAGTGCCCCAGGGCTCGATATTGGGCCCTCTTTTATTCATTATTTACATTAACGATCTTCCTTTCTTTACTAAAGACACATGTGAGATAGTTCTGTTTGCAGATGATACATCACTTCTATTTAAGATGGATAGACAGCAAGAAAATGTTGACGATGTAAACAAAGCTCTCTCACGAGTCCTGCACTGGTTTAATACTAACAATCTAATGTTGAATGCCAAAAAAACCAAATGTGTCAAGTTTACTATGCCCAATGTAAGGCAAGTCAGTACTAAAATCAAAATGAATAACGAACCCATTGAAGTCCTAAACTCAACGGTGTTCCTTGGAATCACTCTAGATTCTAAATTACAATGGGGACCCCATATAGGTACCCTGGCAGGAAGACTTAGCTCCGCGGCATATGCTGTTAGAAAAATAAGACAATTGACTGATGTTGAAACGGCAAGATTAGTTTATTTCAGTTACTTTCACAGCGTTTTGTCCTATGGTTTGCTTTTATGGGGATCAGCTGCTGATATCTATAGTATATTTGTATTGCAAAAACGAGCAGTAAGAGCCATTTATAACCTCAAACGGCGCGATTCCCTCAGAGATCGGTTCAAGGAGTATAATATTCTCACAGTAGCCTCCCAATACATTCTTGACTGCTTAATTTATGTGTATAAAAATAAACAATACATTCCTAAAAAATCTAATAGTCACCAATTCAATGCAAGAAATAAACATAAACTTGCTATTTCACATTTTAGACTAAATAAAGTTAATAGCTCCTTTGTTGGACTAGGTGTAAAAATGTTCAATAAATTACCTGCTTGTGTTACTAAACTACCTATACAACAATTCAAATCATGTATTAAGAATGGTCTTCTTAAAAAAGGCTACTATAAAGTAGAAGATTATCTCAGTGATAAATATGCATGGACAAATAGTTTAAGTTAAATTCTTGACATTCTATTGTTATTAATTTTTTTTTATTATTAATTTTGACATTCATGATGAACTTTTTGTTCTTTTATTATTATATTCAGTTTAATTTACAATTAGGCAATGGCTGTAATTATTAAAATTCTACATACCCTATGTAAGCTTTGTCATGCAGGTTGGATTTGTTATGGTATTTTGAACATTGTTATCTTGGCTCTCTTTCTTTTGATTTTAATTATAGTTCTTTTAAATTGTAGTAAATAAAGTATATGGTACCTTTTACTATGGCACACCCGGACTGTATGACTTGGCTCATTTACAATGTATGACATGTTTAAAAAGAGCGACTATCGAGTTTCTTGCCGGAGTCTTCTCGATAGATACGGCTTTCCGAACCGGTGGTAGAATCTTATTATTACTAATTTGACGATTTATAAGTGCATGCAAATTGCCTATATGAATAAAGACATTTTGATTTTGATTTTGATTTTGATGGTTTCTTTTATTCTTTTCAATTATAGACATAACTTGAAAATATTGACTGGCTTGGTGGAACAGTGGTTAGTGACTCAGGTGCAAAACCTACGGTTCCAAGAGTTGTGGGTTTGTTTCCCACTCGGGACAAATATTTGTGTGACAAACATCAGTATTTGTTCCGTGTTGGGGTGTAATATTAAATATATTTAAGTTTATTTGTGTATCCACTGTTGATCCTGATTTCCGTAACACAAGGGCTTAAGCTACTTACCACGGGATCAGATCAATGTATGTGATGTTGTGTATATTTATTTATTTTATTTCATTAATAAACTTTAAGGATTAGTGGCTCCCAGAAAAAGTTCTTACAGCCATTTTTTAGAATCCCACCCAACTGTGGTCTGCTTAGTAAACTCAAAAATTATAGCTCTCATTGATTCCTTACTTATAATTCTAATTTAAGAAGGTTTTGTGCTTCTTGCTTATAGAAGAGTACTTATAGTAAGTAAAGTAAGTAACTACAGCTTGTTTATAGAAAGGTAAGCAGTAATTTCCAATTAAACAAAACTAATATAATTCATGTCATTTGTTATCTAAAATATTCAATATGTATTGTCTGTAGCTTATAATTAAACAGTTGTGCAATAAATCATTACCCTGAGTACATTACAAGTACTGTCATTATCAATGGTTCATATATTTCCCACTGCTGGGGACTACCCTAAAGTAGGATGATCGGGCTGTGAGTCAACCACACTGGCCAAGTGTGGGTTGGTTACACAACCTATTCTATTTCTTCAGAGGATGCAGGTTTCCACACAATGTTTTCCTTCACTGATAAAGCGTCTAATAATCAAGCATATGAATTTCAGATTTGAAAAATGTATGTGGCGGGCTTAAATCTGGCGCCCTCATGGCAAGCAACGACCTTAACTACACAGCCATCAACAATTCTTTTACAAGTACTGTAGTGCTCTTGTTTAGGCTTAATATATATGTAAACACTAGCTGCCCCGACAGACTTCGCCCTGTCAAATAAATGTGAAAAAGAAAAGGGCCGTTTTAGGGTTTTCCCGGCAATTATTCGATTTTTTTCTCGCCGTAAGAACCAACCTTGGACTTCAACGAACATTTAAAAAAAAGAATTAGCTAAATTGGTTCAGGCGTTGTTGAGTTATGCGCTTACCAACACGTTTAGCGATTAATTTTTATATTATAGATATAATTTACATAAAAAATGCGAGAAATGGTCAACAAAAGATTATAAATACTTTATTAAGCGGCCCTTTGGTCTTTGGTCAATCGAATCCTCAAAGCTTGCACTTTAAGACAGATAATTCCAGAATATCTAGACTGCTAAGTCCAATCAAGACACCCACTATGGCAATTTAAAGATTACCGAGTTGATGTATCATCGTCAGACAAGAACAATCTACACTTGAAATTTATCGTTTAAATAACACACAAGACAAATACACAGATATTAAAATATACGAGCACAATGATAACAACTATAAAATACAATCATTGGCTACCCCACGCTGCTCTATTTACAATAACAAATGGGTAAATAATGATTTTTACTAAAGATTTACTTATAAAAGAAATCGTTCTTTGCTTCTCCTTTGTAAATTAAACGTGAATTGACTTACATTCATACAAGTTAATCCAAGAAGATGTCACCGTTTCAGTTAATAAATTAATTTAGGACCACTTTGCTAACATGAGTCACATAATAATTCGCTTTTATTACGTAAAATGTTTTTGAGAAAAAATATAAACAAGCAGCACCCGCTCCAAACGCCAGCTACTACAATACAATGATGCTAAATTCAAAAGTTACATAAAATTGTTTGGCCTTCCCTATTCTTTATACATGGTTTGTTTTGACAGACAAGGATGCACTGTTATTGTAATAGGTATAATTTTTTTGGTTGGATATTACCTCTAAACTTTTTTTTGTACAAATGCCGTAGTGATGTCCTTTAATTAAGCTATAAGTACTGTGTTCAATAAAAATAAAAAGTATGATTTTTTTTGTTGTTAAATATTTTGGCTGGTTCTCTGCTAGAATTCATTACAAATATAACAACTATAATGGTATTATAATTGGCATTTTAACAACACTAAAAACGTATAGACTTTAAATAGGAAAATCAATATTTTAAATGAAGTCAACATGCTAATTGCAGTCCCATATTGAATAAGTAACTAAAATATTGCTACATAGTTCATCAAAACATCAATACTTTCTTTAAACAGACAGATTGACTACTACAATTGATTAGATATAGCGGGTTAAAAAAAATTATAAGACAAAAGCACGGTAATTTTATTTTTGCAACAATCTATAGATCACTTACAGTTTAGAAGCATAAAGCAAGCAAATTGAGGTCTCGTTAGAACTATCGTCTCTTTTTTATATTTATGAACAAAGAAAGCGGTGCTACACTGCTGCAGACTAAAATCGGAATAAGTATATTACATTGTGATTATTTAGGGCTCGTGTTGAGTGCAAAATTTGATTTAAATAATTTAACTATTTAGAACCTGCTGCACTTCAAGTAACACATAGTATAGCACTAATGTTCAAGGAAACGAGTCAAAGGTCCATAGTAACAATCTAAATATGAACTGATTGAACAAATACACATTTTGCGGATATACCGACACATTCACCCAATTTCGCAATACTAGCTACAAAGGTGCTGAAAGATATGTGTCATGCGCACTAAGTTAATCGGATCCGATCCGACCTTTATACCGGGTATTTACAAAATGAATATTATATTTATACAGACTTATAAAGATTGTTTTCCTCGGAGTCTCTATAAGAATAAAAAAATGGGCGTGTATTTAGTCCGACCGATACAACATTTCGCTTATGTGGCGATATTATTGTTCAGACAATGTTTGAACCAGATCCGCCAAAGTCCATACCTCGTGTGGAATGATATAAAATCTGCAGAGTTTAAGGTCAAGAAAGGGAGAGAGTACGATTTTACCGTGTGGGTAAAAGAGAGATACATTGAAGATCAAGGTAACGTGAATAGTGTGACGATCCTTGAATTGTTTTGTTGGAACCCTTGAGTTTAAAGTTATTTATTTATATAAAAAATACATTCGTTCTCTAAAACATAAATAATTAAGCAACAAAGTAAGCAAGCTTTGTCAATAATAAAACGATTTTTTTCTATATCTGAGTGGTATATTTGTAGATTGCTATAATTATGATAATTAATTTAATTATTACATTAAATGAGTCCAACGTGCGAACTTTGACCGGTTCGAAATATAAGCTATTACGATTCAAAATGAAAGTTGCATAATTTGTTGTCTGTTTTTAGTAATGGTGCCCGATTTGAGCATTAGACCAGTCTCAGTCTTCACATCTCTTGTGAAACGTTCATTTATTGATTGGATTTTCTGCGCAATGCGCGAAACGATCCCGAAATTTGAACATGCGCAAACATTCTTTTAACACTTTTATGTTCCGAAAGCTATAAATAGAACACAATGGCCAAAGTTTGGATGTCCGACGTAAATTTATGTATGCTTAAAAAACATAACAACATGATAATATACCAATATGATATACCAATTTGATTTGATTTGCCTTTTAAAACGTCTGTTTTTTGCCTTTCGTTTAAAATATTTGGTCCCTACCTAATTATATACCTATAGCCTTTTGTTCAAAAAGCGATAAATAAAAGACAGATAAATGTATATAGATACTAGTTCTTCTTCCATTATGCAAAGAGGGGAAGATGTCTTTTTCTAAATAGCTACTCTACGTAGTACGTACTATTTACCGGTCACAATGCGGCGCTTCACTCGTAAATGTCAAAAACATTCAAACGTCAATGTCTAAATTGGCGCGAAATCAGTCAGTTGTTTTGATAAACATTACAACATAAATTTACGTTCTTATTTGTTGTTGAGTTGTTGAAAATGAGTGCATTATCTGCTGAGAATGTGGTTGCAATGCAGATTAAACTTATTCGAAAGTATCTGAAGTTAAAAATAATGGAAGATAATGTTACGTTTAGGAATCATAGCCAGGAAAGGATCCATGTTTACGATCTTATAAAACGGTGTATTGTGAACGGTGAATCCAATTCGGCTCTCATAATTGGCCCTAGAGGATGTGGAAAAACAACAGTAAGTGCACAAACACTTTAAAATACGCAAAAGGGTTGAAAATTCAGCTCTCCACTTTTGAAGGTTATGTTTAAAAACTCCCTTGGGATGTGTATGTATTTAAAAATTTTATTCATACCTAGAATTTTTAACGAACTTTACGCCTAGATATAATTATTTAGATGTTTAGATCGATTATGCCAAACATGCTGTTCACACTTAAAAGTGGAGTTACAGCCTAAATAGAGTTTATTGGCATGTTGTTTCATATAATGTATCTACTGTAACTCTGTTAGTGTGTGTAATAAATATATTAATAAATAATTTATTTATGAAGGTAAAATAATTTAGTAATTAATTTATTCTATTAATTTATTCTTTCAAGTACATACATACATAAAATCCCCCTTTTTTCGCAGAGGGGTAAGCAGAGATCATATTCTATTACTAATAAATACGTACTTAAGAACTTGGTTAATTAATTTTACAGCTCATCAATTCTGTATTGAGCCAGCTATCTAAGGAAGTGGACTTGAAGAATGATGCCGTCATCATTAGACTGGACGGTCTGGTCCATCATGATGACAAAACTGCACTCAAGGCAATCGCAGCACAGGTATGTGAGAAAATAAAATCTTTCCTAATTGAGAAGTAAAAATACATGCACCGTGAAATTTTAGTGGTTGTTTTCCCGCAATAAAATGATTCTATCTTAGTAGCACAATAGATCTGTGCAGTCCTTTTTTCTTGAAATCTATGCCGGTTTCACAACCGAAACTCGAAAGCACATTCAAACCACTTTATTACTTAGGGCTAGAGCTTCTTTAGTTTTAAGCATCGTTTTTATGCAGCAAGCAGTACCTGATTAAGTCACATCTTATAAAAAAACGATAGCTCTCGTTTTCGAGTTGGAAAATTATTATTTTGAAAATAATATTTTTTTTTTCAAGAAATAATTAGCATGATTCAATAGTATTACTAAAGGCAAATCGTTCTGCCATGGGAAAACAACCACTCAAATTTCAACCTTCTCATGTAGTAAAGTCAAGGTTTTATGGCTGTTTATGGCTCTTCTACAAATCATTTCAATAAGCATTGTCACAAAGCTATTCCGTCACCATGGCATAGACTATGCTGACATAGATCTGCAACAAGGTATCTATTCGCCGTTAGTAATCTAGGGCCTATCCTCATCGCCGGTGGTGTCGTGGCAGTAGAAGACTAGGTCAGAGTCCCATGACGCCACCATAAGGCGATGAGGTACACCGCGGTGTTTTAGTCGGTAAGCCCCCTGGGCATTGCACCCCGCCCAGGAGCCGCGGCTGGCATTTACCACCTTTTCGCCAGCCGCTGGGGAGTCCGACACACCACTGGGAGAGAACCCTCTCTCCCAGTGATGGTGCGAAAAGCATTTCACCGCGTTAAAAAAATTAAGGGGCCTATCCTCATGTCATCTCATCACCTCATCAGTGCATATAAATAAAATATACATCCACACTGCTGGGGCACGGGCCTACCCTAATCTAGGGTGGTAAGGCCTCAGTCAACCAAATGTGGGTTGGTCAACTACACAACCTTAGAATTTCTTCATAGGTTTCCTAACAATGTTTTTCCTCCACCATTAAAGCATCAAATATCATATCATATGAATTTGAAATTTAAAATTTAAAACATAGTGGCTTGAGGGCCTACCATGAGTTGGTTATCGAAAACTTACTTACGTTAAAAACCTATCGAGTTGTTTTTTTCATACGGCCGATTTTAGTTCTTCGCGTAACCACCAGCGGCACTGTACAAGTTTTTCATAGACATATTTACGTAGGCGATATCGAGTGCGTAAGTTTTAAACTCATGGTAGCCCCACTGTTGTACATGGTTAATTTTTTTTTAGAATAGAATAGAATAGAATAATTGTTTATTTGGTGCAAATATCTTTTTGACTATACTGTGTGTTACCACCATGCAGTTTCGTCCCCCTATACATTAAGACAAGTTATAGAGGATTTTACATAAAAAAATGTGTCTGCACAAGAGCCCTAAAGGTGCAGATTTTAACAGCGGAAAAGCAATTCCATACAGGAGGCCTAAATGTTAATATCTTTTTAACCGACTTCAAAAAAAGGAGGAGGTTCTCAATTCGTCTGTATGTATAATTTTTTTTTTTTTTTTTTTTTTTTTTTTTTTATGTATGTTCACCGATATTTCCGTCAATTATAGACGGATTTCAAAAATTTTTTTTTGGTTGGATACAGTTCACTTCCGAGGTGGTCCCATTTTCACCAGTCCCGGATCTGATGATGGGATCCAGGAGAAATCGAGGGCAACCCTCAAATTTTATAGGGACATGTACCGCGTTTTGCATATTATCTGAAGTTATATTGGCATTTACTTCTGGAAATCATAATCTTATGAGGCTGAGCTGATGATGGAAGGTCAACTCCTTAATACTTAGGAGTAAAAGGAGTAAAAGGATAATTCTTTCAATACTGTATACATATTAAGACTACTAGTTATAATATCAGTAGCATTATAGGTGAGCTGAACTAATAGGGTGACCAGTCTAGGATCTGATGATGAGATCCAGGAGAAATCGAGGGCAACCCTCAAATTTTATAGGGACATGTACCGCGTTTTACATATTTTCTGAAGTTATATTGGCATTTGCTTCTGGCAATCATAATTTTATGATGCTGAGCTGATGATGGAAGGTCAACTCCTTAATAGTTGGGAGTAAAGGGATAATTCTTTCAAATCTGTGTACATATTAATACTACTAGTTTTAATACCACTAGAATTATAGGTGAGCTGAACTAATAGGGTCCAATCTAGGATCTGATTATGGGATCCAGGAGAAATCGAGGGCAACCCTTAAATTTTATAGGCACATGTACCACGTTTCACATATTTTCTGAAGTTATATTGGCATTGCTTCTTGTAATCATAATGTTATAATGTTGAGCTGATGATGGAAGGTCAACTCCTTAATTGTTTGGAGTAAAAGGATAATTCTTTCAATACTGTATACATATTAAGACTACTAGTTATAATATCAGTAGAATTATAGGTGAGCTGAACTAATAGGGTGCTTAAAAAATGTAACACTAAAAAGGACAAAAAAAATTGTAAACAAAAAAAAAACCGCCTTCAAAAACCCGACTCACTAAAAATTACAAAATAATATAATACGAACATTAATCTGGGTATGAATTTGATATGTTGTTGAAGGCGGTGCCAATTAAATTTTTGAGGAAAACTGCATGAAATATAAACGGCACCGCCTTCAACAACATATCAAATTCATACCCAGATTAATGTTCGTATTATATTATTTTGTAATTTTTAGTGAGTCGGGTTTTTGAAGGCGGTTTTTTTTTTGTTTACAATTTTTATCAGATGCAGATAGAGTCAACACCAGACGAGAAAGTGCACGGCTCATTTGCAGACCATCTCTCCTACCTCGTCTCATGCCTACGAGATGGCAGCAGCGGTTGCCGCAGCGCTATATGCTTGTTGGACCAACTGGACGCGTTCTGCCACACTGGACGGACTCAGACGCTGTTGTACAACCTTCTGGATGCGACAAGGGACAGTCAGACTCCTGTTTGTGTGCTTGGTGAGTTTTGAAGGATTATTTCAGCTAGTGTCCATGGCTCTGGTACTAGGAATAATAATAATAATACGCATGAATTGGGGAGATGATATAAATACTTTTATCATGCGTACATACTTCTATGTCACCAAATTAGTAACAGATCACACTATGTACTGTAGGAACCTTTTTGAAAAATTTAATCAGAAATACCCAGATATCAATGTCTCAGAACAGCGTGTTGCGGATCAGTATAGAGTTAAGGCCGCAATTCTTAACACCTGCCGCATAGTCCGTAGGTTCCTACAGGACGACTCCTCATCCCAACCAGAGTAGTCTGAAACGATGGCTCACTTGGCTAAGGCCCGTGAGCTATTCGTCAAAATACCAAGATATATTATTTCGAGGATTATAAATCGCACCCTAAAAAATCACAATAATAATAGGTCTAGTGGATACAAGTGGTCTTAGTGCTAATTTATACTAAGCAATTTAGTGGCCTATATCCTTGTGAGAGACTGGTGCCTGTGGGAGGTTTTAGAAAAACCTGTAGTACTGGTCACCAGGGCCAGGGAATGAAGGGTCTGACTGATTTTGGCAAAGGCTGCCGATCTCAATGGAGATCAGTCAACTGCATAGGACATACTATAGTGCACAAGTGTGTGTGTGCAAGTACCGTGCAATCTTTGTTCTGTAGCGCTACCATGTTGTTGACTGGCTCGGTGGAACAGTGGTTAGTGACCCTGGCTGGCGGTTCCAAGAGTCGTGGGTTCGATTCCCATTCGGGACAAATATTTGTGTGATGAACATCGGTGTTCGTTCCGTGTCTGGGTGTGATTATGTATTTAAGTATGTATTTAAAAATATATATGTATGTATATCAGTCTCTGACGCCCATAGTACAAGCTCTGCTTAGTTTGGGGTCAGATGACCGTGTGTGGAAATGTCCCAGATATTTATTTATTTATGTAAATATGTCTATGGAAAACTTGCGCCCCTAGCGGTTACGATAAGAACTAAAATCGCTAGTATGAAAAAATCAATTAGATAGGTTTTTTACGTACGTAAGTTTTCGATAGGTAACTCATGGTACCGCTACTGGTTGAATTGTCACTAGCTTCTTATCCTACATTCAAACATTCCCACACTCACCAACACGCAACAGTATGCTACCTGTTCGGGTGGGGGTCCTGGAGTCCTGAAATACAGGTCTAGCCTACATTAGGCTCCAGTCCTTCCAAACATTATGCGCTTCTGGTGCGTTTAAATATTTAAAAAAAAAAGCTTCTACAAGTCTAAAGACAATGAGGGTGTTCGCGTATAAGATATCCACTAGATGGCAAGACGTAGATATGAGGTCTAACTGCTTCGTGATTGGTGAATATTGACATGTCTGTCAATGTCACGTCAAAAATAACCAATCAGCTGCAGTTGGACCTCACGCCTACGTATTGCCATCTAGTGAAGTTCTTATACGCGAAAACCCTCATTATACCAGAACAGAGATACAATCCGACATTACTGATGAGAGATCAGGGTCAGGACCATTGCTCCTCCCGTTTTGAAAAATAAAGCCAAGCTGTTTTTTTTATTAAACCATAACTGATGGAAATTTTTTACACCTTATCTGGTAAGTAATTTATTTCTAAAACTGCACCTTTTTTCACCAAATTTTTTTTTATTTCAGGTATAACCAACCGCATAGACGTCATGGAGTTATTGGAAAAACGAGTCAAGTCCCGCTTCTCTCACCGACACATATTCGTATTTCCTAACGAGGATACCACCCCCGGTGCTCCGCCAATTTCGCCTTTAAATACATGCAAGGAAGCGCTAGTTCGCCTTCTAAGTGTGCCTACCAGTTTTGGGCAGAAAGATACCAAGAAGAAGAGTAGAGGCAGGAAGAAATCAATGTCAGGTAAATGATTATTTTTGTACTCATCATCAGCTCATATACGTCCCCACTGCTGGGGCACGGGCTACCCTAAACTAGAGTGATAAGGCCGCGAGTCAACCACGCTGGCTAAGTGCAGGTTGGTCGACTACACAACCCAAGAATTTCTTCGTTCCTCAAGATGTCCCACATCGCCACATCTTGAGGACCATTGGCGACCTTTTGCATGGCATTAACAACTGTAACCTCTCGGCTATCGACACATTTATTATCTAGATATTTTTTACACTAGTTATCATCATCATTCTCCTGCCCTTGTCCCACGCTAAGTGGGTTCGGCGCAACATGTGTATTTCTTCCACTCGGGCCTATCATTCGACAGCTCTGTGTCTACTCCTTTCACTCCCTATATCATCTTGCAGCTACCGTTACGTCCATTGACATTCATTCTCATCACTCTTCTAGTCACATGGCTTTCTTCCCTCCTCATAACATGCCCGTACCAAGCTAACCTTGCACTTCTCACCTTTTCTAAAATTGGTGCAACTTTCAGACTTCCCCTTATATATTCACTAGCGACCCGCCCTCGCTTCGCTTCGGGTATATCTCTATCTCTATATAATATATTTCAACCCCGTAAGGGATTTTACATACAGAAGTTATTTCCCAATAACTCCCGTTCCCATGGGAATTTTGTAATATCGCGTTGGAAGTAAGCGTTACGTTCATTAGGGTACCTGTATGCCAAATCTCAATCGTCTATCTATATCGCGGTTTAGATTTTTTCATACAAAAGTTTTTTTCCTATTACTCCCGTTTCCATGGGAATTAAACAATATCCTGTTGCAACTAAGCTTTTAATTTATTAAGGTACCTCCATCTCAAATTTCAAGCGTCTAACTTATGCGGTTAGTATTTTTCATACAAAAGGATTTTCCCGTTATTTCCCGTTCCCGTGGGAATTTCGGGAAATCCTGTCCTAACGGATGCCTACGTCATAACTAAACATAACATCTACCTGCATGCTAAATTTCATCTCGATCCGTCCAGTGGCTGTGACGACTTCGTCCGCGTAGAGATGTTTAACGGCTAAAACATTACTTCTTTATAGCGCAGTCGGTTAAAAAGTAGCCTATAACCGTTTCTAGGCTTTGGACTATATCTGTACCAAATTTCGTTTAAATCGGTTCAGTACTTTATGCGTGAAAGCGTAACAGACAGACAGACAGACAGACAGACAGACAGACAGACAGACAGAGTTACTTTCGCATTTATAATATTATAGTAAGGATTCCTAATCCTATCCAACCTTGTTTCTCCACACATCCATCTCAACATACGCATCTCATTTGCATGCACCTTCCTCTCTTCAGTCTTTTTCATTGCCCAGCACTCAGATCCATACATCGCGACAGGTCTGATGACCGTTTTGTAAATATTTCCTTTAAGTTTGAGGGGCATTTGTGGGTCACAAGTTGTTCCTGAGACCTGTCGCCATTTCATCCATCCAGCATTCATTCTATACTTAACGTCTCGATCAATATTGCCGTCTTTTTGGAAAAGTGAGCCTAAGTACTTAAAGTCGGAGCAGACCGGTAGGGTTACACCATCTAAGGCAATTGGAGAAAAACTGGAAGAGTCGCCAAAGCCGCAAAACAGATGTTTTTACATTAGTTATCCTTAGAATCATAAGAGGACATTCAGGCTGGCTTGGTTAGTGACCCAAAGTAACTGCCTGCTATTCCAAGAGTTGTGGGTTCGATTCCCACCCGGGACAAATATTTGTGTGACGAACATCTATACTAATATTATAAAGCTGAAGAGTTTGTTTGAACGCGCCAACTTCAGGACCTACTGATCCAAATTGAAAAAATATTTTTGTGTTGGATAGACCATTCATCGAGGAAGGCTTTAGGCTATAGAACATCATGCTGCAACCAATAGGAGCAAAGAAACTGTAGGAAATGTGTAAAAAACAAGGAAAAACTCAGACAAAGTTGCTGGCACAGCTAGTTTATTATATGAAAATTGTAATGTCTTTACAGCCACTGAAGATATACCAGAGGAAGACCAATTCTCAATACCCGAAGAAGTATTAAACAAATGCAAAGTGGATCTCTCACAGTACAGCGATTTGGATCCAGGGTTCGTGGAAGATTGGAATGCTCACATTAGCAGTTTGGTTAGCGATGAGAAAGTAGTGGATATGTTGGATAAGTTGACTTATTACACAGTTAACGAGCAGATTCTTAGGAATATTCTGGTGAGTCTCTTTTCATTGTTTAATATTTAAAGCAACAATCAGAATTATAGATAAAGTTTAAAGATTTATACACCGTGAAATTTTAGTGGTTGTTTTCCTGCAGTAAAATGATACTATCTTAGTAGCACATAGCTTTGTGCAGTTATTTTTTATTGATTTCGAAACTCGAAAACACGTTGGTACCTCTTTATTACTTAGGGCGAAGAGCTTCTTTAGCTTTAAGCATCGATTTGCGGCATGCATGTATGCGGCAAGCAGTACCTGATTACGTCACATCTTATAAAAGAACGATAGCTTCTCTCAACCTCAACCAGTAACATTTCACGGTGTATACTTTTGCAATTCATTTAACCTAAATGTTTTATCCTTTTTTCAGCCAATCAATTAATTTATTTATACAATTTCAGTTCCAGTTAGTCTCTCAGCTATCTCCAAAGAAGCCGTTCATAGACCCATCAGATCTCAACTCGATCATAGACAAAACCGTCGCTCCGGAGCATAGAGTAAAACTCCTACAGTCTCTGTCCATATTGGAGTTGTGCCTCATCATCGCTATGAAGCATAGTCAAGACATATTTGACGGGCAACCGTTCAACTTTGAGATGATTTTGCATAGGTGAGTTTACACACCAGAGTCTAATTGAATCGTGAACTGTATCTTTAGAATACTAAAAAATGTTCCTGATATTACACTGCGAGAGGTCGCCAATCATAGATGATTGAAATTTGGCATGCAGGTACCCTAATGAACGTAAAGCTTACTTGCAACGCGATATTGCAAAATTTCCGCGGGAACGGTAGTTATTGGGAAAAAACTTTTGTATGTAAAATCTTTTAGTCCACGCGAACACAGCTAGTCGTACCTACATATGAATTTAAAATTTTAAAAACACATCGGTAGCGGGGTTTGTACTGGCGACTTGTCGCATGGCAACCAACGAACTTAACCAACCGGCCATCAACGCTTTTTTATCCTTTATTTTAACTGGCTCGGTGGAACAGTGGTTAGTGACCCTGGCTGGCGGTTCCTTGAGTCGTGGGTTCGATTCCCACTCGGGACAAATATTTGTCTGATGAACATCGGTGTTTGTTCCGTGTCTGGGTGTCATTATGTATTTAAGTGTGTGTTTAAAAAATATATTTATGTATGTATATCAGTCTCTGACGGCCATAGTACAAGCTCTGCTTAGTTTGGGGTCAGATGACCGTGTATGGAAACGTCCCTAAATATATTTTTTTTTATTTATTTATTTGGTTTACACTACAATTATACACTTTACATACATTTAAAAAATAGGCTATAAATTACATTGAAATAAGTCTTTATGGGTCTTCACGCGATATTAGGAGTAGCAAAATTACATAGCTACTTACTGCCCGACGTTTCGACTGGGTTACACCAATCGTGGTCGCGAACGAACTGACCCATAAAGACTTATTTCAGTGTAATGGAACGCGAAAGTTTAAAATCTTATATAAATTACATTCTGAATGTATAATTTTCTTAAAGTAAACACAGCATGCAGGAAAGATAATAATAAATTAGTAACTTAACAACATTACTTTCTTAAAGGTTTGTATATCTACATTTCGTAAATAGATATTTAAATGTAACATCTTCAACCTCCTTTCAGATATACGAAATTCGCGAACACAAACGCCTCCTCCCAATCAGTCCCTCGCCCGGTCATACTGAAAGCGTTCGAGCACCTCCAAGCGCTGGAGCTGATAGCGCCAGTCCGCTGCGGCGCGGCGCAGAGGGAGCACGCGCTGTACGCGCTCGCGGCGCCCGCGGAGGACGCACACGCCGCGCTGGCGAGCCGCGCGCTGCCCACGGACGTGGCCCACTGGTGGGACAGCGACATAATGTGAAAAAAAATCCAAAAAAAAGTGTAAAAAAAATTTTAAAATAAAGAAAAAAAATTTTTAAAATAAAGAAAAAAAAAATTTAAAATAAAGAAAAAAAATTTTTAAAATAAAAAAAAAAAATGTTTAAAATAAAGAAAAAAAATTGTCATGATTTTTTCACCCCCCTCCCATCACAGCTGGTTAAATTTGGCCTTCCCCCTCCTTAATGAATATATGGGATAGCTACTGCGGTTACCTACTAATTCTGGGCCATCCATATATACGTCACACTAAATTCAAGATATCCCAGCTAGTCACATTGGTCCCCCCCTCCATAGTTCGTAGTGTGACGTCACGCGTCAAGCGCTGGAGCTGATCGCGCCAGTCCGCTGCGGCGCGGCGCAGAGGGAGCACGCGCTGTACGCGCTCGCGGCGCCCGCGGAGGACGCACACGCCGCGCTGGCGAGCCGCGCGCTGCCCACCGACGTGGCCCACTGGTGGGACAGCGACATAATGTAAAAAAAAATATTTTGTTAAATAAAGAAAAAAATGTGTAAAATAAAGTAAAAAAAAAATTTGTCAAGCTTCTTTCACCCCCCACCCATCACAGCTGGTTAAATTTGGCCTCCCCCCCCCCCTTCTTAGTGTGACGTCATTTGATTCCTTATCAAAGCTAGGCACATTGGTCCCCCCCTCCATAGTTCGTAGTGTGACGTCACGCGTCAAGCGCTCGAGCTGATCGCGCCAGTCCGCTGCGGCGCGGCGCAGAGGCAGCACGCGCTGTACGCGCTCGCGGCGCCCGCGGAGGACGCACACGCCGCGCTGGCGAGCCGCGCGCTGCCCACCGACGTGGCCCACTGGTGGGACAGCGACATAATGTGAAAAAAAAAATTTTAGCAAAAAAAAAAATTGTTACATAAAAAAATTTTAAAAATAAAGTAAAGTAAAAAAAAAAATGTCATGATTTTTCACCCCCCACCCATCACAGCTGGTTAAATTTGGCCTCCCCCCCCCCCTCCTTTAGTGTGACGTCATTTGATTTGAAAGAAAAAACATTTAAAAAAAAAATTTAAAATAAAGAAAAAACATTTAAAAACAAAATTTTTAAAATAAAGAAAAAAAATTGTCATGATTTTTTCACCCCCCACCCATCACAGCTGGTTAAATTTGGCCTCCCTCCTCCCTCCTTAATGTGACGTCATTTGATTCCTTATCAAAGCTAGTCACATTGGTCCCCCCCTCCATAGTTCGTAGTGTGACGTCACGCGTCAAGCGCTGGAGCTGATCGCGCCAGTCCGCTGCGGCGCGGCGCAGAGGGAGCACGCGCTGTACGCGCTCGCGGCGCCCGCGGAGGACGCACACGCCGCGCTGGCGAGCCGCGCGCTGCCCACCGACGTGGCCCACTGGTGGGACAGCGACATAATGTGAAAAAAAAAGTGTAAAAAAAAATTTAAAATAAAGAAAAAAAAAATTTTAAAATAAAGAAAAAAAAATTTTTAAAATAAAGAAAAAAAAATTGTCATGATTTTTTCATCCCCCTCCCATTACAGCTGGTTAAATTTGGCCTTTCCCCCCTCCTTAGTGCGATAAATGGGATACCTACTGCGGTTGTGTAAAAGGGACTGTAAATGTGAAGAAGGTACTAATTGGGAACCATCCATATACGTCCACTAATTTCAAGATATTTGATCCCTTATCCCGGCTAGTCACATTGGCCCCCTCCATAGTTCGTAGTGTGACGTCACGCGTCAAGCGCTGGAGCTGATCGCGCCAGTCCGCTGCGGCGCGGCGCAGAGGGAGCACGCGCTGTACGCGCTCGCGGCGCCCGCGGAGGACGCACACGCCGCGCTGGCGAGCCGCGCGCTGCCCACCGACGTGGCCCACTGGTGGGACAGTGATATAATGTGAAAAAAAAAATTTAAAATAAAGAAAAAAAAAATTTTAAAATAAAGAAAAAAAAATTTTAAAATAAAGAAAAAAAAATTTAAAATAAAGAAAAAAAATACCTATCCATAATCACGCATCTATTTTAATTGAGTTTGATGTTATCTTATCACTTAAATCTGCTACGAAAGTACATGCCCACGCGCACGCAACCTAACACAACCATTTGCATGTTACATTGTGAGATGCCGTAGTGGGGGGGTTCAAGTTGAATAGTTTTATTGAAGCAATTGAGTCAAACGACCTCGAGCCGTACGAAGACATTCTCCGCAAAACGTCTTTTACCTTGTCCTTTCTTAGAAATCTATTCGTTTTGTATCTAACGATTCGAGTGCATCGTATTCAATAGTGGAAGGTCGTAACTAACTTCAGGTGACCTATTTTTGTTTTGTAATACGGATTTGTACAGAACCAACTGCCACAGCATCGATAAACAACTTAACAAATTGGTGAAATAACAACGTTGCTTTGGTACGGCTACAACTGTTAAATACCGTTTTTCATAGAAATCTCTTCGATTCGAAACCGCTTTTAAAATAAAGAAAAAAAATTGTCATGATTTTTTCACCCCCCTCCCATCACAGCTGGTTAAATTTGGCCTTCCCCCTCCTTAATGAATATATGGGATAGCTACTGCGGTTACCTACTAATTCTGGGCCATCCATATATGTATACGTCACACTAAATTCAAGATATCCCAGCTAGTCACATTGGTCCCCCCCTCCATAGTTCGTAGTGTGACGTTACGCGTCAAGCGCTGGAGCTGATCGCGCCAGTCCGCTGCGGCGCGGCGCAGAGGGAGCACGCGCTGTACGCGCTCGCGGCGCCCGCGGAGGACGCACACGCCGCGCTGGCGAGCCGCGCGCTGCCCACCGACGTGGCCCACTGGTGGGACAGTGATATAATGTGAAAAAAATTTTTAAAATAAAGAAAAAACATTAAAAAAAAATTAAAATAAAGAAAAAAAATATATAAAATAAAGAAAAAAAAATGTCATGATTTTTTCACTCCCCTCCCATCACAGCTGGTTAAATTTGGCCTTCCCCCTCCTTAATGAATATATGGGATAGCTACTGCGGTTACCTACTAATTCTGGGCCATCCATATATACGTCACACTAAATTCAAGATATCCCAGCTAGTCACATTGGTCCACCCCTCCATAGTTCGTAGTGTGACGTCACGCGTCAAGCGCTCGAGCTGATCGCGCCAGTCCGCTGCGGCGCGGCGCAGAGGGAGCACGCGCTGTACGCGCTCGCGGCGCCCGCGGAGGACGCACACGCCGCGCTGGCGAGCCGCGCGCTGCCCACCGACGTGGCCCACTGGTGGGACAGCGACATAATGTGAAAAAAAAAATTGTTGCAAAAAAAAAAATTGTTAAATAAAGAAAAAAAATTGTAAAATAAAGTAAAAAAAAATTTTTCAAGCTTCTTTCACCCCCCACCCATCACAGCTGGTTAAATGTTGCCTCCCCCCCCCCCCTTCTTAGTGTGACGTCATTTGATTCCTTATCCAAGCTAGGCACATTGGTCCCCCCCTCCATAGTTCGTAGTGTGACGTCACGCGTCAAGCGCTGGAGCTGATTGCGCCAGTCCGCTGCGGCGCGGCGCAGAGGGAGCACGCGCTGTACGCGCTCGCGGCGCCCGCGGAGGACGCACACGCCGCGCTGGCGAGCCGCGCGCTGCCCACCGACGTGGCCCACTGGTGGGACAGCGATATAATGTGAAAAAAAAATATTTGCAAAAAAAAAAAAAAATTGTTAAATAAAGAAAAAAAATTTGTAAAATAAAGTAAAAAAAAATTGTCGAGCTTTTTTCACCCCCCACCCATCACAGCTGGTTAAATTTGGCCTCCCCTCCCCCTCCTTAGTGTGACGTCATTTGATTCCTTATCAAAGCTAGGCACATTGGTCCCCCCCTCCATAGTTCGTGGTGTGACGTCACGCGTCAAGCGCTCGAGCTGATCGCGCCAGTCCGCTGCGGCGCGGCGCAGAGGGAGCACGCGCTGTACGCGCTCGCGGCGCCCGCGGAGGACGCACACGCCGCGCTGGCGAGCCGCGCGCTGCCCACCGACGTGGCCCACTGGTGGGATAGCGACATAATGTGAAAAAAAAAATTTTGCAAAAAAAAAAAATTTGTAAAATAGGTAAGTAAAGTAAAAAAAAATTGTCATGATTTTTTCTTCCCCCACCCATCACAGCTGGTTACTTTTGGCTATCCCTCCCCCCTCCTTAGTGTGACGTCATTTGATTCCTTATCAAAGCTAGGCACATTGGTCCCCCCCCCCATCCGCGCGCTGCCCACCGACGTGGCCCACTGGTGGGACAGCGACATAATGTAAAAAAAAAACCAAAAGAAAGTGCAAAAATTCTTTTTTTTCAAATAAGAAAAAAAAATTGTAAAATAAGTAAAGTAAAAAAAAATTGTCATGATTTTTTCTTCCCCCACCCATCACAGCTGGTTGAATTTGGCCTCCCCCTCCCTCCTTAGTGTGATAAATGGGATACCTACTGCGGTTGTGTAAAAGGGACTGTGAATGTACTAATGGGGGCCATCCATGTATACGTCATACTAAATTCAAGATATTTGATCCCTTATCAAAGCTAGTCTCATTGGTCCCCCCCCTCCATAGTTCCTAGTGACAGCGACATAGTTGTGTGCGTTCGCCCAGCAAAAAAGTATCGCCTTTCAAAAAAATAATGATGCAGATATTCTGTGCCTTATCTCGTGTAATTGTGCCCGAAATTTCAAATTTGTGCCGCTAAAGGGTTCGGAGTTATTTAAGATTGACTGATTCTGCTGCACGAACGTTCGTCCAGCAAAATATTTTTTATTTTTTTAGTCTAGCAGGATATAAAATATGCAAAAAGATAGCTTACATACGGCTGTAAATGTGCCGTAAAAATGAAATTTGTGCCTCTTAAGATTTAAGAGATAATAAGTTTTTTGCTGGGCGAACGTTTTGGCGAATGCCATATATCGGAAACTGTTGGACGCGCAGTGATGATTTTTTTTATACAGATGCGGTATATTTGTGCGTATTTGTGCCCAAATTTTCA
The DNA here is from genome assembly GCA_039566165.1 of Maruca vitrata. Classification (NCBI taxonomy): domain Eukaryota; kingdom Metazoa; phylum Arthropoda; class Insecta; order Lepidoptera; family Crambidae; genus Maruca; species Maruca vitrata. Next base: position 3,235,279 of record CM076941.1, on the reverse strand, counting down.
AAAACATGACTAGCATGGTTCAGGAGTTATGATTTTTTTTCCTAGAAAATGAAAAAAGGCTCTAGCCCTCGAACGAACATGACTAAGGACTTCGCGTTAGTGCAAGGTGCCAACCTTTGTTCCCAACGAGTAACACTGTAACCGGTAACACTGTGACTCGTTGGGAGAACTTTTTAAAATTAGTCCCAACCAGTTACACTGTGACTCGTTGGGAGACCTTTCTTAAATTATTCCCAACCAGTCACACGTAGTTATTAGGCCAACCTAATCTTACTTAGGTGTATTTTGTATGATCTGGGGGTATGATTACTGTTACGTCTTAGCCCTAATTTGACTAAATAATCAGCTACGCTAGTTAATTAATAGGTAACAGATTCATACTTACGTTCGTACAGAACGAGCCCACCTGCAAAAGTATTCTATTGTATTACCAGACAAAGAAGCGCGAACTATCATACCCTTTCGGCTACTTTTTCGGAGACTCCAAAAAAACATTTTGCGTAAATAAGTTGAGAGCAATAAAACACCTGTTCTTTTTAACAAAACAATATGATTTATGACAGCGGCAAGACAAAATATTATGTAATAGTGTGACTGGTTGGGAATGATTTAAGAAAGGTCTCCCAACGTGTCACAGTGTTACTGGTTGGGACTAATTTTAAAAAGTTCTCCCAACGAGTCACAGTGTTACCGGTTACAGTGTTACTCGTTGGGAACAAAGGGTGCCAACAGGTACCTATTATATATTCCCACGATCCTATAAAGTTTCATCGGTCTACTACATATCATTGGCGAGTTATTAACGATATTGTGGGGATTAACCACACCTTTGGAATGCTGATGATGAGAGGGTTTCGGGAATGATAAATCAAACCGCTCTGGTTGAGTGCTGCTAATACACTGATTTAATGTTCAAACTTATGATATTGTATAAAAACTGATGCGTTGACAAAATCATCTCGCGGCGATGCCGACACATAAAGGCGCCGCTACACATACATGATTGATGCGCTTAAAGCGTTACTACGCTATAATATTTTACATAAAATAATGTACGATGGCTCGTACATCTTGGCCATCAAAAACAGAAAACAAAAAACATACAAAAAAAATTACATGATTAAAATAGTGTAAAATAAAATCCAATCAAAAACATAAATGTGAAATGAGAGCCAAGTTCGATATTATGATAATTGCCTTGGTTGTTGACTTCAACGACAAAAGAAGTGAGATCTAAATGGGTGCCAAGTTCAATGGTCAACCCTAAAATTTATTTGTAAGTAACACTATAACATACCTATCATATCTTCTTATAACATAAGATAATGTATGGTGGTAGCCTATGAAGGTCTGTCTTGGCTAGTTTCTATAAACCTACCAACGTATTATTATGTTCGCTCGCCAGTTTCTACCAACAATCCAAATTTTCGGAATTATAAAATGAAAACTAGCCAAGACAGACCTTCATAGGCTACCACCATACATTATCTTATGTTATAAGAAGATATGATAGGTATGTTATAGTGTTACTTACAAATAAATTTTAGGGTTGACCATTGAACTTGGCACCCATTTAGATCTCACTTCTTTTGTCGTTGAAGTCAACAACCAAGGCAATTATCATAATATCGAACTTGGCTCTCATTTCACATTTATGTTTTTGATTGGATATCATTACTTTTTGTAGAAAAGTATATATCATCGTAACGCCGTGGGTCCTTTGAAAAGGACAAATTCAAAACTAAAACTAGACTTTATAAATATAAAACAATTGAATAAGTTACTGTATTTTCCTACGTTTACGGGGTATAACCCTAAGTAATGAATATGAAAACCGACTATATACTTATAGTCGGTTTTCATATAGTACCCACTCTTAATTGTAAATAAGTAAGTATACCTAAATATATACTTAGTGCTCTGCCTTCCCCGGTATATAGGCGTGATTAGGCACTAATTAGGTGAATGAAATGAAATAAAATCCGGTTCGGAGTCGACCGGTTGCTGTTACCACCATACAGTTGCGTAAAACCCGCCAAGCGACTCTGACCTTTCTCGGTCAGGTCGCGTTCCGGGATCAGCACTGTACGAACCGGAGCCAGGGGGGACCATTGCTGCGGCAAGCGCCGGACCAGTGGAGTCTTAGCGGCGGTATTGTGCGGACGGAGCGGGTCAGCCCGCCCGCCAGGGAGAGCCGTAGAAACGGTAGTGCCTTCCGTTCGGCGGATTGGCCAACTCCGACCCGCACAGCTCAATACCAATGCGAGACTCCACGCCTTGTCTCGTTGTTGCCGCAGCAGTGGTCTCCTCTTTCACGTTCCCATTGTCCTCTCATATCGATGTTCCGGGAGGGAGGGGTGAAACGGCTTTCAGGGTGAGTGCGACAGGCTCAATATGGTATATTGTGCCTGTCGACCTCATATTTGGATCTCACTACCGCTTACCATCAGGTGGAGTGAGGTCATCTTGTTAGCTCATTATAAAAAAAAAAATTGCCAGTTTTTTATTTTTTCCTTTGTATTCATGTAATTACCTATCTGCATACCAAATTTCAACTCTCTAGGTCATTTGGAACTGGGTTAGAATTTTGATCTGTCAGTCAGTCAATGATAAAAATGAGGATTTTTGGACATTAATATCTAAATAACTGTTTGAGATAAGCTTATGAAATTTGGGACACATATTTATCTCGCAAGTCACAATATAAGAGCCAAATTTGATACGTTTATGTGAAATAGTTTTTGATTTATGAGGGGTTCAAAAGTGGTTCCAAATGGTTCGTGTAATATTACACACGGTGCGGCTCGCCAGTTCTGTTTCTTGAACTTGGCTTGACACGCTACCGCGTGTCTAGATAAATCGAAAAAATTGTCTTGTCCATTGATTTGATACTTTATTTTAACGCTCACTCTTGATCTATTACTACGGTTTCACTGGGCACAATAAACCGAACTGGTCGGGCCACCATAGGAGAGGTACCCTGATTGACACTTAGCACGCTGCGAGTGCGTGTTACATTTGCCATTTCACTATCACTGACACTTGCTCTGCGGGGGCGGAGAGCCTCCGCCGCCCGGCTGCTGCTGCTGGGCGCGGACCTCACGGGTCCGCCGTGCTGCACGCCTACTCCTTATCTTTGTGTACACAAAGATGCTGACGACGACCAGGATGATGAAGATCATGACGTAAGAAATAGTATAGTGATGCACGTCATGTATGGTAAACTGACCTGACTGTGATTTCTTCAGTGTTTCAAGTTCATCCTTGATCTGATCATAATGATGATCATTGCTTTCAAATGTCGGATAGTCGTGCTGGATACTCTGCATAGATGTGTTCAAGAGTTTGTTCAATGCTGATATTGTTGGGACTTTTATCTCCTCTTCGATGCTGATTTTGTTATAAAACTTGTTGTGAGCGTATAACGAAAAAGAATCACCCTTTAAGGTGCAACCTTGGCCAATAGTTATTATTAAGTTTCCGATGACTGAAACGACGACAGGTCACACACCGCCTTAGCTGTTTTTTAACCGTGCGCATGCCGCTAAGTACCCAATAATGATCTCTGATATAAGACAGGGTCAGTCTAGGACCTCCGTGTAGAGTGGCAGCGTGCGCTTGATTAATGATTAACTCTGTGAGTCGGCCATGATTTGATAATATGATGGGATTTTTCCCCGAAACATTTGAGTTTGATAATCGCCCACCGACTCGCAGTAAGCCATCCTTATCCAAAAACGGATTTAACGTAGATAATCTGCTATTAGTTAGTACTGTGCCTTTAGATTTTAAGTTATTTACGTCGTCTTTAAAATCAGTTGCTTGAATTTCTTTAATGATAAAGTAAAGTGCGTTCTTTACTTCTGTTGACGACAGTGCATTTGTCGACTCAGCATTCTGCTGACGCCGAGCGCGCGCAATGAAACGCGATACCCAAGCGATTGTCTTCGCCGCTCGAGTGATTGAGTTGTTATTGTGTAACAATTCTGATATGATAGATGATTCATTTTGATGTAAGGCCGTGCACACACTTGCCTTTTTTGCTTCTAAGTTGGACTGTTGATATTTGACATTACGCATATGGCCTAATTGCTCGTGTTCGGCCATAAAGTTGCGATATGGTTTAGCTAAGTTTTCATTGTGAATTAATTTTTGTTCTAGCTGCCGAAATTGTGCTACCGATTTTGATTTTGACAACCCTAGCTTCTCTTCAAAGTCGGGTTTCATAGGGATGGCAACTTCGTATTTTCCACACTCCAATCTCCTTGTGGTTTTCACATAAAGTTCCTCGCAATATTGATCTTCCCTACTAAGAGAAGTATCAGATGTTGAGAAGTCCTCCATCTCCCAGTACTTAGAGATGTCACTTAAATTATTAATGATCACGTGACAATTGAATGCTTTCTTCACGTTTCCCGACAAGATCCACCCTAGCTTGGTTTGTTGAGCTATGGGGGTCTCTTGTGTTCCTTTGATAAGACCGCTCATGATAATGTTAGAGTAGACATTAGCATGGGGTCTCATCCCATACATTGAAAATCATATTCCCAAAAACTACAACAGATGGCGACACGAGTATTCATTTGTTGATGATGATTATGCAAATCCCAGAAAACGATAAATCCAACCATTAAAAATATATAAGCTAGTATTTAAAAATATGATAATACATAACCAAATAAATTAAAACTCTTTTAGATGAATATTTTCATAAATTTAAATTTGCAATAATATTTGTAGTTTTCGTGAGTGCTAATCTGGTAGAACGCCATCTAGTTCAAAAAATGACTACAGTCCGTCATCAACTAGATGGCGTTGTTCGCGTATATTTTATATTTGATAAATTATAATTCTGGATTATTTAATTTCTTTTGTTAAAACAAGAAAATAATATGACACGAATATAAGAGTTACTTAACTATCAACTACAAGAATGATTAATCTATTCCGTAGATTAATATTTGGTAACATTTCTCCGAATTGTAGTAATAAATATTCCCTAACGCAACAAAAACGATTCAACTATCTAGTTTAAAAATTGGAAAAAAATCGCATTCTTGACCCCGCCTGAACAGGGTCCCCGTTTAAATAGAAATTAGATGTTTAAATTTACATAGAGCTTTGAATAGCACTAAAACAACAAATAAAAATATTCAACTATAAATAATTGGTCATAAATTTTTAAAAATATTTTTCGAGTTTTTGCTTCAAAAATATATTTCAAATAAAATAAATATCATACAACATCACTTTCATTGTGTTCATTCAGTGGTAAGTAGTCGTATCACAAATCACAAATAAACTTAAAAATACGTATATAAATAGCACACCAAACACGACGCAAACAACGATGTTCCATTAAACAAATATTTGACCCGAGTGGGAATCGAAACCACGAGTCCCACGACTCTTGACGCATGAGACAGGGGCACTATCCAATACGCCATCGAGCCATCAGCCATCCAGAGAAGAAATACTATATTATAATTTTTATATGAAATAGATATTATTAACACAATAACTCGAATTTCTTCTATCGTGAACTTTTAAGTATATTCTCATTTTAAGTACATTCTATATATTGCTGCATTGTCATAAATCACCATTATAATTTGATTTAAGTCAATGGTTCACTACGCATAATAAAATAACAACTTTATTTTTAATACATTTTAACAAAGCCTAAGGTTTCGTCCGCCTCCCGCGCGGCACGATGTACTCGATCAGCAACGCCGGCGGTCGACCACCTATAAGGTGAAAATCGCTTGGCGCTTACGCGTCTGTCAGAGCAAGCCCCGCCAAATTGTGGTCCGAGAGCCTGCAAGAATTTTTCGGTAGGTATATGAGGCAAGCTGAAAACTTGTCCTATACCTTTAATATTATAACCCAACACAAAACCGCAGACCTGGCTGAGTAGCGGGGCCAAACCAAACCCCCAATTTAGTTTATTTAAAAATATATTTTATAATCCAAAAAAATATAATTTGTCAGCTCACCTGACAGGTAGAAGTTCCATCGAAATGATTTGTCTTATACCAGAGCCGCTCTAAGTTGGCCGATTTGCTACATGTCAGACTGAGTGCACTAGTGTGGGACAACGGTAAAATTGCCGAAGTATATAAGTAACAGTTATTTCCACTTTATAACCAAGCAAGGTCTAATTATAACAAATTTTCATTAAAAACATTAATTCACATCCAAAAGATTGAATTTAAGTTCCTTATTTATAAATATATTTATATTTAAAATACAATACAATAAATCCTTCATCCTATTTTTAAAAAATACCTGGTGAGTATTACCCACTACGTCACTATGAAAACGTGTCAAACGGCGTAACCTTGTAAAAGCGTAATACAGAGTGGAAATTTTACGTTTTCTTTTTATAATTTATTTATTTATTTATTTAAGATTACCAACAAGATTACATTAACGATATGATATAAGTAACATGACCAGATGAACATTTAGATAAACGCAAACTTAATTATAGGTGACAACTACATGCATTTCAGACAACAGACATTTTAAATTTTATCTAGTTTAAAATTCTAGTTAATAATTCAATTATTTTAGGTAATAAAAAGACAAATAATTAGATAATTAGGTGGTAGGTTAAAAGTTGTTCTTTATGATACGCTAAATAAGTTCCTCTTAACAAGCATAAAAGCAAAATATAAAATAAAAAAGTGTCAAATCAGTCTTCTAAGAACGGTTAACTGGCTCGGTGGAACAGTGGTTAGTGACCCTGGCTGGCGGTTCCAAGAGTCGTGGGTTCGATTCCCACTCGGGACAAATATTTGTGTGATGAACATCGGTGTTTGTTCCGTGTCTGGGTGTGATTATGTATTTAAAAATATAAATGTATGTATATTATACCGGAGCCGTTCTTAGAAGACTGATTTGACACTTTTTATTTTATATTTTGCATTTATCCTTGTTAAGATGAACATATTTAGCGAATCATAAAGAACAACTTTTAAAAATAAGACGTTATTTCAAAATGTCAAATGCACCTAATTATCTAATTATTTGTCTTTTATTACCTAAAATAATTGAATTATAAAAAGAAAACGTAAAATTTCCACTCTGTATTACGCTTTTACAAGGTTACGCCGTTTGACACGTTTTCATAGTGACGTAGTGGGTAATACTCACCAGGTATTTTTTTAAAATAGGATGAAGGATTTAATAAGTATTGTATTTTAAAAATAAATATATTTATAAATAAGGAACTTAAATTCAATCTTTTGGATGTGAATTAATGTTTTTAATGAAAATTTGTTATAATTAGACCTTGCTTGGTTATAAAGTGGAAATAACTGTTACTTATATACTTCGGCAATTTTACCGTTGTCCCTCACTAGTGCCTTTGAGTATAAAGCCACTGGAGATGCCATACACGGGTGACCCCCTCCGGCAAAGTACATTGGTCAACTGTTCAAACACGTTTAATAAAACTACTTGTCGCTGCCATTTTGCATTGATCCCTGTCGCGTGACGTTTCTCTTGAAAAATGGTTAGTTGTGCAGTATTCTCATGTAAAAGGCGATCGAGAGTTCAAATTCGCAACAAGAGCGCGTTTCGTATCATATCTAAGTGTTTTTATTAACTTTTAAACGTGTATTTAAGAAGAATTGCTATTAAAATAAAAAGTCGTTACGATACGTAAACGACAGAAAAAAATAAACAAGAATACAGTGGTACAGGGGCTAGTGATGTTACAAAGTCAAAAAAGAGACTCGACATTTGAATGAATCATTCACTCCCTCCAGTTAATTTTATTATCCGTTTTTACTTTAATTTTGAATTAAATAAAAGGTAAACGAATGTTATATTTAAATCTTGTAAGATGAATTTGAAAAATTACTTTTCTTTCCTCTGGTCATACGATATTGAAATTTAGTCTGAATATGAAAAGAATTCTGTGACTCCCTTAGAGAATTTTTAAAGACATAGATATTTTAACCGTAGCCTCTCAGTACATTTTGGACTGTATCTCATATGTTTATAAGAACATACAATCATTTAATAAGAAATCGGATAGGTACTCACCATCTTAACACCAGAAATAAACATAGGTTTGCTGTTTCAGGCTTCAAAAGACTGGAAAGTCGTTCTTGGGTTTAAGCACAAAATTGTTTATTAAGATCCCACAAAATGTTATTGAATTACCTTTTTATAATTTCAAACTTTTTATTAAGTCGTGTCTTGTGAAAAAAACATATTATAAAGTAGAAGACTACTTAAATGATAAAAATCCATGGACATGATGAGCTGCTCGCTTGGACATCAATGAATTATGTAATACTAGCGACCCGCCCTCGCTTCGCTTCGGGTAAATCTCTATCTCTATATAATATATTTCAACCCCGTAAGGGATTTTACATACAGAAGTTATTTTCCAATAACTCCCGTTCCCATGGGAATTTTGTAATATCGCGTTGGAAGTAAGCTTTACGTTCATTAGGGTACCTGCATGCCAAATCTCAATCGCCTATCTATATCGCGGTTTAGATTTTTTCATACAAAAGTTTTTTCCCTATTACTCCCGTTCCCGTGGGAATTTTACAATATCCTGTTGCAACTAAGCTTTTAATTTATTAAGGTACCTGCATGTCAAATTTCAAGTGTCTAACTTATGCGGTTAGTATTTTTCATACAAAAGGATTTTCCCGTTATTTTCCGTTCCCGTGGGAATTTCGGGAAATCCTGTCCTAACGGATGCCTACGTCATAACATCTACCTGCATGCTAAATTTCATCTCGATCCGTCCAGTGGCTGTGTCGACTTCGTCCGCGTAGAGATGTTTAACGGCTAAAACATTACTTCTTTATAGCGCAGTCGGTTAAAAAGTAGCCTATAACCTTTTCTAGGCTCTGGACTATGTCTGTACCAAATTTCGTTTAAATCGGTTCAGTACTTTATGCGTGAAAGCGTAACAGACAGACAGACAGACAGACAGACAGACAGAGTTACTTTCGCATTTATAATATTAGTGAGGAAGTGAGGATTAGTGAGGACTAGTGAGGACTAGTGAGGATTATAATATTAGTGAGGATTAGTGAGGATGTGATTAATTTATTTACAACTTGACGTGCAAAAGTATTTCATGAAAATCTATTTGCAGAATTAATTATTATTTCATTATTAATTGTAGCAATAAAATATTTCGAGGCTATGTCCGGGGCTATGAGTGTATGTGTTATGCATACTATACCATAAACTAGTAAACTAGTATTTATATAATAGAAGTGTATGTCCTTTTCGATTTCCAAAAGATCAAAAGCTATAGGATATATGGAGAAAATTTTGTAACAACGAAAATCATTCTTGGAAACCCACACGTAGGTACAAGTGTTATCTAAAATGCTAATAGCAGAAAGACATTGATTAAAGGTGCAATACTTTCTTTGCGAACATGTCCTTGTTTGGTAAGTAATTTAATTTCTTTACTTTTCTTGAATCTGTTACTGCTTCTATATAGCACATTGTATATTCAGTTTTTTCCCATGCAATCAAACTTAGGATTAAATTAAAATATTAGTTTTTTGTACTTATCTTCGAAATCTAGAGGCTTAGGTCATAAATGCACACAAACAGACAGACACACATATAAATAAACATTTAATATCTTAATTTTTTTTTAATTTAACAATTTTAAAATAATCAGTACAAGATAGTTCAGTTCATTCACCAAACTGATTTTATTTTATTATTTTTTTTTATTTTTTATTTATTTATTAAGGAATAGTACACAGCACAATACAATCATGATTGAAATAGGAAGAACAAATTTTGTAGGCCAATTACGACTATTCAACAGATTACATTCTGTTATGCACTCGATCACAATTTTTTATTTATTTTCTATTTTTACAAACACCTCAAATATAATTTATTAAGCTACCGTGGGCACACAAGGGGCAATATCTGATAAATTTACTACATCAAAAAACAGACAGACGCATGTATTCATAAACTCACACATACAAATCATACATATCAACAAACATACTACACTTGGCTACAAAAACAAGACAAAAGATTTATATATCGTTGTTTACATCAGTAACAAGTTGATTCGGGGTTATATTATTTAAACGCTTTTTAATGCTGTTTTGAAATACCTTCTTTGAACCGACAAAGATATCAATGTCGCTAAACTTTTCATTATAAGTACATGGTATCCTGGTAAAAATGGAGTTTTGTCCATAGTTAGTACGGTGATAAGGAACATGTAGCAGACGAGTATGCCGCGTGCGGCGCGGGGGAACGCACAGAGAGATAAGTTCCACCAGTTCGGGACAGTCAAGTCGTCCGCGAATGATGTCGTATAACAAGCTCATATCCAACGCCTGTCGACGGTTCGCTAGGGGTAGTATGTTGAAAGCACGACATATGTTCTCATAATCAGCATCCGGGTTAATTTTCTTGCATTTAAAATTAAGATGACGAACGAATTTTTTTTGTATGCTTTCAATGCTTTTAACGTAAACATCGTAGTGTGGAGACCACACGGGGGCAGCGTACTCTAAGATGCTACGCACATATGCATTATATACAGTTTTTAAACTAAGCGGATCCCTGAATGGCTGGCAGGTGCGCATAACAAAACCAAGATTCCTAAATGCCCTGCCCTTGACGATATCGATATGATCGGACATTAGCATCTTGCTGTCAAAAAACACCCCCAGGTCGCGCACCAGTTCCGTTCTCTCAATCAAAACACCATCAAAATGGTATGCATAGACAATTGGTTTTTTCTTTCTAGTAAAACTAATCCAATCAAAAACATAAATGTGAAATGAGAGCCACGTTCAATATTATGATAATTGCCTTGGTTGTTGACTTCAACGACAAAAGAAGTGAGATCTAAATGGGTGCCAAGTTCAATGGTCAACCCTGAAATTTATTTATAAGTAACACTATAACATACCTATCATATCTTCTTATAACATAAGATAATGTATGGTGGTAGCCTATGAAGGTCTGTCTTGGCTAGTTTCTATAAACCTACCAACGTATTATTACGTTCGCTCGCTAGTTTCTACCAACAATCCAAATTTTCGGAATTATAAAATAAATACCGACAAATACCAAACTAACCAAGACAACTAACTAGACTACTTACTAACTAAATAAAGAAAACTAGCCAAGACAGACCTTCATAGGCTACCACCATACATTATCTTATGTTATAAGAAGATATGATAGGTATGTTATAGTGTTACTTATAAATAAATTTCAGGGTTGACCATTGAACTTGGCACCCATTTAGATCTCACTTCTTTTGTCGTTGAAGTCAACAACCAAGGCAATTATCATAATATTGAACGTGGCTCTCATTTCACATTTATGTTTTTGATTGGATATCATTACTTTTTGTAGAAAAGTATATATCATCGTAACGCCGTAGGTCCTTTGAAAAGGACAAATTCAAAACTACAACTAGACTTTATAAATTTGCCTGAAAAATTGCCTGAGATACAGGTTACTAGTAACCTAGTTCAGGCGCAGATGTAGTACTGTCTGATTACCTTTAATATTAATGTAATAATGTAACATATGTGCACATAGATATAATTTAATGTAATATTAGAGATAAGGTTAAATAAATAAATTATTATTATTATTATTATATAAATATAAAACAATTGAATCAGTTACTGTATTTTCCTACGTTTACGGGGTATAACCCTAAGTAATAAATATGAGAATCGACTATAAGTACCTACTCTTAATTGTAAATAAGTAAGTATGTATACCTAAATATATACTTAGTGCTCTGCCTTCCCCGGAATATAGGCGTGATTAGGCACTAATTAGGTATTTATGTTAAGCGTTCATAATAGAACCTAACCGCAGCAGTGGTCTCCTTTTTCACGGCTTTCAGGGTGAGTGCGACAGGCTCAACATGGTCTATTGTGCCTGTCGACCTCATATGTGGATCTCACTACCGCTTACCATCAGGTGGAGTGAGGTCATCTTGTTAGCCTCTTATAAAAATAAAAAAAATATAAATAAAAAACTTAATTATTAAAAAATTGCCAGTTTTTTATTTTTTCCTTTGTATTCATGTAATTACCTATCTGCATACCAAATTTTAACTCTCTAGGTCATTTGGAACTGGGTTAGAATTTTGATCTGTCAGTCAGTCAATGATAAAAATGAGGATTTTTGGACATTAATATCTAAATAACTGTTTGAGATAAGCTTATGAAATTTAGAACACATATTTATCTCGCAAGTCACAATATATGAGCCAAATTTGATATGTTTATGTAAAATAGTTTTTGATTTATGAGGGGTTCAAAAGTGGTTCCAAATGGTTCGTGTAATATTACACACGGTGCGGTCCGCCAGTTCTGTTTCTTGAACTTGGCTTGACACGCTACCGCGTGTCTAGATACACTGACACTTTTGAATACTGATTGCAATCCCATTTTTAGTATAGTAGTTATGTAAGTTATTAAGATCGTGTTGTAATTGTTCACAGTCGCCAACTGTACGTATTTTCGTGAATATCTTTTTGTCATCGGCGTAAAGAAGATGCTTGGAGGTCTTAATAACACAGCTCATGTCGTAGATGTACGCATTGTAAAATAGGGGCCCAAGATGAGATCCTTGGGGCACTCCAGAAGGGATTGAGACACAATTTGACCTGTAACCACCGAGAACAACGACCTGAGAGCGATTCGTGAGATAAGAGTGCACCCAGCGCAAGAGGTCACCATGTATGCCGAGGCTCTGAAGCTTCTGAAGAAGGATGACGTGGTCCACACGATCAAAGGCTTTTTCAAAATCTGTGTAGACCACATCAACCTGCCCCCCTCCTTCCATTGCTCCAAGGACGAAATCCGTAAACAAAGACAGGTTAGATATGGTGGACCTTCCGCGCAGAAAGCCATGCTGCGTGTAGGGGATTCCTTTAGCTACGGTGGGGTAGATAGACTCGTACACTAGCTTTTCGAGTAACTTACCAATGGTATTAAGAATGGAAATAGGACGATAATTCGTAACCAAAGATATGGATCCCGTCTTGTGCAGTGGGACTATCTGTGCTCGTTTCCAGATATCAGGAAAGACACATTCCTGTAGTGATTTTTTGAATATGATAGCTATCGGGGAACAAAGGGATTCCGCACAAGAGGCAAGAAACAACGGTGGGATGCCATCACATCCAGCACCCTTGCTCTTGTCCAGGTTCCGAAGCAATTGAAAGACTTTGTGACTATCAATGTTAATTCGAGGTAAGCAATCACTACCCGGCTGATCCAAACCCAAGGGCGAGGCAACCTCGCCCGTAGACTTAGTAAAAACACTCTCGAAATATCTACTAAATGCATTACATATGTCTTCGCCTTGACTATAGTTACGTCCATTAAAAGTTACCTTCGACGGATAGCCAGATGTTCCTCTTTTACTTTTAACGTACTTCCAGAAGAATTTAGGAGACCTTTTGATTAAATTTTCAGATGCATTAGTGAAATAATTAAAACACGCATTCTGTAGACGATGCTGCCTTTTTCGTAATAGTTTAAACTCATCATAGTCCCTAGGATTTTTGTATTGTTTCCACCGTTTATGTATTTTTGATTTCTCTTTGATTACTTTTATCAGAGCCGTACTATACCATGACGGATATGAAGTGTTCTTATTTTTATTAAGAGGTACAAATAAGGAGAAACATGTTTGAATTTGGTCATAAAGCATCTTAACAGCATCATTTACTGAGGCACAAGATAAGTCTTTCCAATCCACATTCTTTAGATATGTATTAATTCTATTATAATCGCATTTGTGAAAGTTAAAAAGTCGGGGCGCGTTTTTCCGATAAAGGCGACACATGTAGGTCCAATACCGATATATTTATCGCCGGGTGATAATCATCCTCCTTATAATTGGTTGCATAGATTGGGTAACTGTGCATGGGATGTTACAAAAGCACAAATCCAAAAGTCTCCTGATGAATTGCGTATCAAGTTATACTGTCTAAAACCAAGAAAGTACATGTGATTAACAAATGTATCAGCGGACTCCTTAACTATCCTAGGACCCGTGTTAAGATTTATATATTCACAAAAACTATTCCAAGATAGACATGGTAGATTGAAATCACCTAATAAAATAAAATTATCAGAGGGAAATGAGTTAAACAGGTGTTGTAGACTCTTACAGATTTCCTCATAACGGGTTGCAAAATTGTTTAAGTCTGGCGGTATGTAAACAAGCACAATATGCAATGTGTGAGAAGAGTTAATTGTTCGCGCAGGAATAGATACACACAACGACTCCGTGGCGTGGGCGCCCCGCCACTCAGTGCACGGTTCGGCCGCGAGCTCGCTAAGGACGCACATCATTACACCACCGCCAGTTTTTTTGTTAGTTGCCTGACAATTACGATCGCAACGAAATATTCTGTACCTATGGTCACAAAGTTCCGAGTTCAAAATATCGTCCTGTAACCATGTTTCTGTGAACAGCAATATATGGTACTCGTTCAATAACATATTGTTGTATAATTGCAAACACTTACTTCGTAGGCCGCGGACGTTCTGGTAGTAAAGGGACAGGTTTCCATCGGTTGGACTAACAGCCATATCTAACGTATATATAAACATATAAATTTGAAACAATAAATCGTACATTCTCCATATTAGAAAAAAAATTAATAAATATCCGCCTAATCATGCCCGTATTACACAGCTCAATTATACCGCAACTAACCATGTTCAAAACAAGTTTATGTCTTCGAATTACATAACAGCACCCAAACAGATGTCTAATCAGCGATAAGGTCGATATTGGAGGGTACACGACAAAACTATCGCCAAAGGTTAGTGTTTGTAAATACATGTTAAGCTGAGATTTGCAGTAACTCGTTTGTAAATAAAAACCGATATAGGTTTATATAATAAAAGATAATAATACCATCCTTCAGCTGTTTTTGTGTTTAAAGAATGATGAAATGAATTATTCTTTGTGTCATCACTATTTTTTTCGTATGTGTTACGTTACGTGAAAACTTTGTTTGAGTGCGTGTATTGTTCGAAGTGTTGAACATTTTTATAGTGTGTGTTTATCGTTACAGCAAAATTTGTGTCTGTTGAGTTATTAATTTTTTGGTGGTGTGCTGTACGTGTTTACCTCGCCCCCCGCTAAAAGTGGCTAAAAAAATAGTTAGAAGCGTTGACGTTATGGCATCTCCAGTGGCTTCATACTCAAAGACTAGTGCAGTCAGTCTGACATGTAGCAAATCGGCCAACTTAGAGCGGCTCTGGTATAGTGAGTCTTATTTTTTAGTTATAAATAAAAAGATGAAAAATATTTTTGGGGGTTTGCTTTAACCCCGCTACTCACCAGACAGGTCTGCAGTTTCGTACTGGGATATAATAGGAGAGGTACAGGATAAGTTTTCAGCTTGCCTCAAATACCTACCAAAAAATTCTTGCTAGCTCTCCTACTATTGGAACGTTTTTGCTTGGATTTTGACAGATTTTGTTCAAGTGCTCTTCTATTGGCCAGTGGGCGGGGCTAATGGCGTTTAAAGAAATCTGTTTGAAAAGTGTACTACCGCCAAAATTTCCGGTTGTACTTGCGCGCGATGATAGCCTACCGACCAACGCGACCGGAACTCGCTTGCTCTAAAACTCAGAGAGCTGCCGCGCGCACACGGCGCTGCTATCAAAAAAATAATGATGCAGATATTCTGTGCCTTATCTCGAGTAATTGTTCCCGAAATTTTAAATTTGTGCCTCCAAGGGTTCGGAGTTATTTAAGATAAACTGATTCTGCTGCACGAACGTTCGTCCAGCAAAATATTTTTTATTTTTTTAGTCTATCTGGATATAAAATATGCAAAAAGATAGCTTACATACGGCTGTAATTGTGCCGTAAAAATTAAATTTGAGCCTCTTAAGATTTAAGAGATATTAAATTTTTTGCTGGGCGAACGTTTTGGCAAATGCTATATATCGGAAACGGTTGGACCCACAGTGATGATTTTTTTTTATACAGATACAGTATATTTGTGCGTATAATTTTCATAAACATGACTAGCATGGTTCAGGAGTTTAATTTTTTTTCCTAGAAAATTAAAAAAGGCTCTAGCCCTCGAATGAACATAACCAGGGACTTCGCGTTGGTGCCGACAGTTACCTATTATATATTCTCACGATCCTATAAAGTTTTGATTATTGGCGAGTTATTAACGAAATTGTATTTTTGAGGTTATTTTGATCCAAATTACTTAGAATAGGAAAACGCTAGTTTTCTGTGAGCTGGCTTATTACATTCTTAAACAATAATTTGTGCCATATTTTAAGAATACGTATACAAAAAATCAGGTCAATATACCCATTAGATTAGACAAAAACGCTAAAAAACCTTTCGAAATATTTTATTAACCGACCAAATTCGAGTGAACATTAAAAAGCGGCCGCAGGATACTTCAAGCTATCCTACCGTACTTGATGGTGTTAATAAAATTAAAATACTACAGATAGTTGCATAATTGTTAAGTTAGAACATATTTTATTAAAAATGTGATATTTTTTCATTAAAGATATATTAATTGTTCTTAGACAACCGCAAAAAAATCTGTTTGTGTGTATACCCGTTAATTAAAACAATAATGATGAAGAACCATTCGAAATGTTTTTTATAGATTACCCGAAAATTTTGAGTAGACATAAAAAGGCGACCTCTTTGTTCAATCTGCTAACTAGTTTATTGCGTTGACTGACGCTTTTTCAATAAAATTAAATGTTCGGTCTAATTAATCAATGAATGTCGTCATTTAATGAACTAGGCATACAATAATCAAATAGCTGATTACGGACAATTAATTTGTAATATATAATAATACACTACAAATTATAGTGTAGGTATAATTATTAACAAAAAAAGCACATGTTATTTAATGTCTCTATTATAGAATATGTTCCAACTTAACAATTCATCACGCATCTGTTCTGTTTAAATATCTTTACAACGCCATCAAATAAGGAACATAAGCTTGAAGTATCGCGAGGCCGCTTTTTAATGTTCACTCGAATTTGGTCGTTTAATCTACCAAAAGTATTTCGGATGGTTTTTTATCGTTTTTGTCTAATCTAATGGGTATAATTAACTGATTTTTTGTATACGTATTCTTAAAATAAGGCAAAATTATTGTGAATGTAATAAGCCAGCTCACAGAAAATGTGTTGCGTGGGTCAGAATGTAAAAATAGTTATCTAACTCATTCTGTTTTAATAATAAATAAATAAAAAATAAAAATAAAATAAAAAATAGCGTTTTCCTGTTCTAAGGAATTTGGATCAAAATAAACTCAAAAAAATACAATTTTGTTAATAACTCGCCAATGATATGTAGCAGGCCGGCAAAACTTTATAGGATCGTGAGAATACGTCATAATAGGTACCTGTCGGCACTAACGCGAAGTCCTTGGTCATGTTCGTCTTTTTCATTTCCTAGGAAAAAAAATCATACCTCCTAAACCATGCTAGTCATGATTATTAAAATTTGAGCACAAATATACTGTATCTGTATAAAAAATCATCACTGTGGGACGTGGGTCCAACCGTTTCCGATATATAGCATTCGCCAAAACGTTCGCCCAAACTTAATATCTCTTAAATCTTAAGAGGCACAAATTTCATTTTTACGGCACATTTACAGCCGTATGTAAGTTATCTTTTTGCATATTTTATATCCAGCTAGACTAAAAATATATAAAAATATTTTGCTGGACGAACGTTCGTGCAGCAGAATCAGTTAATCTTAAATAACTCCGAACCCTTTAGAGGCACAAATTTAAAATTTCAGGCAGAATTATTCGAGATAAGGCACAGAACATCTGCATCATAATTTTTTTGAAAGTAGATACTTTTTTGCTGGGCGAACGCACACAATGGCACGCTCTGCTAATTTATAATTGACGTTTTTATATTAAGTATTTTGAGCAAGTACGTATCTTATTTATTATTCGGAATTACTTTAACTTCAAATGAAACTACAATAATAATGACTCATCAATATTGAATTAATAAAATATTGTTATGTAAATTAAATTACCTTGGCTGTTTCAATACAATACTTAAAAATAATAATAAAACCACGTTCCGCAACGGGGTTTTAGTAAAAAGTTATATAGACCTTTGAATAGCACTAAAACAACAAATAAAAATATTCAACTATCAATATTCGGGCATAAAAATCTTTACATTATATTAAATACTTTTCTCTTAACTACTTACGAGTTTTGGTTCAAAAAATATATAAATTCAAATAAAATCACACAACATAACTTTTAATGTTCCGATCCGTGGTAAGTGGTTGTATCACAAATAAACTTAAATATACGACATTTCCGACCTCGCTCCCTTGTATTGAAGAAAGGTAATCGCCGATAGAGGTGTGTCGACAACAAATATTTGTGTACGTATATAAATAGCACACACTAACACGGCGCAAACACCGATGTTCGATTATACAAATTTTTGTTCCGAGTGGGAATCGAACCTACGCGCACGAGTCCCACGACTCTTGACGCATGAGACAGGGGCACTATCCAATACGCCATCGAGCCAATCAGCCATACAGAGAAGAAAGGATATAATTTTTAATTACATGATATAGATAAATTATTTACTACTTTTAAGTAGGTATCTTCTCGTTTTCGTTTCGTAAGTACATTCTAGATATTGCTGTATTGTCATAAATCACCATTACATTTTGAAATAAATCAATTGGTTCACTACGCATAATGAAATGACAACTTAATTTTAAATACATTTTAACAACGCCTAAAGTTTTGTCGGACTCTCGCGCGGCACGATGTACCTACTTGCGCGCGATGATAGCCTACCGACAACCGGGCCGCGCCAAAGAGAATATAATTGTTACGGTCAATGTGAGCAATCGGTAATTATCTATAATCACCGGTAAATATAGATAATTCCCGACGCACATGGTGAATGTAGTGAATTATTCAAATTTACCGGTAATTATATAAAACTCCCGCTCGACTGTGGTAAATGTTGACATTACTGACAAATATCACAAGTACTCTGCAATTCCAAATGTCACAAATCTCAAATCTCAAAATTATATTGACGAGAAAGAATTTTAAGACTTCCACTGAAAATTCCCTGCCAATTTGCTAATTTAATTAACTTTATTTTTATAAGAATATATTTTTTTAAAAACCGAACATGAAGTTTGGTTTCTAGATACTTGACTGGTTTATTTTATAACTAGCTGTGCCCGTGACTTCGTTCGCGTGGACTACAGGATTTTACATGCAAAAGTTTTTTCCCAGTAACTCCCGATCCCTTACGAATTTTGCAATATCGCGTCGCAAGAAAGCTTTAAGTCTATTAGAGTACCTGCATGCCAAATTTCAATCATCTATCTATCTTACGCGGTTTAAATGTTTTCAGAAAAGTTATTTATAAATACATACTTACCTAACTACATAATCACGCCTAGACACGGAACAAACACCGATATTCACCACACAAATATTTGTCCCGAGTGGGAATCGAACCGACGACTCTTGGAATCGCCAGCCTGGGTCACTAACAAAACCATTGATTCACCGAGCCAGTCAAGTCAGTTTTATTTTATTATTTGCCACATTTACACAAAGGGTATAGTAATTTTATAGAATTACCGGTAAATGTGATTAATTCGATAGTTTTCACCACCTTTACCACGAACACTGGTAATTATGCATAGTTACCGGTAATTATACATAATAACCACTCTATCCACTTTTACCGTAACATAATCACTAGCGCTTGCTCTAAAGCTCAGAGGGCTGCCGCGCGCACACGGCGCTGTTACATATTAACGGCACGCTCTCTGCTATTTTATTATTGACGTTTTTATTAAATTAAAACGACAATAATAATGACTCATCAATATTGAATTAATAAATATTGTGATGTAAATTATTAAATTATTATTGTTATGTAATAATTTACACAACAATATTTATTAATTCAATATGTAATAATTACCTTAGCTGTTTCAATACAATAACTAAAAATAATAATAATTGATTAAAATGTTCTAATAAATAATTTACCTAACAATCATTGTTCTATCGAAAAAGGCCCTCACAACTCCTTTTGTACAAGTGACACGCAGCTTCAAAGCAATATCAACTTCACGAACATATTGTTTTGGTACACTTTCGCACTGTCGCAGTAAACAGCCCTTTGCATTTTGCGCGCGAGACGTTTTCCTTAAAAAGAGGCAACCCTGCTCTTGTGTGAGGTTCGGTTACTCGCGCGTGCGTATTGTCATTCCGCGACCCTGTGACGTCAAAGCTGTTTGGGAGCCTTTACAGCGACATCTTTTGATGTGCTTTTTCGACATGCGTTTACACTGGATGGGAATGGCTCGCTCGCTCTAGCGACATCTGGTGTGCAAGACGGAAAACAGACATGGCGCGTGAGATGCCCGAGTTATGATGTCTACGTTTCAATGTATGGGATGGGGTATCTGTATAGTTATGTTATCTGTGACATTAGCGTCCAAGAGTAGGTCAACGGGGCGTGAGATGTTATAGTCTGGATCTGCCAGATTTATGTTCTGAATGTGTGGCCATGCTTGCTGATTAAATGAAGTATTTGGCAGATTATTTATGACTTTCGAAACTACCAATGCTTGCGTAGAAAAGTCGTAATCTTTGTAGATTGATTGACATTCTATGGTTACAATGCCTTTGCTCTGCTTACAGCCATTGCCAATACCTGATATAGATGCTGAGTATTGATGACGTTTAAGACCTAGCATCTGCGCGGCACTCTCTGATATCAGGGAAATTTGGGAACCCTGATCTAAAAGCGCGCGCAACGTGATATAATATCCCTCTGTTGTTTTAATGTTAAGCAACAGCGTAGTAAGCAAAATTTCTTCGTCATTGCTTGCGACATAATTCACGTTGTGTGGCTTATGATCGGTGTGTGATTTCGCTGAATTATAAAACACAGGCGGCGTTGACTGAAGAGGCGGCATGCTTAAGTTGGTTGAATTAGACACCGGTACATATGCGTCATGTAGCAATGTATTGTGTTCGCCGTTACAGTCTTTGCACCGCTTCGCCGAAAAACATTTATTGTTAGAATGATTGTACAGACAGTTTTTACACAATCGCAATCTCGATATTGTTTTTAGCTTTAAGTCCGACGTCATGCCTAAAAACTTTTTGCATCTGTACAAGTGATGATCCTGGAAGCATAAAGGACATTTTACATGCGTAGTAGCGATTGCTTGATAGGGTGTCCTTTGTTGATATTTGCCTGGATAATTATAAGGCTGAGGTTTGATAAATGTTGGCCTTGCTGGGTTATAGGTAGGCCTTGCTTGATGAGAAGTTGATGATTCACGCTTATGAATTGGCTCCAGGGCTATGAATTTATTTTCTAAGAACAGCATAAATTCGTCTAAAGCTGGTAGATCGCGCGGATTCTTGCGTGACTCTTTATAATCACAATACGTTTCGTGATCTAATTTTTTTTGATAAAATATGAACAAGCATCGGGTCCCAGGTGTTCGTGTCAACACCCAGGTTATGGATAGCATGTAGCGTTTCCATGCTGGTGTCGTAAAGCCTTTTGATTTCAAATGATGATTGTTTTTGAATATTCGGTTGATTAAGAAAAGTCTCTATTTGCTTAGTAAAGAGGACCTGAGGGTTATTATAACGGTGTGATAAAATATCCCAGGCTGTATCGTAATTCTCGGCTGATATATTCAAATGCTGTATAAGGCGCTCAGCATCTCCCTTGATTTTTCCTTTTAGATGTTGCATTTTTTGGGCCTTGCTGAGTGCATTATTATTATGTATTGTCTCAGTGAAAAGGTCGAAAAAGGTAGGCCACGAAGTGTATTTGCCAGTAAATACCGGAATCTCTATTTGAGGCGTCACCTGATGAACGTGAAATGATGAGACAATTTTTTGATTGATAGCTCTTTTTATGCGCTTGTAGGAAGATTCGTAAGTGATAAACTCATCTTCGTAATTTAGGTCTCCACCTTGCAAAATATTATCTATTTTCAAATGTAAACGATCTATGGCATTCCAACGATTTTGTACGTTTCGTAACTCGTCTTCTAACTCCCATCTCTCTGTCAAGTCTTCAACGTGTATGCTACTGATAAGTCGCCGTAATGCTCTGAAGTTCGTTCTTTGCTCTATCAGAAACTCGTCTATCTGCCTGCTGGGAGTAGTGCCCTTATCAGATTTTTCTTTCTGATCATGTTCACCTTGCTTTGATGTACTTGTACCTGCTTTCATATCTTCTTTTGGCTGCTCTAACTCCTCTAAGTATGGTTTAACCATGGCCAAAGTGACTTGATAAATGCTAAATGCTGATTGAAAAATATCTTTTGCATAGTAAGGTTCCGTACTCGCGACGGTTTTATATTCGTCTAGTGCGGAATGATTACGCTCAAATTCAGACCAAAGGTTGTGAAGTCTGCTTATACGCTCTTGAAGATACTCTAGTGTTTTTCGACTATCCGAATCCTTTTTAAAGTTGGTTTGTATCTGCTTAAGATTTTCGTAAAGCTGTGCTTGCCGTGCAATAAGTTCCTTCATGATAAATATGATGTGTTGTTATAAAATAAGGAACAGTCTTACTTGCTCTCTGATGATAGTTGTAGGTAGACACAGTCAGGATCAGTTACCCTTCGCTGCGACGCTGCGAGCTTGCGCGCCCACAGAGCGATGAAGATGATGATGATGACACGTAGCGTGTGATTGTAACGATGATATACAGCGTGGCGGTATAAGCCACTATCGCACAAATAGTCACTTTGTCACTACGAACTGAGTTGATACACCTCAGTTGATAAAAAAGTCAAATGATTGATATATATATATATGATAGCAAAACTTCGCGCCGCGAATAATTTCGCAAAATATGATGCGCGAGGTCCTGCAATGAACCAAAACCGCACGCTAGGTTCAATGCTCGAAGGACCAAAAAAAATGTGGGGATTAACACACTTTTGGATGCTGATGATGAGAGGGTTTCGGGGATGATAAATCAAACCGCTCTGGTTGAGTGCTGCTAATACACTGATTTAATGTTCAAACTTATGATATTGTATAAAAAATTGTAAACAAAAAAAAAACCGCCTTCAAAAACCCGACTCACTAAAAATTACAAAATAATATAATACGAACATTAATCTGGGTATGAATTTGATATGTTGTTGAAGGCGGTGCCAATTAAATTTTTGAGGAAAACTGCATGAAATATAAACGGCACCGCCTTCAACAACATATCAAATTCATACCCAGATTAATGTTCGTATTATATTATTTTGTAATTTTTAGTGAGTCGGGTTTTTGAAGGCGGTTTTTTTTTTGTTTACAATTTTTTTCATCCTTTTTAGTGTTAAATTTTTTTACAACCTATTAGTTCTGCTCACCTATGATTCTACTGATATAATAACTAGTAGTATCAATATGTACACAGATTTGAAAGAATTATCCCTTTACTCCCAACTATTAAGGAGTTGACCTTCCATCATCAGCTCAGCATCATAACATTATGATTGCCAGAAGCAAATGCCAATATAACTTCAGAAAATATGTAAAACGCGGTACATGTGCCTATAAAATTTGAGGGTTGCCCTCGATTTCTCCTGGATCCCATCATCAGATCCTAGACTGGTCAACCTAATAGTTTAGCTCACCTGTAATGCTACTGATATTATAACTAGTAGTCTTAATATGTGTACAGTATTGAAATAATTATTCTTTTTAACCGACTTCAAAAAAAGGAGGAGGTTCTCAATTCGTCTGTATGTATAATTTTTTTTTTTTTTTTTTTTTTATGTATGTTCACCGATATTTTCGTCAATTATAGACGGATTTCAAAATTTTTTTTTTGGTTGGATAGGGTTCACTTCCGAGGTGGTCCCATTTTCGCCAGTCTCGGATCTGATGATGGGATCCTGGAGAAATCGAGGGCAACCTTCAAATTTTATAAGGACATCTACCGCGTTTTGCATATTATCTGAAGTCATATTGGCATTTGCTTCTGGCTATCATAATCTTATGGTGCTGAGCTGATGATGGAAGGTCAACTCCTTAATAGTTATGAGTAAAAGAATAATTATTTCAATACTGTATACATATTAAGACTACTAGTTATAATATCAGTAGTATTACAGGTGAGCTAAACTATTAGATTGACCAGTCTAGGATCTGATGATGGGATCCAGGAGAAATCGAGGGCAACCCTCAAATTTTATAGGCACATGTACCGCGTTTTACATATTTTCTGAAGTTATATTGGCATTTGCTTCTGGCAATCATAATTTTATGATGCTGAGCTGATGATGGAAGGTCAACTCCTTAATAGTTGGGAGTAAAGGGATAATTCTTTCAAATCTGTGTACATATTGATACTACTAGTTATAATATCAGTATCAGTAGAATTATAGGTGAGCTGAACTAATAGGGTGTAAAAAAATGTAACACTAAAAAGGATGAAAAAAAATTGTAAACAAAAAAAAACCGCCTTCAAAAACACGACTCACTAAAAATTACAAAATAATATAATACGAACATTAATCTGGGTATGAATTTGATATGTTGTTGAAGGCGGTGCCAATTAAATTTTTGAGGAAAACTGCATGAAATAAAAAACCGGCCAAGTGCGAGTCGGGCTCGCGCACAAAGGGTTCCGTAGCAGCAAATATAATTTACAGTTAAATCAACCTATCTCAAAAACTATAAGAGATACTTTGATCAAACCAAAAATCGTTGAAAGAGTTAATTAGCATGCATCACCTCTATTTTTTTTAGAATTTTATACCCCGTAGTTATAAAAATAGAGGGGGGGGGACATACTTTTTACGACTTTGAGAGCTGATATCTCAAAAACCGTTCACTTTAAGAAAAATGTTTTTTAGAAAACTTTATATCATTTTAAAAGACCTTTCCATTGATACCCCACACGGGTATGTACATCGAAAAAAAAAATTTCATCCCTCAGTTACATGTATGGGGGGCCCCACCCCCAATTCTTTTTTTTACTATTTAGTGTCATATTTTTGTAGCGGTTCATACAACACATATTCCCATCAAATTTCATCACTGTAGTACTTATAGTTTCCGAGTAAATCGGCTGTGACAGACGGACAGACGGACAGACGGACAGACGGACATGACGAAACTATAAGGGTTCCGTTTTTGCCATTTTGGCTACGGAACCCTAATAAACGGCACCGCCTTCAACAACATATCAAATTCATACCCAGATTAATGTTCGTATTATATTATTTTGTAATTTTTAGTGAGTCGGGTTTTTGAAGGCGGTTTTTTTTTTACTCATAACTATTAAGGAGTTGACCTTCCATCATCAGCTCAGCATCATAAGATTATGATAGCCAGAAGCAAAAGCCAATATAACTTCAGATAATATGCAAAACGCGGTACATCTCCCTATAAAATTTGAAGGTTGCCCTCGATTTCTCCTGGATCCCATCATCAGATCCGAGACTGGTGAAAATGGGACCACCTCGGAAGTGAACTCTATCCAACCAAAAAAAAATTTTTGAAATCCGTCTATAATTGACGAAAATATCGGTGAACACACATAAAAAAAAAAAAAAAATATTATACATACAGACGAATTGAGAACCTCCTCCTTTTTTTGAAGTCGGTTAAAAACTGATGCGTTGACAAAATCATCTCGCGGCGATGCCGACACATAAAGGCGCCGCTACACATACATGATTGATGCGCTTAAAGCGTTACTACGCTATAATATTTTACATAAAATAATGTACGATGGCTCGTACAGATATTGTCTTTTTTTTTGAGGTTATCTTGATTCAAATTACATTGAATAGGAAAACGCTAGTTTTCTGTGAGCTGGCTTATTACATTCTTAAACAATAATTAGTGCCGTATTTTAAGAATACGTATACAAAAAATCAGTTCAATATACCCATTAGATTAGACAAAAACGGTAAAAAAACATATGACATATTTTTCGTAGATTAACCGACCAAATTCGAGTGATCATTAAAAGGCGGCCGCACGATACTTCAAGCTATTCTTCCTAATTTGATGGCGTTGTAAAGATATTTAAACAGTACAGATGCGTGATTAATTGTTAAGTTGAAACATATTTTATAATAGAGAAATTAAATAACATGTCCTTTTTTTGTGTATAATAATACTTACCTACACTATAATTTGTAGTGTATTATTACGAATTAATTGTCCGTAATCAGCTATTTGCTTGTAAAACAGTCATTTGGTCGAAAAGATAGAGGTTACCTGGAAAGTTTTCCGGGAGTTATGAAATTTGGCAATTTTTTAGATTTTGGTATGCTCTTGCCAAATTTCAACTTTGCCACCACGTATGGCCGCCGCTCGCGCTGCCATTTTAAAAAAAGCAGTTTTTTGATAATAACTCCTTTCTGGCGCATTTTACAGGAAAAACTCATTATACAAAATAAAAGTAGAGAAAATTTCCTACAATTTATATTTTAACCTTTTCTTTCCTAAAATCAATAGTTTCGGCGTACGAGCACCGTAAACCATTATTCATCCACACACACATTTTATTTAGTGTCCCTAACATAAAATATATTCCAACTTAACAATTCTGCACATATCTGTAGTATTTAAATTTCATTAACGCCATCAAATTAGGAAGAATAGCTTGAAGTATCGTGCGGCCGCCTTTTAATGTTCACTCGAATTTGGTCGGTTAATCTACGAAAAATATGTCATATGTTTTTTTACCGTTTTTGTCTAATCTAATGGGTATATTGAACTGATTTTTTGTATACGTATTCTTAAAATACGGCACTAATCATTGTTTAAGAATGTAATATGCCAGCTCACAGAAAACTAGCGTTTTCCTATTCAAAGTAATTTGAATCAAGATAACCTCAAAAAAAAGACAATATCGTTAATAACTCGCCAATGATATGTAGTAGACCGATGAAACTTTATAGGATCGTGGGAATATATAATAGGTACCTGTTGGCACTAACGCGAAGTCCTTAGTCATGTTCGTTCGAGGGCTAGAGCCTTTTTTCATTTTCTAGGAAAAAAAATCATAACTCCTGAACCATGCTAGTCATGTTTTTGAAAATTTGGGCACAAATACGCACAAATATACCGCATCTGTATAAAAAAAATCATCACTGCGCGTCCAACAGTTTCCGATATATGGCATTCGCCAAAACGTTCGCCCAGCAAAAAACTTAATATCTCCTAAATCTTAAGAGGCACAAATTTCATTTTTACGGCACATTTACAGCCGTATGTAAGCTATCTTTTTGCATATTTTATATCCTGCTAGACTAAAAAAATAAAAAATATTTTGCTGGACGAACGTTCGTGCAGCAGAATCAGTAAATCTTAAATAACTCCGAACCCTTTAGCGGCACAAATTTGAAATTTCGGGCACAATTACACGAGATAAGGCACAGAATATCTGCATTATTATTTTTTTGAAAGGCGATACTTTTTTGCTGGGCGAACGCACACACATAGTTTGAAAAAAATGTAAAAAAAAATGTGTAAAATATAGTAAAAAACTATTTTTCGTGATTTTTTCACCCCTTCTCCCTCCTTGACATATTTATCAGCCCCCTCCCCTCATGTTTTTTAGTGTGAGAAACAATGCGACTGAGTAAATAAATAATATCACACGAATTTCATGTTATTTGTACCCCAACCCCTTCCATTTCACATACACCTTCACTCTTAATTGTGAAAAGGGATAGTGGTGTAAAAAAGACTGCGATTGTGTAAATAAATGATGTCACATGAATTTCATGGTTTTGTTACCCTAAATTTTACCTATTACATTTCTTTTTCCTAACTGACATACGATGATGGCTTGGAGTAGCCTCGACACGACACCGGACTTGCGGGAGTTGCGGGGGAGCGGATGGCTCTCACTCCTACGATGATGGCTTGGAGTAGCCTCGTCATCATCACCGGACTTGCGGGGGAGCGGTTGGCTCTCACTCCTACGATAATGGCTTGGAGTAGCCTCGTCATCATCACCGGACTTGCGGGGCAGCGGATGGCTCTCACTCCTACGATGATGGCTTGGAGTAGCCTCGTCATCATCACCGGACTTGCGGGGAGCGGATGGCTCTCACTCCTACGATGATGGCTTGGAGTAGCCTCGTCATCATCACCGGACTTGCGGGGGAGCGGATGGCTCTCACTCCTACGATGATGGCTTGGAGTAGCCTCGTCATCATCACCGGACTTGCGGGGGAGCGGATGGCTCTCACTCCTACGATGATGGCTTGGAGTAGCCTCGTCATCATCACCGGACTTGCGGGGGAGCGGATGGCTCTCACTCCTACGATAATGGCTTGGAGTAGCCTCGTCATCATCACCGGACTTGCGGGGGAGCGGATGGCTCTCACCCCTCATGTCACAGGTGGTCACCCTCACACAATGGACACGATTGAGTAAAGGCTATAAGGGGTATACAGTGTATACCCCTTATAGCCACCCTACCTATATATATTAGTGTATACTATACACGTATAGGTAGGGTTGCCAACCTTACTATAAATACAGGGTGTCCCAAAAAGTAGTGTCAAGCGGAAGTCCTGAGATAGAACACCCCGTGGGGCATCCGAAACACCCCCATGTATGTTCCGCGATTTTTTATAGTTTTCGAGTTATGATTATTTTTCTAAAATATTGAGAACACCTGACCTAACCGACTAAAAATATTGTAGAGAAAAAAGTGTTTGACTTTTTTGAGTAATTCTTTTTGCAAATCAATTTTCATGAGTTTTTCTTTAATGCCTAAAATATTTGTCTCCATAACTTATATGGAAAATATCAAAATTATGGTACAAACTGAAAAGTTACGTTCTGTAAATAATGTCTTAGAATTTCAACGTTAAATTTAAAATATTAGAAGGTAGCTGCATGGCTTCTAAGTAACTTTAAAAACTGCGCTAGACTCTCAGCTTTCATAATCATTAATAAAAACTGGTACTTAATGGGCTACTTTTGCTGAAATCGGACTACAAAGACAGAGAGGTGGAAAAATCACAAAATTAGCCATTTGAATACGAAGTATTATTTGGACATTTTATTATTCCGAAAGTTAGTCAGTTTGTTAACAAACCTAAATTTAATACAGGAGCACTCAGATGCAAACATTAGGATGATTTTTTTTGTTTAATTTAAGTTTCATTACGCTAACACTGTTTTCACATGCAATACCTTTGTTACGACGAACTTAACGGACTTTGCTTTCTTTACGGACTTTAATAAACTTTTACTTATAAACTTTTTACAATAAATAATCAAAAACGATAACTTTTTTTTTTAATAAAGTTCCCATTTTTAAACTTAATTAATTTTTTAAATATCACAAATTAAACTTTCAAGTGGTTATTTCTTAGCATATCTCTTATAATTTTGATTGTTAACAATCTTATTAATTTTAGAAATAATAAAATGTCCAAATAATACTTCGTATTCAAATGGCAAATTTTATGATTTTTCCACCTCTCTGTCTTTGAAGTCCGATTTAAGCAAAAGTAGCCCATTAAGTACCAGTTTTTATTAATGATTATGAAAGCTGAGAGTCTAGCTCAGTTTTTAAAGTTACTTAGAAGCCATGCAGCTATCTCCTAATATTTTAAATTTAACGTTGAAATTGTAAGACATTATTTACAGAACGTAACTTTTCAGTTTGTACCATAATTTTGATATTTTAAGAATAAGAATAAGAATAAGAATACATTTATTGTCTCATATTACAAGTTTCAACATAAATAACATAACAAAAAAAAAATACAGGATGCATGCATGAGACAAAGGGAAGGAGCTCAGCTGATGTTTCCATATAAGTTGTTGATTTTCCATATAAGTTATGGAGACAAATATTTTAGGCATTAAAGAAAAACTCATGAAAATTGATTTGCAAAAAGAATTACTCAAAAAAGTCAAATACTTTTTTCTCTACAATATTTTTATTCGGTTAGGTCAGTTTTTCTCAAAATTTTAGAAAAATAATCATAACTCGAAAACTATAAAAAATCGCGGAACATACATGGGGGTGTTTCGGATGCCCCACGGGGTGTTCTATCTCAGGACTTCCGCTTGACACTACTTTTTGGGACACCCTGTATAGTATTGTACTATATTTCGGGTCTCCGTACTATATACTGTTGAAGAAAGATATAGTACGCGAAAATACAATATTTTTGTGCAACAGAAAGCCTTTATGTCAGCAATGTTTAATCGAATAAAAATAAATATTTTGCAATTTTTGAACGCGCCTTTCGTTCCACAGACTTTATGTGCTACCTATTAATTATATTACAATTTTCAATTCAATTCGATATGATACGATTACGGCAATATGCCACGAGTCCTGTCCAGCCGGCAAACCAGGGGGCGCAAATTTTTGGAGTAAGGAATGATGAATGCTTGCGGATGAGGAAGGGAGATCGGCAAACTGAAGCCGACTGATCATAACCAGGCCGGTATGCACTGTAGCAACCAGAGGGCCTACCATGAGTTGGCTATCGTAAACTTACGTACGTTAAAAACCTATCGAGTTGTTTTTTTCATATGGCCGATTGTAGTTCTTCGCGTAACCACCAGGCGGCGCTGTACATGTTTTTCATAGACATATTTACGTAGGCGATATCGAGCGCGTAAGTTTTAAACTCATGGTAGCCTCACAGTATAGGAAAAGGAGGGATATGCTCTGCATTTTCTTTTATATTTTCTTGTCGGCACATTTCCCAACATGGGCCTGGAAGTCGTTATCTCCATTTGAGAAAAATACTATATTTTTTAGATGTGTACTATATATTCTGAAGCATTTTTAAAAAAATACTATATTTCGCCGAGGATATGTTGGCAACCCTACGTATAGGGGTTACACGAATTTATGGACTCTCCCCTCTCTTCTATCTCAATTTTCTATTCTATGTAGCAATACAAAGGTGAAATAAAACCAGTTTTTAATTATTTAATTTTATTTTAACAACCGATTAAAACTATACATACAAACATACATATAATCACACCTTCCCAGAGGGGTAGGCAGAGATTACTTCCTGCCATGTGCTACAGTCCTGGCACACCACTTTCGCTTCATCCACATCCATTTTACATACATAATAATTCTTTTTTTAAATACTGTACCTAAACAAATATTTACAATTACCTACGCTATACCAGAGCCGCTCTAAGTTGGCCGATTTGCTACATGTCAGACTGACTGCACTAGTCTTTGAGTATAAAGCCACTGGAGATGCC
Source organism: Maruca vitrata (assembly GCA_039566165.1). Lineage (NCBI taxonomy): Eukaryota > Metazoa > Arthropoda > Insecta > Lepidoptera > Crambidae > Maruca > Maruca vitrata. Next base: position 3,203,961 of record CM076941.1, on the reverse strand, counting down.
TTACACGGGCGACCCCCTCCGGCAAAGTACATTGGTCAACTGTTCAAACACGTTTAATAAAACTACTTGTCGCTGCACCACCGCCATTTTGCATTGATCCCTGTCGCGTGACGTTACTCTTGAAAAATGGTTAGTTGTGCAGTATTCTCATGTAAAAGGCGATCGAGAGCTCAAATTCGCAACAAGAGCGCGTTTAGTATCATATCTAAGTGTTTTTATTAACTTTTAAACGTGTATTTAAGAAGAATTGCCATTTAAATAAAAAGTCGTTGCGATACGTAAACGACAGAAAAAAATAAACAAGAATACAGTGGTACGGGGGCTAGTGATGTCACAAAGTCAAAAAAGCGACTCGACATTTGAATGAATCATTCACTCCCTGCAGTTAGTTGTATAATCCGTTTTTTACTTTAATTTTGAATTAAATAAAAGGTCTAAACATATGTTATATTTAAATCTTGTAAGATGAATTAGAAAAATTACTTTTCTTTCCTCTGGTCATACGATATTGAAATTTAGTCTGAAAATTAAAAGAAATTCTGTGACTCCCTTAAAGATATTTTTAAAGACATAGATATTTTAACCGTATCCTCTCAGTACATTTTGGACTGTATCTTATATGTTTACAAGAACATACAATCATTTAATATCGGATCCTCACCATTTTAACACCAGTAATAAACATAAGTTTGCCGTTTCAAGGCTCAGGCTTCAAAAGACTGGAAAGTCGTTCTTGGGTTTAAGCACAAAATTGTTTAATAAGATCCCACAAAATGTTATTGAATTACAATAATCAGTACAAGATAGTTCAGTTCATTCACCAAACTGATTTTATTTTATTCTTTGTGTCATCACTATTTTTTTCGTATGTGTGTTGCGTAGTTACGTGAAAACTTTGTTTGTGTGCGTGTATTGTTTGAAGTGTTGAACATTTTTGTAGTGTGCGTTTATCGTTACAGCAAAATTTGTGTCTGTTGAGTTATTAATTTTTTGGTGGTGTGCTGTACGTGTTTACCTCGCCCCCCGCTAAAAGTGGCGAAAAAATTTGTTAGAAGCGTTGACGTTATGGCATCTCCAGTGCCTTTATACTCAAAGGCACTAGTGAGGGACAACGGTAAAATTGCCGAAGTATATAAGTAACAGTTATTTCCACTTTATAACCAAGCAAGGTCTAATTATAACAAATTTTTATTAAAAACATTAATTCACATCCAAAAGATTGAATTTAAGTTCCTTATTTATAAATATATTTATTTTTAAAATACAATACTTATTAAATCCTTCATCCTATTTTTAAAAATACCTGGTGAGTATTACCCACTACGTCACTATGAAAACGTGTCAAACGGCGTAACCTTGTAAAAGCGTAATACAGAGTGGAAATTTTACGTTTTCTTTTTATAATTCAATTATTTTAGGTAATAAAAGACAAATAACTAGATAATTATACCGGAGCCGTTCTTAGAAGACTGATTTGACACTTTTTATTTTATATTTTGCATTTATCCTTGTTAAGAGGAACATATTTACGCGAATCATAAAGAACAACTTTTAAAAATAATACGTTATTTCAAAATTTCAAATGCACATAATTATATAATTATTTGTCTTTTATTACCTAAAATAATTGAATTATAAAAAGAAAACGTAAAATTTCCACTCTGTATTACGCTTTTACAAGGTTACGCCGTTTGACACGTTTTCATAGTGACGTAGTGGGTAATACTCACCAGGTATTTTTTTAAAATAGGATGAAGGATTTAATAAGTATTGTATTTTAAAAATAAATATATTTATAAATAAGGAACTTAAATTCAATCTTTTGGATGTGAATTAATGTTTTTAATAAAAATTTGTTATAATTAGACCTTGCTTGGTTATAAAGTGGAAATAACTGTTACTTATATACTTCGGCAATTTTACCGTTGTCCCTCACTAGTGCAGTCAGTCTGACATGTAGCAAATCGGCCAACTTAGAGCGGCTTTGGTATAGATACATTTCTTAATATAATTTGTTTAAATAATTAAATGATTTAATGTGGAAAACAAATTTTTAGTAGGTACTTACACGCTACTTTCTATAATATTCGAAGATATTTTTAACCTATAAAAATTTGAACTATCAGTTTAGTACCTACCTAAATTGACTATTATATGCGCGAATACTAATTTTACGGATTAAATTAGCATGTATTGATATTCTAAACATATTTAGAGACACGACGTTTCGAGTTCTTTACAGCGCTCGTGGTTACGGGCAAGGTTAGTCTTGCGAGTTTAATCCGAAAAATTAGTTCTATCATAAAAGGTTTACTTTATGATTGCCTCCAAATGAATGCCTATTCCTTTTAAAACATACGAAATCTGTGTCTAGCCTTTTTTTTGGGTTGGATCTGTGGCTAGGCGTTCTGAAGATTAACAATTATTTTTAACCGTAATATCCTCTTTATTTCCTAACTAGCTTTCTCGCCGCTTGGAGGCGTTTATCTCAACCTTACTCTCTAATATGGGCTGATGATGTTGATAAAAGCGTCGATGGCCGAGTGGTTAAGGTCGTTGCTTGCCATGCGAGAGGTCGCCAGTTCAAACCCCGCCAGGTTCCAATGTGTTTTTCAAATTTGAAATTCATATGTACCATCATTTCGACGTTTTAACGGTGAAGGAAAACATCGTGAGGAAACCAGCACACCTGAGAAATTTTTCAACGGTGTGTGAAGCCATGTCAGAGGCCTACGGGCGGTTTGAAAACTCTGACACCAGGTTGTTCATCAACCATAGCCCTCCACCTTTAATTGTGAAAAGGGATAGTGGTGTAAAAGAGACTGCGATTGTGTAAATAAATGATGTCACATGAATTTCATGTTTTTGTTACCCTAAATTTTACCTATTACATTTCTTTTTCCTAACTGACATACGATGATGGCTTGGAGTAGCCTCGACATCATCACCGGACTTGCGGGAGTTGCGGGGGAGCGGATGGCTCTCACTCCTACGATGATGGCTTGGAGTAGCCTCGTCATCATCACCGGACTTGCGGGGGAGCGGATGGCTCTCACTCCTACGATGATGGCTTGGAGTAGCCTTGTCATCATCACCGGACTTGCGGGGGAGCGGATGGCTCTCACTCCTACGATGATGGCTTGGAGTAGCCTTGTCATCATCACCGGACTTGCGGGGGAGCGGATGGCTCTCACTCCTACGATGATGGCTTGGAGTTGCCTCGACATCATCACCGGACTTGCGGGGGAGCGGATGGCTCTCACCCCTCATGTCACAGGTGGTCACCCTCACACAATGGACACGATTGAGTAAAGGCTATAAGGGGTATACACGTATAGGAAGGTTTGCCTACCGTACTATATATAGTATTGTACCTACTATATTTCGGGTCTCCGTACTATATACTGTTGGAGAAAGATATAGTACGCGAAAATACTATATTTTTGTGCAACAGAAAGCCTTTATGTCAGCAATGTTTAATCGATTAAAAATAAATATTTTGCAATTTTTGAACGCGCCTTTCGTTCCACAGACTTTATGAGCTAACCTATTAATTATATTCCAATTGATAATTTTCAATTCAATTCGATATGATACGATTACGGCAATATGCCACGAGTCCTGTCCAGCCGGCAAACCAGGGGGCGCAAATTTTTGGAGTAAGGAATGATGAATGCTTGCGGATGAGGAAGGGAGATCGGCAAGCTGAAGCCGACTGATCATAACCAGGCCGGTATGCACTGTAGCAACCAGTGGGGCTACCATGAGTTTAAAACTTACGCGCTCGATATCGCCTACGTAAATATGTCTATGAAAAACTTGTACAGTGCCGCCTGGTGGTTACGCGAAGAACTACAATCGGCCATATGAAAAAAACAACTCGATAGGTGTTTAACGTACGTAAGTTTACGATAGCCAACTCATGGTAGGCCCTCAGTATAGGAAAAGGAGGGATATGCTCTGCATTTTCCTTTATATTTTCTTGACGGCACATTTCCCAACGTGGGCCTGGAAGTCGTTATCTCCATTTGAGAAAAATACTATATTTTTTAGATGTGTACTATATATTTTTATGCATTTTTTAAAAAATACTATATTTCGCCGAGGATAATATGTTGGCAACCCTACGTATAGGGGTTACACAAATTTATGGACTCTCCCCTCTCTTCCATCTCAATTTTCTATTCTATGTAGCAATACAAAGGTAAAATAAAACCAGTTTTTAATCATTTAATTTTATTTTAACAACCGATTAAAACTATACATACAAACATACATATAATCACACCTTCCCAGAGGGGTAGGCAGAGATTACTTCCTGCCATGTGCTACAGTCCTGGCACACCACTTTCGCTTCATCCACATCCATTTTACATACATAATTTTTTTTTTTAAATACTGTACCTAATAACAAATATTAACAATTACCTACGATAGATACATTTGTCTTAATATAATTTGTTTAAATAATTAAATGATTTAATGTGGAAAACAAATTTTTAGTACTTACACGCTACTTTCTTTAATATTCGAAGATATTTTTGACCTATAAAAATTAGTACTATAACGTAGTACGTGCACGGTGTCCGGGTGACGAACGATGTGAAGCGACGTCTCCGCCGAAGAAAAGTCAATTTCGACGAAAACAGACTTTATTAGATCGTCTGGATACAAAAAGGTGCGGTCCCCGCAATGTGTCCCACCAGCGTGGATGCACAAGGCTTGGTGCCTTACAAAAAGTTTATAGCAAGCGAATATTCGGTAGAAGGTCCCAATAAGCTTGGATGCCTAAAACCAATGTACTGCTTGCTATGCGATTCTAAGACAATAATTAAAATGTATGGAGATGCCTTATACTACTGGGAAAACAAAACGATACCGCGATGCAGGATACACGCAGCGCCATCTAGTCACCGCGCGAGTAAACGCCGCTGCACCGATGCAGTTATGTCAAATGCATCTGACGTTTTATTGGTGTGTTACAGTACCTAAATTGACTATTATATGCGCGAATACTAATTTTTACCCGACTACGGCAAAGCAAAAGGAGGGTTATGATTTTGACAGGCTATGTATGTATGTATGTATGTATGTTTGTATGTATGTATGTATGTTCATCTGTTTCCACATAACTTTTAAATTGCTTGTCAGAATTCGACAAATGACATATCATTAGAAGCGTCTTAATTGTCCGCTGGTTATAGGCTATATAGGGTTTCACAAAATCTAATGTGGCGCCCACTAGCGGACAAAACATACAGAGTAAAAAAATAAAGTTAAGATAAATACGCCGTGTTTGGTATCATTGGAAAGCGCTTTACTTGTACATTTTAAATATATATATATTACTAGCATTTGCATGTGACTTTACGTATATTCATGGACTGATTGCATATAGTTCACATCTTTTCGTTCATAGCTTCTTTACTACGTCCCCTTAAAATATAAAACATGTTGGTTCATCAATTTAACTTTTGATAATATTATGCGCCACAAATACACTTTAACACCAAAATAGTACAAATAATAAAGTTAAAACTAAAACCCAACTACGACAAAAAACGACGCTGAAAAAGTATAAAACAAGACTTTTAGAACACTGAACTGAACAAAGTTGCTTATGTAGTTCAAGTAAATGGACACAGTAGACTCTACCAAAATGCTTATGTTGAAAATTGACAATAATGTCATACAATACTATTTTGAAGTATGCAATATTTACTATGTAGAGATAAGTTTTCATGTTTGGAAAGGCGTAGTCACACGTTCCATACACAAGTACCTACCTACCGTAGCACTTTGACAACGTGTGACTGCGGTTTTCCAAACATGAAAACTTATCTCTACATAGTAAATATTGCATACTTCAAAATAGTATTGTATGACATTATTGTCAATTTTCAACATAAGCATTTTGGTAGAGTCTACTGTGTCCATTTACTTGGAACTACATAAGCAACTTTGTTCAGTTCAGTGTTCTAAAAGTCTTGTTTTATACTTTTTCAGCGTCGTTTTTTGTCGTAGTTGGGTTTTAGTTTTTAACTTTTTATACGGATTAAACTAGCATGTATTGATATTCTTCTAAAAAGCGTCGATGGCCGAGTGGTTAAGGTCGTTGCTTGCCATGCGAGAGGTCGCCAGTTCAAACCCCGCCAGGTACCAATGTGTTTTTCAAATTTGAAATTCATATGTACCATCATTCGACGCTTTAACGGTGAAGGAAAACATCGTGAGGAAACCAGCACACCTGAGAGATTTTTCAACGGTGTGTGAAGCCATGTCAGAGGCCTGCGGGCGGTTTAAAAACTCTTGACACCAGGTTGTTCATCAACCATACGATAAGAAGAAGATTGATATTCTAAACATATTTAGGGACCCGACGTTTCGAGTTCTTTACAGCGCTCGTGGTTACGGGCAAGGTTAGTCTTGCGAGTTTAATCCGTAAAATTAGTTCTATCATAAAAGGTTTACTTTATGATTGCCACCAAATGAATGCCTACTCCTTTTAAAACATACGAAATCTGTGTCTAGCCCATTTGTTGATTTGGATCTGTGGCCAGGCGTAACAATTATTTATTTTTAACCGTAATATCCTCTTTATTTCCTAACTAGCTTTCTCGCCGCTTGGAGGCGTTTATCTCAACCTTACTCTCTAATATGGGCTGACGATGTTGATAAAAGCGTCGATGGCCGAGTGGTTAAGGTCGTTGCTTGCCATGCGAGAGGTCGCCAGTTCAAACCCCGCCAGGTACCAAAGTGTTTTTCAAATTTTAAATTCATATGTACCCTCATTTCGACGTTTTAACGGTGAAGGAAAACATCGTGAGGAAACCAGCACACCTGAGAAATTTTTCAACGGTGTGTGAAGCCATGTCAGAGGCCTACGGGCGGTTTGAAAACTCTGACACCAGGTTGTTCATCAACCATACGATAAGAAGAAGAAGATGTTGATTATTAAGGCTTAGTCTATCCACCTAATGTTAGGGTCCCCGCATCTCTTGACGTCATTCTTGTAGTCTTCCTCGCCGAACCTGTATCGGAAGCGGTCTTGACTAGCGTTCATCTCTCCTAGCTCTTCCAGCTCGGTCACCGTCAGCTCTTTAAATCTCTTGCCTGCAATGGAAAGTTGGTTTAATGTTACTACTAAGGCTTGTAAATTTTAGCTCCTTACCTACTCTAAATATAATTCTTATGTTAGCTGCTGGAATACGCTACTATACCAGAGCCGCTCTAAGTTGACCGATTTGACACATGTCAGACTGACTGCACTAGTGAGAGACAACGGTAAATTTTCCGAAGTATATAGTAACAGTTATTTCCACTTTATAACCAAGCAAGGTCTAATTATAACAATTTTTTATTAAAAACATTAATTCACATCCAAAAGATTGAATTTAAGTTCCTTATTTATAAATATATTTATTTTTAAAATACAATACTTATTAAATCCTTCATCCTATTTTAAAAAAATACCTGGTGAGTATTACCCACAACGTCACTATGAAAACGTGTCAAACGGCATAACCTTGTAAAAGCGTAATATAGAGTGGAAATTTTACGTTTTCTTTTTATAATTCAATTATTTTAGGTAATAAAAGACAAATAATTAGATAATTAGGTGCATTTGACATTTTGAAATAACGTCTTATTTTTAAAAGTTGTTCTTTATGATTCGCTAAATATGTTCCTCTTAACAAGGATAAATGCAAAATATAAAATAAAAAGTGTCAAATCAGCCTTCTAAGAGCGGCTCCGGTATACTATCTCCTACTATACTAATACATATTATAAAGCTGAAGAGTTTGTTTGTTTGTTTGAACGCGCTAATCTCAGTAACTACTGGTTCGATTTGAAAGAATCTTTTTGCGTTGTATAGACCATTTATCGAGGAAGGCTTAAGACTATATAACATCACGTTGCGACCAATAGGAGCAAAGATACAATGGGAAATGTGTAAAAAACGGGGGAAAAGCGAACGAAGTCGCTGGCACAGCTTGTCTCTGGATGATTGTGCTCTGGAACCATGGTGGACCATGTACCTTTATTTTTTCTAACTGCTTACTTACCTACTGATGGTGGACTACAGACTGATGTACTGACTTACAATGATGGCTTGGAGTAGCCTCATCATCATCACCAGACTTGCGGGGGAGCGGATGGCTCTCAGCTAGTGGTCAGAATAATTTGAACACGTGATGTACCTACTCATAATAATTTCGGTATCAGGTGGAATAAGTCTAGAGATAGTAGTAGCGCCATCTGTTGTGTGCGTGCGGTACTTGCTTGCAGAATACCTTTGAGCGCATCTATCGCTGGCTGCTGCCCGCTGATCTCCGGCCCCTAGCGCTTGGTTCAAATAGGGTAGTTGCCTATTTTTTTATTTTGATGTAGATGGATGGACCACACAACATTAAAAAAAATGCTTAAAGAATTATTGGCATAACTTTAAAACTCGCCGAGATATTACTGTTTCAATAGCACATCATTTAGGCAAGCTCAAAACGCTCCATACAAAAAGTTACTGAATCGTGACGTCACGCTTCAGTTATTTGTATGCAACGCGCCAGAAATTTGTTCGGCAAGTATACTAAATATTGCGTTTATGAAAATGGTCTCAAAGCAAAAGTTGTTATTAATTATGTAATTTGAAATATGGTATTGTTTATTTTAATCACTTTTAATATTTTATAATGGACTCGCCCACCCAACTTCAAATGTCTATTATTGCCTCATTTTGTCAGAAATTTTAATTTCAATTTGACTTATGTTATTAATCTGCCTATATCTTACTATTAATTGTGAAATCACATGTAAAATTTGACTTAGGAAACTACCCAATTGTGTTGTGCTTCTCTTGACAGATAGTAGTAGCGCCATCTGTTGGTTGAGTGTGGTACTAGCTTGCACAATACCTTTGAGCGCCTCTATTGCCGGCTGCTGCCCGCTGAGCTCTGGCCCCAAGGCCCCTAGCGCTTGGTTTAGCGCGTCGTGTTGTGCTTCTCTTGATAGCACTCCGCTACTGAAGGCGCTTTGCTGAGGGAACATCTGTAGGTTCAGGGCTCCTTTCGTCTTGTTCAATTGTGCCTGGAAGTTAGGAGAAGTGGCTTTTAATATCTTCCTATCTAAGAATTTGATGAGAGAATTGGCAGTCGGAGAGAGCACAGAAGTACCTGTGTCACAAAAAAAAAAAGATAAACATAGCGCTCAAGGGAGCAGGCAGGTGGTGAGATAAATGGGTTCTGTTAACAGCTCGTCACTTTTCGTAATTCGTCACTTTAGTTAATACGTCTCATTGATTATGACGTCTCTCGGCTTAACTAGACAACATCTCTTACATGTCTCATGCTGTATTTAGTCACTTTCCCGATTCGTCCGACATTGTACAAGCAAGCTTAAAAGAAAAAATCTAGATTATTAATATTTAATTTTAAACTATATCCAATATATATTTTATTACTAAAATCACGAAAATAAAATCGTTACATCGATCAACGAGTTTCTTTACCTTTGAAGCCTATTCAAAAATGTCTACTGCTTTCCTCTTCTTTGGTTCCTTTTATAATAATAAAACATTTTTTTTTGACGCATTCGGCCAAATCACTACTACGCACTTTAGTCTTGTATATAATAACGCAGCACGTTTGATTTCACTGAGGATAGTAAGTCAACTTTTTTTTACTTTAAAATGCGCAAAGTGAGCTTCTCTTTTAATTATAGAAATAAAATAGTAAAGGCCTGGTTTCTTTATATTAATCCGCCTATCAATCCTGCCAATTAATTTAATTTTAATTTGTTCGCCTGTGTATATACAGTGAAACCTGATTAAGTGAGACCTGGATAAGTGAGAAACCTCCATATCTAGTACTCAATCTGAGGTCCCAACACTTTGGCACTGCATTACCTCTGTTAGTGGGACGAAGCAAACCTCTATATATGTGGGATTCGTTCTTTCGATTTATCTTTCTTATTTACCTCTGTTACTAAGACAGAGAGTGTTTTTCATATGTACATACCTCTTTTACTGGGATAATATCGTATTGTATGTTTGCTTACTTATTCTTATTCTACCCACAAATTCCTCACTTACTGACATAATTTAAATGACCTCCAGTTTTAGTTTTGCTTTACTATCATACTGATGTTTGTTTGAAAAACGTCTGATAAAATATCCGTTTATGAAAGTGGATCAATGAAGTTTGTGCGGAATTTAATGTGCCAAAATGTACTCTTTGTAGAATAATTCAGAATAATGACTAAATTCAATCACAGTGTCAGAAGGACAAGGAAAACTGAAATGTGTACAATAGGCGTGACGACTGGGTCAAAATCTTATTATTCTATTTAGTCCGTAAGTTAGTTTATACAAAAATATGGGACACGTATTTTTTTGTTTTTCAATTGATTGAAAAATGACAAAATTATAGCTTATCAAACTTCTGGAGTGGGGGCTTGTGATGTCAGTTACGCAAAAATTGTACCTAAACGTGACGTCATACGAAACTTCTAAGCACTATATCTTCATAATTTCTTGTTTGTGAAATAAAATAAAAAATACGAGTACAATATTTTTAAATAACGGACTAATTATATTTTTTTAGTCGTCTCGCCTATTATCAGAATATCCTGAACTTGAACAGTGTTTGCTAGCTTGGGTTAAGCAAGTTCGTAACAAAAACGTTCCGATAAGTGCACCGATGATGATTAAAGCTGATTTGGAATATTTACGTTACACATTTTTTAATAATCGCACCTCTATGTCTGAAATAACCGTTTTTCTGACCTCTGTTAATGGAACCCTCTGTTATTGAGACAGATATTTATTTATACCTGGATATCTGAGACACTGGGTAAGTGGAATACCTCTATAAGTGAAACAATATTGCTGGTCCTTGGCTGTCTCACTTAACCAGGTTTCACTGTAATAGTATTATATTCTGCACTTTTCACCTTCTCTGATTGTAATAGCGTAATATAACTTAAAACTATGTATATAAAATCCGTTATTTGCTTTGTGATTTAGAAGATTAATTTTTTATTTAAGAGCTGTGGATTTTGAATAAACAAATAAATAAATAAACCCTCGAGTGAGATGAGTGAGTAAATAACAACCAAGTGCGTATTTGAAAAATACTCATTAAATAATTCAAAGTTTTTACCCTCATGCGAAATATGTTAAATGGTTAACCATCACAGTAGTACCATCATGCGACCAATCAATGGAAGTAATACGAATAAACGAAAAAAATGGTTAATAATATTAGGTATACTTGATTATACATGCTCGTCGGACGAATCGGGAAAGTGACTAAATACAGCATGAGACATGTAAGAGATGTTGTCTAGTTAAGCCGAGAGACGTCATAATCAATGAGACGTATTAACTAAAGTGACGAATTACGAAAAGTGACGAGCTGTCAACAGAACCATATTTTTTAAAATAGGATGAAGGATTTAATAAGTATTGTATTTTTAAAAATAAATATATTTATAAATAAGGAACTTAAATCAATTTCTTGGATGTGAATTAATGTTTTAAATAAAAATTTGTTATAATTAGCCCTTGCTTGGTTATAAAGTGGAAATAACTGTTACTTATATACTTCGGCAATTTTACCGTTGTCCCTCACTAGTGCAGTCAGTCTGACATGTAGCAAATCGGCCAACTTAGAGCGGCTCTGGTATAGTTGCTATGATATGACATATCAAAACATCTAGTTGCTATGATATGACAGATCTCAAGTCCTGAATAGTTGTCGCCACTAGGGGCGCTATCATCGCGCACATAGCGAATAGACGGATTACTTTAGTCCTCGGGGGTAACATTGCCCGCCTATGAAATACTATCTTATTAAATTTGTATTGTTAAAAACAGATCTCATCAAACAGATTCAGAATCTAGGGCAAAAGCACAGCTAAAGTAACCCGACTTTACCAGTACATATTTTGTTTCGATTTAAACATAAGATCATTTGCTCCCCAAATGTCCAGCAGTGGACGGAAGTGGGCTGATGATGATAATGATGATGAACCATAAAAAGCTTGTTATATGACACTAGTCTATTCTTTCCCTACGAGATTCTTAACAAACGGCACTGCCGATGTCCTTAACTGACCTCTCTTAGTTTCTGCACAACCAGACTGTGTCCGGTGTTGATTCCTATCCCTCCGACATCTTCAATGCTGTTGGACCGGTGATAGGGGCGAAGCGCCGAGACCGCTCGGGAAACGCCCACCTAAAAAAAAGGTATAAGGTTACTTAAGAACTAAAAACATAATTGAAATCGGTTCATTCGTTCGGGAGCTATGATGCCATAGACAGACAGGCAGACAGACAGACACGTCAAACTTATAACACCCCTCTTTTCGCGTCGGAGGTTAAAAATGGAGTCTGCGAAAAAAATACACGATCCTTAATTTGGCTTTTGAATAAAAAGGATAGGTCGATGATCTGGTAAAGTTTTCAACAACTAGTCCCTTTCTCCCATTTCCACTCCCGAACGACACGTGCTGGACAGCGCTGCCATCCACATACAATGCAGGCGCTGGTGGCTCGGACCAAGTGGTTCAGTTCCTCTTTTCTGCCACGTGTCATTAAGGTATGGAAAGCGCTTAGAGCTCATGTTGACCCTCCCTCCTATGATCCCGGGCTCTGCAGGCGAGGCGTGGAACGGCATTTAAGCAGGCCCACAGAGTGAGTGTGACAGACTCAATATGGTATTTCTGGATCTCAACAACCATCAGGTAGATTGAGGTGATCTTGCTAGCCTATTATAAACACAAAAGTACAAATGTACATACATTGCATGTCATTAACATAAGACCGGTTGCAGTGGAGATCACCGTCCGGACCGGATCAATCACCGGACTTGTTATGGGAGTTATCTGCAAGCGCCATCTATTGGCTGTAGACGGACCTATGTAGTCTGCTCCCTCCCACCTGTCCTTACTAGGTCTTGTGCTCACTCGCTCCAGCGCCATCTATTGGTTGTGATCGGAACTATTTGTTTTTATAATAGGCTTATAAGATGACCTCACTCCACCTGATGGTAAGCGGTAGTGAGATCCACATATGAGGTCGACAGGCACAATAGACCATATTGAGCCTGTCGCACTCACCCTGAAAGCCTGCTTAAATGCAGTTTCACACCCCGCCTGACGAGCCCGGGATAATAGGAGGGAGGGAAAACACGAGCTGGTGGGGCATTCCAGCCTTAATGACACGTGGCAGAAAAGAGGAACTGAACCTACAGCACATGCTGAGGCAGAACCTGTTGATCACATCTACTGTAGATATGTGAGTTTGTTAAACATTGTAAATGTATGTGATCAATAAATGTTTATAAGCTATTGCATAGCTTTTATCGCGGGCTTTGAGCGCGGCGACCGAACCAAGAAATTCCGTAACGAAAAAAACCTCACAATCGTCTAACGTCGTTTCAGTTCGGTAGACTTCGGCACGGTGTTTGTGTGCGTGCGGTTAGACGTATTGTACGACTCTACGAAACTCGCACGTATCGAGACGAGCTGCTCCGAAATCGGACGATGCTATGCAATAGCTTCATTTGGACATGCATATAGAATCGATTACAAATAAAGCGTACAAAATGTATGGTTTTGTTGCACGTTCTGCGAATAATTTCCGTCGTTCGCAAACTTACTTACTTTTATATAAAGCGCTCGTCAGGTCTCAGTTAGAATATGCGGTTCAAGTCTGGAACCCTTATTTTGAAAGATATAAAGTAACAATTGAAAGAGTACAACGCAAATTTTTAAAGTACATGAACTATAAATGTCATCGCCCGTATACCTGTTACAGCCAACTTCTGTCAAACTATAAGATGATGAGTCTCGAATCGAGACGTCATCTCCTCTCAGTGAATCTTCTGCACAATATACTACATAACAACATTGACTGTGTGGAACTATTTAATGAAGTAAATTTTATAGTGCCTAGGAATCCTATTAGTAGAGATTCACGAGTAATTAAAACGTTCCACACTGATAGATGCAACACTATCGCTGGGACACGTGCCCCTATCACAAATTTATTAACCACTTTTAATGTTAATTTTAATAGCCTCGATATATGTTCTCTCGATTCCCATAACTTTAAAAAATTGGCCCTAAATAAACTCCAGCCCTAATTAAAATTAAGTCTTACCTTCGTAACAATTAATTTAAACCTGTCTATTGTTTTTTTTTTCTTCATTTGTCGTATCTGTATCTTTATCAGCTAAATGTGTTTATATATCAATCTGCGGATAACGGTGTTGGTTACACATTTAAGATTTTTTTTAAATAGGCAATATGTAATAGCTTACATGTAATGTGTATCTGTTTGTTATTCTTAATAAATAAAAATAAAATAAAAATAGCTATACCGCGGCAGTCCCCGAGTGCGACACGTCTTTTCTTTCTTTCTTTCTAACCTCTAGCCAGTCTTCTCGCCTCACCTGTCCGTGGCGTATCTTGTGCTCGGTGAGGTCGGCGCCCAGCAACTCCTCGTAAGGGTCCATGCGGATGGGCAGCACCAGGTCGATGAGTCTCAGCAGCGCCATGGTCACCAGGGCGCCCCACAGCATGAGGCAGACGGCGGTGATGGCTTGCACACCGAGGAGGTACCAGCCACCGCCTGTAAAAAGATATTTCACAACATCACATAATTTTTTTTAAACTTCCATGTATGTGTAACACATACATACACATACATACATACTACCGGCAACGCTGGCGGTAGTACACTTTTCAAATAGATTTCTTTAAACGCCAATAGCCCCGCCCACTGGCCAATAGAAGAGCACTTAAAGAAAATCTGTCAAAATCCAAGCAAAAACGTTCCAATAGTAGGAGAGCTAGCAAGAATTTTTTGGTAGGTATTTGAGGCAAGCTGAAAACTTATCCTGAACCTCTCCTATTATATCCCAGCACGACACTGCAGACCTGGCTGGTGAGTAGTGGGGCTAAAGCAAACCCCCAAAAATATTTTTCATCTTTTTATTTATAACTAAAAAATAAGACTCACGTTGTAAGACAAATTATTTCGATGGAACTTCTACCTGTCAGGTGAACTGACAAAGTATATTTTTTTGGATTATAAAATATATTTTAAAATAAGAAAAATTGGGGATTTGTTTTAGCCCCGGTACTCAGCCAGGTCTGCGGTTTTGTGTTGAGTTATAATATTAAAGGTATAGGACAAGTTTTCAGCTTTCCTCATATACCTACCGAAAAATTCTTGCAGGCTCTCGGACCACAATTTGGGCGGGGCTTGCTTTGACAGACGTATAAGCGCCAAGCAATTTTCACCTTATAGGTGGTCGACCGCCAAATACTCCGATAGTACATACAATCGCGCCTTTTTCCCAAAGGGGTAGGCAGAGATCACTTCCAGCGACCCACTTTTCACCTCCGTGGGAAACGTGACGTGACGGGTTGTGGACCACGTCGCCGCCATTCTGCCTTGTGCATTGTATTAACAAGGTCATTGCGTTCCCACGAGTAGCAAGGATATATGACGGGGGAATGAAAAGGGGAGGAAGGATACAATCGCCTCGGATGATTTGGACTGAGTCGATAGTAGCTCGAGGAGCCGGGGTCGCTTACCCGTATACCGTTCACCAACCACCGGACAGATAGTTGTGACTGGTATCCCCTGACTGGCATGGTTACAAACATTAGAAAACTGAAAATGTTCGGGATTTATCATGTTGTTTTGTTTTACTGAGCTCTGCAACTGATTGGACTGGTTCACCGGTGATCATGGCGCTTGCCAGGGCCGCGCCGCTCCTGTGTGCGAAGTGTGCGGCGCACACAGGCGCCAAGACCATAGGGGCGCCGCGCCGCTGCCTGCCACTGCTGGCTACAACTGCCACCTAAATTATTTTTGTTACCTATATGATTGTTTTTTGTAGTGGAGTATCGACAAGTAAGTAGGTACAATAGGCGCAACATAACATAACATAACATAGGCCTTGTAAACAACCAAACATCTATAACGCTTCTTGAACAAGTCTCTCAATATTTAATGTTTATGGTTTCATTTTACGTTTAGGGTTTTAGTTTACATTCCTTACGAGCTCAACGTTAAAACGGCGGCAGTTCTTTGAACCAGAGAAAAAGTACTATAGTCTTTTTCAGCTAAGATGATCCCTGTGACACTTCATTGTGTTCTGAATCACGCATTTTACGTTTGACGAACGAAAATAATTTTATTGCACACTTATTTAATTTTACTGCGGCTTCATTAGGAAAAATATTAAATTAATAATTTTAAACTTTTAAAAGGGAAACAGTATCGTTTAGTTTAATTTAAAGTATTTTTTTTTTTAAATACCTATGCAGTTCGTATTGCGTAGAATGGAACTTAGTCAGAGTTACTACGTTCCATTCTACGTATACGAACTGCATAGGTATTCTTTAAAAATGTTCTATTACATTAAATTAAACTAAACGATACTGTTTGTCATTTAAAAGTATAAAAATATTTATTTTAATATTTTTCCTTATTAATTTCATTTATAAAGTTATTAAATTACATAACAAAATCAATTAAAATTTACATTTAAAATAAAAACAAAACATTACAAAATATGAGATCAAAAATAATAATAATAAAAACTAAATAAAAAAAATAATAATTTACACATGTCAACAAATAAACAAAAACAAAACACAAACATAAAATTATCTTTCTTACCCGCCCCCGCTCATTCCCGGCCCAAAGGTGCCCATAACACTTGCAGCGTTTCCGCGCTGGATGGCGATGGACAGTCTCTGCACCAGGAAAGAACCGGAGATGACGCCGCAATAAAATGAAAAAAGTGTGCAATAAAATGATTTTCGTTTGTCAATCGTAAGATGCGTGATTCAGAACACAATGAAGTGTTACAGGGATCATCTTAGCTGAAAAAGAGTATAGTTATTTTAAACCGTAGAGGCGCCGAGTTTGTATGAGTATGAGTGAGTTTCTGAACGCATGCCGCCCGATGCGATGCGTGCGACGCAAGCGGGGGTGGGGTCACGGGTATTCCCCGGTTTTAACTAACGAGATAGCTAAGGCAAAACAAAACAAATGAACAATAATTTGATTGAAAGCAACGACTTCATACCCAATAGACACCTAATACAGGACGAACGTTTTCAGACAACCAACACATTAGATAAATAGATCTTATGCTAAACCACGCCCACTAATGCTTCGTCAGTAACGACCAGATCTGAAACCCGTGAACATCTCTGCGCTCGCTTACAGAAAAAAATTAAAACCCTATTTGCCATGGCGCCTTGTAGCATAAGATGGTGTGGAAAAGATAGCAAGAGCTCAAATTTTAATTTGGCATTTCGTTTTACCGGTTAGTGTTTTTAATCAATTAAACCTAATATTTTTTTGTTTGACCGGAGGCCATCTTAAATGGCCGGTCGGTCGGTGTCATCAACCGCCCATCTCTTTCTTTAACATGCAGTTTTATATCCTTTATAGAATAGAATAGAATAGAAAACGTTTATTGACCACATAAAATACACAAATAGGTATACAACAGATTATATGAAAACAAAACACAAAACTTAAGCAAAAACACACATATATGACAGACAAAAGAAGTACAAAGAATTAACACGAACAGATAAGGACAGGATGTGGTCAACGAGGTACAGGCCTCAGCATGTGCTACATCAGCCTGAGGGCAGCTGCAGCGCTTATCCTTATCGTTCTCCGTGTACGTGTACGTAGTGCTGTTCCGTACCTAATACTCAGAATCGATCGATTTAGATTTTCAATTGGATAATTTTAAATTATATTTTCTAATATAAGAGTTCAATTTAATTTATAGTTTTATTTTTCGCAGTAATTGGCAAGCAGAAGCGAACGGGATTTACCTATTTAGTAACCTAATTCCTAAATGTTCCACAGTTTTGTACACTAAGATATTAATCATAATATTACCTAAGTACTGTAAAACTGGAGAACATTTATTTCAGTCAAAATTAACAATTAAAAATATTCATTCAAAAATTAAATTCGTTTTTTATGATTCGTTGAAAAAGAGGCGCTTCATAGGTTTCGCACACAGGCGCTGCCGGGGGTCGGCGCGGCCCTGGCGCTTGCAACAGTGCCGAAATATCGGGAACTCATTAAAACAATACAACATGGTAAATATCCCGAACATTTTCAGTTTTCTGATCACATACATTGATCTCTAGCTTTATTTTTTCCCTGACTTACGATGATGGCTTGTAGTAGCCTTGTCATCATCACCGGACTTGCGGGGGAGAGGATGACTCTTACCCCTAAATTGATTTGTAGCGCTACCATGAGTTAGCTATCTAAAACTTACGTGCCTACGTTAAAGGTTAAAACCTATCGAATTGTTTTTTTTTCATACTACCGATCTTAGTTCTTAGCGTTACCACTAGGGGCGCTGTTACTTTTTTCATAGACATTTTGTACGTGGGCGATATCGACATATTAAGAAAACTTATTACTAAATGGGCATGAGTCTATGACGGATACCGATAACAAAAACAGAATTAAAACATTTTTTGTCTGGCTGGTTATTCTCCCGCTAATCTCCGAAACGTCTGAGCCAATTTTGACGGGACTACCAACCAACACAAACAAATAGAGATAATTTTACAAGGTATATTATATGCTTTTTTATTTAAAAAATCATTGATGGCAAAACCATTGCCACGTGGATGAAGACGAAGTCGTTTGCGAACGTTGCGTTGCGTTGAAGTCGAACGCTAGTTACAAATAAATGACGTGAGTATCTAGCAGCCTTGTGTTTTGAATTAGCAAATTGTATGAATTAGATAATTTAGAGGTAGGTAGTCAAAGGAATGTTTCGAAGAACATGATAAGATTTTGTTAATGAAAACATATGACGTTAATTACTTAAGTATTTATAGCATTGACTAACAAGTAATAAAGTAAAAGTTACATGTATTTTTAAAATTCCTACGGACTCGACAATATAGACTGGCTCGGTGGAACAGTGGTCAGTGACCCAGGTTCACTACCTATGGTTCCAAGTGTCGTGGGTTCGATTCCGACCCCCGACAAATATTTGTGTGACGAACATTGGTGTTCATTCCGTGTCTGGGTGTGTTATTAAATTTTTTTAGGTAAGTATGTGTAATATCTATTTCACATACAGAGTCGATGCCCATTCTTAAACTGACTGGATTTAAGAGGTCGTAATACGCCCCCTATAGTTTAAAACCCTTTTAATGGTAGTGACAACTTTATTGCCACCATAAATTAAACCTTTAAATAAGGTCTAAAAGCAATGAAATTATCAAAATAGCATCCTTGTTAAGGGGTTAATTATTATACCTTTGAATAGTCCAGATCTCCCGTTGGTCGTGTCCATAGGGATAGGATTGTCAGCAAATAGGCCAACTGCTAATACACCTG
Organism: Maruca vitrata; assembly: GCA_039566165.1. Classification (NCBI taxonomy): domain Eukaryota; kingdom Metazoa; phylum Arthropoda; class Insecta; order Lepidoptera; family Crambidae; genus Maruca; species Maruca vitrata. The sequence goes on along the minus strand of CM076941.1, from coordinate 3,184,544 downwards.
GAAATAATATGATAAAAACAATATGATCAAGAGGTTTTCGATTAGACCTTAAATCTAAAAGCAATAAGTATTTTTGACGTTTAAAAATGGCCGCCTCAGCAACATCGCCAATATTTTTTTAGCATCTCTTTTTGGTCGCTTTAATTCAAAATGGCGGCCGGTTCAATATGGCGGATTATTTAAAAATGTTATCAACATTAAATACGTGATTAATATTTTTAAATTTTTTTTATTTTTGTGAAGCGTGAACAATTATTAAAATTAAAACTCGTAGAAGAAAATTTAATTTTGTTTTTACAACTGTTTGCCAATTTTTGAGGCCAGAGACAAATGTTGATACCGCGATTTAAATATGCACAGTGACATCTATTGGTTGCACTATGGAACTACTAACTAGGTACTGTAAATACTGTAAATCTGTCATTGAGCGATACGACCTTAAACAATGCTGTAACTAGGACGGTGCCAGCGATGCTTAGGCACAGGGCAGGAATGACCAGACCAGTATCTAGTTTTATTCTCAATGGCATAGTTTTAACCTTAAGCGGGCGCATAATAGGCTAGTTACTCACCCCAGAACCCGCAAGCCCCGTGCACCGCACTGGCCCCTACCGGGTCGTCGACCTTCATCTTGTCCAACAACCCACATTTGGCCAGGGTCTGAGTCCTTATCGCCCTAGTTTAGGGTAGGCCCGTGCCCCATCAGTGGGTACTTATATGGCCTGATGATGATGATGGTGAAGAACGGGCACATAAAAGGCTTGCAGAAATACCGTCCCTTCCCACCTATTATATGAGGCTTGTATGAGGGGAGGGTTTTATATGCAGGAGTAAACGTAAAAGCTGGAAGGACATTCTCATCACACAGGTCTCCACTCACCCCAGAACCCGCAAACCCCAAGGGATCGTCGACCTTCATCTCGTCCAACAGCGGTCACGCTCCGGCCGCCAACCCACATTTAGCCAGGGTAGTTGACTCGAGTCCTTATCTCCATAGTTGCCCCAGCAGTTTACAGAAGTTTAAGATCGGGTGCATAAAAGGCTGGTCGTCACACAGGCCTCCACTCACCCCAGAACCCGCAAGCCCCGTGCACCGCACTGGCCCCTACCGGGTCGTCGACCTTCATCATGTCCAACAGCGGTCCTGCTCCGGCCGCCAACCTACACTTGGCCAGGGTAGTTGACTGAGTCCTTATCTCCCTAGCCTCAGCAGTGGGGACTTATATGGGCTTGTGGCGACATCCGAGAATGAACATCGCACAAGCAACCAACAGATGGCGCTTACACATCATCTCCATACTAATATCACGAACAGCCGATATTAGTATGGAAGCCTACTACTCGCTATCAAAGTTATTCTGGCCACTAAGTAAGTATAACGAAAAAACCAAGATGGTATATCGGACCTTGGTCCCCGAGCACGATCACCTAGCTCGGCGGAAGATCTTCCCTTTTAGGATCACTCCTAAAGGCTGATAATGATGATGATTGATGAAGGGGCGCATAAAAAGCTAGTCACCACACAGGCCTCCACTCACCCCAGAACCCGCAAGCCCCGTGCACCGCACTGGCCCCTACCGGGTCGTCGACCTTCATCTTGTCCAACAGCGGTCCCGCTCCGGCCGCCAACCCACATTTAGCCAGGGTAGTTGACTCGAGTCCTTTTCTCCATAGTTGCCCCAGCAGTTTACAGAAGTTCAAGATCGGGTGCATAAAAGGCTGGTCATCACACAGGCCTCCACTCACCCCAGAACCCGCAAGCCCCGTGCACCGCACTGGCCCCCACCGGGTCGTCGACCTTCATCATGTCTAACAGCGGTCCCGCGCCGGCCGCCAACCCACATTTAGCCAGGGTAGTTGACTGAGTCCTTATCTCCCTAGCCTCAGCAGTGGGGACTTATATGGGCTTGTGGCGACATCCGAGAATGAACATCGCACAAGCAACCAACAGATGGCGCTTACACATCATCTCCATACTAATATCACGAACACCCGATATTAGTATGGAAGCCTACTACTCGCTATCAAAGTTATTCTGGCCACTAAGTAAGTATTATATATACGAAAAAACCAAGATGGTATATCGGACCTTGGTCCCCGAGCACGATCACCTAGCTCGGCGGAAGATCTTTCCTTTTAGGATCACTCCTAAAGGCTGATTATTATGATGATTGATGAAGGGGCGTATAAAAGGCTGGTCATCACACAGACCTCCACTCACCCCAGAACCCGCAAGCCCCGTGCACCGCACTGGCCCCCACCGGGTCGTCGACCATCATCTTGTCCAACAGCGGTCCCGCGCCGGCCGAAAACCCACATTTAGCCAGGGTAGTTGACTCGAGTCCTTATCTCCATAGTTGCCCCAGCAGTTTACAGAAGTTTAAGATCGGGTGCATAAAAGGCTGGAAACCACACAGGCCTCCACTCACCCCAGAACCCGCAAGCCCCGTGCACCGCACTGGCCCCCACCGGGTCGTCGACCTTCATCTTGTCTAACAGCGGTCCCGCGCCGGCCGCGATGGCCGCACCAATCACGCCGATCACCAGCGCTTCCCAAGCGCGGTAGAGGAAACAGCCGGCTGGAAGGATCGAGGAATCATTCGGAATGAGTCGGAAATGGAGTCGAATACGGAGTTTGGTCTTTCATATACTAAAAAAGGATCGGGGGAATCATTCGGAATGAGTCGGAAAAGGAGTCGAATACGGAGTTTGGTCTTTCATATACTAAAAACTCCTTCAATATTTATTAAATAAATTGTATGGATTTGGCTTTAATGTAGTAAAGGTATCTAAATAAATAAAAGGAGAAAATGACTGACTGACCGACTGGCTGACATATCAACGCACAGCCTAAACGGCTAAACGTAGGCACTTTAAATTACGAGGTGACGTAGCTTAGGTACCGTAGCGGTGCTAAGAAAGGAATTCCCGAAATTCCCACGGGAACGAGTAATAGCGGGAAAATCCTTTTGTAAATATGTAACGTCTCACTTATAAGTTTATATCCGGGAGGAAGGTTGATTACCTATGAATACGGGACCCATCCCAGTATAGGTGTCAACCTGCCATAATCCAACTGTCCTTATAAGTTGTATTATCTATAACTTTTTTATCGCGAATTTTTCTGGTTGTTTTAACTCTGCCACCTAGTAAAAACCTTAGAAAACTAAGCAGTCTCTCACGGTGGTGTATATTTCACATCACAACTAGTAAGGTACTCACACAATTTATGGCGGACTTGCAATTGCCAGATTTGTTTTGTATTTATTTACACAGTGCATTTTAGCAGTCATAGTTTTAAGATACCTACTCCTGCAAATGTATGTGAGCTAGGATTATGGTGAGAAATAAACGATTATTATTATTATTATGAAAAATCTTAACCACTTAAGTTAGGTGATTGAAATTAGGCATGCAGATACCTTAGTATATTTAAAGCTTAGTTGCTACAGGATATTGCAAAATTCCCACTGAAACGAGTATGAAAAAATCTAAACCGGGTAAGATAGCTGATTGAAATTTGGCATGCAGGTACCGTAATGAACGTAAAGCTTACTTGCAACGCGATTTATTGGGAAAAACCTTTTGTAAGTAAATCCTGTAGTCCACGCGAACGAAGTCGCGGGCACAGCTAGTATCATACAGAAATTGAATATGGCTACTGTCAATCTTTTTATAAAATGTTTAGGTACTTTAAGGTGATCCACATATGAGATTGATAGACACGTGGGGATAACTTTACATGGCTAAACGGATGTTTACCTGCCTCCTAAAGTTTTTTTTTTAATATTACACAACATACATTGATCTGATCCCGTGGTAAGTAGCTTAAGCACGTGTGTTACTACATATATCAGAAACAACAGTGGATATACAAATATACTTACTTATATTTAATAACACACCCAGACACGGAACAAACACCGATGTTCGTCACACAAATATTTTTCCTGAGTGGGAATCGAACCCACGACTCTTGAAACCGTAGGTAGTAAACCTGGGTCACTAACCACTGTTCCACCGAGCCAGTCACACAGTTGTTTCCACACTGTTCGATACGTACCTGTGATTGAAACCAGCGCACCGAGAATGCTGTTGATAAGCTCCATAACATCAGCTCGCCCTTTATTCTTGATCATTGTGTATCTAGAACACACATTTTATTATTTTCTTTCAGTTTTTTGTCTAACTGTTATACGATGATGGCTTGGAGTAGCCCCGTCATCATCACCGGACTTGCGGGGGAGCGGATGGCTCTCACCCCTAAATTTTCTTTTAGTAAATCAACGGCTTTACTAAGAGGGTACTAGAGTAGAAGTCCCTGGAGAGATGATTAAAACTAAAATGCTTTCATTTTATTGTCAAGAACTGCCTTCTTATTTAACGTTAAATAAAAGTTTCATCTGTTCATTCGGTTCAACTGACTTACGATGATGGCCTGGAGTAGCCTCGTCATCACCACCGGACGTGCGGATGAGCGGATGGCTCTCACCCCTAAGGTGTATGAAACGGATTCGAAGATAATACAAGAGCTAACATAGTGGGATGGAATTTTAGACCGCTGGCAGTCCAATACATGCTAAAGTTAAGAGAATACTTACATAAGGCCGAAACACCCTCCGCCAAAGGATCCCATCATAGTCATGACCGCCGCTCGCGCTGCGTATTGCCATTTAGCACCGCTTACCTGACAAAGGAAGATCCTTAAAATATCTGCGTATGGATGAGTATTGTGTATACCTTGTATTTTTTTTTTTTTTTTTATACAGAGGCTAACAAGATGACCTCACTCCACCTGATGGTAAGCGGTAGTGAGATCCAAATATGAGGTCGACAGGCACAATAGACCATATTGAGCCTGTCGCACTCACCCTGAAAGCCGTGAAAAAGGAGACCACTGCTGCGGCAACAACGAGACAAGGCGTGGAGTTGTATCCTTAACCCCTCCGTTAAGATCGTTGCTTGCCCTGCGAGAGGTCGCCAGTTTAAACCCCGCCACGTACCACAGTGCTTTTTCTAATTTAAAATTAATATGTATTCGATAATTTAATGGTGAAAGAAAACATCGTGAGGAAACCTGCACATCTACGAAGAAATTCTTAGGTTGTGTAGTCGACCAACCCGCACTTGGTCAGCGTGGTTAACTTAGGCCTGATTGCCCTGAAGTGGGGACGTATATAATAATAATAATAATAAAACGCATTTATTGACCACAAACAAAAGAACAACAACAAAAAAGAAAAAAAAATAACACAATAGAACACAATATAAATTTGTGGTCAACTAGGTCCCACCCTCAGCATGGGTCCCACCCTCAGCATGGGATCCATCATATGGGCTGATGATGATTACTCGCATAATGAATACCAAGCTATGTGAGTGATAGTAGCAACCAAAGACATAGTGCCCCTTTAAAATACAAATATGTAACATGTTTTTTTGCCTACTTATTTACATAATCCTAACTTAATAGGTACATTGACCAGCTTTAACACAGACCTGACACAATAGGTCCTGAATTGGCTTGACGTTAAAATACATAGTGTCTGTAAAGGGGACCTTGGCATTGAAAACGAGTATTTTTAGATAACCGACGTAAACGTCCATTGAATAGGCCTGCATCTTTAAAACGTCCGCATCGCAATCCACTTAAAACAATTACGCTAGCGTGTCCGTAAATGACGGCCATTTTGTTAAATCTATTCAATTTCAAAATGGCGCCCGGACAATCGGCAAAATTAGCGTAAGTGGTATCGTTTGTGAGTGTGACTACATAATTGGTTTCCTAAACACGTCATGTGTAGCATATTATTAAACACAAAACGATATGTTAACTAAATAGTAATTAGCTCACACCCGTGTAACGATAGATAAATGTGCGAAGATGTAAGTAATTTGTAAGTATAATCCATTTCCGTTGCATTTAAATAAATTGAAAAGTATTTACGTAGGGTACTCCTTTTTACATCTTCATCATCAGTCTATATTTAGTCCACTGCTGGAAATATGCCTCCTCAGATGCTCGTAAAGTAAATCTAATAATAAATAACAAGTCAGGGGATACCAGTCACAACTATCTGTCCGGTGGTTGGTGAGCGGTATACGGGTAAGCGACCCCGGCTCCTCGAGCTACTATCGACTCAGTCCAAATCATCCGAGGCGATAGTATCCTTCCTCCCCCTTTTCCTTCCCCCGTCATATATCCTTGCTACTCGTGGGAACGCAATGACCTTGTTAAAACAATGCACAAGGCAGAATGGCGGCGACGTGGTCCACAACCCGTCACGTCACGTTTCCCACAGAGGTGAAAAGTGGATCCGAAGCCAGGTTGGCCGATGCAATGATAATATGTTTAGGTGGGTGTTACTGGACAGTAGGATCTCGCGTGCCAATGTGGTCTCTCACCATAATCTATGGCTCACCTCACTTCTTGCCCCGCGTGTCCCGACTCCTGCACGCAAACTGAGCTGATGGGCGCGTCAGCAAGCGCTGTCCGGGTGCCAGAATTCAGGGCCTAACATATTTAAAGTATTTTGCCATCGACGCGAAAAGAAGAAGAAGAATAGAAAAAAATCGATAACATCTCAATGTCGTATTTGTGGTATTTGTAAGTGCCCTGTCGCTGGTCGTCAGGAGTCTCGAGTTCTATCCCCAGCCGGGATCGCTGCGGTCGTATTAAAAACTGATTAGAAAACGGATTCCCATGATTTAACCTTTAAACCAGCTATAGTTTTAGAGGTGACTGTCATCCGCTCTTCCGCAAGTCCGGTGATGATGATTAGGCTACTCCAAGCCATCATCGTATGTCAGTTAGGAAAAAAAACGTGCTACAATTGAGATCAGCCAAGAGCGTCAACTTCCTAACTCTCGGAGTAGGTAATTTCCTTACAGAAAATTTCATAAAAATTTTACCCGACCCCGGACTCGAATCGGGGACCTCTCGGTACTTACGCAGCTTGCTACAAATAGACCAACGAGGCAGTTTGCTACCTATAGTTAACGTATGGTAAGCCTAAGCCTGAGCAATTAGACTTAATAGATATGTTTACGTTCCAATCTTCATTAGACATTCAGCGACCTTGTCATTGAAAGTAGGTACTAGCGCACTGAATCCTAAAGCGATTTGCTTAAATGTTTTCGGAACTGCAAATCGATGGCCGCCTTTCATGGGCTAGGCAAAGCTTTTTTAATTCATGTAGTCATCTGGCTGATTTGCATTTTGACTCATATGACAAGTTATACAGTGAAATTTTAGTGGTTGTATTCCCACAGCAAAATGATTCTACCTTAGTAGCACGATAGATTTGTGCAGTTATTTTTTATTAAAATCAATAAATGCCGGTTTTACGAAAGTATACCTTTCATGCCGAAACTCGAAAGTACGTTCGAACCACTTTATTACTTAGGGCGTAGAGCTTCTTTAGCTTTAAGCATCGATTTCATGCGGCATGCAGTGCCTAATTACGTCACATCTTAAAAAAACAACGATAGCTTCTCTCGTTTCCGAGTTGGAAAATTATTATTTTGGAAACTTATAAAAATTTTTTTTTTTAAAGGAATAATTTGCATGATTCGATAGTATTACTAAAGGCAAATCGTTCTGCCACGGCAAAACTACCACTCAAATTTCACGGTGTACATGTATACTTAAATATGTATATAATCACACCCAGACACGGAACAAACACCGATGTTCGTCACACAAATATTTGCCCGAATGGGAATCGAACCCACGACTCTTTGAACCGGCAGCCAGGGTCACTAACCACTGTTCCACCGAGCCAGTCTGTCAATTGTCTGTTGCATTATTGTATCATAATATTGATATATCACGTGTTCGGTGTTATAATCATGAAATGATTTAAACCGATGTTGGTTAGTCAAATAAATGAATAAAAAATTGGCTAGCTTTCTGCCCGCGACTCCGTCCGTGAAACACTCACTTACAGTGCATACAAACATACATACATACATAAAATCACGCCTTTTTCCCAGAGGGGTAGGCACAGATCACTTCCAGCGATCCACTTTTCACCTCTGTGGGAAACGTGACGTGACGGGTTGTGGACCACGTCGCCGTCATTCTGCCTTGTGCATTGTTTTAACAAGGTCATTGCATTCCCACGAGTAGCAAGGATATATGACGGGGAAAGGAAAAGGGAAGGAAGGATACTATCACCTTTGATGATTCGGACTGAGTCGATAGTAGCTCGAGGAGCCGGGGTCGCTTACCCGTATACCGTTCACCAACCACCGGACAGATAGGTGTGACTGGTATCCCCTGACTGCAGTGACTACTTACTTACAGTGCAGTGGGTTATAAAGTAGCCTATCCTTAGGTGTCTAGACTAACTGTGAAAAGTCATTTTTTTCTTTCATCATTAGCCCATATACGTACCTACTGCTGGGGCACGGCCCTACCCTAAATAAGAGCGATAAGGCTTTAGTCAACCACGATGTTAAAGCTGGTCAATGTACCTATTGTGTAAGGATTATGAAAAAGTAGGCAAAAAAACATATTACGTACTTACCTATCATTATATTCATTTGTATTATCTCAGTCAACCACGCTACCCAAGTGTTTAGGGGTGAGAGCCATCCGCTCCCCCGCAAGCCCGGTGATGATGACAAGGCTCCTCCAAGCCGTCATCGTTAGTCAGTTAGGAAAAAAAAAGCTACCCAAGTGCATGTTGGCCGACTATACAACCTGAGTATTTCTTCGTAGGTGTGCAGGTTTCCTCACGATGTTTTCCTTCACTGCTAAAGCGTCGAATAATCGTACATATGGATTTCAGACTTGAATACCACTTCGTACGAACGGGCTTCGAACTCTCGCATGGCAAGCAACGACCTTAACCACTCGGCCATCGACGCTTTTGCCGTCCTGTAGCGGTACCATGAGTTAGCTATCGAAAACTTACGTAAGTACTAAATATTATGGGTTTGATTGTGGGCTCTTTATGGGTCTATATACGCGTTATTAGGAGTAGCAAATTACATAGCTACTTACTGCCCGACGTTTCGACTGGGTTACACCAATCGTGGTCGCGAGCGAACTGGCGCCGCCCGTACGTAAGTACGTTAAAAACCTATCGAATTGTTTTTTTCATACTACCGATTTTAGTTCTTAGCGTAACCGCTAGGGGCGCTGTACAAGTTTTTCATAGACATATTTACGTAGGCGATATCGAGTCCGTCACTTTTAAACTCATGGTAGCGCTACTGCACTCACACGATCGTAAATCGAATAGCATAGGATTTACTACAACCCTAAACGTCTCAACTCACCCCATAAGTGCTGCCAGAGTTGAAAGCCAACCAGCCCCACCAAAGTACGAAGGTGCCCATCACCGCATTGACCGGATTCCCTAGCGGCAGCGGGGCAGACCCTTGTGCATACCGGCCCAGCCGGGGACCCAGCATCAGGGCTGAAGCGAAGGCGCTCGCGCCACCTGGAGATAAATAAATAAATAAATATTTCACAACATCACATACATTGATCTGATCCCGTGGTAAGTAGCTTAAGCACTTGTGTTACGGATATCAGAATCAACAGTGGATATGTTACGGTCAATGTGAGCAATCGGTAATTATCTATAATCACCGGTAAATATAGATAATTCCCGACGCACATGGTAAATGTAGTAAATTATTCAAATTTACCGGTAATTATATAAAACTCCCGCTCGACTGTGGTAAATGTTGACATTGCTGACAAATATCACAAGTACTCTGCAATTCCAAATGTCACAAATCTCAAATCTCAAAAATATATTGACGAGAAAGAATTTTAAGAGTTCCACTGAAAATTCCCTGCCAGTTTGCTAATTTTATTTAACTTTATTTTTATAAGATAATATTTTTTTTAAAAACCAATCATGAAGTTTGGTTTCTAGATAAGTATCTAGAAACCAAACTTCATGATTGGTTTATTTTATAACTAACTGTGCCCGTGACTTCGTTCGCGTGAACTACAGGATTTTACATACAAAAGTTTTTTCCCAGTAACTCCTGATCCCTTACAAATTTTGCAATATCGCGTCGCAAGTATGGTTTAAGTCTATTTGGGTACCTACCCTAATAGACTTAAAGCATACTTGCGACTACGATTGAAATTTGGTATGCAGGTGCATGCCAAATTTCAATCATCTATCTTACGCGGTTTAAATGTTTTCAGAAAAGTAATTTATAAATACATACTTAACTACATAATCACACCTAGACATGGAACAAACACCGATATTCACCAAACAAATATATGTACCGAGTGGGAATCGAACCCACGACTCTTGGAATCGCCAGCCTGGGTCACTAACAAAACCATTGTTTCACCGAGCCAGTCAAGTCAAGTTTTATTATTTGCCAAATTTACACAAAGGGTAAGGTAATTTTATATAATTACCGGTTAATGTGATTAATTCGATAGTTTTCACCACCTTTACCACGAACACTACTGATTATGCATAGTTACCGGTAATTATACATAATAACCACTCTATCCACTTTTACCGTAACAGATACACAAATATACTTAACACGCACCCAGACGCGGAACATACAAATACACACACAAATATTTGGCCCACATGAAATTCCCATTTGAAATTCACCACTTGAATCTATACTCATATTATAAAGCTTAATATTATAAAGCTGAAGAGTTTGTTTGTTTGTTTGTTTGTTTGTTTGAACGCGCTAATCTCAGGAACTACTAGTTCGATTTGAAAAAATCTTTTTGCGTTGTATAGACCATTTATCGAGGAAGGCTTTAGGCTATACAGGGTGTAACAGGAGGGGTGGATCATCGTAAGTCAATCGATGGGGGACTTCAATACCTATCGATATAACCCCCATGTATGTTCAGCGATTTTCAATAGTTCCAAAGTTATTGAGATTTTTGTGAAATTTTTGTAAGAAGCCGAAATTCAGTATAAAAGTCTTCACTGTAGCTTAACTACTGGACCTGCTTGCATGATTTTTTTTCTAGAAGTAGTTCAATAGTGGGTCTTTATAATTACGATACCGATTTGAGTCATAACCCTATCATATTGGAGTAAAAAAATAATTCTTCACAAAAGTTTTACGAATCGAATTGTGTCTACCAACTTTCAAAGCCTCCAGTGAAAAAAAAGTGCCTGAGTTTTTTTTCTAGAACTTATTTTAAAAACTACCTACATTCATGGATAGTATACCCTGAAAATTTCATACCGCTACTGCCAGAGCATCAAAACGAAAAATGAACGCGAATGGCACAAGTGCCATAAATCAGTGTTTTTATTTTTCATGAAAAACTTTAATTTATAAAATAAATCGATATGTTTCAGCAAATTTGTGCTATGTTAGTAACATTAGTAGCAGTAATTATACAGAATTGCAAATTAAAGGGGTGAAAATCAAACAAAGAAAATTTACATAATTTTTGTTAATTATTTTTTTTTACAGTAAGTGTTCATAATGGGCTCCATTATTGGCTATGCATCAACGAGTACGACACCTTTTTACAAAGGTTTTTCGGGTGTTGCAAAATGCTAGTACTACATTTTGCCTTGTCACAATTTGGGCCCCTGAAAAATTTTACAAAAAAGAAACATTCCACAACCTCCAAAAAAGCTTTTTAAGAAGGTCTAAGCTATGCATAGCCAATAATAATGCCCATTATGAACACTTACTATAAAAAAATTATTACCAAAAATTATTTAAATTTTTTTTGTTTGCTTTTCACCCCTTCAATTTGCAATTCTGTAAAATTACTGCTACTAATGTTACTAACATAGCATAAATTTGCTGAAACATATCGATTTATTTTTTAAATTAAAGTTTTACATAAAAAATAAAAACACTGATTTATGGCACCTGTGCCATTCGCGTTCATTTTTCGTTTTGATGCTCTGGCAGTAGCGATATGAAATTTTCAGGGTATACTATCCATGAATGTAGGTAGTTTTTAAAATAAGTTCTAAAAAAAAAACTCAGGCAATTTTTTTTCACTGGAGGCTTTGAAAGTTTGTAGACACAATTCGATTCGTAAAACTTTTGTAAGGAATTATTTTTTTACTCCAATATGATAAGGTTATGACTCAAATCGGTATCGTAATTATAAAGACCCACTATTGAACTACTTCTAGAAAAAAAACCATGCAAGCAGGTCCAGTAGTTAAGCTACAGTGAAGACTTTTATACTGAATTCCGGCTTCTTACAAAAATTTCACAAAAATCTCAATAACTTTGGAACTATTGAAAATCGCTGAACATACATGGGGGTTATATCGATAGGTATTGAAGTCCCCCATCGATTGACTTACGATGATCCACCCCCCTTGTTACACCCTGTATAACATCACGCTGCGACCAATAGGAGCAAAGATACAATGGAAAATGTGTAAAAAACGGGGGAAACGCGAACTAAGTCGCTGGTACAGCTAGTTGTCTATAAGACTCCTCTCTTCTAATAAATTTGCTGTGCCCGACAGGGTCCATAATTGAATCTTACTTTTTAAGAACATCTTTTGTACATTATGGAAAAGCAATAAATATTTTGAGTTTGAGTTTGACTCATTCTTTCCCATCAGATCCCATCTGACCCCAAATAAAAAAACCTTGTGGTCAAACGGGAATCCCATCCACTCACCGATCAGATGCACCGGGCCCGATCCAGCGATATCCACAGCGCCCATCTTGTTAAGGAACCCGTGGGAGCCCCACACCCAACCCGCGGGGACGCAGTAAACTATCGTGTTCAGGAACGAGAACATGCAGTACGCTTTGAAGTTGCACCTGGGAAGGAATTGCAATTTTGCAATTGAAACGTTTCAAAATTTTGTTACTTTGCAATTTAAGATTGACTTTTGTTAAATTGCAATTTTAGATTGATTTTGTTAAATTGCAATTTTAGATTGAATTTTGAGATTGAAATTTAAGATTGAATTATTAGAAATTGAAATTTTAGATTGAATTTTGATAAATTGCAATTTTAGATTGATTTTGTTAAATTGCAATTTAAGATTCAATTTTGTTAAATGGTAATATTAGATTGAACTGAGTTAAATTACTATTTTCGATTAAACTGAGTAAAATTGCAATTTACACAAATGTTTGCAACATTGAATTTTTTAAAAATTTCAAATGTTCCGATAAAATTTTGTAATTTAGCCTAATGTTCTTTTGCTAGAAGTCTTAGTAGGTAAAAGACATTCAGTCGAACGAAACCTTCCCTTTTTTAAGTGTTTATTAACAGGAAGTAGTCACATGAGTAATACTCACCTTTCAGCCATAGCCCCGCTAACAATAGTAGTGGCAGTAGTAGCAAAAGACAGTTGGAACAGGAAGGAAGCGAACACTGGACCCATGAGCTCGTCTCCTACCGGAGGATCCACCAGGAAGTCACCCACTCCTATGAACGGGTTGGAGTAGGTTCCCTCGCCGAACGACATGCCGTAGCCGAATATCCAGTAGGTTAGGCCTGAGAAAAGAAAAAGATTAGATAAGGCCCGCGAAAAAAAGTCAGGCCTGAGAAAAAATAAAGTAAGGCCAGACGTTGAGGCTGAAGAAAAAGAAATTACGTAACGCTGGACAAAGAAAAGCTGTGGGTAACGCCTGAGAAAAAAAAGTAAAGCCGGCGAAAAACAGGTAAGGTCTGAGAAATTTTCGTGTTTAAGTGTGGTTATCTACATTTACAGGATACAATTCCTACAGTATAGAGAATAGCATTTACAGGGTATCAGAAAAAAACAGTGGTATACACAAATATACTTAGATATAAATAATACACCCAGAAATGGAGTAAACACCGAATTTCATTTCAACAATTCATCAAACAAATATTTGCACTGAGTGGGAATCAAACCCACAGCCCTAGACTCTAGATACAAGGGCTTTAACCATGGAGCAAGATAAAACTATTGCATATCATCATCATCATCATCATCATCAGCCCATTACAGTCCACTGCTGGACATAGGCCTCCCCAAATGCACGCCACTTCTCTCTATCCTCGGCCACTCGCATCCAGCTCCTACCAGCCGTCCTGCGCAGATCGTCATACCACCTGGCCTGCGGGCGTCCTACACTACGTTTGCCGAGACGCGGTATCCACTCTATTGCATACTTTACCTCCCAATGATATGTCTGCTAAGTTCTTCATCATGATGTTCGCTTCATTCTTGATGGACACGCATCCGGATTCGAGCATACCAAAACCTGACGAACGGCAAAAAGAAAAAGAATAAGAAAAAAGAAAATTTATTAGCCACATACGTACATAAATTACAAAAATAAAAAACATAAAACATAACATGATTTTAAACTGTCATGGTTACACATATAAGAAAGCTGAAACTGTCCGGGATATTTACCATGCTGTTTTGTTTTAATGAGCTCCCGATATTTCGGCACTGTTGCAAGCGCCATGATCACGGGTGAACTGTAGGACTGCGAGAATGACGGTAGGTCTGCCCTTAGACTCTCATTAAAACAAAACAATATGGTAAATATCCCGGACAGTTTCAGTTTTCAAACATAACATGGTTTATTCATTTGTGGTCAATTAGGTCCCGGCCTCAGCATATACCTCAACGACAAGAAGAATTTGGGGAGTTTTGGTTTTTGGGGAAGTGATGTAGACCATTAATAAATTTTGTGAATCTCTTTCGAAGTCTGTTAAAAAGAGAAATAAACTAGAATAACATATTGGATGTTTGCCAATGGTAGATTTATGTACCAATAGGAGTATAGATCTAACATAACTGATTAAATAATCCTACTAGCTGTGTCAGCCAAAGAGAATATAATCACTACGTTTTAGTGTCAGCGACTTTATCCGCTTGGAAATAAAGACTTTAGGTTAGGTGGCATTTTTTAGTTATATTATTTTTAATGAGCATAACTTTTTTATTGACGAACCTACGATTGACATGAAGCAAACACAAAATTTTAGTAGAGTTTACAAAATTATCATCTTGCAAACCGCAGTTAGATTGGATTAGATATTTCTCAGATTATGGTGTTTCACAGACAGACGAACAGACAAAATAAAAAAAATATTGATGTGAGTACTATTGAAATGATAACGGTCTCTTATTATAATTATATCATTAGTACATATCATCCAAGTATAGACAGCGATCGATATTTATTATAGGTATTTGAGGCAGAGTGAAATTAACAGTACATTATCATCATCAGCCTAATACGTCCCCACTGCTTGGGCACGGGCCTACCTTAAACTAGGGCGATCAGGCCTTAGTCAACCACGATGGCCAAGTGCGGGTTGGTAGGCAAATACGTAACCTAGTACATAAATGTAATCATCCCATTCTTCTTTTAACTTAACCTACTTGTAATAGTGTTATTTTTTGTAACATTGTCATGTCATTAAATAAAAATGTTATCTCTTTTTCTTTGAAACTTCAATGTTAAATTCTAACCAAAATGAATTTGAGTACATTATGAGTCATCGTACATTAATGTTACAATGTGTTGAATACTATTTAGCTCAGTAAAAGCAAAGTATCTACTTCAATTCACGCTTTTATGATAAAATCATGGGTAATGTATGCAAGTACATACATGTTTTACTTAAGTTAAACCTTTTTATTGTCATGATGTATTTTCAAGGTTTCGTTCAGTGTAAACTAAGAGGAAGATATTTTTTCCTTCTTTAAGATTAAGACACTAGTTTATGATTATTTCTGGTCATTTTCCCGTTCCTAATACGGGTTGCTTTTGTTTATGGTCGTCAATTAGGTAATCATGATAATGATCTATCACAATGGACCATATTTTTCTGGTCTTGTTTCCGTAATCAATGGGAAATGCAGATTGGTCCTTTATTGCAATTTTTGTAATGTAAGTAGTAGCAACTATCTGTAAACACTTTAGGGGTGAGAGCCATCCGCTCCCCCGCAAGTCCGGTGATGATGACGAGACAAGCCATCATCATATATTTTTTTTCGTCAATAAGGAAAAAAAAAACTGAAGATACATTTCACTGGCGGATTGCATAAATTGTAAACGCATTCACTTGTATCTATTGTTCTTATGAGGTAAGATAGTTATGAGCTATGGAGAATGAAAACTTTGAATAGGTAGGTACGCGAAGTGCTAAATTAAAAACACAGTTTCTATTAATATTTCTATTAATATACTATTAATATTATTTAAATAATGGTCTAACAAGATGATCTCACTCCACCTGATGGTAAGCGGTAGTGAGATCCACATATGAGGTCGACAGGCACAATAGACCATATTGAGCCTGTCGCACTCACTTTGAAGGCCTGCTTAAATGCCGTTTCACGCCCCGCCTGAAGAGCCCGGGATCATAGGAGGGAGGGAACACATGAGCTGGAAGGGCGTTCCAAGCCTTAATGACACGGGGCAGAAAAGAGGAATTGAACCTCTTACTTGTTTTTGAATAGTTACATAAACCTTGGACATAAGGTCACACTCATACTCTACATTTCTAGCATAGGAAATAAACATTATTGAACAGATTTATTTTTTTATAGTAGACGGTTTTTTTTAAAGAGTAGGTGGGGATTTAGGCTGCATAGATTTTCTAAAGGGCACCTTAAAATTGCTAAGTCTAATTGGTTAATAGTGGAATATTTTTCCAATAACTAAATAGTGGTGACCAGAGCCAATAAGTTTTTTTTAATTAAACAAGAATTTATTAATGTTAAGCTGTATGGGCTAAGCTACCTCTGCCTACCCAGAAGGGGGTGAAAAAAAAGTTACTCACCAGTTTGCATGGTGAATATGATGAAGCTCGATGTCAAAATCCAGTTGGTGTCTTCCAAATCGATTTCAAAATTCTCCTGAAGGTTCACAGTCGTGTTGGTGAGGTTCGGGGACCGAAGCCCGATCCGAGGGAAGAGAGTGGCCATAGACCAGTTGCCCTCCATCTTGGATTGTTTGTCAAACTTTCCCGCCAAAAGTAATTATTTTTTCGGTAGTTTTCTAATTCCGGCCAGGATGTAACAAAGTTTCCGGTGACAGATTTTTTTTAAATCAGATAAAAAAAATCTCTAGTTCTACATTTTGATGCAGTTTGGATGAATGTATCGTTATTTTTTTTTAATTAGTTTAACGTACTATTAAAATTCAAAAAATATATATTCGTGATTTTATTTCAATAAGCTTGATATAAATGTATGATATTATTTTTTTTTTTACAGCTCTGACTTAGTTGTTCTGCTCATGATGTGTTTTTGAAGTGAGCCGCGCGATTCTGTAACAGGGCTTAAATAGTTGGATGAACATGCAATGCCTTCGTGCGATTAGGTGGCGCGGATGTGCGAATATAATTTAAGATATGCTCATGGAGGTGGCTGTTCAAGACAAATACGCCTTTTTTTGTGTGGGATTTTGGGATAAACATGATGGCTATCACACTAAATAACAAGTAGGTAAATGTGATATTTAAGATAAAACATTTTTGTTCTTGCGATTAGGATCCGATATTTTGAATACTTTACAGCGATTATGGACACTTAAAGCCAAACGCTGAAACGGTAATTTGATTTGTCGATAAATTGGGTTCCAAATAGCTACTCCGAATTTAGAACGCATGTGTCGGAAGTTAACAAGTTTTATTAATAATTTACACAAGGGAAATACGCCAAGCGTACCTAAGTATAAAAGTCGTCTGACCGATTTCAGCCATGGCGGCCAACCTCAATGGAGATCAGCCAACAGCGCAGGACATATTATAGTCCACAAGTGGACGCGCAAACACTCTCTCTGTTCCTTTACTGTCATAGTTCGGTGTGACGGCAATCCGACATGACCAATGAGAGATCAGGCACGGGACCACCGGCTTAAAGTGCTTAATTTGCGAAGCACGGGCTCCAACTTCCTGACTCCGGGCTGTAGTAATTCGTTAACAGAAAAAATTACACATTTTTTTTTCGACCCCGGACTCGAACCGGGGACCTCTCAGTCCTAACGCAGCACTTGATACCAATAGACCAACGAGGCAGACCTAAATAAAAGCGCATCCAAACATTTCATGCATCCACGAATCTCCAACAATCGTTCGTTAATTCTTTTCAATGAACGAATGTTACTTTGCATATGTAAGTAAATAAGAACTTAAGTTAGTAATGTAAGTAAGTAGGTATATATTTGTAGTAATTTTCAAACATCACTATGAGTGTGTGTATTCTGTTACTGCCCATTGGCTGCATTCTTGAACTCCGTATACCATACAAGCACTGAGGGCCTACCATGAGTTGGCTATCGTAAACTTACGTACGTTAAAAACCTATCGAGTTGTTTTTTTCATACGGCCGATTTTAGTTCTTCGCGTAACCACCAGGGGCGCTGTACAAGTTTTTCATAGACATATTTACGTAGGCGATATCGGGTGCGTAAGTTTTAAACTCATGGTAGCCCTACTGGTGGCCCGGACCAAGAGGTTCAGTTCCTCTTTTCTGGCCCGACCGATTAAGGCATGGAATGCCCTTCCAGCTCATGTTTTCCCTCCCTCCTATAATCCCGGGCTCTTCAGGGCGGGGCGAGAAACGGCATCAAAGTAAGCCTTCAGGGTAAGGTCGATAGGCCCAATAGGGTCTATTGTGCTTGTCAACCTCATATGAGGACATCAAGACTGCTTATCAGGTGAAATGAGTTTAGGGGTGAGAGCCATCAGCCGTCCGCTCCCCCGCAAGCCCGGTGATGATGACAAGGCTCCTCCAAGCCATCATCGTTAGTCAGTTAGGAAAAAAAAATAGTGAAACGAGATCATCCTGAGTCCTTTATAAAAAAAAAGTTACACCCATAAATAATAGAATTAAAATAAATATTCTGGTGAGTTCTCATACAGAAAACGTGGGTACATTTTTGTTCATGTTAGGTAACCTTTTGTATACGAATCCGACTCGCACTTGGCAGGTTCTTTTAAATCGGTTTATTATAATGTATGCGAAATTTAGTCTTAGTACGAAATTATGTGGTACATAGTTATATTTCTGTTACTATCCAGTCCATGATCACTATCCGAAGCCGTGCAACCATCCTAACTGTTAGATATCAATTATCGCTTCCCTGACAATTTTGACATGCCTCAAATTTGTGTATTAAATCCGGATTTATCTGGTTCCATAATTTGAGACAATTTTTGATTTGTATGTGGATGTTAGGTGTGGAATCTTTTTTGGTTCGTTTCTAGGTCGATTATGTTAAGTGAATGTATAAATAAATGCTTGATTCGTTGGTTCAAATATGATTGATACAATTAAGAACCACGAATTTCAGTTACATACATCGTCTTTCAAATATATATTTTTTAATTCAACCTAGGTATTAAATTGTAACGACTGCATAACTGTTTGTTTTTTTTTAAAGAATCTAAATGGAAACTTTTTTCCCGCTGAGTCCAGTAACTGTGTAATGATCGGATCTGATAAGTAGTATTCATATAATAGTAATTAAATTACCAACTTTTCAAAACGCCATAAATTATAGTATTTTTCAGTTAAGATGATCCCTGTGACACTTCATTGTGTTCTGAATCACGCATTTTACGTTTGACCGTTTGACAAACGAAAATAATTTTATTGCACACTTTTTTCATTTTATTGAATGTAGTAAGTTCCATTCTACGTATACGAACTGCATAGGTACTTTTTTAAAAAAATTTATTACATTAAATTAAACTAAACGATACTGTTTCCCTTTTAAAAGTTAAAAATATTTTAATATTTTTCCTAATGACGCCGCAATAAAATGAAAAAAGTGTGCAATAAAATTATTTTCGTTTGTCAAACGTAAAATGCGTGATTCAGAACACAATGAAGTGTCACAGGGATCATCTTAGGTGAAAAAGAGTATAGCTAAAGTTTTAACTTTATATTCTTTTTTAATTATTTCGAGAATCGGCCCCTTTGCAAAGGCAGCGGTGTCGCCATCTTCGTTTTATACAGTAACTAAAAGGTTAAACAGTTCGCTGCTACTCCTTAGTAGAGGGCGTTCTCAAAACTTGTTGTTCTACTGCACGCAAGATGGCGCTAAGATATCAAGTCACGAAAAAATTTTAAAACGATAAACATTTAAATTCCACGAGAATCAATTTTAATTTGTTTGATATGAATAATTCAATAGTTACGTAAGTACGAAATTTATTTTCTGTTAGATCAAATGTTTCGCTGTTTTATTATTAGTTGTCTAATGTCCCGCCAAAGAAAAATGGACCATTATTATAATAATATTATCTCTATTGCCAACAAACTTTTACAAGATGTTGTCACAAAAAAAAGTTGCAACATTTTGTAAAATACGGTTACGGTTACCCGATTCGGGAATGCAAATGTACTACTAAAATACCTATTGCTAAAACATAACACTAGTAACTAGTAAGTTGTAAGTTTAAAATTAACATAGTCATTGAGAGTATAATAATTTTTGGACTGGAGAATTTTCTTAAAGTCGACTATGAACTTTGGCAAATCTAATCCATATAGGTATCATGTAGTTGCATTCTAGAATAATTTAAAGCCAAAATTAATTAAGTCAAGGACGTCGAAATAATTCACTTAAAATAAATACAATTCGCCCACATAGTTCAGTGGGGCTACCATGAGTTTAAAACTTACGCACTCGATATCGCCTACGTAAATATGTCTATGAAAAACTTGTACAGCGCCGCCTGGTGGTTACGCGAAGAACTACAATCGGCCATATGAAAAAAACAACTCGATAGGTTTTTAACGTACGTAAGTTTACGATAGCCAACTCATGGTAGGCCCTCTGGACACTAATAAATTTCAACTGTCTAGCTACCGCGGTGGCTAAGATACAACCTAGTGATAGACAGATGAACACACAGAAAGAGATATTTCTTATAGATATTGTTACCCTTTTATTTCGTTAAAAATAATTAAGGTGAGGCGGGGCGTGAAACGGCATTCAAACAAGCCTTCGGGGTGAGCGCGACAGGCTCAATATGGTCTATTGTGCCTGTCGACCTCATACGTGGATCGCTACTACCGCTTACCATCAGAGGGCCTACCATGAGATGGCTATCGAAAACATACTTACGCTAAAAACCTATCGAGTTGTTTTTTTCATATGGCCGATTTTAGTTCTTCGCGTAACCACCAGTTTTTCATAGACATTTACGTAGGCGATATCGAGTGCGTAAGTTTTAAACTCATGGTAGCCCCACAGGTGGAGTGAGGTCATCTTGTTAGCCTATTATAAAAAAAAACAGGAAAGTTTAGAAGAGTTTTCATTATTGTGACAAAACTTAAGGTTAATTAAGTCCATTATTAATCTACCTATTGATTGATTTTATAAAAAATCGAAAATAACTTGATTAATAGGCATTTCTTATGAATTTTGAAATGGCCGTTGAAGAAATAATTTGAGTGCTGATTCAAGTAACTATAAATATTTATTTAACTCAATAATACAAAATCTCGCCCCGTCGATCTGATCCCCTTGTAAGATTAAGCACTTGTGCTGCAGATTAAGGTGCTACAGAAAAAAGTTTAAGGTCCTAGCCGTAGGCTAGCCTTACTTATATGTATTATAAATGCGAAAGTAACTCTGTCTGTCTGTTACACTTTCACGCATAGAGTACTGAACCGATTTAAATGAAATTTGGTACAGATATAGTAAATTAAGGTGTTCATGAAAAGTTCAGTTCAGTAAACATTATATATGTTACGGCTAATACCCGAAGTGCGGCTACACCTAGGTTTAGCCGGCTAGAACTAGGTGTAGCCACTTACTCTTGGCTAAACCTAGGTGTAGCCGATTGTTTTCGGCTAAAACTAGGTCTAGCCTTCATCATGCCGGCTACAACTAGGTCCAGCCATTCCATGTCGGCTAATACTAGGTTCAGAGAATCCCTGTTGGATAAAACTTAGATGCGAGTCCCGCCAAGCCTTCCGTCCTTCCCCGCGTCACACTCAGGACTCACAGCATCTGCAGCAGCAGCGCGGGGTGGAGGGCGTAGCGAGACACGCGCCTCTGCAGGTTGTGAGCACCAAGTGCTGCTGATCTACTGCAGGTCTACTAGCGAGTGTGACTCATAGCGTCTGTACATAGTTGTAACTGCCTCGTTGGTCTATTGGCAGCAAGCGCTGCGTAAGTACCGAGAGGTCACCGGTTCGAGTCTGCGGTCGGTGAAAATTTGTGTGAGTTTTTCTGTAATGAAATTACTTAGCCCGGAGTTAGGAAGTTGGCGGTTGAACGCCCGTGTCTCGGAAAGCACGTTAAGCCGGTGGTCCTGCGCCCGATCTCTCATCGGTCATGTCGGATTGCCGACTCACCAAATTATGAGAGTAGGGGAAAAGTGAGTGGACTTGTGTTTGCGCGCACACTTGTGCACTATAATATGTCCTGCGCACTTGGCTGATCTCAATTGAGATCGGCTGCCATGGCTGAAATCGGTCGGACGCCTTATCTTACATAGTTATAGCCGGCATGCTATCGGCAGAGCTTTTTTAGATATTACAAAAACATCCATTAATTAGAAAACATGCAACTACAAAACCAAATGTGGCAACATAAAGTGCCTCTGCAAAGCTGTTGGTATTATGTGCAACTCAAAATGTCACTCAAGTATAGATTGTTCTAAATAGTTTATGTTACTTTATAAACCTGTGATTTATAATTATATTCTTTAAAATTATAATATGCAACTATTGTCTGTTGTTAAAAAAAATGTTCCTGATTGTTCCTATTGTACTTAACAATTTACTCCTAACAATATGTGTTATTTATTACAATTTGATTTAAAAGAATGAAAAACTACCTTGGTTTCTAATTATTGGATGTTTTTGTAATATCTAAAAAAGCTCTGCCGAAAGCATGCCGGCTATAACTAAGTATGTAAGATAAGGCGTCCGACCGATTTCAGCCATGGCAGCTGATCTCAATTAAGATCAGCCAAGTGCGTAGGTCATATCATAGTGCACAAGTGTGCGCGCAAACACAAGTGCACTCTCTTTTCCCCTACTCTCATAATTTGGTGAGTCGGCAATCCGACATGACCGATGAGAGATCGGGCGCAGGACCACCGGCTTAACGTGCTTTCCGAGGCACGGGCGTTCAACCGCCAACTTCCTAACTCCGGGCTAAGTAATTTCATTACAGAAAAACTCACACAAATTTTCACCGACCGCAGACTCGAACCGGGGACCTCTCGGTCCTTACGCAGCGCTTGCTGCCAATAGACCAACGAGGCAGTTACAACTATGTACAGACGCTATGAGTCACACTCGCTAGTAGACCTGCAGTAGATCAGCATCACTTGGTGCTCACAACCTGCAGAGGCGCGTGTCTCGCTACGCCCTCCACCCCGCGCTGCTGCTGCAGATGCTGTGAGTCCTGAGTGTGACGCGGGGAAGGACGGAAGGCTTGGCGGGACTCGCATCTAAGTTTTATCCAACAGGGATTCTCTGAACCCAGTATTAGCCGACATGGAATGGCTGGACCTAGTTGTAGCCGGCATGATGAAGGCTAGACCTAGTTTTAGCCGAAAACAATCGGCTACACCTAGGTTTAGCCAAGAGTAAGTGGCTACACCTAGTTCTAGCCGGCTAAACCTAGGTGTAGCCGCACTTCGGGTATTAGCCGTAACATATACATTGATCTGATCCCGTTGTAAGATTAAGCACCTGTGCTACAGATATCAGAATCAATCGTGGATGTACAAATATACTAATAAATGAGTTTAAAAATTATCGTATGAAAAAAACAACCGCTTCTGGTGACTGGTGGATGGACGGACTATTCATGGGTTTACGGACGGACTCAAAACCAATGCTACCTAACCCCTCTATGCAAAGCAATAACATATTATTCAAAATAAGTATACCGAGGTTAATTTTGATAATACCGTTCTAAATCAACATTTTAAACTTCACATTCACAGGAACATTACTCTGAATAATAAATAAAATAAAAAAGTTTAAGGTCCTAGCCGTAGGCTAGCCTTACTAATATGTGCTAATATTATAAATGCGAAAGTAACTCTATCTGTCTGTCTGTTACCTACGCTTTCATGCATAGAGTACTGAACCGATTTAAATGAAATTTGATATATAGTCTAAAGCCTGAGAAAGGACATAGGCTACTTTTAAACCGACTGCGCTATAAAGAAGTAATGTTTTACCCGTTAAACATATCTACGCGGACGAAGTCGCGGGCGGAATGCTAGTTGTAAATAAATTAAGGTGTTCATGAAAAGTTCAGTTTAGTAAACATTCAATAATACAAAATATAAAATCTATTAAATCATACAATTTAAAGTAGAGCCTCGAGGACCTGGTAGTTAAGGCCGTTGCTTATGCGAGTGGTCTATTTATTTATTTATATATTTATTGCACTCCATACAAAAAGTCTTAAATCTAGTATCTAAAACTAAGACTATTAATATGGACCCTATTGGGCACGGCAACATAAAAGAGGGGAGGACGCACTTCACATCTCAGCACATAAACTGCTTGTACATAATTTTTTTATATATGACTATAATTTATCCTCTAGGTATTCATCATCATCATCTCAGCGTTCTCCCGGTTGCATCCTTGCGGAGCCCGGGGTCCGCTCCTCTAGGTATTCTAATACGGTATAATATTTTTTAACTAATAGTAATTCTTTTAAAGTTTTAATAAAGGATTTTTCATTATTAATAGACCTTAAAGGCTCTGGAAGCTTATTGTAAATTTTAACAGACATTGCAAGGGGACCTGAAGAATGTAGTTTTATACGTGATGGTCAAACCCTGACTTACCAATGTGTTTTCAAATATGTAATTCATATGTAAGTACGTACAAAAAGTGAAGTGTGTGCCACTCATTATGAACACAAGAACAAAGTGTCTTCCCCTTAATAGAGACAATAAGAAAAGTGCTAATGGACACATTCCTAGACATTACTTTATTTTAGCAGTTTAAGTTAGACATAAATTACTTATTAGTCTTTTAAGACTGGATTGTAATTTTGATGGCGTATTTATCCATAAGGAAATACATCATCACAACTATCTGTCCGGTGGTTGGTGAACGGTATACGGGTAAGCGACCCCGGCTCCTCGAGCTACTATCAACTCAGTCCAAATTATCCGAGGCAATAGTATCCTTCCTCCCCTTTTCCTTCCTCCGTCATATATCCTCGCTACTCGTGGGAACGCAATGACCTTGTTAAAACAATGCACAAGGCAGAATGGCGGCGACGTGGTCCACAACCCGTCACGTCACGTTTCCCACAGAGGTGAAAAGTGGATCGCTGGAAGTGATCTCTGCCTACCCCTCTGGGAAAAAGGCGAGATTGTATGTATGTATGTAAATACATCATAAGGGAAATAATATATATGTAAGTTCGTTTATTCGTCACCCTTACAGCGAAAGAAAACATACTCGTAGTGTAGGAGACCTGCACACCTGTGAAGAAATTCTAAGGTTTCGTTTTCGACCATCCCGCACTTGGCCAGCGTGGTTGTGTGAGATCTGTAACACTACCATGCGTTTAAAGGTTACGGACTAGATATCGCCTATGTAAAAAATGTACAGCGCCCCTAGCGGTAACGCTAAGAACTAAAATCGGAAGTATGAAACAAACCGGGCTTGGAGCGCGGCGACCGAACCAAGAAATTCCGTAACGAAAAAAACCTCACAATCGTCTAACGTCGTTTCAGTTCGGTAGACTTCGGCACGGTGTTTGTGTGCGTGCGGTTAGACGTATTGTACGACTCTACGAAACTCGCACGAATCGAGACGAGCTGCTCCGAAATCGGACGATGCTATGCAATAGCTATACCGCGGCAGTCCCCGAGTGCCACACGTCTTTTTTTTAACGTACGTAAGTTTTCGATAGCTATACATAGGCTACTAAACACTCTAGTCTAGTCTAGTTCAAGGTAGGCTCATGCTTCTTAGTGGGAACGTATTTGAGCTAAATCATGTTTAGGTAATATCTAGTTACATACTAAATGACTAAAAGTGATTTCAAACTGACGAATCATGATAGCTTCATTTAAAATGATAATTCATTCAGGAACTTAAATATTTATTTGTCTTCTAGTATTCGGGCGACTTCGTCCGCGTGAAATAGTAACTTATAGCACTAATTATAATTATATTAAATATACCTTGTAAAATTAGTTATTTATTAGTGAAATTCCCGTTGTATTTAGTCTAGCCGTTGCTGGAGATTAGCGAGGACAGACAGACACACAGATAAAAAAAAAAATTATTATTATTCTTCCCGATATAGATTCATACCCATTTAGTAAAAAGTCATTATTTTAATATTACAATTTTATTTAGTTGTTTAGATGAAGATGACATGAGGTTGACAGAAAAAAGTTTTATTACGTTCATAATTGGAGCCCACAATGAAAGGTGGAACGCAGGTAGCCTCTTTTACACGAACCGCAATAAAATTAACACCCGACATTATTATTGTATGTTTACATCAATAAAACAACAATACATTTTTTTATCATACGATTCAAATTCAGATTCGACTGATAACTCTATAATCTGTCCACAAAGGAGTTTGCATTCTATTCTTTTTAAAATAACGTCGAGAATTTATTTGTCTATGTCTAAGTCCCGCTAACTCTGTGTATAATGTACTCAAAAATAAGCTGTGTGTTGTAGATAATAAGGTTGAATTTGCAATGAAGGGAAGGCCCGAAGAAAAGGTCAACTCCCCTAACGCAGAAGGCGTGGTCGCACACCGTTCATACAAAGACAGCACAAAACGTAGCCGGCCGCCGCCACCCGGACGTTCCAAATACAAAATTGGAAAACTCAAACCGCGCTCAGACGTCGTCTTGTGAAGTGCCAGTGACATTTAGTGTAGTATTTTTTTTAAAAACAGTGATGGATTCGGAAATCAGTAAGATGCAAACGAAGATTCCGCCGAAGAACTTTTCGATAGAATCGATTGTCGGTTTGAACGAGAGACGGAGTCCTGAAATCGATATTGAGAATACGATTTCGCAAGATTACACGGCTGCTAATGATCATTCGGAAGATGAGGATGTGAAAGTTAGGGAGGGGAAGATGGGGTACTATTTCCAGCAGAATCGAGTGCCGAATTTTCCGTTTTTCATGTCGTATGATAAGAGGTTTCATGGAGAGCAAGGGGCGGGGGAGGACATGAAGAGGGCCAGTCCTGGAAGCGTGAGGAGCGAGGTCGATAGCGATGGAGTGGACGATAGACCTCATGGTGAGTTTTTTTTTCAATAATTTTTTGGGTTAAGAAAATCCGTTGTTCGACCTAGGCTGAATCGCGCTCAGTTGACTTTTTTCAGAAGTCATTCGTTTCACTTCATTTTGGTACTCTATTTACGTTTTAATTTCTTATAGATTGATTAGTTTCGCAAATAGCAGCGGTTAATTTCAAACGTTTGTTGTTTTTAGGTTTTTCATTTTCGTTAGGTCCGTAGGGTTAGGTTGTTTCGTAGGTTGTTCATTCAATAATAATAAAAGGCATTGGATATTTTAATTAATGTAAAAAAGATGTATGATTTTCTAAGTATGTTTATATCATCTACCTAGTTTCTTATTTCAATAAGCACATTGTTTTTAAGAAATATCGCCTTTAATTCAATATGTATTAAATACGTGAATTAAAATATACAATTTTACTATATGTACCAATTTTTTTGTAGTCAATAACATAGTGATAAAATTTCTGATGATAGTTTAATCTATCATTGAG
Organism: Maruca vitrata; assembly: GCA_039566165.1. Classification (NCBI taxonomy): domain Eukaryota; kingdom Metazoa; phylum Arthropoda; class Insecta; order Lepidoptera; family Crambidae; genus Maruca; species Maruca vitrata. The sequence goes on along the minus strand of CM076941.1, from coordinate 3,156,863 downwards.
GTTCATTCCTTGATAATATTTTGCTATCGTTAACATAATGAAAAGCATTAATCCATTATTCAAATTTCCCTTAAAAATTAACAGTTTTAAAAGTACTTAGCAATTAACAGCTATTAAAATTTTATTTACACAAATAAAATTCAGAAATTTAAAAATATTTGCCGTTTATTATGACTTTATTGCTAACCTAACTGTTGATGTCCAAATTACGGTCACAACGAGAGTATTGTCTATGGTTAAAGAAAAAAAATCCCTTTCCGTTTACTTAAACGTGCCGACGGCGGCAAAACGTCTGAAGTCGGAAAGAAAACGGAGCTTACTGTTAAGTTAGGATTGTTATAAGCTTAGGCCATAAAGTAAACATACAACTTAATGTGATTATTAATAATGGCGGTACTGTTAGACAAATTTTGGAAATTGCTTTATTGCTTAGTTTTGAGTCAGTCAATTTCAAATTAGTTGGGGAGAGGTAGAGAATTTAATACAATGTAAATTAAATACATTATAATTATCTTAAATACCTTGAGTTATTTCGCTAAAGGAAATTAAGTAAGGGTTTAAAATAATGTTAATGGTCACAGACTCAGAGAGTAAAAATAAAATCGATGATTTGATTCCGTCAAAAGTAATTTAAGCACTTGCATTATGGATATTAAAAACTACTTTCTAAATTAATATTTCATTAGTTAAATTAACACTTCCGGTAAATTTGTAAGTTTTTACACCTGAATTAAATATACGTACCTATTGCTTCTAAATCTATCAATGGCAATACACAAATGTAAAATCGAAATATCTATTGTTTTTTGCTCCATTAATCACATTTTAAGTGATATAATGTAACATCGACTCGAAACAATATCATAACGACCAATTAACAACAAAACAATAAAAAAGACACCCGTTTTGTCCTAGCCCGTAATCAAACAATTTAAAACCAATTCGCGCGCATCACCCTCTCCAATCTTGCCTGTTAAATATTTAAACAATAATAAACGCTCAACAGCGTCTGCATGTTTGCAAAACACTGTATTAAATAGATTAAACAAAAAAAAAATAGGGTTTGAACAACAGAGGCCCCAGTTGTGTGCCTTGCGCGACCCCTTTTGTTAGCGACAAAAATGGCTATAAAAGTATCATAACACCAGGGGTGACTGATTGAACAGAGATTATCTGTATGATACATGATAATGATATGTTTTGATGCAATTTGGAGTCAACAATAGATGTTGTTTAGTGTGACTGATAGGTTATGGTACGCCTGTTAAGATTCCGTGAATGACTGATCTATATCGGGGATTTATCATAGTTGATCACGTATTTGATCTTTTAGGGTAGATATATTGGAAGTAACTACATTAATTCGTCATCTTTAAGTAAAAAGCAGTACCTAAATAAACGTTTAAACAGATACAAGTGGCTAGCCGAAGTTTACACAAATACAATACAAATATTTTGTACATCTTCATCAGTCGGCTATTAAGAAATTCTGTCTATAAAATATGGCCTACTATTACATTCATATTATGGTGTGGTTTAGATTTGTATTTTTTAAATATTATAGCAATTTTGTACTTAGTGATCCTGTACCACAGGGCTAATAAATTATTCGTAATATTGTATTTTATTCCATTTTCTGTTTAGGGCTAACGAATTAAATCCCCAATTCGACTACTAAGAAGAGTCTTCACGCTATAATGTTGACAAATGTCTTTCGGAACGGTAGCACTTTATTACCAAAACAAAACCGCTGTGCTCAATAGAACCTCCATTGTCCACCATTTTGGATCAGCGTGACATTTCTTATTTTTGCCGCCAAAAATCCACAGACAATAAAACAAAGATCTATTGTGCTGTGTTGGCATTACAAGGTTTTGTCTTTGCTCAATTATGGAGTGGCCTGGGCGTCAGAGTTTTGGCCGGCGGTGAATAGGAATTTCTCTTTTATTAGGGGCAGTGCAGACTCCTTTGTGTTTCTGCGTACAATATTTGATTTTTATTGCTTCCACATTTTGGGTTACCACTGCTATGTTTCTGCGAATCTGAGTAATTTAGAAATATCTTAGTTACTATAGTTTGTGGCTGATTTTAATTTCAATTTTAACTACCCTATGACTTATTTGCCATGAAGGTCGAGAAGGTAAAGTTTTTATATCTTGGTGAAATAATCTCAACTAATATTTTTCATTAATTTTTTCATTCATTCATTCATCATTTAGAAAATGTTTTATAAACTTATAGTACTTTAGAGGACCTTTTTCTATAATTAACAAAAAAACTGTTTCAATTCGATGCTGATCGAGATGATTTATCTTGTCTATTGCTATGATAACATATCATACCAATAGACAAGAGATATCATCTCAGTGAAACACTAAAACAGCCTTAACGATCCAATTCGAAACATCACACACAAATTCGCAATGACGTCGTGTTTATCGCTCCACTACACAAGTACAAACATACAACGCTCCGTTCCGCACAATATACTATATATTGTGCGATTCAGAGCGAAGTTAGGGCATATTAATAACTGGGGGGCGAGTAATAAGGCTCTATGATGTTCACGGGCCGGCATTAAAACGAGATGAGAGGCCATGATTAAAAGTTAACGCTGGAGGCACACCGGGAGGTTTAAAATTTATTGGGTTTTAATATTGGACCTTTTGTGTAAGGGATTTGATACTAATTCCAATTATTTACTTTTAAACATAGAATGTGAGGAGAAATAAACGAGTTAATGAAATATAACATTGATAATGAGATATAAATATTTTTTAAACCAATGTTACAACAATAAACATACTGAATTGGAGTTCATGGTTTGCACATAATTTAATTAAAGATCAAAGAATCGACGGGTTAGTCACTCGCCACTATCCTATACATTATTTATAATAGCTCAGGTATTACTCTTATGGGCAGCTTATGTTTATACAAAATGTTTCTTGAAATTAATATTACTTACGAAGTGGATTAATAAGGATGGTCTAGGATGGATGGACTAGTTTATCATAAGCGGAAATTTAACATTGATCTCTCTTGTATCATTGGTACTTGGTTGCACTGCATATTCATACTCTTTCGTATAATAAAAAAAAACGGGTTTTATATGGTTTATAAATCAAACTTTGATATCCTGTCATAAAATACGGTAGTGGATAATAAAATTAATTTCTCTCAACTGCAAACATGAACATCGCTAAATTATTTTAATTAATCGCAATCATACAATAATACAGCATACGTATGAACTATTTGATTAATTATATGTTTTACGACCAACAATAAATTAAGCGAAAATAAAAGAGCTTATCATACTACTTTAATGATGATTTTAAATATGAAAGTCATAAAATTATATACGCGTTTTACAACTCACTTTTGATGAGCATATGAAATGATACGATTTATTATATCAAAATTCGGGCAAGCGAAGTGTGTCACTAGCTTAAATCGTTTTACAGCGAAATAAGCTCGCGACAAGAAAGCTCGTGAGCGAAAGAGATAGCAGACGATTATGTTGGCCCCGCCCTGATTGGTGGGGATAAACCGCCGGCCGTTATTGGCCAACGCATTATGGATTTTTAGTATGAGGCGGCAGCGGCGTAAAAGAGCTGTCAGCCTGACAGTTTACTTTTTCGAGCGGCGCGCGCCAGCCAGCTTGCTTATTAACTTTTTAATTGTGCCCGCGGAGGTTTATAGCTTTTTAACGTGACTTTTTTGGAAGGAAGTGACTTATTTTTAAAATTTTCCTTCTTTTTGAGGGGAAATCAAAATGGAGTCTTATAGAAGCTTTTCACTGGAGCATACTATGCGTGAGCCTTTGACAGTTAATCTAATGAGCAAATCTCATTGTTTCACCGATATAAGTGTTCATAATACTCCGCCTTCATCTCCTAAGAGCAAAGGTATGTTGATTTGACTAGATATTTTACTAAGACACATAATCGTATGGGAAAGTAGGTTCTAATGTAATTAATTTGCCTTACATTAACGCATAATGTTTTTTTACCGTTTTGTAGGTAAATCAAAACAATAGTAGTAGGATATAAAGAACTCTCTTAATGGTAAACTTGTTTATGTTTCTTGAAATAGGTATAACAAAAATAGGTATAATAACAATCGTGTTTTGTAAGTTTTGATAAAAGTCAAATGTACGGAGTCAAGAAAAAATCGCTAATTAGTAAAGAGAGGAATATAAACAAAAGAAAAATTTGTACTTAGCAATATCCCACTAATAAAATCGAAATTAAACCCTACAAAGGTTGCCGACAGCACAATAATAAACCCCATTAAACAAACACTATGTACTTACAATCTTTAGCAAGGTCCTTGGACCGTTACGTTTGAACGCGTCAAACCATCTTGACCCTTAAACCTTTACGCATACAGTTAAAAATACTATCTACTTTGACTATAAAAAATATATTTACAGACCATAGCATTTTAATGTTTCTGTTGCTGAAAATAGAGCTCATTTTGGCTTACGCCCTTTTTTGGATCATCGATCCCAAGATGTTAAAGCAATTATGACATTTTACCTTTGCCGACATCTTTTGTCTGTGGCCAGTAAAAATATAAAATCGTTTAGTGTCGGCTAAGATGGTTTTATTATAGCCAATTCTGTACCGTTAGTTAAGATACTAATAGTCGGGTTTTTGCAATGCTGATAATTTTTACTGTGTTAAAACGTTATCTTTCTTGTTTTTGTAATATATTTTGAACGGGAATTATAAAAAATTCATTTGTCATTAGGATTTCAGTAAGGACTCTTTTCAGAAACATCGAAATTGTATTGATGACCTGTTTTGTTTTTTAATGTTCTTCAGAAAGCGTTTCATCCATAGTTTTTAGCCTTTCGATAAAAACAAGATCAACTATTGCCCCATTCTAAGTTCTTCAACAAGCAAATGTAGCAATTACAAGAGATATAATATAACTACGATACAAATGAGAAGATTGACTTGACAAAACAGTCTTAGCGAAATCTCAAACATGGCCGCCACCAAATTGATTGTCAAATTAAATCCCCAAATCCAAATAATGGCACTAATTAAACTGGCCATTTAGTTTTATTAGATGCCGATGACATCTATCAATTAGCGGGCACGTCACTAATAAATCTGCGGGGCGATTAAATTAGCGCCCAAATTGACCGCAGCTGTCGCACCGCCATTTTGATTGGAGGTTAAATGGCGCGAATTGTCTATGGTGTTAGAAAAAGTAGAATGTCACCGCGTGGGTGTATTGTTGGAGGGTGACCGCTTGTATGTTATTGTTGTTTAATTTATTGACGGTCTTTAGAATTCGATGCGTTATACTGGTAATGGGATTAAGAGTTCAGATTGTAGGATTTAACTTAATCTTTACCGGTGAATTTCAAAAGTAAGAAGTAGGTAGTAGGATTTCACTTAAACACTATTACCTACGCGTTTATTTGTATTAGTAGGATTTATTATCTTTGTTTTTTACTAATAAAGCTCTTATTCTGATACCTCATACTCAGACTCGTACAAATATCAAAAACTATCCTCACTTAAAATATGTAGTAAAGCTCGATCAAAGTTAATCAACTTACAACTCAAGCATAAAACAATCAGAAGCGCTAACGATCACATCAAATCCCAAATCAAAACTTTATCAAATAACAGCGTAACCCCATCAATAAGTCATATGACACTTAAAAAGACTCCGACGCAAGGGAATAAACAATACACAGCCAAGCGAAACATTTGCGTTGCAATTATTCAATACAGCCAATTACTACAGTCCCCCGACTTCATAACAGCCGTATCTCTGCCCAGTAGTCGAGTAATGGAGATAAATAACACTGTGGGGAGCGCCCCTGCTCGTGGCAATAAAAACGAAATCAGTTTAAGCCCAATTGACAAGACGCAGGGCTGTAAAGCGATACGCACCCTCGCAGTGATGTATTGGCTCGTCTTACCGAAGAATTCAGGTTTCATTTTGACAGGACGAGGCTAGTAGGTGCATAGTATTACCTACAGCAGATTTTTATAACCTGTGGTAAGACCTGGCCTTAAATTGAAGGTGCAAAGTTCCTATCTGGCTCGACTGATTTATTTATAGAGATGTAGTCTTAACTTTTCCATGTCTGCAACGCAAATATTGAAGCTATGTTTATACATATATACAATCAGCCCAATGTGCTGATTTTGCATTGTAGTTTAACTTGCTTTGCTACTTATTGTATTTATCTGATTTCAAATGTTTCGGTTCATAATTCCACCCTCACATTAGCCCGGCACGCGCATCTATAACAAGCTCAATCAAATCCCAATAACTCACCGGACATTGGACAAAAACACCCTCACAAACCAATTATGCTGCACACCGCTCAATTAGCTGCACGGTCGTGTAACCGATCCCATACATTAGGCATTACCCGATGTATTCTGTTGCCCTCGCATTGTCTATGGCACACGCTTGACAGCCGTTTGATTATCGAACGTGAATGGCGCGAACAATGGATTCCGTGTCGCCAGTTACAAATGGTGTAAATAGTATTTATTCTCACTGGTATTGATGTTCGATTTCAAATGATTTTCTTGCATCGCTTTGGCAGTTAGCGTATCTTTCCCAAGTTGAGGCTGTAATCGGCAGTGAATGCTACAATTAGCGCCTTTGGTAAACTGGTGGTTTGGTTGAGGAAAGTCAGAGGGAAAACGTATTGAGACATTATGAGAATAATTAGTTTCATGCGTTTTTGACTTTTCGCCTTAATGTCAAGGGGTGATAAAGACATGTCTTTAGACTATAATATCATCTTAGTATGCTGTTAGACATACTGTCTCTTAAATATTGGACCGTTTGATAGAAAATGGCGACAAGCCCAATAGGTTCTACTGTCCCTATCAACCGCATAATGTAATAAACATCATTAGTTTACAAATGTCTTTTAAGAAGTTACTGTATATCGATATAACTTCAAACCAGTCGATAACTCCACTCGATAATTTCACAACGGAGGCAGCATTCAAATTGGACGTAATGGAAACATCTTGGTCGGAGGTGTGGTTAACACATTATCAGGTATCGAAACATGAGCGTTGCGACAGAAGAAGATGTTTTGCCTTGTGAGCCTTATGATTGAAAATGTTCGTCTTGTAACTTTGCTTGCGCTCACAACTTATTGGAAGAATCTGCAACTGATTTACAAGCATTTAATGAAGCAAATTGCTTTGTTGATCTTCATATCTTGTAAATCATTTTGAAAGATCACTAAGACGCTACTGATCTTCATGCTATACTATACTATATTAGTGGTGAAATATTTTAGATGCACCAAATGAATAATCATGTTCAATCTCTATTTAATAAATCTGTGACCGGATGTAGGAAGTAGCTCCTATATTATTATCATTTAAACTTGAAGGCATTTAAAATATCGTGTAACTTTTTACACGCTTAGCTTTTAACATTTATTATCTTCCGATCATAAAAAAGCCGACATCTGCCAATAAAACCGGCAGCGAACAACTTTCAGAAAAAGGCGGAAACACACCGATTCCTTTGCGTTTCCTAATTTTTTTTAAAGAGCACACGCCATAGTGTCGCGCAGCTGGCGGTCTGCAAGAAAAAGTTTTGTTTCGTAACAAACCATAGACAACGGAAAGCGGCGAGACTGCGAATTGAGTGGAGTGTCCTGTCGCCACCCAGCATGGGAACGGGAGTCAAGTGGCCGCGACGCCATTTTGAAAAAAAATCGTCAAGCGTGTGTCGTCTTCGCTAGAATAGGGTTCAATAATTTTATTTAAGTAATGCGATTCTAATTTTTAGTTAAGAATCACGTCCGAATTATGTCTAATCAGCTACACACTACTTATATGGGTAACATACATACATAGTATCATGCCTTTTTTCACAGGAGTATGCAGAGATCACTTCTTTATATGAGTAAACAACTACTTTACAATAAAAAAAACATACAGTTGCCGTTTGCGAAGCGTATAAATCTTGACATACACTACTTTCATTCTCAAAAGCTTCTTTCAAACGTCATAATGACACTTATGATGTTTCCTGTTCCCTATAACGCTACGGATCTCTAAAAGCCGCCATTCAGCTGTGCAATAAATTCTCGATGATAACCACTTGATTAGGTTTTCAGGGGAAGCTTTTTTGTTCGTCAATTAGCTAGCTTGTTAATTGTTCGTTTGATGTCTGAGGCTAAATGGATGCGTCGTGTTTGTAAAGTGGCTTTGAAAAAACGATGTAAACAAATATATGTCTTTGACAGTTTCCTAAGGAACTGAAATAAGTCACGGATGTTTTATGTAGATTTCGAGATGATGGCTTTGTAGTTCAATTATTTTTTAAAGAATAAAGTAATGTTTAATCGGTTTTGCATAGAGAAAGATACATTATTGTATGATTTTCGGATTCTGTTATACGTTCTAAAATATTATCAATTGATTTTACTTTGCTTCTGCTAAGAGCTTGTTCCGTTTAGGACTCATTATTGAATATTTTTTTTATAGATAATGCTTATAGTCTGCTCCAGTTTAATGAATAAACGCCACCACAATAAAAAATACAGCCATTTTACTATTCGAACAGTGTAACCAAAGAGTTCGAGAGTGTTTAAATAAAAACGGAAACATCAACATCTTAATCGAGCCGCCATAGACAATGGACTACTTCCTAATGTCAATAGCGCGCCCTTTTTAAATTTAGAACCACTTTTGTAGCTAATCAGATTTGTAAAGAATAAGCATGGCGGTTTCGGCGGCCAGGGCGGCGCGCTTTGTTGAAAAAAAGGTTTATATAGAGGAGTATGGGAAAATATTTAATTATACAATAGGTCATTTGTGTTTGTCTTGTGTTAATGTAGTGCTTTTGAGGCTCGGACCGGTCAATTAGCACCTCGCTACTGGTTCGGCTTTGCTTTTATGATGAGTCAATCTTACATTCAGTGGTTTAATTAGATTTCTGTATCGAGAGCGGTGTTGGAACTCTTTTGATTTTTTTTCCTTTTTCACTCAAAGAGGTTTCGTTCGATGTAGTGTTTTTGAAGCATTAGGTCTTATTTTTTTTTCATTTTACACAAAACGTGGCAAAGGAAATCTATTTACAATTACGATTTATATTCGATCTCTTAGTTTGAAATATAAAAAAAAACACGTTTGCTTCTACAAAATAATAATCAATATTTTAGTAATGGCGTCAAAAGTGATCCAATGCTATCCAAAACCAACCCTTGTTTCTTTTACAATAAACGCCAATTGTTTCAAGTGTTTCTTTAGAGATGTCTAGACATTAGGGTAATTAAGATAGTATGTCGCTTAGAAGGGCTACTTGCAACCCTTTGAGTGGGCGGCCCTTTTAGTCGAGATAAGTGATAATCAGCCCTTATGCCATGCTTCTGACTAATTTTAGTAAACAAATTTAAGTAGCTTTTAAACTCGTTATTCTATGAATTATCTAGATACATATTTATACTGAGCAATGTTGGACGTATAGAATATATTCCTTTGCGCAGTTATAATTAAAAATAGTATGAAGTAGATTTTGCATTGTGGAAAAAAGTATCAATGGAATTAAACAAGCGAATTTTCAAAACAATGGAAAGTCGATCATGGGCAGGAGTAGGGTAATCTTTTTTAACCGACTTCAAAAAAAGGAGGAGGTTCTCAATTCGTCTGTATGTATAATTTTTTTTTTTTTTTTTTTTTTTTTTTTATGTATGTTCACCGATATTTTCGTCAATTATAGACGGATTTCAAAAATTTTTTTTTGGTTGGATACAGTTCACTTCCGAGGTGGTCCCATTTTCACCAGTCCCGAATCTGATGATGGGATCCAGAAGAAATCGATGGCAACCCTCAAATTTTATAGGGACATGTACCGCGTTTTGCATATTATCTGAAGTTATATTGGCATTTGCTTCTGGAAATCATAATTTTATGAGGCTGAGCTGATGATCGAAGGTCAACTCCTTAATACTTAGGAGTAAAAGTAGTAAAAGGATAATTCTTTCAATACTGTATACATATTAAGACTACTAGTTATAATATCAGTAGCATTATAGGTGAGCTGAACTAATAGGGTGACCAGTCTAGGATCTGATGATGAGATCCAGGAGAAATCGAGGGCAACCCTCAAATTTTATAGGGACATGTACCGCGTTTTGCATATTATCTGAAGTTATATTGGCATTTGCTTCTGGAAATCATAATCTTATGATGCTGAGCTGATGATGGAAGGTCAACTTCTTAATACTTAGGAGTAAAAGGATAATTCTTTCAATACTGTATACATATTAAGACTACTAGTTATAATATCAGTAGCATTATAGGTGAGCTGAACTAATAGGGTGACCAGTCTAGGATCTGATGATGGGATCCAGGAGAAATCGAGGGCAACCCTCAAATTTTATAGGCACATGTACCGCGTTTTATATATTTTCTGAAGTGATATTGGCATTGCTTCTTGCAATCATAATGTTATGATGCTGAGCTGATGATGGAAGGTCAACTCCTTAATTGTTTGGAGTAAAAGGATAATTCTTTCAATACTGTATACATATTAAGACTTCTAGCTATAATATCAGTAGTATTACAGGTGAGCTGAACTAATAGGGTAACAAAAGATTTAACACTAAAAAGTATGAAAAAAAATTGTAAACAAAAAAAAAACCGCCTTCAAAAACCCGACTCACTAAAAATTACAAAATAATATAATACGAACATTTATAATCATCTGGGTATGAATTTTATATGTTTTTGAAGGCGGTGCCAATCAAAATTTTGAGGAAAAAGAAGCACTCTGTGCTTGTCTGTTTGAAATATAAACGGCACCGCCTTCAACAACATATAAAATTCATACCCAGATGATTATAAATGTTCGTATTATATTATTTTGTAATTTTTAGTGAGTCGGGTTTTTGAAGGCGGTTTTTTTTTTGTTTTTCAGTTTGTTCTCTATTAACCTATTTGGTCTTTGTCCACAGAATCCCTGAGCCCGCAGTCAGAACAAATGACAAACAGCTCATCCGCACCAGACCCGAACATCAGACGTTACAGAACAGCGTTCACAAGGGAACAGTTGGCGAGACTCGAGAAAGAGTTCATGAAGGAGAACTACGTGTCAAGACCGAGGAGATGCGAGCTGGCTGCACAGCTGCAACTCCCTGAGTCAACCATAAAGGTAGGTTTCTGACGTTTGTTTTTTTTTGTACTAGACTCTTTGAAAAGCAAAGGAATCAAAATGTTAATAATCCACTGCTGTCAATTGTTTTTAAAAATAAGTCATATAAATGTGTGACATTTTAAGAATAAGTCATATAATTTAATGACATTTTCACATGTTTAATATGTTTCTAGTTAGTAAATTAGGTCACAAACCTTGATGGCAAATGATTTCTAACACAGTCTTGTAATAACCAGCTTGTTACATGAACTATTTAGCATTCCTCATTTAGTACTAAGGTTGGACCGAGTATTCGGGCCACCGTGGGCGGATGCGAACCAAAGTGGATTCAATTTGCGCCCAGCCAATGTGGTAACCGTAATACGCTTTAAAAGACGACATTTTGTAAAATCATTTTGAAAGGGTTATTCCGTATTCATCCTATGTGAACTCATCCGATTTCCTTACTCATCCTAAAATAGTATTCCTAGCTCATCCTATTAGATTTTGTCTTGACACAACACTAATGCAGTCTTTTCTCATCACTAGGTGAATATTCCAATAAAAAGTATGGTTAGCAAAATCAAAAGTCAAAACATTTTCAGAAAGTGAACTATTTATAGGTTTTGGATATAAATATATATTTATACTATTAATAATAGTACATACTATTATTATAAATAAAAAGAAATCTGTATGTTAAAACAAGAAAATAACATAATATTCAATAAAATATACTTAAAACCGAAAGCCAAACATGCACGTGCTATTAAAGAAAATAATAGTAACGGTTTCATTTACATCTAATAATGAGTCACCAAGTTGTATTTTTTTCAAGTTGTATTTAAAAATCATACAGTTTACATATGGAAGACGATGTTTTTTTAAATCAAAGTTGATTGAGTCTTGTTTGTCAAAATTTAAAAATATTGCTGTGTTAATCATATAAAAAATATGTTATATATTATTCTTAATTTTAAAAAATAAACATACCTAACTGTTTTATACAACATTTATAAATGAATATATTATTTTATCAGACTTTTTGCAGTTTTATTTGACAAAACGACTAAATTAAATTTTAAACTTTTATTCCGACCGTACAAAATATTCTTATTTTTAAAATGTTTTGTTATAGGATGAGCTAGGAATCATTTTGGGATGAATAAGGAACTAAAAATTGAAATATTTGCTTTGGGATGATTAAGGAACGAAATTAGGATGAGTAAGGAAAAAGTTTCACGTCGGATGAGATCACATAGGATGAATACGGAATAACCCTTTTGAAACAATGGTGGGCGGGCAAACGGCAAAGGGTCAGTGTCATTTTTTGAAAAGATATTGTCAAACTTTTTCGTAACGAAATAAGTAACTCACTCATCTAACTTTAAAATTTACGGTATCTAGTTATATTATCTAATGACAGGATATTGTCAAACGTTTTCGTAACGAAATTTGTAACTTACCTACCTATCTAACTTTCAAATTTACGGTAGTTATAATATTATCTAATGACATTTTTTTTAACAAGCTGAAACTGTTAATCAGGCAACAACACAAATTAATTGGTAGTTTTCAGATGCTATAGTTATTTAGCTACTTAACTTTTATCAATCTGAATAGTCAAAGTAGAATTTTAAATGTCGTCATCACATCTTCAGATCAGAAAAAAGAAATACATGTCCCACATTTTTTATAGGCCGTTGACACATTTGTCCGTTCAAATAGCCGTTAACCATTCCATTAGCGTTGCGACATACACAGCCTGACGAATCAAGGATAATAATATTAGTTCCATTTGTCGATAAAACAATAGCAAAGTGCTAATCAAACCCGAATGGTGCACGGTATGATGCCTCAATTAGAACGCAATAATTTCCATCACGAACACTTGATGGGTGGCCGCTAATTTGCAGAGATCACGATGCGAACGTGTGAATACGGCACTATAGAGGCTGTTTTTGAATCAGACTTTTAAAAAAAAAGTTATGGCTGTATAACACTTTTCCTTTGCACTATTTTTAAACAGTTTGTTTAAAAAGTAAATTGTCACACTGGCGTATTACAGATTTCTTTTGAAAATGCATGATATTTAATCAAAAGACTTAATTCATTCGTTTCGAGTTTGTGGATCTTTATTTAACAGTTAGTTTCAAATGAAACATTGTAAGTCTTGATTACGTAACACCTTTATTTAGAATCTGAGTGATCATTAACATTCAATGTAGCCTTCAACACAACTAATCAATCTCAAATAAAAATAATAAAAATGTATTATAAAACCTCATTCTACGCCAATTTAAATTCCTTGCTGTCCGGTCATAATGTCAATTATCACTTCCATTAAAAAAAGAAAACGGGCCGGTGGATTTTGAAAAAAAGAACACATGTTTTTATTGCCCCGCCATTGGTATTTTACATTGGCGTTAATTTGTCTTGGCGTTAATGGTTCGAAATTATTCAGTAGCCGGCTGCTAATGAAGATTAAAAGAGAACGCGGCGGCGAGACCATGAAAAGGCTTCATCAGTTGTCTATGGTCTGCCGCAGGGCTGCCAAGGTTTATTTTTTTTAATGTTGGATTAGTAAGACTAACGAATTGTGTAGTTATACAACTCATACGTGACGTTTTTACGACGACATACATGTCCAACCAAACTTTTATCAGGAACATTCGAAGCCTGTTTGTTTTAAATACTTTATTTCAATTATAAGATGCAAAAATGCATTCAATACATAATTATATAAGTCAATATAATTGTACACCATGATGGCATTCTAAATATTTGTAGGCATATAGCCTATTTTTAAAATTATTAAAAAACAAAAAGTCACTTTTTCCCGCCACACTGACATCCTTGGTCTATCTCACCTCGATATAACACCAATTAAAAACTATTAACTAACGCGGCGGCTACCATTTGATGCGTAATAAAACACGAGCTGTCTGTCTGTCTGTTTGTTTACTGTGATCGGTTTTACGGCAGCCCAATAAATACCCGATAAATATTCAACGGACTCAAGATACGAACTTACAAATTTCAATGGCTGCCGATGTTTTCAATGAATATAAGATTTAAAAGTGTTTGATGATGAATATATTTAATACCTCTCAATTTTGACTAATTATTATTGCTAGAATGATAAAACTGAGATTTAACGAAAACTTCATGGTAATCAAAAGATTTAATCCAAATAATGGCAATCAAAATTGATAAATCGTGACAACCGCCAATAAATCCGATGTTTTATGAGATTATGTATAAAATGAAATAAAACTACTTTTTTGCGTACATAATTATAGTTTTATGGATGATGCATACTTATTATGTGTTTGTGTTTAAAAATTGTTTAAACAGGCACTAAAATGCTTGAATAACAAAAGCTCCCCGAGTAAAACGATTGAACAACCAAAAAGTTCTGCCAACAACGCATAAAAGCTTTTAAAAAATTAAAGAAACAATGCAACAGTCTATGGCGAGAAAGGAAACATTTTCCGCGGCTTTCGCGCGCAAAATTCCCGCCAATTAACACGTCATTTACATTCGAACAAAGGTTTGCTGTCTCTTTCGCACTCGTTTATCGCGAGGGAGACGGGGATACGGTTTATGCTTGAATTGGTATACCCCCACTTGCCATAATTTCATTTGCCCGAATTTTATTTGCCATAATATTCATATGCCCGAATTTCATTTGCCATAATTTCATTTGCCCGAATGTTATGTTTGCCATAAAATACAAATGACATAATTTTAATTGCCCGAACATCAGATTCCATAATGATTCGAATGCCATACGTATTGTTATCCATATTTTAATTGCAATAATATTATTCTTATTGTTTACTATATTAGTTACGTGTTAGAAACTTTGTTTCCGTGCCATTACATCATTTCCTACCAAAAAAGCTTGTAAAATAGGTTAAAAGAATGATAAAAAAAATAGGTTAGGTTAGGTTAGAAACATGAAAGACAAATTAAAAATATGGATAACAAAACGTATGGCATTCGAATCATTATGGAATCTGAAGTTCGGGCAATTAAAATTATGTCATTTGTATTTTATGGCAAACATAACATTCGGGCAAATGAAATTATGGCAAATGAAATTCGGGCATATGAATATTATGGCATATATCTTTCGGGCAAACAATAGATAACCGCTTGAATTACCAGCAAAAAGGGAAACTAAAGACGGTTTTGTTTGCGCTGCGCGGTACTTACAGCCGCCATGATGGTCTCTGGCCGGACACGAAACAATTTTATTGGCTGCCATTTTAGAAAATATGCAATTAATTAGCGTAGGTGTGCGAAGCGCATAGACTACAGATGAAATGTCATGATTATGTTTTTTTTTATTGCCTAACGTGAGGTTGAGGAAAAAATATTTCCATTAATTAATAATAAAGCTTTGGTTGTTTACATGACCGAAAAAAACTTGATAGTCTATATAATTATCGCTACTTACAGTTTCGAAGCACTCTGAGAACGTTATCTTTCTTTAACTTAAAAGTAAAATTGTAAAATACGCCCTGAAAACCTGTTTTTTGTATTTACCAACCTTTTTTTCTGTGACATCCATGGACTAATATAAATTTTCCTTTGCCTACAGGTATGGTTCCAAAACCGCAGAATGAAGGATAAAAGACAACGCATTGCAGTGGCCTGGCCTTATGCAGCGGTCTATAGTGATCCGGCCTTCGCAGCCTCCATCCTTCAAGCCGCTGCCTCCTCTGTAGGCCTACCCTACGGCTACCCATCACCTGGCCTTCCCCTCCCCTTCCACAACCCAGTCCTTCCCTCAGGGTACCCGTACCCGTACCCCACGTACCCCCGTTACCCGTACATTCCCCCCACCCCACCATCGCCTGTCAACCCTGAGGCCTCTTCATTAAGGCCGGCGTACCCCAATTTTAATATTAACGTAGATAAGTGAAAGTTTTTTTTTGAGTCTGGTCTGTAAATATAGACTTAGTTAGGTAAGGTAATTTATTTGGTTGTTTAGTTGTATATAGCCGTATGCGAATGCAAATGTATCCAGTGACACCGATTTGATAAAAAAATAGGCAATAATTCTTTTTGATCTGATCACAAATAATAATGGAATTTATATGTTTCTTTATACTGGCATGGTTACACACATTAGAAAACTTAATATGTCCGGGAGCTCATTAAAACAAAACAACATGGTAAATATCCCGAACATATTGAGTTCTCTAATCTTTATGTTAATTTGCCACGACGATAAACACAAAAAAAATATTTAAAAAAAATGACTAAAATGTTCTTGGGCCGCGTTCCAAGATTTTTTAATATTAGTAGATTCTTTGAAGTTTACAAATTGGACTGTCACTTGCGATACATATTGTAATCCCAGAATGTTTTAAAATAAAAGACAGTTATTTAAATATAGAGGCTTGTTGTATCTTCTTCGTTATTTTAATGTAAATAAACATTTCTTTGATTAATAACATATATTTGTAAGGTATTTCTTTGCGTACTTTTTTTTTTAGAAAATACGTTCAAAATATGTATGCCTGATATTGAAATAATGAGTGAATTTAAGAGATTCATGTCCATTTTGTATTGTTTAATTATATTGGTAAAAATGCGATTTTAAGTTATAAAAAATCATTCCATTTTCTACGATGAATTTAACATTTAATCACAATGAATTGTTTCCGCTGAATTGTAATTAAAATAATGTAATACAATACTTAGGTATTTGTAATATAGATTACTTGTGTATCAAATATCAATAAATCATTTTATTGTAAGACCAAAGTGTAGTTAAATAATATTAGTGCAATACATTTTAAGATATCATACTGTAAAAGTTACTGGATATTTTGTCAAATTTTTGGCAATTTTTAATCTCTTATTTTAAAACTACAAAAAATCATCTTTACAAATTATTTGATAAAATATCCATTGTAAATCCAGTGAAATAACTCTGTGTAATTATTTTAAGACATAAATGTTTAGTTAAATGCAAAATTGGGTTTACTGAACACTTGTAATTAATAAGTATTTGTAAATTTTAAAGTAATCAGAGATACTTGTTAACTATAAACAATTATTAATTCTTAGATATAAGGGCAATGTATAAAGTTTACTTTAAATATGAAATGAAAAGAGGATAAAATGAAGTTATATATGAATCGATTCTTTTGTTTTATTTACAAACACAGATTAAAAAAAATTATTAAATTTTTGTCCCATTGCTAGGCAAACTCTGCAAAAAATCTACCTGTTTGGTAGGTTTGCCACGTTGAATTTGTAACTTATCTTTGAAGGAAATTTTAGCAATATTGATATTTATAGCGGGCAATGTCAGTGTAACCGCAAAAATATAACGATATGGATCGTTATCTTTAAAACCGGCCTCTACCCAAACTTTAAACAGTAAACTCTAAAAAATAAATTGATACTATTTTACGGAAAAAAATTAAAAAAACATATTATTTTTTTCTTAGGAATAACTGGCATGATTCGATAGTACTAGTAAAGGTAAATCATTCTGCTACGGGAAAACAACCACTCATATTTCACCGTGTGTAATCATTCCGATACATACCTACTTATACGTAGTTACTAATAGGTATCGACTGATTGTCATTATACATCGTATTTCGTTGATGTCTTTTTACGGAATAATGACAATTGCAAATCAAATCAAATCAAATCAAATTATTTATTGCGTATCACATTAACATATTACAGGTGGTCGAAAAAATTAGGTCTACATGTGACGCCCAATACAATGATATTTACTAAATGATTAAAAATCAGGGAATAGCTGGAATATTTCCACACACGGTCACCTGACCCCAAACAAAGCAGAGCTTGTACTATGGGCGTAACAGACTGTTATACATACATAGATATTCATAAATACATACTTAAATACATATTCACACCCACAAACGGAACAGAACACCGATGTTCATCACACAAATATTTGTCCCGAGTGGAAATCGAGCCCACGACCCTTAGAACCGCCAGGAAGGGTCACTAACCACTGTTCCTCCGAGCAAGTCAAAATTATGATCAGTATTATGGAAATGATGCTTACCAAAGGAAAAAGAAACATGTTGAAATCATCATCCGGAAACATGCTTGCTTACATGTGTTAAAATATAAAATAGGTGTCCAACTGATTTGAGCTATGGCGTCGGATTACAATGGATACTAGCAGGACATATCATATCGCACAAGTATCAACCCTGGGCTTATTATATTATCAATTATTTTTTGTATAAATATAAGGCGTCTAACCGATTTCGGCCATGGCGGCGGATCTCAATGTTATAGTGTACAAATGTACGCGCAAACACAAGTACACTCTCTGTTCCCTTACCCTCATAGTTTGGCGAAACAACAATCCGAAATAAGCGATAGGCGCTGGACCAACTAAGGTTAACGTGCTTTCCGGGGCACGAGCGTGTATCCGCCAATTTCCTGACTCTAGGCTAAAATTTCTTAACAGAAAAACTCACACAAATTTGGCCCGACCTCGGACTCGGACCGGGGACCTCTTGGTCCTAACCCAGCACTTGCTACCAATAGACCAACGAGGCAGTCAAAGTATTTGTTGTAGCAGAACTACAGAATACAAAGATAAACTGTTAGAATTTCAACAGCCTAATCACGTCACTCACAATCACATGAGATAAGTACTTACAGCCTAGCCTAGTCTGAGACAGACGGCGTCTCCTTAGAAGAATTTACCATTTAAAACAGTACCCTAAAAAGCAATAGGTAACTGAGTTAAGTAGAATATATGGTGCTCTCGATACGACAAAGCATTTTGTCCCTTCTACCTCCAGGACGTCGTCACAGCGTCACTGTCTCTATAAATCCCATCTAACACCTTCCACGTTATTGGTTCTATGTCACGCGTTTAATTACGGCCGACATTATTACGAGAACGGGACGGGACACACGGGACACAGGGACAGTGGGACAGGATGTAGGAACAATAGGGTATTTGACTGTGGATGTTGTGCTTGCCATTTTTATGATTAGCAGTAAGCTTTAAGTAAATTAATATTATTAATGAAATCGAAACCTAAATGGTTGGCGAAATGAGACAGCAAAAGACGTGTGAAGTTGGGTGGGCAGGTCCATTTCAAAAGTGCGAAAAATCTTATAAATAATAGAATAAGTAACATGTTTCATTGTGAAAACATATCCATGAACGCAACTTTTGATGAACCTGCCGAACTAACATCCTAGGCATACAAAATTGTGACGTCATCATTTTGTAGACGATTATATGGATCGTTTTTAAGCTCGCCCAAATAACGTGCTATTAAAACTGAAATATCTCGTCGAGTTATCCAGATATAAAAGTGATACTTTCAACAGTGCCTTTGTGTTTGAGTGGTCCATCCAACTATATCAAAATAAAAAAAATGTCAAGTACCCTATTGCAAACAGATGCATGGTAGGATAATCTGTTTGGTAGACTAACGTGTATCATTACAATAATTACAAATCTAGATACGCGGAATTGAGTAAAATTCAAGCAAAGGAACTGGCTAGCCAGCTTAACTACGTAATATGTTTAGTGATATCCACAAGGACACCTAGAAGCCTAAATTTCATGAACCTAGATATGACTTGGCCAGTTTTCATTACTTCGTTATTAATATCCTTACTAATATTATAAATGCGAAAGCGTAACAGACAGACAGACAGACAGACCTCTGTCTGTTACGCTTTCTCGCATAGAATACTGAACTGATTTGAATGAAATTTGATACAGATGTAGTCCAGAGCCTGAGAAAGGACATAGGCTACTTTTTAGCCGACTGCGCTATAAAGAAGTAAAGTTTTACCCGTTAAACCTCTCTACGCGGATGAAATCGCGGGCGGAAAGCTAGTCACTTGATAAAAACTGAAGCGAAGTCAAGTCTAACCTACTTTAAGAACTCACTACACAGAACACAGATCAATGTATGTGATGTTGTGAAATATTTATTTATATTTATTTATTTTATGTATGTATCTTAAGAAGTCTTCAATCTTTGTAGGTGGAGAAATTAACATTCTTCCACTCTCCTTATTTGACTACGATGATGGCTTTGAGTAGCCTTGTCACCATCACCGGACTTGCGGGGGAGCGGACGGCTCTCACCCCTAGGGACTTGGGCTTTTTTTTCAAACTGACTACAACAATGGCTTGGAGTAGCCTTGTCAACATTACCGGACTTGAGGGGGAGCGGATGGCTCTCACACCTTCTTCTTACATACATACATAAAATCACGCCTTTTTCCCAGAGGGGTAGGCAGAGACCACTTCCAGCGATCCACTTTTCACCTCTGTGGGAAACGTGACGTGACGGGTTGTGGACCACGTCGCCGCCATTTTGCCTTGTACATTGTTTTAACAAGGTCATTGCGTCCCCTTCCACTGTACCTTCATCTTCGCTTTTCTTTAATATAAAATTAATATTACACAACATCACATACATTAATTTGTAGCGCTACCATGAGTTTAAAAGTTACGGACTCGATATCGCCTACGTAAATGTCTATGAAAAACTTGAACAGCGCCCCTGGTGGTTACGCTAAGAACTAAAATCGGTCGTATGAAAAAAACAAGTCGATAGGTTTTTAACGTACGTAAGTTTTCGATAGCCAACTCATGGTACCGCTACTGATCCCGCGGTAAGTAGCTTAAGCAGTTGTACAGATATCAGAATCAACAGTGGATATGTTATAGGCAATGTGTATAATGCAGGCATTCTATACAATGCCTAGGAAATGTATAGAATGCCGAGGTTGCTTTGGCAATGTATGAAATGATACTCAATGTTTGAAGTATTTCACACTTTACCTAGGAAATGTATAGAATACCTAGGCATTGTATAGAATGCCGGTTGAAGCTTAGGTAATGTATTTAATCGACTGATCTTTTGAGAGCTTATCCTAATTTTAACTGTCACAAGCAGATAGCGCTGATTAAACATATTGCATTTTATCGGTTGGTATGCCGTGTTTTTTGCGTATTGAGCGTTTGTCACATAGGAGTTCTAGGACAAACTAGTTTGGCCTAAGCTAAATTAGTTTTTCCGTCACAGGTATATATGGGTGGTTTAAAAAAAATTAACACAAATAGGACTCTTTTTTTTAACTCAGTCTAGGGTGCCAGGAAGTCCTGAGCTCGCAAGTACTACATAGTTTATCCAAGGCCAAACGAGTTTGTCCTGAAATCGGGTTTGTCCGGTAACATCTAAATATATAAAAGGAGAAACTCAAGAACATTATTCGACGCTTTAACGGTGAAGGAAAACATCGTGAGGAAACCAGCACACCTAGAAATTTTTCAAATGTCATGTCAGAGGCCTACGGGCGGTTTATAAACTCTGACACCAGGTTGTTCATCAACCATACGATAAGAAGAAGAAAAGAGAAACTGACTGACTGATTGACTGACATATCGACGCACAGCCTAAACGGCTTAACGTAGGCACTTGAAATTTCGAAATTACGTAGCTAAGGTACCGTAGAGGTGCACTAAGAAATTAATTCCCGAAATTCGTGCGAGAACGGGAATTAGCGGGAAAATCCTCTACGCAAAGCAATAACATATTATTCAAAACACACCATGAAATTTTAGTGGTTGTTTTCCCGTGGCAGAACGAATTGCCTTTAGTAATACTATCGAATCATGCAAATTATCCATAAAAAAAAATATCTTTTTCATATTTTCTAAATAATAATTTTTCGAAAACGAGAGAATCGGTATTCGTTCTTTTTCTTTTTCTTGATGTGACGTAATCAGGTACTGCTTGCCGCATGAAATCGACTACTAAGATAGAATAATTTTACTGCGGGAAAACAACCACTAAAATTTCACGCTGTATACCGAGGTTAAGGTTGATTAACTCTGTCTGAATAATAAATAAATAAATAAAAATGTTTTAGGTCCTACCCGTGGTCGTTCATTGTACACATTACCTGATGCACTTCGGGCATTTTATACAATACCTAGGCAATGTGTGAAATTAATCGTATTATACACATTGCCTGAACGTTTTAGGCATTGTATAGAATACCTAGGTAATCTATACAATACCGGATTATACACATTGCCTATAACAGATACACATATATACTTAAATATATTTAATAACACATCCAGACACTTAACAAACGTCGATGTTCGACACACGAATATTTGTTCCGGGTGGGAGTCGAACCCACGACTCTTGGAACCGTAGATAGTGACAATGGGTCACTAACAACTGTTCCACCGAGCTAATATGTGCCGATGAAAAAGTGGAGTCCTCCTTTTTTAAAGGCGGATCAAATAGCTGGGAATCCGCTCACCAGTCTATTTTATCAAGGCAATCATTCGTAGCATGTCTCACATACACACACACATACACACATAAGTCACACAATATCATCGTGCTTATGTGTGTTGTGTGACGTTGAGTTATTCGTAGATTCTTCTGTTAAGACATAATAAGTTTTGGGGAGGGTGGCCAAGGTTTGGGGGCCTAGAGGACTATTGATAGAAACTTTTTGCTGAAGGTTACCGCTCATTTTGGGCAGCCATAACAGGATACTTTACAAGACAAGATTCGAAGTGTCATATGAAGCGGAATCTCTTTAGTAGTTGAAATGTAAAATCATTAATGTTGTTTAGAATAGAACTCTATGTAGCACCAAAAACAAAATTCAGAAATGAAAGCTAAAATGGTTAAATAAGGGAAAGGTATAAAACCTATATTTTTTTTCTATGATCGTATTTTTTTCCTTGTACGTCCTTCGTAGTGAGTATCGCTACGATCTTAAGAAGATGGTTCAATTCGTTTTCTTAGATTTTATTACATTACATACAATACATACTGGTGCCGTAGACAAAGTAACAATATCAAAACGATAACGAATTTCGAAAGGAACAAAATGTATGGGATTGATATTAGACGCGATAAGTCACGTGGTCAATCTAATGTCAAATATTGTTACTTGGTCTAAGCCCCCTAGGTTGACCTAATAAAAGCGTGTCAAAAACTTTACCTTTTTCTCTATCTACACCAAAGAGTTCCCCAAATCGTACCAACATTTGGCCTCTACATACAATTCGTTCATGCTCCCTTATCATCTCGGATATGTATGGCGGATATATTTACTGCGAGATATCATCACTGGACGCGTTTCGCTGCCAAAATAACTTGTGACTGCTTATAATGTGCACGATAGATGGGGATGTAATTGGGAGGGCACAGTGAAGGACGGAAACTATTCGGCCATTGTCTTTTTGACTGGTAGAGTCAGTGGTTAGTGAACTGCAACCTGGGGCAACACCTAACCTAACATTTTTTTTTAACGCGGAGAATGTTTGATGCACCGTCACCTTGGGCAGGGGTTTACCCAAGGACACTCCCGTCGGCATTGCACCAACGGCCGACGCTTAGGGACGGGAGCGACCCCATGTACCGGGTTACTCCGTCGCCCCCCTCGGGGGAGGCTTGAATGGAGCCCCTTTGGGGCTGATCGCCGGTGGCGGCGTGGTAGTTGGGCTATGCCAGTAACCATGACGTCGCCAAGGCCATGGAGGTACATCGCGGTGTTTTAGTCGGTAGACCCCCTGGGCATTTACCATCTTCTCGCCAGCCACCGGGTGCGTAACGCATTTCACCGAGTCAAAAAAAAACAAAAGGGGTTTACCCAAGGAGGTGTGTGGGACTCCCGGCTACCGGTACTGAGATGGAAGAGACCGACAGCTGCTCCTGGGCTTAGCTGCAATGCCCAGGGGTGTACCCACTAAACTCCGCGGCATACCTCATCGCTGAGCCTTCACTCACAACACCACCGGCGGAAAGCCTCCACGGGCTCCCTCAAGCATCAACCTAACCTAACATAACCTAACCGCCACTATCAAAACCCTTGATAGTGGCGCTTTCTGCGAAAGAAGCATAAAATAAAAGAGGTCTCACTCACCATTTTGTTCCAATTTTCTGCACCATGCAATTAAGACAAGGAATGCCTTTCCAGCTCATGTTTTTCAACGGCATTAGGTCATAAGGGTGAGGGAAACAGGCTCAATAGAGTCCTGTACTTGTCGACCTCATATGTGGATCTCACATTGCTTACCATAAGTTAGAGCGAGGTCATCTTGTTAGCGTTTTATAAAAAAGGCACAGTAGAGTCCATTGTACCTGTCGACCTCATGTGTCGACCCCCTGCCATTACTAAGGTCTTCCTTGTAGTCTCTTAAATAAATAAAAAAAATCTTAAATAAATAAAACACATAACCAGAAAATTAGAAGGGTCAAACCAAAAGTCCCCTTAATCGACGAGCATGCATGAAGAGATTGATGGATGTGGAAGAAGCGAAAGTGGTGTGCCAGGACCGTAGCACATGGCAGGAAGTGATCTCTGCCTACCCCTCTCGGAAAAAGGCGTGATTTTATGTATGTATGTATGTAGGTAACCAGATAATTGTAGTGGCAGTGCCTTACTGCCATTGGTTAACGGAGAAAGTGACTCATATATCCTATAATAGATAAGTATCTTTGATATCCGAATGAATAATAATAGCTACTGGATGTTGACGAGAATGAATTCCGCGAAGAGTCATGAATTTTTCTTCATTTGCGTAAACATGAGGTATATTTTCTATGACGAATGTTATGATATGAGTTTTTATCGCTTATATGAATGCTTATAAATATAATAACTAGCTTTCCGCCCGCGAATCCGTCCGCGGAGAGACGTTTAACGAGTAAAACATTACTTCTTTAAAGCGTAGTCGGGTAAAAAGTAGCCTATGTCCTTTCTCAGGCTCTGGACTATATCTGTACCAAATTTCATTTAAGTCGGTTCAGTATTCTATGCATGAAAGCATAACAGACAGACAGACAGAGAGAGGGACAGACAGACAGACAGAGTTACTTTCGCATTTATAATATTAGTAAGGAAACTATCAAAAATATAATAAAAATATCATTATTTTTATTATATTTTTGACAGTTTCCGCTCTCTCTTCCTCTTGAATATCTATTAAGAAACCCCATCAAAAATTGTGTTGTTTTTTTTATTCATAACATGAAGGTCGTATATTTTTGGGGTCATGGAATGGTGTAAAATAACATCTCATTCAACTATCTTGAGATGCTTGATGCACATTCGTGATCGATAAAAAAAAAACTTTAGAAAAAGACCTAACTACGAAAGAAGTTATTTTTAACTTTCATTATTCTACCTCCAGGCAAAGGTTTCCTCCAAATCTCTTTACTGCTCATCTTGGCTAGGACTTGAGTCCTAAATAAAATACCATAGACAAAAACCACTACCTAAAATAAAGATGGCGCCTCAGCGCAATAGTAGAAAATTCGTGGTAGAAAAAAGCGCGCGCAATCGTCGGAAAACGGTACTGGCGGCCAATTATGGCGGCTGAGCGTCGGCTAATGAAAAATAAACTTCATGAATATCTAACGGGGGTCTATTATTTAGCGCTCGGGCGTGATGAGAGGTGAAAAATTGGTTTGGGGCTGGGGAGCGGCGGGTATTTGGCTGGGCGGGTTAGGGTGGAAATGGCTTCTATCCTAAATTATTTTTTTAATTTTTGTAATTAAGAAATTAGGCAGCCTGTATTATAAGTATATTTTTTTTGTACAAAATGTATTTGTCATTATAATGCATGGTTATCAATCAAAGTAAGGGATCACTGCCTAATGTGCCATCAATCCCGTCACTCGAGAAAAACATTAAGAGCCTTAAAATAGTGTTGATTCAGGCTCACATAATGTTAAATCTGAAGGACAAGCCGTATGTTACCGCCCAAAATAAATGAACATTAATCTAATATCTCATCTTAATATTAATATCCAATCAAAAACATAAATGTGAAATGAGAGCCAAGTTCAATATTATGATAATTGCCTTGGTTGTTGACTTCAACGACAAAA
This sequence comes from Maruca vitrata, assembly GCA_039566165.1. Taxonomy (NCBI): domain Eukaryota; kingdom Metazoa; phylum Arthropoda; class Insecta; order Lepidoptera; family Crambidae; genus Maruca; species Maruca vitrata. Next base: position 3,130,782 of record CM076941.1, on the reverse strand, counting down.
GAAGTGAGATCTAAATGGGTGCCAAGTTCAATGGTCAACCCTGAAATTTATTTATAAGTAACACTATAACATACCTATCATATCTTCTTATAACATAAGATAATGCATGGTGGTAGCCTATGAAGGTCTGTCTTGGCTAGTTTCTATAAACCTACCAACGTATTATTATGTTCGCTCGCTAGTTTCTACCAACAATCCAAATTTTCGGAATTATAAAATAAATACCGACAAATACCAAACTTACCAAGACAACTAACTAGACTACTAACTAACTAACTAAAGAAAACTAGCCAAGACAGACCTTCATAGGCTACCACCATACATTATCTTATGTTATAAGAAGATATGATAGGTATGTTATAGTGTTACTTATAAATAAATTTCAGGGTTGACCATTGAACTTGGCACCCATTTAGAGCTCACTTCTTTTGTCGTTGAAGTCAACAACCAAGGCAATTATCATAATATTGAACTTGGCTCTCATTTCACATTTATGTTTTTGATTGGATATCATTACTTTTTGTAGAAAAGTATACATCATCGTAACGCCGTAGGTCCTTTGAAAAGGACAAATTCAAAACTAAAACTAGACTTTATAAATATAAAACAATTGAATCAGTTACTGTATTTTCCTACGTTTACGGGGTATAACCCTAGGTAATAAATATGAAAACCGACTATAAGTACCTACTCGTAATTGTAAATAAGTAAGTACGAGTATGTATACCTAAATATATACTTAGTGCTCTGCCTTCCCCGGTATATAGGCGTGATTAGGCACTAATTAGGTATTTATGTTAAGCGTTTATAATAGAACCTAACCGCAGCAGTGGTCTCCTTTTTCACGGCTTTCAGGGTGAGTGCGACAGGCTCAACATGGTCTATTGTGCCTATCGACCTCATATGTGGATCTCACTACCGCTTACCATCAGGTGGAGTGAGGTCATCTTGTTAGCCTCTTATAAAAATTAAAAAAAAAAAACCTAATTATAAAAAAATTACCAGTTTTTTATTTTTTCCTTTGTATTCATGTAATTACCTATCTGCATACCAAATTTTAACTCTCTAGGTCATTTGGAACTGGGTTAGAATTTTGATCTGTCAGTCAGTCAATGATAAAAATGAGGATTTTTGGACATTAATATCTAAATAACTGTTTGAGATAAGCTTATGAAATTTAGAACACATATTTATCTCGCAAGTTACAATATATGAGCCAAATTTGATACGTTTATGTGAAATAGTTTTTGATTTATGAGGGGTTCAAAAGTGGTTCCAAATGGTTCGTGTAATATTACACACGGTGCGGCTCGCCAGTTCTGTTTCTTGAACTTGGCTTGACACGCTACCGCGTGTCTAGATATTACTATCCAATACCACCTACTGTCAGAAGTTTCTATTAGGGCCAAAATTTCTCAAGAACTAACTAACTGACTGATTGTGCCAGTCATACATATAGTGACCAGGTTTGGATCGGATGCGGTTTTCCCTGCTTAGTACCAAGTATTAGGAAGAACTACGACATCGAAAGCAAAAAGTTGCGGTGAATCAGCTACCTAATTCAAGTCAATATATCTACTACTATAAAGCAAACATCTCTATAACGAATCGCTCTCCCAACAAGAGTATTCACGCAAAGCAATAACAGTTTTAACAATACCCACCGATACTAATCATTGCTACTGACCGACGGCGACGCAGCGGGAAACGAAAACTACCCCGAAACAGTCAATAGACCATAGACAAAGTGACAATTACCTTTTTTTTTTAAAAGAATCACGGCGCGGAGACAAGGCCGCTCAATTGTTGATGTCACTCTGTGTTGTCGGATGTTGTGTAAATAACCTGTCAACACAAATAGAAATGAGACGGAACGAATTTGACCCGACCCAAGAAAAAAGGACTTTTAATCGAAGCGTATGTTTGGTGGTGTTGCTGATGATTGCAAAGTTTGTAGACCACCTTGGTTTAAAGTGATCAAAGTCAAAGTTTTGTTACAGGTGTTACTGTTAAACAGGATCTTTAATACTTAGTTACCCTTGTCGGTTAATGCAATATGAGGGCTTAAACTAAACATACAATTTGAAACTTATCCTATTATGTACTATCTATACTATTCGCTGATGATTTAAAATTGGTTTGTGTCATTAAGGATGAGGGTGATTGTGATTTACTGCAACAAGACATTGACAGGGTTTCACAATGGAGCAAGCTTAATAAACTTTATTTTAATATAGCTAAATGTTCAGTCTTGTCCTTTAGCCGATCTCGCGCTCCGATCCATCATCAGTACCAGATGAATGGGGAACTGTTGCAGCGTATTACGGAGGTTAGGGATTTGGGGGTCCGTTTCGCTGCGGACTTGAACTTCAGAGTTCATATAATTAATGTTTGTAAGAAAGCTTTTCGGAATCTTGGACTCATATTGAGAATTGGAAATAACTTTACGAATGTCGGGGCTCTGAGAGCGCTTTATGATGCGCTTGTTAGAAGTCACCTGGAATGTAACGCCGTTATTTGGTCTCCCTATGAGGCTAAATATAAATTTATGTTGGAACGCATACAAAATAAATTTGTTAGGTTTATGTATTTGAAGCAGTTCGGAGTATACCCGGGTTATCCCTTGTTGTATCCCACTTTGTTCTTGCTAGGCATGGTGGGATACCACAAGTTAGAAGTTAGAAGGGAAGTTGCTCTCGCTGTCTACTTGGTGAAGGTATGGAGGGGTATTATACATAACCCTCGGTTATTAGAGAGCATGAGTATCTGTGTGCCGGACGAGTACTCGTCGCGCCGGCGGCGGCCCCCGCTGCTGCAGGAGCCGCGCGCGCGCACCGCGCTGCTGCAGCGGGCGCCGCTCGTGCGGGCGCTTCGACTGCTCAATGCCATGGCGGAGAAATTAGACCTGTTTTGTGAGTGGCCAAGTGAGGTCGTAAGATTGGCTATTGATATAGCATCAAAAACTACATAATTGTATTAGGTTAGCCTGTAAGGATTATGTATGTATGTTTTAAAAAAATAAAAAATAAAATAAAAAAAAATCTTAAGGTCTGATCTTAAGGTCTCTCTCTCTTAAGGTAATCTTGGGTTAAAAAGTTATTGAAAGAAGGCGTCGATGGCCGAGTGGTTAAGGTGGTTTCTTGCGAGTAGTCGCCAGTTCAAACCCCGCCACGCACCACTGTATTTTTCAATTTGAAATTATTATGTACGATTATTCGACGCTTTAACGGTGAAGGAAAACATCGTGAGCAAACCTGCACACCGATCCGTGTTTGTCCCTTGTCCGTATACCTATTTATGTACTGTTGATTTTTTTTTATATCGTTAAACAAATTATCATTCTCTAATAGTAGGGGAGCCCACGATGCTAAATTGGGATTTACTCGAGCGTCGTCGGGACCTATTTGATTTTGATTATTAGATGGTAGAAAGAAAAAAAGTTCATATGATGTATACCCTTTCACCAGTGGGGTGAGCTTCTGCAGGCTCGCGAAAATGTAAAAAAAAACAGTTACATGGAAATACTCGAGCGCGTCAGATATCGATAGTGTATATTCCCTACGTATCTTTGATGACGAGCGTATGCTAATCTGCCAGTTTGCATAGTGGGGGCGGGCATACAGAAGGGTTAAAAATGGGAAAAAAAAAAATTAACTCGAGCGCGTCAGATATTTGGAGGGGATGTTGAGTGAGCCCCAACGAAGTTCCTATTCAAAAGACTGACGATTCGGATGTGACGCAAGCTCGTGGCGGTTTTTTGAAAATGTAAAAAAAAATCGCCATTTTGAAATACTCGAGCGCGTCAGATTTTCATACAGACGATTCAGCTTGATGTCCTTGATGTGCTGATTCATAATCTGACAATTATTTGAAGGGGTTTTCTTAATCTGATGGCTTGAAATAAATTTTTTTTTACGTTTTTTTTATGATTTTTTTTTATTTCTTTTTTTATAGAGTCCATCGTGAAAACGAGCATTATAAAAAAATATTTTAAAAATCTCTATTAATTTTATTATCGAAACTAAAACTAAGAAAAAAAAATTTTGTACATAAAAAAATTATTATAATGCTTCACAATATTTTTATTTTATGAAAAGCATAGTAATAAAGTACTGAAAAGTAAATATACCTGAATCTGAAGTATCTCCTAGTATATCTGGGGTTACGACTATTTCTTCATACGATTCTGGTAATTGATTGCCAACGAACCAGGTCATCTCCAATTTCCCATTTACTTCTGACCATCCGTAATCTGTTGGTGACATGTCAATGATGTTTGACTTGTGTGCATTTCTCCACAAGTATGCAATATATCTTGTTCTTAATAAATGTTGCAGTAACTCTGATTGACATGGTGGTAAGTTGCAAGCATCGTAATTACGTACATTCAAAGAAAAGGGCTGAGATGTATCTGACACCTTGTATGTCTTATTGAAGATTTCAATTCTAGCTTGGTTGACATCGACAATTTCCGGCGCATTGTCGCATTCTGCTGCACTTTGCTGTTGCTTCAGCTTTTCAAAACCGGAAGGTATTTTAATCGCTGTGAACAACTTATAACACTGCGCATGATATCCTTCATTCAAGGATGTTTCAGCTGGAAGTGTAACTTTATCGTACGTTACACGTAATTTCCTGCTACTTGGTTTGCTCTGACGATACTCCAAAACTATCTTGGCTTTTTTTAAAGTTTCTGCAGAAAATTTAATAACGTTTTGAAGAGTAGTTTCTTCACAAAACACACACTTCATAGTATTGCCACTCATTGTCTTAGCAAATATAAAACTCACGAAATTAAAATCACAAAATTTGATTCAGAACACTGCAAACATAAACAAACAAGCCGGAGCATCGTTTATGCAATACTACACGTGCTGTGACCTGTAGTTGTAATGGCGTGATGGCCGACGGAAAGTAGTTTGGTGATGGAGCGAGAGAGATAGAGCGAGTGGCGCGGAGGGGGCATACATGCTTTACTACAGCTGCACGCGCTACACGTTATTGACGATTTTTGTTACTTCGGCTTATGGTAATCGTCAGATTATATTTTTGCCGTTATCCTTGAATTATTTCCTTCAAAATAAAAAAAAATTCAACCGCGCTCGAGAATGTCCAGGTGTCGTGTTTTTCAACTTTGTCACCCTCCCACACTCTTACGTCACGCGCAAATCGTCAGATTATTAAAATGCATACTTTTTAGCATGTAATTAACCTACTATACCTTAATCTGACGCGCTCGAGAATTTCCAACTATCGTTTTTTTTTTACTATTCTGATGGGCTGCCCTACGCGCGCGGCCCTATATAGAGGGCTTAGATATGCTGGAGGTACTCAACAAGGTGCAAGGTATCACCCCGTATGTTAATCTGCCACGCTCGAGTAAATCCCAAAATCCCCGCTTGGGCTCCCCTACTATAAGTGAGGTCGGCGCAACATGTATACTTCTTCCACTCGGGCTGTCATTCTTCAGCTCTTTGTGTACTCCTTTCACTCTTATATCATCTCTCACGCAATCCACGCATTCACTAATCTTAAAAGCAACAGCTACTTACTACATACTCAGATCATGTACCTATGTATAATATTAAACTATCATGGTTACACACTGATTGACTCGGTGGAACAGTGGTTAGTGACTCAGGTTCATAACCTACGGTTCCAAGAGTCGTGGGTTCGATTCCCACTCGGGACAAATATTTGTGTCTGGGTGTATTATTAAATATATTTAAGTTTATTTGTGTATCCACTGTTGATTCTGATTTCCGTAACACAAGTGCTTAAGCTACCTACCACGGATTCAGATCAATGTATGTGATGGTGTGTAATATTTATAAAATTGACACACACTAGAAAACTGAAAATGTCCGGGATATTTATCAAGTCGTTTTGCAAAAGCACCAAGATCACGGGTTCACCTGTGATCATGGCGCTTGCAACAGTGCCGAAATATCGGGAGCTTATTAAAACAAGACAATATGATAAATATCCCGGACATTTTCAGTTATCTAACATGTATGTGTAGTTATGTTACCTAATATTGACTGGCTCGGTGGAACAGTGGTTAGTGACCCTGGCTGGCGGTTCCAAGAGTCGTGGGTTCGATTCCCACTCGGGACAAATATTTGTGTGATGAACATCGGTGTTTGTTCCGTGTCTGGGTGTGATTATGTATTTAAGTATGTATTTATAAATATATATGAATGTATATCAGACTCTGACGCCCATAGTAAAAGCTCTGCTTAGTTTGGGGTCAGATGACCGTGTGTGGAAATGTCCCAGATATTTATTTATTATTATTTATTTATTTATAACCCGATTTCCATCTAAAGCTCCCTAATGAAAAGCATTTGTTTCCGACTTAATTTATTGCTCGAAGACTTTCGAATGGTAGTGTAGAAGTAAACAAAAGGGTTCCAAAGATTTCTCCTTACACAAAGACCACCGAAGCGAATCATTGCTACCGAAATCGCGCTTCGGATTCATTGTTTGAACACAATGAGTTCGACTGGCTCGATGGAACAGTGGTTAGTGACCCTGGCTACAGTTCCAAGAGTCGTGGGTTCGATTCCCACTCGGGACAAATATTTGTGTGACGAACATCGGTGTTAATACCGCGTTTGGGTGTGTTATTAAATATATTTAAGTATATTGTTAAAACAATGCACAAGGCAGAATGGCGGCGACGTGGTCCACAACCCGTCACGTCGCGTTTCCCACAGAGGTGAAAAGTGGATCGCTGGAAGTGATCTCTGCCTACCCCTCTGGGAAAAAGGCGTGATTTTATGTATGTTTAATAGGGTGGAGCGAAAAATTTTTTTTTCACATTCGTTTCGGAATATCTGTAAAAATTTGCTGTTATTGCTCACAAATATACATACAAATTTTCATATGGCGCATGATACATTTAGAGGTGCCCCCAACATCATGAACTTTACAAAAATTTACAAAATTTTGCAAAAATTCATTAATGTCTAGATGGTTTCATAAGGGCGAGACTATTATGATGGCAGCAAATGCCTAATTTTGTAACAAAAAAACATTTTGATACTAAATAATAATTTTTTTTAAATCGGTGATAATACAATTTTTGATTTTTTCTGAATAAAAAAACATTTAAAATCATCAAGCTTTTATTTAACGTATCACAATGTAGTTTGCTTTAGAATGGACTGTAAATTTAGAAAAATACTATCAATAAAAATTAAATAAAAGGATTTTATTTTCAATTGAATTGGGGCACCTCAAAATATAATGACAAGTAAACAATTTTCCGTATGCATAATTTACTCATTTAAAGGCAACTTCGTATCGCTATTCCATTGAAAAAAAAAAGATTTTTTTTCGCCATACATTTTTACTCCACCCTAATGTTTAAGTATATTTTCGTATCCACTGTTGATACTGATATCATAACACAAGTGCTTAAGTTTCTTATCACGGGATCAGAGCAATGATTGTACTGTTGAATCTCTGAAAAAATCATGCTTCGAAAGTAATGGAATACAAATTTAAATTTTAATAAATTCCCTTAATGGTTTGTTTTGGATAACAAAAACCTACAGCTACTTCCGGAAAAATTAGTAGGTAATTAACTTTGCATGTTTTTATTCTTCTCAAAACAGCACAGGTTATATGGATCCAGGAAATTGCCAGTGTTAATACCCCCGTGCCTCAGAAAGCATGTTTAACTTTGATAGCAAAGCCTTCTCCTCACTAAGCCGCTCGCAGCAAGAAGAAAAACTCATATAATTGTTCTAATATTGCAATTCCACGAAGCCATGCCACCCTCGCGTATCACCGACCAACCCCGAACCATAGAGTAAGAAAACTCGAATGAAACCTCCACACTTACAACCTTTTTCCCGCGCAACACTGGCAGTTACGCCGTTTCCATTTTCACGGCCATAAAGAACGCGCCGCGAGCAATTTGTTTTGGCCAATCACACGCTGCGTAGTTTTTTTGAAACAGCCAATAGGGGTGGGTTGTACAGCCGGGTTCTGGAAGTGACCTTTTCAGCTTATGCCTTGGCTCACGGTATTTTAGACCGTATTGTATTGTATAATCAGCCATCATGGAAGGCGAGGGCGATTCATGAAAGCGTGTTAGCGGCGAAAAAGCTTAGCTCGCCGCGTTTTCCTGTGTGGGTGGGAATGGGAAGGCGCTATTGCGTTCTTCGAGTGTGAGAGGGATGGATATGGGTGTCGGTTACGCCATTTTGTGAACGGGTGGCGGTAAAGTAATTTTCCAGCTTTTATTCCGTCGGTACAATGTAACGTTCGGATAATGTGCTTTTAGAACTAAACTGTTCCTACGTTGCGCTTTTTATTGGCTACCCATAATATACGTTGAGTATTTTCTACTGTAGTAGATATTCTGTTGCAGCAGACAATCTGGTACTGTTTGAAATAATATGAGTTTAAGCGTTCTGTATGGAAAATGTCTAAGTAGTATGTTTGAACCCAGCAAGGTGACAAATGAAACGAAGCAAATGTTCTAATTTCAAATGTGAGCGGCCTAGCCCGGGGGTATACAAGGTACTCGGGAAAAATGTTGATACCGCGATGCAGGGTTCATATATCGAACACTACGTGTAAATAAATTTTAAACAATACTTAGGGTAACCAATATATTGATTGGCACCTAATGCTGACTTTGGTCTTTGGCTTCAAAAATTCAATTGGATTTACGTTAGTTACAGATTTATTTAGCATTAATGGATTTTTAGATACAAACAGATTCCTAAAATGATACTACAGTTTAAAAATGTATCCTTATTTATTTAAAAAAACTCAAAATAATAGACAGTCACATAAATGTATAGTCATTGGCACTATGGTGCAGTGATTGACACTGTAACTTAGTGCAATCATTGGCACTCACAATGGCATTGCAATTATTAGCATAGTGCCAACCTAGTTACTACAACTATTTCATTAATGATTAAATTGAATCAGTCTTCCGATGAATTAATGAAAACACTGGATATCTTCATTATTTCATCGTCTGATGATCAAATCATCCACTTGTTGACGGTATAGACTGAGCGTAATCACTAGGTGGTTGTATAGAAGTGGTAAGATGAGGTTCCGCGTCATATGCCGCAGTCCAACGATAGCTTGCCGGCGGTGGGTGTGGGAACACTCCCGTCAGCATTGCTTCAACGGCTGTCGTTGAGGGACGGGAGTGACCTTGCGTACCGGGTCCCCTGTCGCTCCCCTCCGGGGAGGCTTGAGGGAGCCCGTGGAGGCTCCGCCGGTGGTGTTGTGCGTGAAGGCTCTGCCAGGTACCACGGCACCACCAGTAGGCGATGAGGTACGCCGCGGAGTTTATTGGGTACACCTCTAGTGGCCCTAGGAATTGCACCTTAGCCCAGGTGCAGCTGCCGGTCTTTTCCATCTCCGCACCCTCAGCCGGGAGTCCCACACACCACCTTGGGTAAACCCCTGCCCATGGTGAGGGTGCATCAAGTATTCTCCGCGTCAAAAAAATAAAATTAGGAATATAGGATTCAGAAGTATAGCGATTGTCAGGTCTGCCAATGACTGAGCGGTAGTATATATTTCAGTGCAATCATTGGCATAGCAAAAACTGCGTGAACACAAATCTTTTTTTTCAAAAAAGTTAAAAATCATATTCCTAACACATAATATCATGACGTAAAGCTGAAATATCCTTCAAATGGTTACCTGAAATCGTATATAATTCACTTCCAACGCTCGCCTCACCAAACTTTTTCAGGTTAAAATTGCCGCGAACTTCCACTGTTGATTTAGTCCAACAGAAAAACAATGAAGACGTCATTTTAGCGTACAGTTAAGTATTTCCACATGTAAATGTAGAAATTTGCCGCTAAATAGTAGTTTCTTCATATCAAAAACGTATTTACTAAATTAAATATTTGAAATGAAAGGCAAAAGTGCCAATCACTGGGGGGGTGCCAAGAATGGTACAGTTTACCCTACGTCAAAAGAGTATCATTCTTGGCGGGCTGGACGTCTGTCACTTGTTTGTTACTTTAACCGTAAACAAGTATTCTTATACACAAAAAAAGCCAATTTTACAGCGTAACTTCGTCTTCATTTCAACCTAAGATTTTTTTCGTAGGTGTGTAGATTTCCATACGATGTTTTCCTTCACAGTTGAAGCGTATAATCGTACATATGAATTTCAAATTTGAAAAACACAGCGGTACGTGGTGGAGTTTGAACTGGCGACTTCTAGCATGGCAAGCAACGACCTAACGACTAAACCACTTGGCCGTCGACGATGTTTTCTCGGTTTTCATTTCCCTCCCTTCTGTAATCCCGGACTCTTCAGGCGAGGCGTCTAAGCGGGCCTTCAATGAGACCTCACATATGGACCTCACCACTGTTTACCATGATGTGAAGTGAGGTCAACATGCTAGTTTTTAAAAAAAAAATAACCCTTATTCTTTTTCATACTTTAGTCTCTTTATCAAATAAAATTAATATTTAGACGTGGTTTTTCACGTTTAAATTAAACTGATATTCTTAACCAACAGACAGACAGAGTTACTTTCACATTTTAATATTAGTCAGGACAGTAAGTATTATATTACTTACCGATAAAAAAAACAAAATCACGAAGAAGTTTTTTTTAATTGTACAACTTGTCCATAGAAAGAAGATATCTATACTTGTGCGTGTGTGGGTATATTTTGGTGTGTGATCTATTATTTCCCATTTATTTATAGTTCCTATTTGTTTCTCAAGTCACAATAACACCAACTTAGTCACGGAGGTTAATATCAACGTTTTTTGCAACCCGCAACAGTTTTATTATTCTCTATTTTATGGAAACAGTAGCAATATATTATACTAAACAGACAGGAAGCATCACAAACGTAATTTATGAACGTTCATCGTCAATAATTAACATTGCAGTGCCATAACTTGAATTCTTAAAATTTCCAAATTTTACAACTGTCCAGAAAGAAATTTGTCCCAATTTCTTAGACATTTCTTCCTTCGAGTCCCTTACATCATAAAGCGTTTACGGCCTTTGGCATAATGAGCAATAAACAAAGCCACATTTTAGAGAAAAAAAAACAAAAGCGCGGGAAGCGTTTTGACGTTTCGTTTGTGTTTTTTTTCTTCCACTTTTATGGTTGCGTTCGGTTATCGGCCCGTAATTGTTCAAAAAGGTTTTTATTCGGAGAGTATTTAATAGGCGATACCCGCTGAGCTTATGTTGTTAGGGTGCTACCAGTAGCAAATAATTGGTTTCGGTGGCCATTCTTAAATGTAAATACTCGTATATCGTGTTCTAAACACTTGTTTATGGTGTAGGTGACGATGACTAACAACTTTAGTTATGCTTGGGTCTTTTTCCTGTGAATAATTGAGAAGTTTGAAACTTTTTTTTGTGCGGGTTGAGAAATTGCATGGCGCATTAAAATGAAAAAAAAAAAGAAGTTGAATACATTTGAAGAGTTTTATCGAATAGTTTTGAAGAGATTAACTTATATGCATCACAAATAAAGAGTAATAGAGTTTAATACCTATTAATAAACATTTAGGCAATGCCTCAGTAAGAAAAAGTCGATTAAAGTAGTGCCTAGTAGTAAATCTCTCAATAAATACATTTAACGTCATTAACCTATCATATCTAGATCACAATAGGTTACCTGAAAAAACTTTTTACTTTTTAAATTCCTTCAACACAATTCTGACAGCAGTAAAAAAAACAACAGTAGAAAAAAAGCAAACCCAACCTGGCAAAGGAATAAAGCGCGCGTGAATAAACTATATATCAAAGAGGTTTTCCCCACGGGGCGACGCCATATTTTCCCCGGAAAAAATTGCCGAGATGGCTGGATGATCGCGCGGAGTATCCCTGATCCGGGATCCAAACGACTCTTTGAACCAGACTTTGTGCGTTTAGAAGGATTCGAATTCGGAATTTTTGCACTACGTAGTTTTTTTTTAGATGTTCTGAGTTCAATTGAGGTCTACATTTATGGTTGACAGTTACAATAGACAATGAAATAAAATAAATGCCTTCTCTTTATACGAATTTCAAATTTATAAAACACAGTGCCGTGCAGGGGTTCGAACTGGCGACCTCTCGCATGGCAAGCAACGACTTTAACCACTCGGCCATCGACGCTTTATTTCGGCCGCTTATTTGTGTGTGTGTGTCCTGGATGTCGGAGTATAAAAAAACGTGATAGCACCATCGAGCCATTATCTTAAACAGGCCCAAAGACAAAAAGTTTATCCTACAAACTTTTTAATCTATGGTGACAGTCTAAACCCGAGTTCCGGTGTTTACGACCGGCCGGATTAAAAAGTAACCGGGCGCTGGATTATGTCCCGGACGTGACGTCACGAACCAACACTAACTCTGACCAACTATATATAAAACCTACTTTACAGTATATAAGTATAGGGGTGAGAGCCATCCGCTCCCCTGCAAGTCCGGTGATGTTGACGAGGCTAAGCCATCATCGTAGTCAGTTAGGGAAAAAAAAAGTATATAAAGTCGTCCGACCGATTTCAGCCATATAGTGAAGAAGTAACAAGTGCACCCTCTGTTGCCTCTATCTCATAGTTCGGTGAGACGGCAATCCGACATGTCCTATGATTACAGATCAGGCGCAGATGCAGTGCCACCGACTTGACGAGCTTTGTGAGGCACGGGCATGAATCCGCCATCTTGTCTTATTTACATGGACATGCAAGTACTAATTGTCGGAATGAATCCTTACTAATATTATAAATACGAAAGTAACTCTGTCTGTCTGTCTGTTACGCTTTCACGCATAGAGCACTGAACCGATTTAAACGAAATTTGGTACAGATATAGTCCAGAGCATAGGAAAGGATATAGGCTACTTTTCAACCGACTGCGCTATAGAGAAGAAATGTTTTGCCCGTTAAACGTCTCTACGCGGATGAAGTCGCGGGCGGAAAGCTAGTTATATTATAACAAACAAGTGGTAGATATGTTTTGAGCGCGCCCTAATTCGGGCACCTTCTAATATACCTACCTATCTCATTTGCGTGCTTTTTCGAATATTTGGTTCATATGTCAGTAAAGTGTCAAAAACTGTACACATTATTTATGACGAGTTTACTCTAAGCCATCATCGTGTGTCAATTAAGAAAAAAAAAAACAAAAACATCAGACAGACAAATAAAAAATACACTGCCGCGATATAACAATTCACACTTCGCCAATTGACATAAGGAGCGAAATTGTTTTTTAACTCAATTACACAAGTGTGACGTCACTCCTCGCAGAAGGGGTGAGAGTCAGCCAACCGTGTAATATCGTAATGATTCCTAAGATGAGAGAGTCGAGGAGTAAACTCATTTAGTATTGATGAAAGAAAGAAATAATATAAATTTATTCAGAGCATCTCAGGCAGATACAGTACATCAAAGAAGAACATAAAAAAAAGACGTGTGGCACTCGGGGACTGCCGCGGTATAGCTATTGCATAGCATCGTCCGATTTCGGAGCAGCTCGTCTCGATTCGTGCGTGTTTCGTAGAGTCGTACAATACGTCTAACCGCACGCACACAAACACCGTGCCGAAGTCTACCGAACTCAAACGACGTTAGACGATTGTGAGGTTTTTTTCGTTACGGAATTTCTTGGTTCGGTCGCCGCGCTAAAAGCCCGCGATAAAAGCTATGCAATAGCTTAATAAGCAGATAGGTATAGACGTTTCGATTGGCGTAAAGCTTTCGAACGGAAATGAAAAAAAAAATATACAAATCAAACGGAAAAGTTTTCCAAAAACAACAAAACTCTTTGCTAAAAATTTAAGTTTTTTTTTTCAATTTTACACACACAGACACAACACTTAGGCGTACCCTAAACACGAATTCAATTCGAGTCCCGAGGCGCTCATGAAAATAAAATCATGTCCGCCGCGCGGATTGGTGCCGGCCGGTGCTGCGACCTTTTTTATCTGCCACGTGACTCGGTCGGGTGGGTGTTAAATTTTATATGCACTATCTTTTTGGGGTCTGCAGACTTGGTTGGGAAGAGCGCTGGATGCTTAGAACCTTGCAAGCTAACATACTCATTTGCAAAGCACCTAGCTATCCGCTAATCCGCCGATTGATTTTAACATCTAAATTACTAAACTTAACTGGCTAACTAAAATTAGTCTTTATGGGTCTACACGCGATATTAGGAGTAGCAAATTACATAGCTACTTACTGCCCGACGTTTCGACTGGGTTACACCAATCGTGGTCGTGAGCGAACTGGCGCTGCCCGTCTTCGTCTGCTAAACTGGCTAAACCTTAATTGAAATAATTTGAATATTAGAAGAAGAATCGCAGAAGAAATAAGAAGAAAATTTATTGATCGACACATAAATTGCAAATATGTACTCAAATGCACAGTGATTTATGTGATCAGTAAGAGCCGGTATTCTGACTAGTGGCATTTGAAGTCGCCTTGCCCAATCGTCACGATAAACACTAGTAAGACTTAATTACCATTAATAGACGGCAAACCCTTAGGAGCGAGAGTCATCCGCTCCCCCGCAAGTCCGGTGATGATGACGAGGCTACTCCAAGCCACCATCGAATGTCAGTTAGAACAAAAAAACTAATGTCATGAATCCGAAAGTTTTTGAGAAATAAGACATAGGGTCAGGGGATACCAGTCACAACTATCTGTCCGTTGGTTAGTGAACGGTATACGGGTAAGCGACCCCGGCTCCTCGAGCTACTATCGACTCAGTCCAAATCATCCGAAGCGATAGTATCCTTCTTCCCCTTTTCCTTCCCCCGTCATGTATCCTTGCTACTCGTGGGAGCGCAATGGCTTTGTTAAAACAATGCACAAGGTAGAATGGCGGCGACGTGGTCCACAACCCCTCACGTCACGTTTCCCACAGAGGTGAAAAGTGGATCGCTGGAAGTGATCTCTGCCTACCCCTCTGGGAAAAAGGCGTGATTGTATGTATGTATTTATGTAAGACATAGAATACGGAGTATTGTTTTACGAGATAAACGACTGAAAGAATCATAATAAACATTTATCTATGTATGTCAGTCTCTGACACCGTACAGAAGGAATGTATGGAAATGTCCCAAATATTTCTTTACTACCCCATCTTTCTAGTCGATATTCGTAGTCGATTCGTAGCTTCTCGTAGCAAGTTCGTAGTCATATGAAAAATAAACAGTAGGTACCTATATATATTTTTTTATTTATTTATGTGACTATAGAGTCACTCGGGGTATGGCCAGAATACCAGCGCTGCAGCGGCTCTCGGGCTGATGTGGTATATGCTGAGGCCTGTACCTCGTTGACCACTTTCATAGTATTGTTTATGTGTGATATTTCTTTGTTTGAGTTGAGTTTTTGTGTCTTGTGTATTTATGTATCATTGTAACTTTTCGTGTCTATGTCGTGGTCAATAAATGATTTTCTCTCTATTTTTTTCTTTCTTACCTATCTACAGAACCACAACGACACATCTCGACTCCCGCTACATATAACACACGTCGTAGATACGTGTCGGTCCCTGTTTTACGACAACGCCTCGCCCGGACCAGCACCTTTATCTGGGATTATAGGGGGAAATGGATTTTTTACCTTCAATCACGTACACACTATTTGTAGACACATTGTGTATGTACGTATAGTTGGCACGGAATTGGCGTTTGGGCGTTTGTTTTGATAAAACGTCACATTTCGGGTTGTGGCCGTTTGTAACTAAATTAACATTTAGCAATATCACACATATGGAAAGAGCTATGCTCGGTGTTTCTCTGCGGGATCGAATCAGAAATGAGGCGATCCGTCAGAGAACCAAAGTCATCGACATAGCGCATCGCATTAGCAAGTTGAAGTGGCAGTGGGCTGGCCACATCAGCCGTAGAACCGACAACCGCTGGGGTAGACGAGTTCCAGCAGTGGACAAGTATGGGCTGATGATGATGATGATGATGATGAATATCAGAACAGAGTATAAGGCAAAGTCGCTTCCCACGTCTGACTTTGAAGCGGTTTTTTTTAATACGAATAGATAGAAGGGATTTAAGAGGAAGGTTTTTAGATACAATAAAGCAGAAGCGACGCGAGGGTGGGTCATAAGGTATTGAATAAATATGTACATGATTATTGTTACATGGTGTATGTCTTTAATAAAACATAATTATTTTATCACGTTAGCTTAATATGCTCTTTAGATATTTGGGTATCCCTTTTGCGTTCGTTGCTCATTACCACAAAATAATCTGATTTCGAACTATGCCCTAGACAAAGTGCGTAAACTGTTAATGCGATTCGATATGAATTAACCAAAAGTAAAGTTTTTTCATTATTTTTATTTATAATATGTCATGAGATAATTTACAGGATGAATATACCAATTTTATTTTTTAATTTGAACAGAAAGTTGCTAAATGTTTGGTTAACCAAAAAATAATTGGTTAAAAGGTCATAAATTAGGAACTAGGAAATGCAGATATACAGTCCAATAAAATGAAATAATGAGAGAAATTCAAAGTCACAAGATGTCTTCAAAAGTGTCATATATTCAAAGGAAAAACATTAAACCTCAATAACTTTTAATTGCTTGCTCTGGCCAACAAATAATGTCATATTACGACCCGCCATCAAAAGTTGACCGCCATTTTCATAAAAGCATTTGTCCACAGTTTAAAAATATGACTTGTTAAACAATAGTCTGCAATCCCATCCCAGAATTATTGCGGTAGTTCGAAATTACGTTATGGTCGCAATAAGGCACTACCGTAAAGCGGTGAACGTGAATGCAGCAATAAAACAAAATAAAACTCTTTTTGTCCGGCCGCCATTAAAGAAAGGCGGGAAAGGGCGATGACAATTGTGTTTTTTTTTGCTGTCCTTGGCTGTCGGCAAGTTTAGACGTTCGGCTTAAATGGCGATTGTTTGAGATGACAAAATATTTTGGAGGTGCTTTGTTGAGCGTCCTTGGAAGCTGGTGTTGAAAAGGTGATTTGTAGGGTGTCAAATAAGTAGTCTCCTACTAGGATATGTATTTAGGATATATTGTAATTTTGTTGAAAGTCATATATTTGGATCTAGATTAAGGTAACTAATTGCCTACTTATAATTGGCTTTACTTAGTCTAAAGCACGCTAAAGATAAATAGACCAGATACTTCTACATCGCCCTAGTTTAGGGTAGGCCCGTGCCCCAGCAGTGGGGACGTATGTGGGCCGATGATGAGTCTCATCCAATCATCAGTTAACATAGCCAATATCTTTATGTAACTAGTCTGGAAGCATATTGTGATCTGTATTAACGTGGACAACTTTTGTCTGTTAGTCCATTATTGTTCCCAAATTTTGGTCACTGCATTTAAATTACTTTTCGGCATCTTCTGTGAGTCGTAAAACGTTTTTTTTTTTCGACCAATCTGCGGTGCACCACATTTCACTAAAATAACGCAATAATGTCGCTTAAATTACGAGAAATTATGGAAATATGACAACAGAATAGTGATTTTTTTTTGCTTTTAAACATCTTATTTACATTTGCTAAAGTAAGTTAAGTAGTTAAACTATGAACAATGAGCATGTTGTCTTTAGTGCATTGTATTTCTAGTTACATTAATTGGTTTCCACTTCATCCTCACTTCTTCTTCTTCACCTCATCAATACGTATACCTAATTGTGCGATTCAAATAAATACGAACTCCTCAAAAAACGTTTTACACATAAATTTTTAACGTAAACAAGTAGATTACCTGACCATGTTTATAGTCATATTTTTATATAAATAAAGAAAAGAAAGTACATACCAGTGGCCAGGGCGGCATTTTTGTTTAAATTTTTGAGTTGTTAATTTCAAGTTTTCGTACTGTTGTAATAATTTGATACCAAATAAATTATTATATTTCCTCCTTTTAACATTATTTAGACATTGGACGTATCAATAATGCTGAACTTAAACCGTATTTAAATATTTTTGAAGAGCCTTTCCATAAGTGGTAAGTATTAAAACTAAAACCACTTCCGTATTTTAAACTTGATAAAATTCAAAATGCCTATAATTAAGTTTGCGTTTATCTAAATGTTCATCTTGGTCATGTTACTTATACTCGTATCATATTGTTAATGTAATCTTGTTGGTGATCTTAAATAAATAAATAAATAAGTGGTATATATATTTTTATTGAGTGACAACCCGGAACAACAATTGTGCACAATGGCTAATAAATTCGTACACTCAAATGCCATCTTTTGACACCCCGCTCCACTCTAAACAATCAACAAAGTAAATTACGTGTTATCCACAGAAGTCGCTTTCACCCCCGGCTAAACCACTTAGAACCTGTTAAATCCGCCGTAATCCGGCTAAATCCGGATTAATAGTCTGTCAGATTGGCGGGGGAGGCACCTGCGCCGCCCTCCCTTTTTTTGTGTCGGTTAATCAAGGGGCTCGGGTGTGGATGTGCGTTGGAGAGGTTAACAGTTTGCGAATGGTTTGATGTCACAACGAATGACGGATTTATGATGTTTTTTTTATTATAAGTAGGTAGGGTAAGTAAAAATATTATTAATCGAATATGAATGTATAATTTTATTAAAGTACTCAAATAAAATATTATATTTTGTTAGCTGTGTCAGCGATTTCGTCCGCGTTTACCCTCGTTTTTTAACGTTTTCCATTTTTTTGTTTGCTCCTAATGTTATGTAGCCTAAAAGTCTTCCTCGATAAATGGTCTATCTAACTCAAAACTATTTTTAATCGAATCAAGACGAGCTGCTCCGAAATCAGACGATGCTATGCAATAGCTATACCGCGGCAGTCCCCCAGTGCCACACGTCTTTTTTAAATTGGAAATAGTAGTTTCAAAAATTAGCGCGTTAAAACAAACTCGTGAACTTTATAATATCAGTATAGATTATAATGTAGTAGAAATATGTGGTAATGAGTTTTGTAATTCTGGACCACAAATAAATAGGTAGCTAGGTTACCTAGCTACCTAGCCTAGGTATTACAACTCAGGTAAAGGTAAAACGATAAACAATAATGGTTAATTTGTTCGATTGATCATACTTTTTTTTTGCTATGAACGTAAATTAATTTTGATACAACTGAAAATTCTCGGTCTTTAATAGATTGGAACAAATAATTGCCTTGCGTCCAATTAAAAACGAAAATCTATACTAATATTATAAAGCTGAAGAGTTTGTTTGTTTGTTTGTTTGTTTGAACGCGCTAATCTCAGGAACTACTGGTTCGATTTGAAAAAATCTTTTTGCGTTGTATAGACCATTTATCGAGGAAGGCTTTAGGCTATATAACATCACGTTGCAACCAATAGGAGCAAAGATACAATGGAAAATGTGTAAAAAACGGGGGGAAACGCGTACGAAGTCGCTGGCACAGCTAGTGTTATAATATTCATACTATCACAATTTATTATTTTAGTAAAGTTTTCAATATTTACAATATAATTATCTTTATAAATATCTATGTATGTATATCAGTCTCTGAGGACCAGAGTACAAGCTCTGCTTAGTTTGGGGTCAGATGACCGTGTGTGGAAATGTCTCAGATATTTATTATTTTTATACGTACATGGGTAAATCAGCTCTTTATGATATAATCTGCCAGTAATATCCCCTTATTTGAGACAAAGTCTTAACTCAGCCATAATTGATGGCAATCAAAAATAGTTCATTCAAATTAGTCACTTAATAGAACTATTTATAACTCGCCACGTGGGAGCTTTGAGCTTTTTAAGAGCCGACAACGGTATTGCATTAAAAGAATCGGGTGTTTCAGAACGCTTCTAAAACTGTTTTTTCTACCAAATATAAATTGCTAAGTAATGATCCTTACTTCCTTACTAATATTATAAATACGAAAGTAACTCTGTCTGTCTGTCTGTATCGCTTTCACGCATTGAGTACTGGACCGATTTAAATGAAATTTGGTACAGATATAGTCTAGAGCCTAGCTATAAGGAAGTAATGTTTTACCCGTTAAACGTTTCTACGCGGACGAAGTCGCGGGCGGAAAGCTAGTAATCTATACAACTAAATCAAAACGAAGTGTTTGTAATATTAAAATAACAACTATTAACTAAATGGGTATGAATCTATATCGAGTACCAATACCAAAAATACAATTGATAAAAAAATCTGTCTGCCTGTCTGTTGTTCTCGCTAATATTTGAAACGGCTGGACCAATTTCAATGGAACTTTCACTAATAAATAGCAAATTTAAGGCTATTTTTATAAATTAATAATTGCTGCCAAAAGTTACTATTTCACTCGGATAAAGTCGCGGGCGGTTGCTAGTGTATAAATATTTCACAACACCACATAGGTAATTTTGTTCATTGTTCTAATACTGAGATACGTTACTTCTGCACTATATTACAACTATTGTGTCACTAATATTAAAAATAACTGAAGACTACACAAATACGTATTGGCGATGCAAAGATTATCTGCGCGCCTCTATCGGCCAAATTTAAAAGCTGTCTAAGAACGACACTTTGACGGGTTTAGTAACAATACGTCACATAAATCTGAGTCGTATTTAATAATTAGCAGGCCTTCAGGGTGAGTGCGACAGGCTCAATACGATCTATTGTGCCTGTCGACCTCATATTTGGATCTCACTACCGCTTACCATCAGGTGGAGTGAGGTCATCTTGTTAGCCTTTTTATAAAAAAAAAAAAAAAAAATACATTTTCCGTGACGTTTGTTGTATCGAAAAACTGTCAGTGTCGATCTTAGACAACTTAATAATGTTGTCACTTGAGGCGCTAGTTAGAATCTTTGCTTTGCCAATAGAAATATAATAGTGAGTGTAAAGTGACAACTTAACTATTATTCTCAAATTATTGTTTATTTGAAATAGGTATCATAATTTATGTATTGTATAAATAAAATCAAAGTTTGAGAACCACTACCGTGGTCTATTTGCGTTTAAAAAACTCCGACTAATCGCGGCTTTATTGGCATCTGTCAAAGTGACAGCTTAGCGCCATCATGGATTCTTTGAACTCTTGAGTGCGGTCAGCTGACGAACCGCCGCCATTAGAGTTTTAACTTTAACTGATTGCCTTGTAAAGTGTCGTTTCAACGAATGAGTATCCGTTTATGAGTCGTTTCTATCTATGACTGAACTGCTCACAGTGTAAATAAGGATATGGAAGAAACCAAAATGGTGTGCAGAAAGTAGCGAAGGTATGTATTTATGTATATGTACAATAATCGAATATTTTAAATCGAAAAAAAAGACAATATTATCTTACCTAGTGTAACCGATTGATATTGTAAGGATTGAGATTCGAACCCATTATTATATTTCTATATTTCTATTAACAATCTCGGTCCTACTCTAAAAAATAGCAAGTAAAATATGGAGTTAAAATTCTTTTGTTTTAGCTTATTATACCAACAGGGAAATCGGATGACTGCATAAAGATCAGTAGTTGGACCAAAAGCTTAATTGGCTTAAGCCTTTCCTGAATTGAGTATTCACTATTCAATAAATTGGCGGTGTTAGTAAATTCATCATTTCGGTACCTATGAGCTGAATGCATAAAAAAAAATTACCCAAAACGGTGCACCCTCTCCCCTATTAAGGAAAAAAAAACCTTCCAGTTCCCACATTCACTATCTCAAGGAAATAACCGAACGATATAACTACAGCATACTCTACTGAAAGCCTCAGAGAGGGACAGAGTTAGGGAAGAGAGACGGTCTCTTTCCCGCCCCGCGTTGGGCGCCATTTGTACGTACCTACTTTAATGCAATAATTTTACTCGATCATACCGCGTTTACGAGATTCGGCGCACAAGAGAACGGTTGCGAAGACGGATTTATCTTCGGAAATTTGGCGCCCGCTGATTCAAAGTACCGCGTACAATAGACAATAAGTACGAGGGAGTCCGCGTTAAAAATAGATTTTTTTGTGAAACAATAGCTATTGCATTAAAAAATGCGCGCAATACAACATTATGAGTACACCGTGTGCGTTAAATTTGCAGTAAATGTATTATTGGCAGAGCGAGAAAAGTCTACGTTAGACATATTCGAATTGACGCAATTTTGTTAAAAAAAAAGAAGTGTTGTTTGTGCATCTTAGAATATTGACAGCAATAGAGTTTGTTTGTTTGAACGCGCTAATCTCAGAAACTACTAAGTACTTAGTTCAGAAACATTCGTTTGTTGTTGGATAGACCATTTATCGAGTGAGGCTTTAGGCTATCATCACGATGCGACCAATAGAATCAAAGAAACAGTAGGAAATGTGTAAGAAACGGGGGAGAAAATCGCGGATGCAGTCACTGGCACAGCTAGTAAAATATCTGCGGAATCATGGATCAGGATTTCGATTACCTTCATACTCAAGGATACGGTGACGGAACCATATAAGCACCACACAGTTCCAGTTTTTTTTTACAATAATCTGTTGGCAAATAAACGCAAGTACTCTGCACTCTCGTCTCATCATCAGCCCATATACGTCCCCACTGCTGGGGCACGAGCCTACCCTAAATTAGAGCGATAAGGCCTTAATCCACCACGATGGCCAAGTGCGGGTTGGTTGACTACACAACCTAAGAATTTCTTCGTAGGTGTGCAGGTGTCCTCACGATGTTTTCCTTCACTGTTAAAAATCGTTGAAAAATCATAACATATCAATATAAAATTGGAAAAGCACAGTGGTACGTGGTTCGAACTGGCGACCTCTCGCATGGCAAGCAACGACCTTAACCAGTCGGTCAACGACGCCTTTTCGTTTTGACTCTCGTCTAGTTCTCCCGAAAACAATACACAACTAAAACCTTAATATCTTCGGATATGTCCTTAACCCGGCCAACCCGTTTGTATTCCTGGCTCCGGAGCACAGATTACACCCGTCTAAGCCCGCGGTAACTTATACTTTGCGTACAGACACCGGCAGAGCTTTCGCTCAAAAGTAGATAGGTATAGCTGAAGGAAATATTCTGTGTTTGACGTTTAAAAGAGTTTGGAAGATACCGAATGTTCCAGCGCCCTTACAACATCACTACTTAGTATAAAGCAAACTGGCTTCCCGCGTCGCGTCTGTCTGTATGATGTATCCTTAATCTTTAAAACTTCGCAACGGATATTGATGGGGTTTTTTTTAATAGATACTTAGAGCCTTAGAGGGATACAAGGGAAAGGTTTTTATGTATTAGGTACGAGTACTTATCCTTAAGTCCTTGCATATGTGTTTTATTTCTTTGCGTGCGTTTTGTGTCTTGTGTATGTATCTATGTGTCATTGTAACCTCTATGTCGTGGTCAATAAATGTTTTTCATTCTTTCTTTCTTTCTTTCTTTCTTTCTTTCTTACTTATACCCGAAGCGAAGCAAGGGCGGGTTACTAGTCCGAAATAAATCAAATTTGTTTTTGGTGTGCCAAGAACAAAAACATGTGAAATATAGTTGAGGAATGTTTCTATGCTATGTTCATCTAATAATCTAACCTATTTAAGTTAGATTATTAGATGAACATAATATAAGTGCACCAAACCTACAGAGCACCAGTGGGGCTACCATGAGTTTAAAACTTACGCACTCGATATCGCCTACGTAAATATGTCTATGAAAAACTTGTACAGCGCCGCTGGTGGTTACGCAAAGAACTAAAATCGGCCGTATGAAAAAAACAACTCGATAGGTTTTTAACGTAAGTAAGTTTTCGATAGCCAACTCATGGTAGGCCCTCTGAATTCAAAAGTTTAATTATTTATTGCTGTAACATGCAGAATTTTTATTTCAATTTCACCAGATCCTTTAGGTACAATTCGATAAAATTTACAGTGGGTACTTGTTGCCGCCACTGTACTCTTACCATAGAATAATATTCAATTATTGAAACATAATCCTCCCTTTCGTGATGCCCAGCGCCACCTATGACCAATGTTAGATGCATAATTTGTACAGGTATTATATTCCTTCATTTTGCTAAAAACCTAATAATAAACTACTACAGGTGTAGGTATCTACAGGACTCTTTGTTTGATTTGAAACGTTCATTACAATAATGTAGTCTTGAAATACGGAAAAGAATAAAATCAATCAATACATAGTATAAAACAAAGTCGCTTTCGCTGTATGTCCGTATGTATGCTTAGATCTTAAAAACTACGCAACGGATTTGGATGCGGTTTTTTTTAAATAGATAGAGTGATTCTTAAGGAAGGTTTGTATGTAAAATTTACCCGAAGCGAAGCGAGGGCGGGTCACTAGTAAAAGATAAAATAAATACATATTTATTGTAACTCGCAAGTTGCAAGTAAACTTCAATTAATTTTTTGCGTCGGTTATGCATATGCATCCTGTTTTTTCTAAGTTTTTCTAAATCTTGTAATCCCATAGGTTTTTCTCCTAAATCAAATTTTGTTTCTGCCTAGTACTGCCATCTAGTGTAAGGTAGTTTACATTTTATTATTTTAAAACTGGCTATTCCACACTAGAGGGCGCTCTTAACCAGTGCTTTAGGTAAGAACATTTGCAATAGATGGCGCTGTTGCAGAGTAATGAAAGAATCGGACCCCTTGTTTCTAGACGTCAAAGTGACATTGACAGTATTAGCAAATTGTCAACAACATCCAATCTAAGTTCTAAATCACAGTTTGTAACTAAAATTGCCGTGATGTAATTAAAAATTATCGCCTAAAATGATTGTGTGAGGTTATCAATAGTAGTGCCTCAACATGGAGCGGGTGTACGCGCTGGGAATCACTTGTATCGAGTTTGTTCAGGAATGGTTTGTAAATTAGCAGTTCCTTCCGGTATCGATTTTAATTTTACCGCAATAGCGTAAATTGTTTATTTAGGGAGGGAAATTTTGAAAATTGTGCCCTTTCTATAAAGACAGGATAACATTGAGTCTTAATACCTTCATGTTACTAAAACTCGAATCAATTGCCTGAAATCAAACTACCTACTAACATGACTGTTATAATTTCATATAATCTGTGCCTCTGATTACCTATTAGGTTTTATTACTAGGATTATTACTATCTAATGTAGATTTCATAGTGTGGGATTTTCTACCACCATGTAATACATAGTATTATATTTCTAAAGTCTGAGCCTGACTCCAGTGAGCATATTACAACCTATTTATTCCAGTAAGTTTAAGTATGAGCAGCATATGTTTCTGGTACACTTAGTTGAGTGCTGTTACACTAGTGCTGCACTTAGTTGATTTCTCCTCCCTATCTCTTATTAATCATGTCAGTGCCATCTCACTGATTTATGAGAGTAAGGGTATAAAGAGTGCATTTGTGTTTGGACACACACTTGTGCACTATAGTATGTCCTGCGCACTTGGCTGATACTCTCATAATTCGGTGAGATGGCAATCCAACATGACCGATGAGAGTTCAGGCAGGACCACCATCTTAACACGCATACCAAGGCATGGGCGTTCAACCGCCAACTTCCTCACTTGCGGCTGAGAAAATTCTTTACAGAAAAACTCACACAAATTTTGCCCGACCCCTGACTTGAACCTCTTGGTCCTTACGCAGCGCTCACTACCAATAGACCAACAAGGCAGTTATCTGAGTAGGCGAGGTAGTTAGTAGACTATTTCTATTGACTGCCTCATTGGTCTATTGGTAGCAAGTGCTGCGTTAGGACCGAGAGGTCCCTGGTTCGAGTCCGGGGTTGGGCAAAATTTGTGTGAGTTTTTGTGTAATGAAATTACTCAGCCCGGAGTTAGGAAGTTGGCGGTTGAACGCCCGTGCCTCGGAAAGCACGGTGGTCCTGCGCCCGATCTCTCATCAGTCATGTTGGATTGCCGTCTCACCGAATTATGAGAGTAAGGGAATAGAGAGTGCATTTGTGTTTGCGCGCACACTTGTGCACTATAATATGTCCTGCGCGCTTGGTTGATCTCAATTGAAATCGGCCGCCATGGCTGAAATCGGTCGGACGCCTTATAGACTATTTCTAATTTCAGGTTCGAAGACTACGAGGACTACTTCGTGTGGGTGAATGACCTGTCCAACCCTCACCATGTGCTGGTGTACCTGTTCCCGTGGCTTTCGGCCATTGATTCCGTGTTCGCTGCTCAGCTCCTCCTCTGCATCTCTTTTGGAGGATGGATGAATACTGTTATGAAGTGGTAAGAAACCTCGTGATAGAGAATGTTACTGAGGCTCAATTTTAAACTATCAATTTAACAAGAAAAAATTTAAATATATTGTTTTTCAGTATATGTAGGTACTGCATGTTGTAGTGTAATGTCATGTCACTGTATTGATTTTGTGTGATAAATGCAAATGGTCAGAACTATAAACACAATATTCTAAATTTTGGCTGTATGACGAAACAAATTACACTTAATAGTTTTTTAAAGACTTCAAAGCTACATGAAATTTGTATTTACTGTTATAAGCTTGTCAGTTATTGGTTTATTAGAGTTCCGTACCTATAAGGTAAAAATGGGACCCTATTACTAAGCCTCCGCCGTCCGTCTGTCTGTCTGTCTGTCTCCAAGCCGTATCTCATAAACTGTGATTCACAAATGATGTATTTCCGTTGCCGCAATAACAACAAATACTAAATATTAAAAAAAGATACAATATTAAGGGGGTCCCCATATTATAATCGTGTTTATTGTACATAATGGGGAATATGCACACATTATTTTTATTATACTAAATTAATCTTTAATATTGAAGAAATATGAATATAATTTTATTTTTCAATTTACTTTAACGACAGCAGAGATATACCTGTTTAAAGTTCCTGAGTAGACAGAGAGATCCGATATGACAGGTGACGTCAAGTTACACTATGGCCATACGCAATCCATACAAAACTCTATTTTGTAAGAAAGAGATGGAAAATAAACTTTAATTCATTATAAAGCCTTCGTTTTTGAACCGATTTCCACTTCAAATTCACATTGTATTATATTTTGAAGTCTATTTGCATAAGTTGTTGAAAAAATCAAGATTGCCGGTTTATGCATATTCCTTATTGGTACGTAACTCGTACGCGAGTCCGACTTGCAATTGGGCGATGTTTTCCTTTTGGTCACCCTGTTCTGTCTTCCCTTCCTAGGACCTTTAGTTATTTGTTTAAGAATTGCACAATCATGTGATTGTGCAATTCTTAGTGAGTTTGTAGTGAAATTTCTTTGCCACTGCCGCTTCATCGTGCGCGTCCGTGTCTATCACTGTTGATATGATAGTGTGTTCAAAGTTCTACCTAAACAAACAAACAAAAAAACTCTTCAGCTTTTTAAACGACTTCAAAAAAAGGAGGAAGTTCTCAATTCGCCTGTATTTTTTTTTATGTTTGTTACCTCAGTTCTTGCGCATGCGCATGGGT
This sequence comes from Maruca vitrata, assembly GCA_039566165.1. Taxonomy (NCBI): domain Eukaryota; kingdom Metazoa; phylum Arthropoda; class Insecta; order Lepidoptera; family Crambidae; genus Maruca; species Maruca vitrata. The sequence continues at coordinate 3,103,446 of CM076941.1, read as the reverse complement.
TTGAACCGATTTGGATGTTTTTTGTTTCATTTGAACGCTGGTGCTTCCCGTTTGGTTCCATAGCAATTTGGTCCAGTTCTGACAATGGCATCCATGAATGATGGAAGGTCAACTCCTTAATAGTTAGGAGTATAAGGATAATTATTTTAAAACAGTACGCATATTCAGACTACTAGTTATAATATCAAATGTAACACTGAAAAGTATGAAAAAAAATGTAATTTGATAAATTAATACATAATTTTAATTAAATGATAATTTAAAATGTTCGTATAATATGATTTTATAAATTTTAGATGTATCGGGCTTGTGAAGGCGGTTTTTTATTTTTTTGTTAATTTTTTTTTATATCGTACAAACCTTTAAATCCTTCCAGGTGGTTCCTGGAAGACCGCCCCTACTGGTGGGTGCGTGAGACCTCCTTCTACGAAGGCGGGCGGCGCCCGGTGCTCCGCCAGTATGGGCAGACCTGCGAGACCGGCCCGGGGAGTCCGTCCGGCCACAGTACTACTTGCGGGATGCTGCTGATGCTCGGGATAATGTGGATATCGCATGTTATTAATGATAGGTGAGTATATCTTAGGGGCTACATCCTTACTAATATTATAAATGCGAAAGTCACTCTGTCTGTCTGTTACGCTTTCACGACTAGAGTACTGAACCGATTTAAATGAAATTTGGTATAGATATTTATATTTATTTGTGTGCTAAATAAAATATTATTCTATTCTATTCTATTCTATATAGTCCAGAGCCTGAGAAAGGTCATAGGCTACTTTTTAACCGGCTGCGCCATAAAGAAGTAATGTTTTACCCGTTAAACGTCTCTACGCGGACGAAGTCGCGGGCGGAAAGCTAGTATTATAAATGAGAAAGTAATTGTCTGTTACGCTTTCATGACTAGAGTACTGAACCGATTTAAATGAAATTTGGTATGGATATAGTCCAGAGCCTGAGAAAGGACATAGGCTACTTTTTAACCGGCTGCGCTATAAAGAAGTAATGTTTTACCCGTTAAACGTCTCTACGCGGACGAAGTCGCGGGCGGAAAGCTACTATTATAAATGCGAAAGTAACTCTGTCTGTCTGTTACGCTTTCATGACTAGAGTACTGAACCGATTTAAATGAAATTTGGTACAGATATAGTCCAGAGCCTGAGAAAGGACATAGGCTACTTTTTTACCGACTGCGCTATAAAGAAGTTTTACCCGTTAAACATCTCTACACGGACGAAGTCGCGGGCGGAAAGCTAGTAATAAATAATAATATTAATTTTTATTTCGCATTTATAATATTAGTAAGGATTAATCTTAGGAGCTGGATGCGAGTAGCCGAAGTTAGAAATAAGTGGGGAGCATTTGGGGAGGCCTATGTTCAGCATTGGACGAAATTTGGCTGTTGATCATGATGATGATGATGAGTGAAACACCGTGAAATTTTAGTGGTTGTTTTCCCGCAGTAAAATGATTCTATCTTAGTAGTAAAAAAGATTTGTGCAGTTTCTTTTTATTGAAATCAATAATACCAATTTTACGAAAGTAATAAACGGAACCTCGAAAGCACGTTCGAACCGCTTTATAAATTCGAAATAATGCGGGAAGGTAGAAGGTATCTGATTACGAGTTGGAAAATATTTTTTTTGAAAATTTATATTTTTTTTCTAGCTATAATTACCTAGCATGATAACGGTGTTTAGTACTATTCTATTTATAAGGTCCCAGATATTTATAGTATACTAGCTGTGCCCGCGACTCCGTTCGCGTACATTTCGATTTTTACAATTAGGTTTGTATGGGGGCCACGTCTTATCATAACTGGAGCTAAAATTTAAATAGCCTATCCTGTGTTCCATATGTCTATGTGTTTTTATACCAAATGTCATAAAATTCGGATAATTGATTTAAGAGTTATGGAGGAACATACATAGGTACATACACACATACAGAAAAAAATTCTAAAAATCGCGAAATTAGTATTAGTATCATATCATCATCATCATCAGCCCATTCCTGTCCACTGCTGGTCATAGGCCTCTCCAAAAGCACGCCACTTCTCTCTATCCTCGGCCACTTTAAGCCTATAAACACAATATCTGAAAACAAACTAACTTACTCCATGACCGACCCTTACAGATTTATTATTAGTATAGATAGGCCATTACAGCTTACGACAGATTATTACAGGCCGACAGACAGGGCTGACTTTTCTTCCAATTCTTTTCAACTTCGAACAACTTCTATCCGCTTTTGGCATAAATTACCAATTTCTATTGCCGCTATGGAAAAAAATACTAAGAACAAATTAAACGAATGTACAAAAACGGTTCCTTTGTTTCCGATTTTGACTCGCGCTTGATTGGTTTTAAATATTTTTTTAAATAAACATACATACATACATAAAATCACGCCTTTTTCCCAGAGGGGTAGGCAGAGATCACTTCTAGCGATCCACTTTTCACCTCTGTGGGAAACGTGACGTGACGGGTTGTGGACCACGTCGCTGCCATTCTGCCTTGTGCATTGTTTTAAGAAGGTCATTGCGTTCCCACGAGTAGCAAGGATATATGACGGGGGAAGGAAAAGGGGAGGAAGGATACTATCGCCTCGGATGATTTGGACTGAGTCGATAGTAGCTCGAGGAGCCGGGGTCGCTTACCCGTATACCGTTCACCAACCACCGGACAGATAGTTGTGACTGGTATCCCCCGATACCATTGTGATTTCTGATGGTTTTTAAATGAACCTATTGTCTATTGCCCATTACCAGGAAGTGGTCGATCTGGTGGTGGAAATACCCGGCGTGGGCGGCGCTGGGCGGCGCGCTCGGCTCGGTGGTTCTCGCGCGAATGTTCGTCGCGGCGCACTTCCCGCACCAGTGCTTGCTCGGCGCGTTGTTCGGTGAGTTGTGACTTGACTGTGAGTTGATTGTGAGCTGACTGTGAGTTGACTGTGAGTTGACTATGGCTTGATAGTGGCTTGACTGTGAATTGACGGTGATTTGACAGTGATTGTGACTGTAACTTGCTTGTGAGTTGACTTTGAGTCGATTGTGACTACTGTTAGTTGATTGTAACTCGAGTGTAACTTGATTGTGACTTGAGTGTGACTCGATTGTGACTTGACTCAGAGCCGATTGTGACTCTACTGTTAGTTGATTGTAACTTGAGTGTTACTCGATTGTGACTTGACTTTGACTCGACTATAACTCCACTGCTATGACTCCACTGTTATTCGACTGTGACTCATCTGTAAATCGATTGAGACTCAACTGAGACTCGACTCTGTCAAGACTGTAAATCGATTGAGACTAGACTGTATACATATTACTACGTCTGGAGTCAGAAAGTTGTATGTCAAATTGTCAACTAACTATATACAAATTACACTAAATATTTGACTTTATGGGTCTACACGCGTTAATAGGAGTAGCAAATTACATAGCTACTTACTGCCCGACGTTTCGACTGGGTTACACCAATCGTGGTCGCGAGCGAACTGGCGCTGCCCGTCTTCGTCTGCCATTGCGGTTGTGAATATCTTGATCCACCCCCGAACCAACACTAATGTCATTAGTACAGCTACCCACATTAGTCCGACACACAACACTCACTGCATCCGGGTTGATTTTAGACGTAACATTCCGCGGTATGCACTTATTAATCACTGGATTCCATGCCGACGATAATTTAAATCCATCTTCCCTATTGAAATTCTTGTGCTTCTTTATTTCAATAGCTTCTCGCACCATTCTTGTATGATAGTGACGATCTGTGGAGAGGACCTTCGGGTCATGTAGCTCCATCCAGTGATTAGTACCCATGTCTAATAGGTGCTCAGCCACCGCGGACTTGTTCGTTTGTCGATTTTTAACAGCTGCAATATGTTCTTTCACCCTCACGGCTATAGCCCGTTTGGTTTGTCCAATATAAGAACTACCACAACTGCAATCGATTTTATATACACCCGGAGATTGGAAGGGAATTACGTCTTTCGGTGTCCGCAACATTTTAGACATTTTATATAACGGAGTATATACAGTCTTAATGGAGTATTGTTTCAGAACTGTTCCAATCTTATCCGTTATACCTCTTATGTAAGGCAAAAATGCTGATTGCCGATTGGTTGGAGCATTTTGAAAACCAGGCATTACGCAATGGACCTTGTACTGTGAAACTGTGGAAGAGGTACGTTGATGATGTATTTTGCATCATCAGCGGTAGTCAACTGGAGATCGAACAATATTTGTCGCATTTGAACTCGTTACACTCAAAAATAAGGTTTACATTTGAACTGGAGAAGGATAGATCCTTGGCCTTCTTAGATATTAAAATTTGTGCGAAACAGGATGGGACCCTGGCTCACTCTGTATACAGGAAACCCACACACACTGACAGGTATTTGCATGCCTCTTCACACCACCACCCCAGACATCTTCAATCTGTTGTGTCGTCGTTAATGAATAGAGCGTATGAACTGTGTGACCCTGAGCATATACAGGCAGAGCTCGTGCATGTTCAGGAGGTACTGAAACGCAACGGATATGGGACGCCGGGGTGGACTAGAAGGCAAAATACAAAGGAGGGGAACCCGGGGGTTAATCGGCAATCAGCATTTTTGCCTTACATAAGAGGTATAACGGATAAGATTGGAACAGTTCTGAAACAATACTCCATTAAGACTGTATATACTCCGTTATATAAAATGTCTAAAATGTTGCGGACACCGAAAGACGTAATTCCCTTCCAATCTCCGGGTGTATATGTTACGGTCAATGTGAGCAAACGGTAATTATCTATAATCACCGGTAGTTGTAGATAATTATCGACGCACATGGTTAATGTAGTGAATTATTCAAATTTACCGGTAATTATATAAAACTCCCGCGCGACTGAGGTAAATGTTGACATTGCTGACAAAAATCACAATTACTCTGCAATTCCAAATGTCACAAATCTCAAACCTGCAAAAATATATTAACGAGAAAGTTTCACTGATAATTGCCTGCCAATTTTTTAATTTTATTTAACTTGATTCTTATTAGAATATATTTTTTTAAAAACCAAACGTGAAGTTTGGTTTCTAGATACTTGACTTTATTTTTATAACTAGTTGTGCCCGCGACTTCGTTCGCGTGGACTACAGGATTTTACAACATACAAAAGTTTTTTCCCAGTAACTACCGATTCCGTAAGAATTTTACGATATCGCGTTGCAAGTAAGCTTTACGTCTATTAGGGCACCTGCATGCCAAATTTCAATCATCTATCTTACGCGGTTTAGATGTGTTCATACAAAAGTTTTTTCCCGCTAACTCCCGTTTCCGAGGGAATTTTGCCGTTAAAATTTAGAATTCTATTCTTAGTGCACCTTTACAGTATCTGACCTACGTCCCTTCCAAATTTTACGTGCCACAGTTCAGAATTGTCGGAGTTTGATACAAACTCACCCCCATATTTTATTTGTTAATTTAATGAGAATATATTTTATGTTTTACTTAACCGAACAGAAGGTTTGATCTCTTGATATTTGAGGAATATTTATGTTTGTCCGATGTTTGTAAACAAATTTTGTTATAATTAGGACTAGAATGAAATTGTTTTTATTCTAATAAACATTGATTCAGATGTTTAAATAAATAAATAAATATTTGGGACACTTCACATAAGCACAGCTTGTACTATTGGCAACATACATATTTATTTATAAATACATACTTAAAACATAATCACATCTAGACACGGAAACAACACCAATATTCATCACACAAATATTTGTCCCGAGTGGGAATCGAACGCAGGACTCTTGGAACCGCCAGCCAGGGTCACTAACAAAACCATTGTTTCACCGAGCCAATCAAGTCAGTTTGATTTTATTATTAACCACATTTACACAAAGGGTTTGGTAGTTTTATATAACTACCGGTAAATGTGATTAATTCGATAGTTTTTACCACCTTTACCACGAGCACTGTTAATTATGCATAGTTACCGGTAATTATACATAATAACCGCACTATCCACATTAACCGTAACATATATAAAATCGATTGCAGTTGTGGTAGTTCTTATATTGGACAAACCATATTGCAGCTGTTAAAAATCGACAAACGAACAAGTCCGCGGTGGCTGAGCACCTATTAGACATGGGTACTAATCACTGGATGGAGCTACATGACCCGAAGGTCCTCTCCACAGATCGTCACTATCATACAAGAATGGTGCGAGAAGCTATTGAAATAAAGAAGCACAAGAATTTCAATAGGGAAGATGGATTTAAATTATCGTCGGCATGGAATCCAGTGATTAATAAGTGCATACCGCGGAATGTTACGTCTAAAATCAACCCGGATGCAGTGAGTGTTGTGTGTCGGACTAATGTGGGTAGCTGTACTAATGACATTAGTGTTGGTTCGGGGGTGGATCAAGATATTCACAACCGCAATGGCAGACGAAGACGGGCAGCGCCAGTTCGCTCGCGACCACGATTGGTGTAACCCAGTCGAAACGTCGGGCAGTAAGTAGCTATGTAATTTGCTACTCCTATTAACGCGTGTAGACCCATAAAGTCAAATATTTAGTGTAATGGAACGCGAAAGTCTAAAATATATACAAATTGATGTAAACCAAATAAATTTGTGTGTATTTGTATAAGAACCCTGTGCAGTCGGCTGTCCTATAGAAGAGTATAGGATACGACTACAGTATGTTCGTCGCGGCTCACCTTCCCGCACCAGTGCTTGCTCGGCGCGCTGTTCGGTGAATGGTGACTTGACTGTGAGTAGACTATGGCTTGATAGTGGCTTGACTGTGAATTGACAGTGATTGTGACTGTAACTGAAAAAAAGCGTCGATGGCCGAGTGGTTAAGGTCGTTGCTTGCCATGCGAGAGGTCGCCAGTTCAAACCCCGCCAGGTACCAATGTGTTTTTCAAATTTGAAATTCATATGTACCATCATTCGACGCTTTAACGGTGAAGGAAAACATCGTGAGGAAACCAGCACACCTGAGAGATTTTTCATCGGTGTGTGAAGCCATGTCAGAGGCCTACGGGCGGTTTAAACTCTGACACCAGGTTGTTCATCAACCATACGATAAGAAGAAGAAGAAGACTGTAACTTGATTGTGACATGACTGTAGCTCGAACCCGCGACTCTTAGAACCGGCCACTAACCACAGTTCCACAGAGCCAGTCAATGTTTTCTTTCTTTCATTCTTCCTCAGGTCTGGCGCCGGCGCTATGCCTGTGCGTGTCTTACACGTTCTGTGGTTTGTATAGTGACTCGACTATAGACTCATAGATGTGACTTGACTGTGTCTTGACTTAATTTGGGACAGTGACTCAACTGTAGAATTTGAACCAAATTAGTCGGATATGTATCTGTTATATCCTGTATATAACAGATACATATGGGTGAGTCAATCGATGGGGGACTTCAACCTATCGATATAACCCCTATGTATGTTCAGCGATTTTCAATGGTTCCAAAGTTATTAAGATTTTTGTGATATTTTAGTAAGAAGCCGGAATTCAGTATAAAGTCTTCACTGTAGCTTAACTACTGGACCTGCTTGAATGATTTTTTTCTAGAAGTACATAGTTTAATAGTGAGTCTTTATTGACGATACCGATTTGAGTCATAACCCTATCATATTGGAATAAAAAAATAATTCTTCACAAAAGTTTTACGAATCGAATTGTGTCTACCAACTTTCAAAGCCTCTAGTAAAAAAAAAAGGACTTGTGTTTTTTTTCTAGAACTTATTTTAAAAACTTCTCAAATTCATAGAAAGTTTACCCTGAAAATTTCATACCGCTATTGCTAGAGCATCAAAACGAAAAATGAACGCGAATGGCACAGGTGCCATAAATCAGTCAAAAAATAAATGGACTATTATTTTTAGGAAATAAACTCTATTGTGTATGTGTGATCAATATAAATGTTTTCTTTCTTCCTTTTTAAAGACATAGATATTTTAACCGTAGCTTCCCAGTACATTTTGGACTGTATCTTATATGTTTACAAGAACATGCAATCATTTAATAAGAAATCGGATACTCACCATTTTAACACCAGAAATAAACATTGCCGTTTCAAGGCTCAGGCTTCAAAAGACTGGAAAGTCGTTCTTAGGTTTAAGCACAAAATTGTTTAATAAGATCCCACAAAATGTTATTAAATTACCTTTTTATAATTTCAAACTTTTTATTTAGTCGTGTCTTGTGAAAAAAGCATATTATAAAGTAGAAGACTGCTTAAATGATAAAAATCCATGGACATGATGAGCTGCTCGCTTGGACATCAATGAATTATGTAACTTGTGATTTTTTATGTAATATGTGATTAATTTATTTACAACTTGACGTGCAAAAGTATTTCATGTAAATCTATTTGCAGAATAAATTATTTCATTTCATTTCATTTCATTTCATTTCATTTCTTCCTCCCAGGTCTAGCCCTAGCGCCAGCGCTATGCCTATACGTGTCGGACCCGTGTGTGTGGCAATCCAACCCGGGCGGCGGCGGCGTCCGGCGCGCGGTGGCTAAACACGCGGCGGCGGCGGCCGGCACCGCGGCCGTGTCGGCGGTCACCTACCTGGGCATGCTGGCGTGCGGCTGGGACCCGCATTGGACTGTGAAGCTGGTGAGTGTGTTATATTAGTAACTGGTGCTGGTAGCAGGTATTTGTAGCAGATACTAGTAACAGGTATTTGTAGCAGTTACTAGTAACAGGTATTTGTAGCAGATACTAGTAACAGGTATTTGTAGCAGTTACTAGTAACAGGTATTTGTAACAGGTCCCGGTAACAGGTATGTAACATTAGTCACAGATACTAGTAACAGGTATTTGTAGCAGATACTAGTAACAGGTATTTGATAGCAGTTACTAGTAACAGGTATTTGTAACAGCTCCTGGTAACAGGTATGTAACATTAGTCACAGATACTAGTAACAGGTATTTGTAACAGGTACAGGTAGCAGGTATTTGTAACGGGTATTAGTAACAGATACTGGTAACAGGTATTTTTGACAGTTACCAGTCTCAGATACAAGTGACCGGTATCTGTGAAAGACACTTGTATCATGTACCAGGCCTGGCCCTAGCGCCAGCGCTATGCCTGTACGTGTCGGACCCAACCTGTGTGGCAATCCAACGCGGGCGGCGGCGGCGTACGGCGCGCGGTGGCTAAGCACGCGGCGGCGGCGGCCGGCACCGCGGCCGTGTCGGCGGTCACCTACCTGGGCATGCTGGCGTGCGGCTGGGACCCGCATTGGACCGTGAAGCTGGTGAGTGTGTTATATTAGTAACGGGTGCTGGTAGCAGGTGTTTGTAGCAGATACTAGTAACAGGTATTTGTAACAGGTAATAGTAACAGATACTGGTAACAGGTATTTGTAACAGATACTTGTACCAGGTACTGGTAACAGGTATTTGTAACAGGTATTTGTAACAGGTACTAGTCACTGATACTAGTAACAGGTATTTGTAGCAGATACTTGGAGTAAGTATCTTTAACAGACACTAGTAACAGGTATTTTTAACAGATACTGGTTACAGGTACTAGTCACTGGTACTGGTAACAGGTATTTGTAACAGGTATTTGTAAGAGATACTTGTACCAGGTACTGGTAACAGGTATTTGCAACAGGTACTAGTAACAGGTATTTGTAGCAGTTACTAGTAACAGGTATTCGTAACAGCTCCTGGTAACAGATATGTAACATTAGTCACAGATACTAGTAACAGGTATTTGTAACAGGTACAGGTAGCAGGTATTTGTAACGGGTATTAGTAACAGATACTGGTAACAGGTATTTTTGACAGTTACCAGTCTCAGATACAAGTGACCGGTATCTGTGAAAGACACTTGTACCATGTACCAGGCCTGGCCCTAGCGCCAGCTATATGCCTGTACGTGTCCACCCGTGCGTGTGGTGCCGGCGGCCGGCACCGCGGCCGTGTCGGCGGTCACCTACCTGGGCATGCTGGCGTGCGGCTGGGACCCGCATTGGACCGTGAAGCTGGTGAGTGTGTTATATTAGTAACAGGTGCTGGTAGCAGGTATTTACTACAGGTATTTGTAACAGGTGTTATGAGGAGGGAAGAAAGCCATGTGACTAGAAGAACGATGAGTATGAATGTCAATGGACGTAATAGTAGAAGAAGGCCGAAGAAGACACGGATGGATTGCGTGAGAGATGATATGGGAGTGAAAGGAGTACACGCAGAGATGACGAATGACAGGCCCGAGTGGAAGAAATATACATGTTGCGCAGACCCCACTTAGTGTGGGACAAGGGCAGGAGAATGATGATTTGTAACAGGAGTTTATAGCAGGTACGGGTAACAGGTATTTATAACAGGTATTAGTCACAGATACTGGTGACAGGTATTTGTAACAGGCATGTAATAGTAACTAATACTGGTTACAGGTATTAGTCACTGATACTGGTAACAGGTATTTTTAGCAGATACTTGGAGCAAGTATCTTTAACAGATACTAGTAACAGGTATTTGTAACAGATACAAGTGGGAATCGGTCTCACGACTCTTGGAACCGTAGGTAGTGAACCTGGGTCACCAACCACCGTTCCACCGAACCAGTCAAAGTCGAGTTGATACATACTTTAAACGTGTTATGAAACATGTTTCTCTCTCCAAATTCCAGGCTTTCCGATGGTGTGAGAACCCGGGCGATATTCACGTATCGACCACTCCGGTCTACTCCTTAGTGCAGAGCACTGCCAGCCTGCTCGGCTGGGCGCTGTCCGTCACGCCCGCCGTCGCTGAGTAAGTACACAGACTAGTGCTCATAGTGCGCAAACATAAGTGCACTCAGTGCACTTTTGTGCACAGACATAGGTGCACTTAGTGCACTTTATTGCGCAGATATAAGTGCACTCAGTGTACTTTTGTGCACTTAGTTCCAGAAATAGTAACACGTAGTGTGTATTTGTGCTCAAACATAAGTGAGCTTAGTGCACTTTAGTGCGCAGACTTAGAAAACGTTATTGCGCAACCATTGACTGCTTGTTAGTATGCTAATATAGCTACATTAAGGGCGTTTTAGCACGCAGTGTGGCACCATTAGTGCACTTAGTGGCAGTTGGTGTGCTATCATGGGTGCACTTTATGACACCCAACCTAGGGACTATGACTAGGCGTTCCGCTGGCACTTTATCTTATCTATAACGGTGGTTCAAGTCCCCGTTCAGGCAGGGTCATGAATGTGAATTTATTCACACCTTAAATCTACACTAATATTATAAAGAGGAAAACTTTGTTTGTTTGGTTGTAATGAATAGGCTCAAAAACTACTGGACCGTTTTTAAAAATGATTTCACTATGAGAAAGCTACATTATCCACGAGTAACATAGGCAAAATTTTATTTTGGAAAGAATTAGGGTTCCTTAAAATATTTGGGTTTTTCGGACACAAAGTGTAAAAAATCAACCAGACAAGTTACTTATTTTGCGTACGCTGCCTAAACTATAAAAGATAGAAGCATAAAATGTTCTAATTAATTGGAGATCTTATAAATATCTACAAAAAATTCCGCGACACACTATACCTATCTATGTCGAGTGAGGCACAACAAACATTTTTTTATTTAAAAATCTTAATTTTTTTTTGGACTACATTTAAACGCATTTATTTTACTCATGCTATTTATCCTTATCAAAATAAATTATCACTAAGTACAGTTTATGTAGATAATATTTGGTATTTAAAAGATTAAAATTGGACGTTTGGTTTTGAAGTTATGGCGAAATTAAAATATTACTATTTCTGCGTTGCGAAGTGGGCGTCACCAAGGCGGGGGTGCGAGTGCGGGAGGGGAGTTTAGATCTATGGGTAAAGTACCCGCGCGGCTCAATATTATAAAGAGGATTTTTTGTTTGTTTGTTTGTTTCGAATAGGCTCCGAAACAACTGTACCGATTTGAAAAAATCTTTCACTGTTGGAAAACTACACTATCCCTGAGTGTCATAGGCTTTTTTTAGATTAAAAAAAATAGATTTCTCTTACGGGGTTAAAATATATTACATAGAGATAGAGATATCCCCGAAGCGAAGCGAGGGCGGGTCGCTAGTTTACAATATAAAACGAATCAAGTAAATAACAATTGCTATTTTTTGTCACAGGTTCCGTCACTACACGAAGAACAGGTCGCTAATAATATCGTCATTGGCCGTCGCTCTAATGTTCTACGGGACTCAGTATCTACAGGACCACATTAGCAAGAACAGTGCTTGGTGGTACTACACCATGCAATTCGTTTTGGCTGCGATAAAGCCTTTCTTATACCTAAGACTAGTACCTACAATATCCATGTGGCCTTATTCTAGCGCCACTGTCTCTACTAAGCATAAAAAAGAGTAAAATACCTTATTGAAATAACAGGTGATAAATACTAGTGACAAATATCACGTGACAAATACTAGGTATAATTTTATTAGTTGAATATTACAAGTCGAATATTGTGATAACATTTGTGTTAATTCTGTTTATTTATTACTGCTGTTATAAATACCTGTGAAATAGTGATACTACTTACCCAATGAAAATGTATAAAGTACCTTGGTATAAGATACTTTCAAAGAATATAAATGTTCGGGTTAAAAAGTACCTGATATTAATACTAGTGATCGAAAAGAGTATTTGTTAACTTACTAACTCATTCAATTCTACTTTTTATTAAGTATTTTTATTTCAGTGATGTTATATTTATTCAATGCTATACTTTTCAACCGACTTCAAAAGAAGGAGGAGGTTCTCAATTCGACCCGTATGTTTTTTTTAAACGTTGTTTTTTTAATATAGCACAAAATTAATTTGAGTAATATAATAAAAATACATTTGAAGTGATTTTAAATAATAATTCTAGGCACTTGATTTTGTGTCTTTTGAATTATAAAGATTAATTTATAAAATAAACTAAAAAAATAATAGACATCTATGAATATAAACATTATGACGTTTATGTTACTTGTTTTTACAATATTATACTTTTATGAGCAAATTATATTCTACTGTTAAATCTCTTGTATCAAAAATATTCATGTGAATTTTATATAAATAAAAAAAACCTTTTTACTTACCTTTGACACTTTTGACTAACCAGATTAAATAAAAATGTTGATATTATTCTAGCAATGGACAGATATTGTAATTCTCCTTCTTCTTATCGTATGGTTGATGAACACCCTGGTGTCAGAGTTTTTAAACCGCCGGTAGGCCTCTGACATGGCTTCACACACCGTTGGAAAAATTCTCAGGTGTGCTGGTTTCCTTCACCGTTAAAGCGTCGAATGTTGGTACATATGAATTTCAAATTTGAAAAACATTAGTACCTCGCGGGGTTTGAACTTGCGACCTCTCGCATGGCAAGCAACGACCTTAACCACTCGGCCATCGACGCTTTTATATATTGTAATTTTAAATGTTTTATTTAGGGTTTTTGGTGGTGTTTTAATTTATGACGTAACAATTGAATAACTTTGACAATGTTTGAAATAATAATTTACATATAAATTGACATTTCAACCATAAGTGTTTGTTTTACCAAAAAATGTGAAACTAATTGAATATAAAAATCGTATTACATGAAAAAAAATGGAGTTTGTAGTAGAAATTAAAAAAAAAGTGAATAGAAATTTCGTGGATTAAACAGGCTACAATCTCGAATTCTCAATGTGTGTTACTATCAATCGTGATATTTTTTTTTGTTATATTGATTATATTACCAAACATATTTTTTCAACATCCTGTGATATAACCGTGTTTATTTTTTACTAATATTGCTTTATATTTGTATTTGAAATACAAACAGTTTTACCGTAGCACTAAATACATGTGAGTTTAAGAAGTAATTATTAAAACACATTGTTCTGCTTTATGGTATTTGCTTTCTGGGTATATTAAAAAAAATGAAAAATAATTGTCTCTATAGTCGAGGCTGTAAGGGTTAGATCCCTTTGCCTGATGGGATAAAATGGATAAAAAAAATCACTATGGTCAGCAAAAACGGGTTTTTATTATTTGTGATATCATGTTATTTAATATCTAATTAGATTTCTATATGATATGTTTTACTAAGTTTGTTAAAGCATTCTATACTTACTATGTTTTGGTTTTTCCGCAACAATTTATTGGATAATTTATTTCATATGCATACTTTAATTTGGAAATGAATAAAAATCATGGGTCAACAAAACATTTTTTTATTTATTGCACGTACAAAACATTTGTCAATAGATACTTGATGAAAAAATAAATAGGACGATTCACATAATATTTCTGCACGCCAAATATTTTTAGTGCAGACCAGAAGAAGTTCAAAAAATCATTGCGTATGAAGTCATGTGAAATGGTCGAACATTTCGAGAAAATACTCTCTGCTTTTTTTCAATGAGCTACCTTTTTTGAACGAGATCCCGTTTCTCGAAACTTCTGTGTCACTATAAACTCTTTTCGTAAAAAATATGCTTTTTAGAAAATCCTTCGGTTTTCTCTTTATGGTTAATGGCGCTGTCATTTTTGACGTAGCGGTTTTCCCGCCCATTTTTACTTTTTTTATGCTCAAAATTCCAATTCGCACGTTGGAATCGTATTTCGTGTCTCCCGAAAATACAGTGCTGGATTTCCGAGGTATTTTCGTCTTGTGTTTCTCAGATATTTTTGACTTAGATCTGCTTGGTGAAACATCTGGTTTTATTTCTTTTTTCTTGATATTAGGCTCGGGAGGAGTATTTTTCTTTGCGTTCAATTCGTTTTTTGTTACTTTAAGAATGGTAGCGGTGGGTTGTTTGACGATTTTCGACTGCTTTTTCAATGGAGTTATGCGGTCTAACGGAAAACAACACATCACTTTTGTACAGATCATTACACGATATACAAAACTCTTGAGAATTTTGACGATGACCGCATTTTCATTAGACATTTTTCTATAATTTTGTTCAAATGTATTGTTGTTTGAACTTTGACATTTTGATTTATTTTGACAGCGGCTAAGAAAGTTTACATTTTGATTTTTACGATTTAATTTTTGAAAGGATTTACGTGTCTGTGGTCTTATTTCTAATAATAGTTTTTAGTCAGTTTATTTATTTCAACAACCAACAAGAACATACACCTTAAAAGTAAAATTACGTAACATTCGGTTCACAAGACATGGTGCTGTTTGCCACGAAAAGCACAAACTGAGATAGTTGGGAGAAGAAGGCATGCTTTATCTTAAATACATGAAATTAGATTATTCAACATTAATACTAGGTATATAAAACATTAATACAATATTAACATCGGTGTTTGCTCCTTGCCTGGGTTATTATTAAATATATTTAAGTATATTTGTGTATCCACTGTTGATTCTGATATCTGTAACACAAGTGCTTAAGCTACTTACCACGGAATCAGATCAATGTATGTGAAGTTGTGTAATATTTATTATTTATTAACAGTTAAGACCATGAGAAGATAATTATGTACATAATGTGTCTTTAGACTCTATTTCATGGTGAACATTTCTAAGCTCTTGAGAGATACGTACCTACGTGTATTACATACATTAACATATAGACGCACATAATTAATATCATAGTACAGATAATTATTCTTTGTTGAACTAATTCGATGTGTGTTTTTAATTCACTCATACCTACAAGTAGGTAGGTAACCAAAATCGGTCAAGTTGAACATGTTTAAAGTTTTGAAAGGTTCTATATATAGGAAAGGTATATTAAACGTTTGCATACAAAATTAGTAAAATTAGTAACTGCCTCGTTGGTCTATTGGTAGCAAGCGCTGCGTTAGGACCGAGAGGTCCCCGGTTCGAATCCGGGGTCGGGCAAAATTTGTGTGAGTTTTTCTGTAATGAAATTACTCAGCCCGGAGTTAGGAAGTTGGCGGTTGAACGCCCGTGCCTCGGAAAGCACGTTAAGCCGGAGGTCCTGCGCCCGATCTCTCATCGGTCATGTCGGATTGCCGTCTCACCGAATTATGAGAGTAAGGGAATAGAGAGTGCACTTGTGTTTGCGCGCACACTTGTGCACTATAATATGTCCTGCGCACTTGGCTGATCTCAATTGAGATCGGCCGCCATGGCTGAAATCGGTCGGACGCCTTTATTTTATTACAAAATTAGTCGATATTAGTTTTCGTCCCTATCGATCCATCTAATTACTATTGAAGTAACATATCTATAGTTTATAATTTTAAACTGTCATGGTTACACACGCTAGAAAACTGAAAATGTCCGGGATATTTACCATGATCAGTTCACCCGTGATCATTGCGCTTGGAACAGTGCCGAAATATCGGGAGCTCATTAAAACAAAACAACATGATGACTATCCGGGACATTTTCAGTTATCTAATGTATATCTATTAGTTTACTATCGGCTTAAAGTGTAAACCTGCCAAATCCATTTTTCACTTTAATACGTTATTTATACACAAATGTGTGAAAAAAAAATACACAATCTAATTGTCTCTCCTAAAAAGTACCTAATATGGAGTTAGGAGGTTTACACTCTAAGCCGATAGTAAACTATAGATATACATTAGAGAACTGAAACTGTCCCGGATATTCACCATGAACGACATATCATTGGTATCACATTTATCAAATCTTATCTCTTTCAAAGTCACCCGGCATATTTACCCGTGACATTTACGCAACGTTTTTTGGAACAAAGCAATCAATAGGCGTTTATCGTTTCCATATTTATTTGAAGAGCCTTAGTTTGGACTAAATTGATAGATATAGGGTTAATCAAAACTGGCTGAGTGAAGTTAGGCATTGGCGTATGGGTTTGCTTGTTTCGAAAAAATATAACGTCATAAAAAGGGGGATTAGAACTTAAGACATCATAAAAAAAAATATTGTAAATAGTTACCTAGATAGGCTAGATATCACTTAATTTACTACTATATAATATTATAATAGCTAATGGATTGGTCTTAGATGAATGTAAGTGGAAAAGTACAAAAAATTTAGTAAATAAATTAGTCGTTATATCCATTATAAAAATCTAAATAATATTTTAAATTTGAAAAAAAAAAACTTATTTTACAGATTAAACTGGCGCGTTGTACTGGCTAAACAAGAGTCTAGCCCGTGACCACGAGCGCTGTAAAGAACTCGAAACGTCGGTTCTCTACATAATATGTTTGTAATAACAATACACGCGAGTTTAATAATTACGCGTTTTTCCTATTCTAATAATTACGCGGTGAGTATTACCCTTTACATCACTATGAAAACGTATCGCCGTAAACGCCTTTTTGTTATATTTTCACAAGGCGTTTTTTTTGTTTTTTTGCTCTCCTGAAAAGTTGCGTTATGGTGGTTACGCCATTTGAGATTTATGGTATCGAATCTTTCAATCTAGCGACTTTGTACTAAGCACAAGTGCTTGTATCACAGCTTTTATATAAAAAAAAGAAAACCATCGGTTTAAGAAGTTGTTATAAAATTAATCCCTATTTACTCAAAGGAATCATAGTCATCATGAATCTTCAAGCTTTTGTAGATCTTCGAAAGTTATACTACGGACAGACAAGCTTTTTTACATAGCTACATTTTACTTACCTATCAAGTTCAAACAATAGCGTTTTTATTGACACTGATAAGATCTCAAATTGTTAGATATGAGTCGATAGAAAGCCATTCAATATTTGATATTGAGTGAGCTTTTCTCAGTCGATTTTCGTAACGTATTTTTTTATGTGGGAAGTTATTAGAAACAGTTGTTAACGTTTTAGACTTAGAAAATCATAGATAAAAACGAAAAACATAAATAAAAGATAACAGGTGCAAAATTGTATTCTCGCCTTATGTTATTTTATTAAAAAAAAAATTAAGTTTTAGCCAAACAACTTCCATAAAATGTATGAAGATGGCCCGAGGTTATAAAATGTACTATAAAACTACAAAAGAACAGGATCCTCGGTAAATGCCAGACTCATATTCAAAATACCTTCGTAAAAGGGTTAATCTCTTTATAAATTGTTGTTGCCCTGCAATTTTTACACCTTTTTACTTTTATGACGTGTGAAATTGTTTCCTCATTATTGAGGTTATACCAGTTTAGGGCATAACAACACTACTAAGTGAGTGTTGAATCGGTTCTTAACAAATTTTTTTAAACATTGTGTATCAAAATAAAATAACGTTCGGGTAAAATAAATTTTAATTTTTTTTTGGAGTGTTGTTAAAAACGACCAATGATTCGGTTCAAATTCGAATATTCAATGCACTATTTACTTGTTTAAGTATTCGGATTCGAATTCTGTCATGTGAAGTGGTATACCTACTCTGTACATTTGTTCTGAATAAAAAAAAAACTAAATTATAATATTATTGCCAACCGTATAGGTTTAAAAGGAAGTAGAGCATAGTTTCCGATTTTGTATCCGTTTTCTGACACGTTGTGAATTGGAGTTACTGCACCGGTTTGACTGTTAAATTCAAAGTTAACACGTAAACTAACTTAGATAATAGCAATAATGTTCAGTGATAGAGTCGTCGTGGGACCACAAAGATCATTTTCACACACCGATCTCCTTGAATACGTAAGTAGCTGTAAAAATCCATTTATTTTATAATACAAACGAGTTTTTTTATATGTTACCCAAACCATGCCTTGTTATAAAAGTCCTGTAGCTGTATTAAAGCAGACATAATTAGATAGGAAAAAACTCAATTTAAAAGTAAGATAAATATTCATCGAGGTTTTTTAAAGGCCTATACATATACTCGGATTTGTAATTCAAGATCAAAAAAACTACGACAGATACGTCACTGTCAAAAGTGGTACAGTTACTTATGTCACTCTCAAGTGATGATTTCAGGTTTCGACAACCTTTTCGTAATATAATTCTTTATTTTATTTAATGCCAACATCACTTATTGATAATTAAGACGTATAAAATAATAATTTCTAAAAGTAAAAGGGTTCATACTATATCTAATAATTAAATGCATTATATAGATATAAATTATACGTTCTCAAAATTGTATTGAGCCCGACTATTACTTACGTATTATAACTTCTAGTAAAAAACTTATAAATAACTCATGTCTAACTAATTTTAAGAAGACATAATTTTGAGCAATAGTGGAAGAGTCGGGAAGATAAAAAAATGTTTTCTTTGTTACGGATTTCAACAACAAAAACTTAACACAAAACATAAACTTAAAACAAAACAAAATCATCACTGAGCAAAAACATTCGAACACTCGGAACAGTTACGCACTATTTCCCGAATAGTTATGATGTGTAATATATTAATTGCGTCCGAGTATGTTCTTAACTTAGCTTGTAGTTTAGTGCACCAAATGTTATGAATCCCTGAAGTGTTACAAGTACAATACTATGTTTGTTACCAAAAATTACCGATATTTAAGTTTTTATTAAGTCGTCTTGCATTTATGGAAATATAAATAACTGGAATTACTGATGAAAATCAAAGGATTAATATTACCAACAAATTTGTTATATATGGTTGTTTTTTGCAAAAAACTTAATTTACTATTGTAAAAATATTTTATTGCAGTGGCAACCTTGTAGTAGATTTTTTGATCTTGAATTACAAATCCGAGTATAACTTTAGGAACGTTCCTAAAAGCTTTAATTTAAGCCAAATACATCCCACCTTCTGAGTTGGTCGAAGTCGCTTAGACAAAGTAACAATATGTAAAAAGGATAGCAAAGTTCGAAAAGAACCTGTAACATGTAAATGTGACACGCAATAAATAATTTGATTTGATTTGATTAGAATAAAATATATCGGATTGGTATTAGATTGACCACGTCGTGATTTATCGCGTCTAATGTCAATCCCATACTTTTCATTCTTTTCGAAGTTATCTTTTTGAAATTGTTACTTTACGGCACCTGATCACCTTAGCTTAGGGTAGGCCCATGCCCCAGCAGTAGGGACGTATATGGGCTGTTGATTCCCCCTAACTCCATCAGGTAAAGATATTCCTAAGAGAGTCCAGGCAGCAGGAAGATCTACCGCAGAACAACAACTACAGCTGGCTGCTGACTTTGCAGCACTCCGAAAACCATTTCAAAGGCCCAAAAATACTTGAAGTATTATGTTATTAATATAAGGCGTAAAAAATTTGTTAGGAATATCTCTGTTTAATTGAATAGAATATAAGGCGTCCGACCGATTTCAGCAAGGGCGGCCGATCTCAATTGAGATCAGCCAAGTACGCAGGACATATTATAGTGCACAAGTGTGCGCGCAAACACAAGTGCACTCTCTATTCCCTTACTCTCATAATTCGGTGAGAAGGCAATCCGACATGACCGATGAGAGATCGGGCGCAGGACCACCGGCTTCACGTGCTTTCCTAGGCACGGGCGTTCAACCGCCAACTTCCTAACTCCGGGCTGAGTACTTTCATTACAGAAAAACTCACACAAATTTTGCCCGACCTCGGATTCGAACCGGGGACCTCTCGGTCCTAACGCAGCGCTTGCTACAAATAGACCAACGAGGCAGTTATGTTATTACACCTATTATGGTATGGCCTTAATTTAGCCGCAGCAGCTTTCTTTTTTATTTTTGTGCGTCCGAGTCTTCTCCTACGGAGTGGGGGAGCGGAGGGATCGTTCACCCGCTCTCGTTCTGCCGCCTCCTTTTGTGTCATGGCTGACTCACAGAAGGAGGAAGCCGCCGACCACACCTCACCATCCTCGACCAGTCGCTTCCGTCCCTCGTTTAACCTGGTTAACCCTTTTTTTTTTTATAACCCGGCGAAATGCGTTGCGCACCTTCACCCAGAGAGGGGGTTCTCTCCGGGTGGTGTGTCGGACTCCCCCCCAGCGACTGGCGAAGAGATGGTAAATGCCAGCCGCGACTCCTGGGCGGACTGCAATGCCCAGGGGGTATACCGACTAAAACACCGGGGTGTACCTCGTCGCCTATTGGCGGTGTCGTGGTACCTGGCATAGCCTCCACTCACAACACCGCACCTGGTTAACCCTCGTAGGTGGAGATGCTCCTAAGAGAATCGAGGCAGCGTGAGGACATGGCTCCAGGGAACAACTACAGTTGGCTGCGTGCCCGCGGCACCACTCCGGCCTCAACAGACTTGGACCAGTTCAAACCTATAGTGCAGAAGGTAAGGGGGAATTGAGGGGGAGTTTTTAGAGGAAAAGAAGGAGTTTCATGGGGTAGATTTTGGTGTGGGGTAAATAAGGGATTTTGTAGGGTAAAGTAGGTGCTAGAAAATGTAATGTGTCCGGGATTTTCACCATGTTTCCTTATATTATGAAGTTCCTGATATTTCAGCATTGTTGCAAGCGCTGTGATCACAGGTCAACTAAGTAACCATGTTAGTTTAAAGTTAAACAAAGTAGTTACTGGCAGAGAGTACAATATGAATGAGAGTTGAGCTGAGGGTGAATTTTATGTGGAGAAAATAAATAAATATCTGGGACATTTCCACGCACGGTCATCGGACCCCAAACTAAGCAGAGCTTGTACTATGGGCGTCTGAGACTGATATAAATACATATATAATTTTAAATACATACTTAAATACATAATCACCCCCAGACACGGAACAAACACCGATGTTCATCACACAAATATTTGTCCCGAGTGGGAATCGAACCCACGACTCTTGGAACCGCCAGCCAGGGTTACTAACCACTGTTCCACCGAGTAAGTCAAAGTCTAGAAAAGGAGAGTTTTAAAGGTAAAGATGTCTGATCGGCTTGCCTGGCGACCGGTCTTAATGGAGATCCAAATGTATAAAATAAAAGGAGAAACTGTCTGACTAGCACATAGTCACATATCAACACACAAAAATTAGTATTTATGGGTCATTATTAAAAATACACGCGATATTAGGAGTAGCAAATTACATAGCTACTTACTGCCCGACGTTTCGACTGGGTTACACCAATCGTGGTCGCGAGCGACCTAATATCGCGTGTAGACCCATCAAGACTAATTTTTGTGTAATGGAACGCGAAAGTCTAAATTCTTATATCAACACACAGCCTAAACCGCTGAACATAGGCACTTGAAATTTTTAAGGGACGTAGCTTAGGTACTGTAGAAATGCATTAAGAAATTCCTTTGGGAACGGGAATTAGCGGGTCTGGGCCCTTATAAAGTATTAATGTTGAATATAATCATAACGTCACAAGTGATTGTTTATTAAAATTACCTTTAACCACTGGCTCGGTGGAACAGTGGTTAGTGAGCCAGGTTCACTACCAACGGTTCCGAGAGTCGTGGGCTCGATTCCCAATCGGGACGAATATTTGTGTGACGGATATGGGTGTTTTGTTCCGTGTCTGGGTGTGTTATTAGAAATAGAATAGAATAGAAAAAGAATTTATTGGTCACATATACTCATATTACAAGAAAAAATAAATTTAACATAAAATAATAATAATTAACACAACATAATATATAAAACGAATATTTCACATCAGTTAAATATATTTAAGTATATTTGTGTATCCACTGTTGATTCTGATATCTGTAACACAATTGCTTAAGCTACTTACCACGGATTCGGATCAATGTATGTGATGTTCTGAAATATTAATTTATTATTTATATTTATAACCTTTCTGGCTGAGAGGTTTGAAAGTAAATATTTCCACAGACAACCAAAAAAATGCAATAGAAAACTGAAACTGTCCGGGATATTTACGATGTTGTTATGTTTTAATGAGCTCCCGATATTTCGGCACTGTTGCAAGCGCCATGATTACGGGTGAACTGTAGGACTGCGAGAATGACGGTAGGTCTAAGGGCAGACATATCGGTCTACCCTCTTTCTCAGTCTTTTATTACTACCCTCGTTCACATTATTGTCACTCAGAATTCGATCCCGACACATACACTCACGGTCTCACTTCTTTTTTCCTCGAAAACGGACACATTTTTATTTTACATAAACGTATCACCGGATGCCATACTTTCGATAGTTGAAACCCGTCTTAAAAAAATGCTATTTGTAGTTTGGGCCACTCTGGTTCTGCTGGCCTTAATTCTTCAACAAATCTATACTAATATTATAAAGCTGAAGAGTTTGTTTGTTTGTTTGTTTGAACGCGCTAATCTCAGGAACTACTGGTTAGATTTGAAAAAATCTTTTTGTGTTATATAGACCATTTATCGAGGAAGGCTTTAGGCTATATAACATCACGCTGCGACCAATAGGAGCAAAGATACAATGGAAATGGAAGTCGCTGGCACAGCTAGTCTAGAAAATAAGAAAGATTAATTAAATTAATTACATTATTCACCCACAGATGTCTTCAGAGAGCTGCTCAGTCATAGCTGTCAAACTTGACACATTGACAGAAGATACCAAACCGCCACACGTCATTCTGACAGCGTTCAAGAAGCTTCTAGAAGAGCAGTACAGCATCCAAATGATTGAGAACAACTTGAAAGGTGCAAAAGGGAGGAAGTATAGCAAGAGCAGGCGGAATAGGGTGCATCCTGAATTGTTGCCGCCAGGAAGACAGGCTACTGTGTCTTTCATTTTAAATGAATTATAAAATGGCCTGAATATAGTAGTACTTATCTTTATTTTATTTAGTCACCTAGTGACCCGCCCTAGCTTCGTTTCGGGTATATATAAAAGGAGAAACTGACTCACTGACCGACTAACTGATTGACTGACTGACATATCAACGCACAGCCAAAACGGCTAAACGTCGATGGCCGAGTGGTTAAGGTCGTTGCTTGCCATGCGAGAGGTCGCCAGTTCAAACCCCGCCAGGTACCAATGTGTTTTTCAAATTTGAAATTCATATGTACCATTATTCGACGCTTTAACGGTGAAGGAAAACATCGTGAGGAAACCTGCACACCTAAGAAGAAATTCTTAGGTTGTGTAGTCGACCAACCCGCACTTGGCCAGCGTGGTCGACTAAGGCCTTATCGCCCTAGTTTAGGGTAGGCTCGTGCCCCAGCAGTGGGGACGTATATGGGCTGGATGATGATGATGTAGCTTAGGTACCGTAGAGGTGCACTAAGAATGCGATTCCTGAAATTCTCACGGGATCGGGAATTAGCGGTAAAATCCTTTTGTATGAACAATCTTAATCGCTTAAGTTAGACGCTTGAAATTTGGCAAATTAACTTAAAACTTAGTTATCAAGTTTTGTATGAAAAAATCTAAACCGCGTAAGTTAAATGATTAAGGCATGCAGGTTTCTTAATTAACATTGAAAAAATGAAGTTTACTTGCAACGCGATATTGCGTAATTCCCACGGGAACGGGAGTAATTGAGAAAAAACTGTTGTATGTAAAATCCTGTAGTCGAAATAATTCGCGGACACAGCTTGGTATACATTAAAACCTTTCTCTTGAATCCCTCTATTTATTAAAAAAAACGCATAAAAATCTGTTGCGTAGTTTTAAAGATAAAGCATACATACAAACATACAGATAGACAGACGCGGGCGAAGCGACTTTGCTTTATACTATGTAGTAATGTGTGGCAAGGTTTGCTTTAACTGTACCTAGAACTCCCGTAGCGCTACCATGAGTTAGCTATCGAAAACATACGTACGTAAAAATCCTATCGAATTGTTTTTCATACTACCAATTTTAGTTTTTAACGTTACCGCTAGGGGCGCTGTACAAGTTTTTCATAGACATATTTACATAGGCGATATCGAGTCTGTCACTTTTAAATATATGGTAGCGCTACTGGTCCCTTAGACAAAGTAATAATATCGAAACGATAATAAAGTTCGAAAATAATAAAATGTATGGGGTTGACATTAGACGCGATAAATCACGTGGTCAATCCCATACATTTTGTTCTTTTCGAACTTCGTTATCGTTTCGATATTGTTACTAAGTCTAACGCAACGTTAACGATACGATTACACAACGTTTACCGAAGGGCTAAGAATGTTCTTCGGAAGGCCAGCACATAGTTATTGACCAAAACCGCAATCCGCTTGGTCAATCGTTAGATATCGACGTATGTGGGGCGTAAAACCGTTTCGCACATATTATAATTACTGACGATATCCAGTGAAAAAGGTGTCTAGTAAATTAATAACTAGCTAATACGCGTCCCTTGGCAGTGTACATAAATAAATGATACGGATTCATAAATTACTTATTAAAATTGATAATTTGATGAAAGATATATTTATAATGATACGGATTTCAGCATTTCGCCGGGAAATCGTTATTTGTAAGAGTGCTTTGACGGCTCGGTGGCTCAGTGGATAGTGCCTGTCTCATACGCCAAGGAGTTCGATTCCCACTCGGAACAAAAAATGTGTTAGGAATATCTCTGTTTAATTGAATAGAATATAAGGCGTCCGACCGACTTCAGCCATGGCGGCCGATCTCAATTGAGATCAGCCAAGTGCGCAGGACATATTACAGTGCACAAGTGTGCGCGCAAACACAAGTGCACTCTCTATTTCCTTAATCTCATAATTCGGTGAGACGGCAATCTGACATGACCGATGAGAAATCGGGCGCAGGGCTACTGGCTTGACGTGCTCTCCGAGGCACGGGCGTTCAACCGCCAACTCCCTAACTCCATTACAGAAAAAAATTGCCCGACCCCGGACTCGAACCGGGGATCTCTCAGTCCTTACGCAGCGCTTGCTACCAATTGACCAACGAGGCAGTTGAATAGAATATAATGTAGTAGAATAGAATAGAGTTATCGTTTCTTTAGGACAGACATCTGACAAATATTTATATGTATATTTGTGTGTGGTATACACATCCTTTCAGATAACGGTAACACAAGCGCTTAAGCTACATACCACGGGATCAAATCTATGTAATGTCGTCATCACACCAATAAAGTCGCTTACCACTACTCACCCTATGTATGCTTCAATCTTAAGACTTTGCAATGGATTTGAATGTTTTATTTTTATAGATAGATGGGCCAAAATCGTCACTCACTGGGTGCCTGAAGACGGTTTTTGCCGAAGAGGAAGGCCCTCACGCACAGCCTTTACGGCTATGTTTAGCCGTTAAGGCTGTGCGTTGATATGTCAGTCTGTTAGTCAGTCAGTAAGTAAGTCAGTTTCTCCTTTTACATATCGCTACCTTAAATCTCAAAGGGCGTAACCACCAAGTAAAGTGGGCTAAGCCTTTTACGACCTGTTTACCTTATAAAAAGTGTTTAAATCTATAAAAAACATTGGGTCGTAATAACCATTTTTTTGCGAATTTCGAGATTTTAAATATACAGTTCGATAGAGAGAAAAAAACTGAATGAAACTGCATCAAAAAGTCATTTTGACCAAAAGGCGGTTACGCCATTTGAGATTTAAGGTATCGATATTTAGATATACATAATACACTTCAAAACACGGATCAAACACCGACACACAAATATTTGTCCCGGGTCGGAAAGGAACCCACGATTTTTGGAACCGTAGATAGTTACGATGGGTCACTAACCACTGTTCCACCGAGCCAGTCAATTTGTTGATATAATATCTTAAGGCTTATCATCTTGGATGCCGCTGACCACACAACGCATACTTAAAGGTAGGTTAATTTAATACAAGCCTATAAATCTTAACAAAACCTCGTTAACATTTCAATAGTTGATTGACCTCTGCGAATACTTTCAATAATTTCACAAAAAAAAGTTCACGTCCCTAAAAGGTATGACGATACAAAAAATACTTTACACGAACCGACAATCCGACCAATTGAACACATTCATACGATTCCATTTTAATTAAGTGATGAATAAGACGAAAAAGGGCCTCTTTAAAAGTCAACTGCCCTAATAGGGAAGTAGCGAAAATCAACCTTAATGTATCGAGATAAGGTCCACCGTTTGGTCCTTTTGATAAGCGCATAAATTCGATTATTTTCTGCGTATTGAATATCGGGTTTGCGTGAAATGGATCGTGTAGTTGGAAACATTTTTTATTGGATGGTTGGTGCTGGTGGGAACCAAGATTGAACATTTGTAAAGCTGATTTTTTGTAACAATTGTCTAATTTAACGCAAAAAAAAGCGTCGATGGCCAAGTGATTAAGGTCGTTGCTTGCCATGCGAAAAGGTAGCCAGTTCATACCCCGCCAGGTACCAAAATGTTTTTCAAATTTGAAATTCATATTGTATATAGCATTCAACGCTTTAACGGTGAAGGAAAACATCGTGAGGAAACCAGCACACCTGAGAGATTTTTCAACAGTGTGTGAAGCCATGTCAGAGGCCTACGGGCGGCTTAAACTCTGACACCAGGTTGTTCATCAACCACACGATAAGAGGAAGATGAAGAATTTAACGCACAGAATAGTTGCTGGCTCGATCGAGAATTTGATAATGCGCCAAGAGTTATGGAGTTGTGGGTTCGATTCCCAGATGGGACAAATATTTGAACATAGGTGTTCCGTTCTGTGTAAACCACTTTTGTTTCCAATATAATCAGTAAACGTTTATTCAGACAGTTTAGAATGTTAGTTACTTATGAGATTTACCCTTAAAAAACGAATCTGCTGTATAAAAAACTGTTATTTATTTGAATTTATATTCCCTCCCCCATCCCAGACATCCACAGATAAAAAGAGCTTGGTTCCTTTCAGCATAGTGCGTTGATAACAAGCAGACTGCCCGATATCCATAACTGATATCCGAGCCAAGGCCAAGGCGGTATCTTAAGGATTCCTTTGCCGGACTCTTTAAAAAAAACCACCTGACATTTCCCGCCAAAACGCCATCTTGCTTTTCCATTTTTACTTTTTATTCAATTGTATACGGCCTACGGCGTCTTTAGCCGAGTATTTATGCGATATTAACCTGTCAATGTTTGTTTATTTAAATACTCATTTTTTATTAACCCTTTGGTAGTCGTTATAAAGTATTTATTATTCACAATGGCCGTGTCAATACAGTAAATCATTATAATAAATATGGCTGTTATGGGTTTAAGTTTGTTACCAGTTTATTTACGAGGTCTTATTCGATATTTTGTTGCAATACTCGCAGCAAAATTATCGTCTGGTTTAACTTGTACGAGTAAACTATTAAAGACATTTATAAATATTTAACTTTCAAAAGAACGTAACTGATAGAAAAACACGATTATATTTGTACCAAATAAACAATTATTGTATTCATAAAAATATTTGTCACATTTTAGAGATTTTTTTATAGGCAAACCCATTAATTAGTGCTGATTGGATACAACCTCATCATTATCAGCCTGTCCCAGTTCATTGCCGGACATGGACCCCCCCCCCCCCATATGATCAGTACTATTGTATTTTTTCGGCCACTTGTTTTCAACTCCAACCAGCAGTCCTGCGAAGATCGTCCGTCGCTCTACCTGGCCTAAGGCGACCCACACTGCGTTTGCCTAGACGCGGTATCCACTCCAAAACCATACATTCTGCCTAAGATGTGTATATGTGAATATGGAAAATTAAAAATTAAAATTATTCTAAGTTGTATGTACAAATCTTGACCTGAGACGTGATTAAACCAAGTATCAAACCTAAGAAAACCTACGTTAAAGCAGGCGAAGACATTACATCGAGCGCGTTGATGTCTTTTCTATGCAAGTCACTGTATCGCCATTTCTTAATAGTTTTTTTTATTATTATTTTGGCCATGTTCTAATAGTTTAGTTTAATTTATTTTATTGGTTTTATGACATCGAAAATTTTAAGTTCAAAATTTTCCAGAGTTAAGTGACTAGTGATTTGTTTCGACAGACCTTTCGAGGCTTTTTGACCCTTTTTGAATTAAAAAGTTGTGAGATCCATGTAATACAAAGTCGGTTATGAATTGACGCAACCATAGAACAACTGAGATGCGAGACTTGGTTTTTTTGACAAGTATTGTTTTTGATGGGATCTAATTCCTTTTTGTATTTTGTAGACAGTCTACTTTTTTCCTTTTCGGTTTGCTCGATTTGGCAGGGGCACTACCGTGTGCCTATGTTTATATGGGATTATAAAGTTATTTAAGCAGTTATGTATCTTGAAAACTGGACCAAAATTTTTAAAAATTTTACTCGACTTGGAGGGGCACTACCGTGCACCTTTATATTTATATGGTACTACAAAGTTATTTAAGTAAGTAGTCAAAATTTAGAAAACTGGACTTAAATTGAGAAAAATTGCTAGACTTAGCGGTTGCACTACCGTGCCCACAAATATTATAGTTTTTCCTTGATTCGTACACCAAACACTACAGTCCTATATTCCAAATTTGAAGCTTCTAGGCCTGCTAGAAGTGCCTTAACATTTTGATGATCGGTGAGTCAGTCGGTCAGTCAGTAAGTGACAAAATTTAGAAATTTGACCCGTTATAATTCTTAAACTACTGATTTAAATTTAATGAAATTCAAAATACACCGTGTGTTTACAATGCCTGCATGATTACTGAAAATTCAGTCTTTTAGTTTTATCCACAACGAAGTTACAGGGGGTCGAAAATGGCTTGAATTGTTTCGAGAAAAGGATGCACGGCCGTGCCGCTTTTTTGCTCGACTTGGCGGGGGCACTGCCGTGCCCCCAGATTTGTGCACATTTTTTTATTCTAAACAATAAATACTTGCATGGAGCTTTTTCAATCGTCAATTTCATTCGGCAAGCAGTACCTGATTACGTCACATCACTTAAAAGAAAACGATAGCGCTGGTCGCTCTTTCGAGTTGGATGATTACTTTTAAAAACATATATTTTATAAAAATACCTACCATGGTTCCTCGAGCTACTATCGACTCAGTCCAAATCATCCGAGGCGATTGTATCCTTCCTCCCCTTTTCCTTCCCCCGTCGTAATATCCTTGCTACTCGTGGGAACGCAATGACCTTGTTAAAACAATGCACAAGGCAGAATGGCCGCGACGTGGTCCACAACCCGTCACGTCACGTTTCCCACAGAGGTGAAAAGTGGATCGCTGGAAGTGATCTCTGCCTAGCCCTCTGGGAAAAAGGCGTGATTTTATGTATGTATGTACCTACCATGGTTTGATAGTACTACTTCTTCTTATCGTATGGTTGATGAACAACCTGGTGTCAGAGTTTTTTAAACCGCCCGTAGGGCTCTGACATGGCTTCACACACTGTTGAAAAATTTCTCAGGTGTGCTGGTTTCCTCACGATTTTTTCCTTCACCGTTAAAGCGTCGAATGATGGTACATATGAATTTCAAATTTAAGATAGTACTACTAAAGGTAAATCATTCTGCTACGGGAAAATAACCATTAAAAAGTATAGTGAATGTCATTGAAGAGAAATACCGAGTACTTACAATATAGGATAATTAAACATGACAAATTATAAATTAAATTAGTGCTCTCGACCACAAACTGCAGATTAATATGAAGGCGCACGGTAAAGGTCGGGCCAAGTATGGGGAAATAATTCGTTATGACATTTCACTGAGGAAAAATATACCGTTGATGATTTAATTGAAATGTAAAGTGAAGTAGGGAAATTAAAAATGAACGCTATATTATATTGTGTTGTTTGCGTATAATTTTCTCTGTAGATAAGTATATTATTTTATATTCAACTTAAAGTCACCAACTTATTGTACTATACTATGTCTAATCTAAATCACGTAAGTTAGATCATTGAAATTTGGCGTGCAGGTAGCCTAATGAACGTAAAGCTTACTTTTAACGCGATATTGCAAAATTCCCACAGGAACAGGAGTTATTGAGAAAAAACTTTTGTATGTAAAATCCCGTAGTCCACACGAACGAAGTCGCGGGCACAGATAGTGTTTGAATAAAAACATGTTAAACATTAGCGTAGAATTTATTTAAGCGTAATAACTAACACTGCGAAGCGTCGATGTCCGAGTGGTTAAGGTCGTTGCTTGCCATGCGAGAGGTCGCCAGTTCAAACCCCGCCAGGTACCAATGTGTTTTTCAAATTTGAAATTCATATGTACCATCATTCTACGCTTTAACGGTGAAGGAAAACATCGTGAGGAAACCTGCACACCTGAGAAGAAATTCTAAGGTTGTGTAGTCGACAAATCCGCACTTGGCCAGCCTGGTCGACGGTAGGCAGTGCCCGTGCAGTGGGGACGTATATGGGCTAATGATGATGATGATGAACTAACACTGAGGCATTTGGTAGAGCGATCAATATTTTGTGTTTTTTCTGGTCCGGGTCTGTATGTGTATTGATTGACTATCTCAGTAGAATAGTGGTTAGTGAACCTGGCTTCTGGTTCAAGAGACGTGCTTTCGATTCCCACTCGGGACAATTCATTGATGTTTGTTCCGTGTCTGTGTGTTATATCGAATATATCCATCAGAAACAACAACTGAACTTACATGTTTAGAAGCAGTTAATATAAGCGATGGTGTGTGGTGTGATATTTATTTCACTATTTTGTCTGGTATTCGGAAAACAAGTACATATACAATGTAGCGTAGAAGGGGTGAAAGCCATCTGATCCCCCACAAGTCCGGTAATGATGACAAGGCTGCTCCAAGCCATCATCATAAGTCAGTTAGGGAAAAAAGCAGATAATTTATGTACTAATGGATGATGTTATTATATATTGTCTACTCGCTAAAATGGCATTCATTTTCATCCTTCATGGGTAATTTGTCTTCTTACCCTGATTATGCATTTTAGGTGAGTTTGTTTTAGGTACATTGTAAACCTTTAACCTTACTAATATAAAAAATAAAATGCACTTATATAAAAATTGTGTTTTTATTTACAATTGTATTTTACACATGTTTTTACAAAATGCAAGTTTTTGTTAAAATTACGTGCGTTTATGTACATAATTTCTACAAAAAGTTGTTATGGCAAAGAGTTGAGAAAACATTTGCTAAACATCCAGATAGTTTCGGCAAAAAGCTTTATTAAAAGCTTTTATTTTATTAACTTGTTTGAATTAAGACAAACAATTCAATTGCCAGGCCTTGGGAGGCTTTTAAAAAAGTAAGTGTCAAGTTGACATTGACGTAAAAAGAGTCGGGAAAAGTCTGGTTGATGAGCGAATGTTTTTTTTTCTAATTTGGTCCAAGGAAGCGCGAAGTTTTTTTAATTGTTCACCAGCAGTAGGGGTAGTTAGGGCACAGAGCCGCGGGGAAATCAGCCGGGTAGCGAGGAGCGGCATTGTGAGCAGGGCTGAAAGAAAAAAAAACAAAAATTAACACCTAATTTATCTGATGTTGTTTTCTTTGTACTAAATAGTCGTATGCAAGAGGCACTAGCGAAAGCATAGAGGCAGTTATTAGTGTCATCAGGTATGTGTCTTTTTACCCGAATACGCATGGAAGATTATTTAAAAAAATATATTTTTTCAAGAAATAACTAGCATGATTCGATGGTACTACTAAAGGTAAATCGTTCTGCTACGAGAAAACAACCACTATAATTTCACGGTATATCTGGAGCTGTCTTATATACCGTAAAATGATAGTGGTTGTTTTCCAAGCGGGCGACATCCGGTTGGGAAGAAATCGGGAAGAACTAGCTTGGCTTCAGATCGCCAATTCAGAAGACATATCTTAGAATATTGAAGAGTGGCGTCTTGTTCACTACGGGTCGTCGAGCCATTAGATCGATAGATTAAGGGCGCATTCAAACTATCCACGTAGCGAAGCACATTCCATAGTAATTAAAAGGAGCATCTGCGATTCTGGCATCCTGCGTCTATACAATAATATAAATAAACTTTATTACTCAAAATAGTGTGAGAATGTACCATCATTCTACGCTTTAACGGTGAAGGAAAACATCGTGAGGAAACCTGCACACCTAAGAAGAAATTCTAAGATTGTGTAGTCGACCAACCCGCACTTGGCCTGCGTGGTCGACTATGGCCTTATCGCCCTAGTTTAGGGTAGGCCCGTGACCCAGCAGTGGAAACGTATATGGGCTGATGATGATGATGACACAAAAGAGAACATTACAATTTGTACTTAACACAAAATAGTTTTAGTGCTGAACAGATTTGAGTTTAACATGTTGAAACAGAGGTTCCCAAACTAGACTTAGCCTGCATCTTGAGAAACCAATTGTAAATCTAACGTAACGTATTACTATGGAAATACAGTGTTAAGCGGATGCATCGCAAAAGCCGCGCTGCGGGTGTTTGCAACTTATTTGAATACAACTTACTCGCAATAGACAATTCAAGTTGCTTTTATAGATGTACACCGTGAAATGTAAGTGGTTGTTTTCCCGCAGTAAAAGATTCCATGTTAGTAGTAAAATAGATTTGTACAGTTTTTTTTATTATAATCATTAAATACCGGTTTTACGAAAGGGATAAACGAAGTTCGAAAGTACGCTCGAGCTGCTGTATTACTTAGGGGGTAGAGCTTTTTTAGCTTTAATCATTAATTTCATTAGGTAATCGGTACCTGATTACATCACATCTCTTAAAAGAACGAGAACTTGTCAGGCTTGCGAGTTGGAAAATATTTTTTTTTGTAAATTTAGAAAAAAAATTTTTAGGAATAACTAGCATGATTCGATAGTACTACTAAAGGCAAATCGTTCTGCTATGGGAAAACAACCACTCAAATTTCACGGTGTATATTTGTCTAATTATTATTTTTATTTGCATTATTAGTTAGTTTTACTTCTTAAAGTATGCTGCGCCCTAACAGGGTACATGTTGTACTTATTCATTACTATTAACATCAGTAACCCAACATGTGTACAATACATCATTTGAATTTGTCTTTAGTAAGCAAGTCGATGTACACAGCAAAAAAAAAAAGACATTCGTTTGTTTTTAAATCCCCCTCCCCTTTCCACTCCCGAACGACATGTGCTGGACAGCGCTGCCATCCATACAATGCAGGCGCTGGTGGCTCGGACTAAGAGGTTTAGTTCCTCTTTTCAACCACGTGTCATTAAGGCATGGAATGCCCTTCCAGCTCATGTTTTCCCTACCTCCTATGATCCCGGGCTCTTCAGGCGGGGCGTGAAACGGCATTTAAGCAGGCCTTCAGGGTGAGTGCGACAGGCTCAATATGGTCTATTGTGCCTTGGATCTCACCACCGCTTACCATCAGGTGGAGTGAGGGCATCTTGTTAGCCTATTATAAAAATAAATAAAATTATTTTAGTACTTACTCAACTGGCGCGACAGGCAGGATGCTAGGGTTGTACACCCATTCAGGGATGGGTTGTCCGTCCGGGGTGTGTCGGGCCAGGGCAGATGTGTCACAATAGGGGTAGTTGGGGCAGACTGCGGGGTGGACGCCGGCGGGGTACTCGCGGCACAACGCTACCGCCGCCAGGGCAAGAAGGGTGAACTGGGGAAGAAGATGTTAATAAATTAATAAATAAATATTTCACAACATCACATACATCGATCTGATCCCGTTATAAGTAGCTTAAGCACTGTGTTATGGAAATCAGAAACGACAGTGGATACACAAATATACTTAAATATATTTTATTACACTAAATATTAGTCTTTATGTCTACACGCGTTATTATAACATGTTTGAAGTTATTATAACGCGTGTAGACGCATAAAGACTTAGTGTAATGGAACGCGAAAGTCTAAAATATTTTATTACACACCTAGACACGGAACAAATACCGATGTTTGTCACACAAATATTTGTCCCGAGTGGGAATCGAACCCACGACTCTTGGAACCGTAGGTAGTGAACCTCGGTCACTAACCACTGTTCCACCGAGCCAGTCAAACGTTGGTGAGTTATAGTTTAGAGATATCTGGTCCGGTCGATCTGGTCTGGTCTGGCCGAGTGGTTAAGGTAGCTTGCCAAGCGAGAGGTCAGGTCAGATCCTGGACTGGTGAAAATGGGCCCTCAGAAGTGAACTCTATCCAACAAAAAAAAATTTTGATATCCGTCTATACAGGGTGTAACAGGAGGGGTGGATCATCGTAAGTCAATCGATGGGGGACTTCAATACCTATCGATATAACCCCCATGGTATACCCCCACTTGCCATAATTTCATTTGCCCGAATTTTATTTGCCATAATATTCATTTGCCCGAATTTCATTTGCCATAATTTCATTTGCCCGAATGTTATGTTTGCCATAAAATACAAATGACATAATTTTAATTGCCCGAACATCAGATTCCATAATGATTCGAATGCCATACGTATTGTTATCCATATTTTAAGTGCAATAATATTATGCTCATTGTTTACTATATTAGTTACGTGTTAAAAACTTTGTTTCCGTGCCATTACATCATTTCCCACCGAAAAAGCTTGTAAAATAGGTTAAAAGAATGATAAAAAAAATTGGTTAGGTTAGGTTAGAAACATGAAAGACAAATTAAAAATATAGATATCAATACGTATGGCATTCGAATCATTATGGAATCTGAAGTTCGGGCAATTCAAATTATGTCATTTGTATTTTATGGCAAACATAACATTCGGGCAAATGAAATTATGGCAAATGAAATTCGGGCATATGAATATTATGGCATATATCTTTCGGGCAAACAATAGATAACCAACCCCCATGTATGTTCAGCGATTTTCAATAGTTCCAAAGTTATTGAGATTTTTGTGAAATTTTTGTAAGAAGCCGGAATTCAGTATAAAAGTCTTCACTGTAGCTTAACTACTGGGCCTGCTTGCATGATTTTTTTTCTAGAAATAGTTCAATAGTGGGTCTTTATAATTACGATCCCAATTTGAGTCATAACCCTATCATATTGGAGTAAAAAAATTATTCTTCACAAAAGTTTTACGAATCGAATTGTGTCTACCAGCTTTCAAAGCCTCCAGTGAAAAAAAAGTGCCTGTGTTTTTTTTCTAGAACTTATTTCAAAAACTACCTACATTCATGGATAGTATACCCTATAAATTTCATACCGCTACTGCCAGAGCATCAAACCGAAAATTGAACGCGAATGGCACAGGTGCCATAAATCAGTGTTTTTTTTTCATGTAAAACTTTAATTTAAAAAATAAATCGATATGTTTCAGCAAATTTATGCTATGTTAGTAAGATTAGTAGCAGTAATTTTACAGAATTGCAAATTGAAGGGGTGAAAATCAAACAAAGAAAAATTACATAATTTTTGTAAATTATTTTTTTTACAGTAAGTGTTCATAATGGGCACCATTATTGGCTTTGCATATACTACACCTTTTCACAAAGGTTTTTCGGATGTTGCAAAATGCTACTACTACATTTTGCCTTATCACAATTTGGGCCCCTGAAAAATTTGACAAAAAAGAAGCATTCCACAACCTCCAAAAAAGCTTTTTAAGAAGGTCAAAGCTATGCATAGCCAATAATAATTCCGATTATGAACAAATACTGTAAAAAAAATGATTAACAAAAATAATATAATTTTTCTTTGTTTGATTTTCACCCCTTCAATTTGCAATTCTGTAAAATTACTGCTACTAATCTTACTAACATAGCATAAATTTGCTGAAACATATCGATTTATTTTTTAAATTAAAGTTTTACATGAAAAAAAAAACACTGATTTATGGCACCTGTGCCATTTGCGTTCAATTTTCGGTTTGATGCTCTGGCAGTAGCGTTATGAAATTTTTAGGGTATACTATCCATGAATGTAGGTAGTTTTTGAAATAAGTTCTAGAAAAAAAACACAGGCACTTTTTTTTCACTGGAGGCTTTGAAAGTTGGTAGACACAATTCGATTCGTAAAACTTTTGTGAAGAATTATTTTTTTACTCCAATATGATAGGGTTACGACTCAAATTGGGATCGTAATTATAAAGACCCACTATTGAAATATTTCTAGAAAAAAAATCATGCAAGCAGGCCCAGTAGTTAAGCTACAGTGAAGACTTTTATACTGAATTCCGGCTTCTTACAAAAATTTCACAAAAATCTCAATAACTTTGGAACTATTGAAAATCGCTGAACATACATGGGGGTTATATCGATAGGTATTGAAGTCCCCCATCGATTTACTTACGATGATCCACCCCCCCTGTTACACCCTGTATAATTTGACAAAAATATCGGTGAACACACCTAAAAAAAAATATACATACAGACAAATTGAAAACCTCCTCCTTTTTTGAAGTCGGTTAAAAATAATCCCATGTCACCCATCTACCTACATGTTGCACCTTCGCCAATACAACGAATCAAGCTATTTCATACTCTACAATAAATAGTATCTAATCTACAAAGGACTTTTAATGTTATCTATTAAAGCAAACCAGCTACCAAATGCCTGAACAAAGTCGTTGCATAATATCACTTTCTTCTCGCTAGAACTGGCTATTTGCAGTCCTTTAAGGTCAATGGCCGGTGCAGCTATGCAGTTGTTGCAAATGCAATGCATAACCGAATTGCAAGCAATTAAAAAGGTATTGTTTCGTAATGTTGGCAGTGGTTGGTAGAGGTGTGTAGTTAGAGTTTCGGAATTTATCCGCTAGGAGGATATAGGTAGGTGGATAGATTGTTTAATTGTAAATATATAAATAAATAAGAACCGTAGTACATGACAGGACAGTAATATCTCCCCTCCCCTCTGGGAAAAAGGCGTGATTCTATGTATGTATGTATAAAAAAGTAAGCGTTAGAATAGCAAGTTATTATATACAGAGTATATCTCTGTCTAAGTATCTGTATCTTGGTGTTATCAACACTTCTATAGCTTTACTTCCTTAATAAAAAATATATGAATGGGAAAGTATTCGTCACGTTTCACACTTTTCACGCCAAAGTTTTAGTCATCTGAGATAGTAAATAGGATACTTTTTAACTTGGCTGTAAGAGATTAATGTTTTAACGGTAAACGACTCCTCGTGGAAATGCAGGCGGAATCCTAGTTGCTTATAAAAAATACAGAGTTACAAAAACAACTGTAAGTCTGCAAAATATGCGCCTTATATACTTTAGTTTGCAATAATAGTGTAAGGATCGGCAAAATTGTACCTCGATTTGGCATGCAAGTGTTTCGTGAATCCTTGTTGCATATACGAGTAGCAGGTTGTGTTATTTGTGCAATCCAAACTACCTTTGCATCTACTTATAAATCTATCTTTATCAATTGAATTCTGTTATTAAACTATGTATGTAAATTACTATATTATAATGTCGAAAAAAAAGAACTTTTTGTTATCTATCATATTTAGGTAAAATAATTTAATAAAAATGTACTGTCATGGACCTTTTGTTAACGTTATTTACTAATCAGATTCTTTTTATTGTATTAGTAACATTTTAAGTAAATAAACTTTTGACAGTGGGTACAGTCACCAACAAAAACTATTGTAATGATTAAATTGGTGTTTTGGAACCATGTTTGATAAATAATACGAACTGAACAAATATAAGTACCAACCGAATTGTCATTTTGGAAGTAGATCTAGTCTTTATAAACTAGACTCACTTCTTTTTTTTCCCTAACTGACATACGATGATGACTTGGAGTAGCCTCGTCATTATCACCGGACTCGCGGGGGAGCGGATGGCTCTCACCCCTACTAACTACTCGTAGACTCACTAAGTATACAAACATACGCCTAGCAACTAAATTATGTATGTAACGAAATCTATACCAGCTCCTATGGTATCATAATAAAGAAACAAATATTTCACAACATCACATACATCGATCTGATCCCGTGGTAAGAAGCTTAAGCACTTGTGTTACGGATATCAGAAACGACAGTGGATACACAAAATAAATATATAAAGAACACACTTAGACCCGAAAAAAAAACTGATGTTCATCACACAAATATTTGTCCCGAGTGGGAATCGAACCCATGGTACCGTAGCCATAAGGACAATTTCGCCGAGCCCGTCGCTACTAGGCCATAATATAACCACAATGCCTCATTACAGGCTCTAGTTATTCATATCACACCTGTTGTCATAATTTGGTCGGCATGCAGCCTTGCACCCACTTGTTCAATGATGTATCGGTTTTATATTCATACATGATCAATGTCCTGGCCATCAATTGATAAAAGTACTTTGCTTATTACCCGTGACATAGTTTCTTGGAATAGGTTAGTTAGGGTTTTGATAGAGACAATGACCACCCGGAACGCTACATTTTTAACTGGATTCGATAAACGAAAGAGGATTCTAAGATTACATTTGTCGATATGATTTTGGGACATATGCGAGAAGATAGTTACAAACCAGACCTGTCTCGCTGGTCTATTGGTAGCAAGCGCTGCGTAAGAACCGAGAGGTTCCCGGTTTGAGTCCAGGGTCGAAATTTGTCGGACGCCTTTATTTTAGAAACCAGAGGTAGACTAGGACGGTTGATTTAGATAGTAATCTCATTTAAATGAAAATAATAAGTGCTATTAATATTGGCTTATGTACTAGGTAAGTTCATATATAATGTATCTTTTGTAAAGTTTCGTAAGAATGTACTGTTGGTGTACTTTTTACTGCATAAATAAATAAAGAGTAGGAATGAAAAACACTAAAGTGAGTTTAGGCAAATCTTATCGCGATTCTAGTAAGTGTACTTTTCGAGATTACCTGCAGAAAAGGGATTTTTTTTAAGGTAAGATATAATCTTTAAGTTTTTAAAATATACAATTAATTTAATTATGTTTTACCGATACTTAATTATGAAAATAATGTTAATTATGATGCAAATTTAGAAAAGTTGTATTCCATATGAAAAACTGAGCTAAACTTTTGAAATTTGATTGAAGCCTTCTAGCTTAGTGGATAATTGCGTGATTCGTAAAGTTAAAGGTTCGATAATTTTTTTAGGTACCCCGTTATACCACTAAAATTTAAAAATGATATTTTAAAGAGAGATTTTCCGAAAAAAAAAACTACCCTGACATTTTACTTTTTCCGCATCTACCACCTACGTTTTTTTTATCCAATTTATCTCAAAGGGATTTGGCCCGTACAGCCGACTATATCCTACCATGAACAACTTTCTTAACAATTTTTTAATTATTATTTTTTAACGCAAAGGAATACAATATGGAACTCACCAATTTAGCGAACATGGTGCCTTGTAATCCTCTCGAGTATAAACTGAGACTGATAACATTGGTCGGCGGCTGTCGGCTTTTATACCGACCGCGTTGCGTGCGTACAAACAATACTGGATTTAGTTAACTTTTTACTATCAATTAGTCTCCGGCAACTAGCAAAAGAAATTTGCGTTTTGAAAATATCAAGGGCGCGTTTCAAGGCGGTTTTGGAACGAGATTTTATAGTGAATGAATATTCGGTTGATGAATGTGGACGAAGCGAAAGTGGTGTGCCAGGACCGTAGCACATGGTAGGAAGTGATCTCTGCCTACCCCTCTGGGAAAAAGGCGTGATTGTATGTATGTATGTATTTTATAGTGATATCTGCTTTTTAATATTTGTATTATTTGAGAAATGGAATGAATTTAAATTTATTTGCTAGAATG
Source organism: Maruca vitrata (assembly GCA_039566165.1). Classification (NCBI taxonomy): domain Eukaryota; kingdom Metazoa; phylum Arthropoda; class Insecta; order Lepidoptera; family Crambidae; genus Maruca; species Maruca vitrata. Next base: position 3,063,102 of record CM076941.1, on the reverse strand, counting down.
ATGGTACAGACAAGGTGTTAAATTTTATGGAGATCGGCATACTTTATCATATTTTGGATGCAAAAATCACTACATTGTATAAAGCAAAGTCGCTTTCTGCGCCCGCGTCTGTCTGTATGTATGCTTAAATCTTTAAAGCTATGCAACGGATTTTGATATTATTTTAATGGATAGAGGGAATCATGAGGAAGGTTTCTATGTATAATATCTAACAGAAGCGAAGCCAGGGCGGGTCACTAGTCAACAATCAATCTGAATACCCAACATGTAATACAAAAGTCAAAGTCAAAGTTTTTATTGCGAACTAAGTGTTGTTACAGGTGTTATTGTTAAACAGGATCTTAAATACTTAGTTACCCTTGTCGGTTAATGCAATATGAGGGCTTAAACTAAACATACAATTTCAGACTTATCCTATTATGTACTACATATTCATTACATAAAATCTATTAACTTAAACTGTATTGCCAATCATAATTGATGTTTATTGCACTTTTAGAAACTAATAAGCTAATATTAATAATTAAATGCATGCAATCTTTTATCAATTCATGTAAAGTGTTCAATGAGCGAATTATCAGCAGCATCAGAAATAAAAAAAAAACATCACAGAAACATTTTAACAGTAAGAAAAATTTATGGTAGACTTCCTCTTTTGAGTGCAAGGAGCACCTGTGCCAGAGAGCCACTCTTCTTTAACACATTCTTACATCTAGAATTTTGACGAAACATCCTTACTAATATTATAAATGCGAAAGTAACTCTGTCTGTCTGTCTGTCTTTTACGCTTTCACGCATAGAGTAGTAAAAAGATTTAAATGAAATTTGGCACAGATATAGTCTAGAGCCTAGGAAAGGACATATAGGCTACTTTTTAACCGACTGCGCTAATAAGAAGTAATGATTTACCCGTTAAACGTCTCTACGCGGACGAAGTCGCGGGCGGGAAGCTAGTATTTAGTAAATATTAAAAATTACAATGCAAAGGTGGGATTCAAGTGTATTTGTGTGTCTGTAAGTGTATAAATATTATATGTTACAACAATATCTAGTATCAAATTTTGTGTATTATCAAGTTGTATTTATCCCTAGCCCTACGTAAGATGAAAAAAAAAATTGAAGTATTCACGCTACTTCACAGGGACTTCAAGCGATAACTCAGACAGTAGTAAATACATGGCTACTAGCGTATTTATTTATTTATTTTTTCAATCATTGGTCACATACTGGTTTACAGTTTCCCAAAGCGCCAGTATTGTACACATAATGTCAAACTTAATACTAAATTACAAGTATGATAGAAATGATATAAACAATATCAATGATAATTCGGTCAGTAAAAATAAAATAAAAAATGTGTTATAATAGTCGTCTACATTAAAAAGAAATGATTAAACAAGTCAATAACATAAAAAAAAATTAATGGCAATTCAGTATTTAAGATTTGAGTAAGCGTATAGTCGAAACGTCTGTCATTAAGTAGCTATGATTAAGATAATTTATACCCACTTAGATTTATGTTACGTATCTTCTAGCTACACCCTCAGATGATCCATAAAGCCATTTGAACTAATTAGTATGTAATTTTTTTTTACGTTTGCAATAAATAAATAAAGTTGCTACTGTTATAAGTTCTTGTAAATAAAAAGTTTTCAATAATATAATCCTAATTCCAGCCATCTATTGAATAATTTCGTGTAAACAAAACAATGACGCAATTAGGACATGTCATTTGAATCCGGGATCTATAATTAAATGAGAAAGTCATAGATATCTTAGTGTGCGAATATTGGTATTTGATAGTTTGAATTTATTGACACTTAAATATGTATGTTTTAAGCTTAACACTTTACACTATGACTAAATAATAGTCTTATGGGTCTACACGCGATATTAGGAGTAGCAAATACACAGCTACTTCTATCTACATATTTCTTAGGCAATAGAACCTCAGGTAAATGTTCTAATATAATCACTTCATAGTATAAAAAGCGCCGATGGCTGAGTGGTTAAGGTCGTTGCTTGCCATGCGAGAGGTCGCCAGTTCAAACCCCGCCAGGTACCAATGTGTTTTTCAAGTTTGAAATTTCCATTCCAACATCATTCGAATCGTGAGGAAACCAGCACACCTGAGAGATTTTTCAACGGTGTGTGAAGCCATGTCAGAGGCCTACGGGCGGTTCAAAAACTATGACACCAGGTTGTTCATCAACCATACGATAAAAAGAAGAAGACTACATAGTATAAAACAAAGTCGCATTCCTGGCCTTTTTGTTAGAGGGATTCAAGAAGAAGGTTTTTATGTAATAAAATTCACCCGACGCGAAGCGAGGACGGGAAACATCTTCAATTTCAGTTTGCTTCAGAGCAAAGTACAATAATTTGTTTTCATATTACTTTATTTATTTTTCATGATTAACTGAATGCATTATGTGGTGTTGTGAAGTAATTAAATATACTGGCCGGAGTGGGGAACGTCGGCCATTACTCGCTAAGCCGTTGCGACGAGCGGACGTTCCTTACGCTGGGCGCATAAATAATAAAACCATGTTTTATTTCTTTAAGTCCTAATCATAAAGTGTTAGTGGGACACCACACATTAGAAAAAATCACAGACAGACATTGCGATTATAATAAAGGTTTCTTCTTAACTCGAAAAACGGAAGTCTTATATCATTCTGTTGTCCGACTGTACGTTTGTCTATCAATACCCTTTTATCGGAAATGCTGTGTAGTAGTAACGCGTTGAAATCAATAACTAGCATTTAATGGGCAAAACTGGAAGTTTGGTTTTATTCGATATTTCCGCCACGACTCCGCCTCGTGAAGCATTTATCGCGAAAATAACACGTACTCTCTTATAACGAAGACGGTTAAAAAGTACTTTAGATTTTAGACTTTCGCGTTCCATTACATTAAAAAGTTCACACCAATCATGGTCGCAACGATCATGATTAGTAATTTGTATCGATAACCCAGTCAAGACGTCGAGCAGTAATTAAGGGGTGAGAGCCATCCGCGCCCCGGCAAGTCCGCAGATGATGACGAGGCTGCTTCAAGCCATCATCGTAAGTTAGGTAAAAAAATCGATCAGTAAGTAGCTATGTATTTGCTACTCAAAATATCGCGTGTACTGTGTAACTTTTGAACTTGAAAAAGTAACTCGTCTTTTGTCATTCACTAGACTAACCGTGTGTAACAATTTCATTAAAATCGTATCTATATTTCTGGGTTGAAAGCGTGGCATACAGACAGAGCTACATTCGCATGTAATTCGCAAGATTGATCGACTGGCTCGGTGGAACAGTGGTTAGTGACCCAGGTTTACTACCTACGGTTCCAAGAGTCGTGGGTTCGATTCCCACTCGGGACAAATATTTGTGTGGCGAACATCGGTGTTTGTTCCGTGTCTGGGCGTGTTATTAAATATATTTAAGTATATTTGTGTATCCACTGTTGTTTCTGATTTCCGTAACACAAGTGTATAAGCTACTTACCATGGGATCAGATCGATGTATGTGATGTTGTGAAATATTTATTTATTTATATTGATTTGATTTTTGATTGAAGCCTTTCTACATATTGTGTTAATAAGATTATCATCAGCTCATTTACGTCCCCACTGTTGGGGCACGGGCCTACCCTAAACTATGGCGATAAAACCTTAGTCAACCACGCTGGCCAAGTGCCGGTTGGTCGACTACACAACCTTAGAATATCTTCATAGGTGTGCAGGTTACCTCACGATGTTTTCCTTCACCGTTAAAGCGTCGAACAATCGTAGATATAAGAAAGAAATAAAGAAATAAAGGAACAATTTATTTGGTATGAAATTAAAATTAAAGTTAACAATTAAGTTAATTTCAAAAAAACACAGTGATACGTGACGGGGTTTGAACTGGCAACCTCTCGCATGGCATTAACCACTCGGCCATCAACGCTTCATCCTAATAAGTAGCATACTCCGGTGTATATAAATGTAAGACCTTTCATGACCAAATAGGTCAAATCTTAAAGAAAGGTCAAATCAAAAGTACCCGTAATCGACGAGCGTGCATGAAGAGGTTGATGAATGTGGATGAAGCGAAAGTAGTGTGCCAGGACCGTAGCACATGGCAGGAAGTGATCTCTGCCTACCCCTCTGGGAAAAAGGCGTGATTTTATGTATGTATGTATGTATAAATGTAAACCTTGTTAATATCTGTCCTGTTATGTGCAATAAATTATACCTATCTGTTTAAATACAAAATATACTATAATCGTTGTCGACAAGTCTTGAGGAATGCGTTTGTAGGCGGCAATGTCTTCGGCATTAGATCTATGATTACAGGTAGATACGTTTGAATATTCCATGAGCCAAAATTCATAGTTAATTCGTAACAATAATGTTTATGCAATCGTGTGACAAACAGAAATCCCAAATAGTATAAAGCAAAGTCGCCTCCGCGTCTGTCTGTCTCTATGTATTTAATTCTTTAAAACTACACAACGGAATTTGATGCGGTTTTTTAAATAGATGTAAGTTGCTATAAAATATCCCATTATTCCGGAAATTTTAGGAATGTATTAGAGTTGTTATTTTTTTTTTCTTTTAGACTCTACATATTTTATGTGGTGATATTAACTTCTTTGTTTCCAAACAGCTTCGGTAGTCTCTAACTGGCAAGTCAAAGTTTTCTGTAAAGAAATTACTCATTCCGGAGTCAGAAAGTAGGCGGTTTGCCGCCCGTGCCTCGGAAAGCACGTTAAGCCAGTAGTCTAGCGCCATAGCTCTCACCTGCCAAATAGGATAGCCGTCTGACTGAACTATATGAATGTTTATGACAATAGATTAAATACGCAAAGAGACGTAAGCAAGACTTACGGCTTACCATAGCGTGTGCACAAATGTGTGATACACTTGTGCACTATAATCTATACTAATATTATAAAGCTGAAGAGTTTGTTTGTATGATCGCGTTAACCTCAGGAACTACTGGTTCGAACTGAAAAATTATTTCTTGAGTGTTGGATAGACCATTTTTCGAGGAAGGCTTTAGGCTATATTGCATCACGCTGCGACCAATAGGAGCAAAGAAACATAGAAAATGTGTAAAATAACGGGGAAAACGCGGACGAAGTCGCTGGCACAGCTGGTATAATATATCATACGCAGTAGTGAACATTCATCATCATCATCTTCGCGTTTTCCCGGTTGCATCCTTGCGGAGCCCGGGGTCCGCTTTCCTACTCCTAACTCTCCACTTCGCACGGTCTTCGGCATCCTTTATGGAGAGTTTGTTAGCACGCATGTGCACTACGACGTCAAGCCAGGCCTTCTTGGGCCTTCCGCTTCTGCCGGGACCCGGCGGTAGCGACATGGCTAGACACTTGTTCCCTACGTAGTTTGCCGGTTTCCGTAAAACATGACCGTACCAACGTAGGCGGCACTCTTGCAGTTTATCAGCGATGTCTCGGACATGAAGGCTGCCGCGAATACGGGAGTTCTTTACGCGATCTGCTCGCGTAACTCCCGACATCCAGCGCAGCATCTTCATCTCCGTGACCCGCAGTTCCTGCTTGTGCCGCTCAAGTAATGGCCATGCTTCACTGCCATATAAGAGAACAGGCCTAATGATGGATTTATAGACCTGTCCCTTCAGCTTAACCGGCATTTTAGGGTCGCAAGTGACGCCGCTCACCTCCCGCCATTTATCCCACGCAGCAGCAATGCGTGCCTTGACGATGTCGCCGTTCGCGTGGAGTACAGATCCCAGATACTTGAACCGGTCCGTGCGCTCGACCGTGTCTTCGCCTATGCGGACGGACATAGGATCTGTAGTGTTGCAGGCCAAGTACTCTGTCTTCGCCACGTTGAGTTTCAGACCCCCGTTCTCAAGCGATTCCTTCCATGTGTTAACACGTCTCACCAGCCGTCCCCTGTCCGAGTCCACCAGCGCGATATCGTCAGCATACATAAGTAGCCATGGTGGCTGCTCATGGTGGTCTCTGATGCTGTCTGACAATACGTCTAATATCAGGCTGAAGAGGAACGGACTCAGGACGGAGCCTTGGTGTACTCCGACGGTAATACGGAAGGGCAATGTGTCGCCAACAGCGGTCCTAACTACAGAATCGGAATCACAGTACATGTCTCTAATGATATCAACATACGTTTCTGGCACTCCCTTGGACCTCAGGGCCCACCAAATCATCGCACGCGGAACACAGTCGAAGGCCTTCTCTATGTCCAGAAATAGAAGGTGGAGAGGCGTGTTCTTCGTCCTGTATTTCTCCATGATGATTCTTAGGGCAAAAACGAGGTCCATAGTCCCGTGACCGGGGCGGAAACCATATTGACATCCAGAGACAGTGCACTCCTGACGGATTCGAGAGTCTACTATCCGCTCGAATAGTTTCATGGTGTGGGACATGACCTTTATACCGCGATAACTACCGCACTCTTGCACTGATCCCTTGCCCTTGAAGACCGGGGTGATAACACTCAGTCTCCATTGGCGAGGAATCCCGCCGGTGCTGAGTATGCGGTTATAAAGGTCAGTTAGGATGCCCACACCACGACCACCCATTGCCTTCCATGCTTCGATGGGGACTCCATCGGCTCCGACAGCTTTCCGATTCTTCATGCGGCGAAGAGCATTCTCTACTTCTTCAGGCGTTACCGGTGGCACAAGTCCAAGATTTGGAGGGAGGTCCGGTGGCTGCACTTCTCTATGCTGTTTATTTAACAGCTCGTGGAAGTAAGAGCGCCATCTCTCCTTCACCGCGAGGTCCTCGCATAGTAGGTCACCGTGAGGGTCTTTAACACAGCGGCACTTGGAGATATCCTGTGCCGCTTTGACCCTAGAACGTGCCAATCTATAGATAAGCTTCTGCCCCTCAGACGATTCCAGCCTATCGTAGAGCGGCTGTAGGTGGGCTCGCCTGGCTCTGGCAACAGCTTTCTTTGTTGCACGTTTTGCGGACCTGTATGCGTCGCGATCTTCAGGAGAGTTGGACGCTTGCCACTTTTTAAAGAGGGCTTTCTTCACCCTAGTCTCCCTCTGGACTGCGTCGTTCCACCACCAAGTCTCCTTGTCAAATTTGCGTCCACCCTTAGACGTGCCAAGCACTGACTTCGCCGCTTCGGTTATGGCTGCCTGAATCCTGTCCCAGTGGTTCTGAACTGGTTCGCTCTCAGCCTCAGCGCACTTGTCGCCGATAGCTGAGACGAACACCTGGGATTTGTCTTCGTCAAGCCACCACCACCTTATTTGACGCCGACAGCGCTCAAAGCTTTGGCTTTAGGCTTCACGCAGAGATCCATGACAAGTAGACGGTGTTGTGCAGTGAGACTCTCTCCGGGTATGACCTTGCAGTTGACTACTTTGCCGATGTGGTGCCTCCTAGTGAGTAGGAAGTCGATCTGGGTAGCGTGCCGCCCACTCCTGTAGGTGATTAAATGTTCAGGCCTCTTCTGGAAAAACGTGTTCACAATAGCAAGGTCGGCAGCCGAACACAACTGGAGGATATTCTCCCCTTCAGTGTTGCGTCTGCCGAAACCATAGCCACCATGTACACGCTCGAACTCCTCAGGCTCCTCACCCACATGACCGTTCAGATCGCCCCCCAGAACGACTTCCTGAGATGGTGGGATTCCCCGCAGCACCTCTCCAAGTCTGTTCCAGAATGAAGTCTTTTCGGTGTCGCTGCAACCAGCCTGTGGAGCGTATGCGCTTATCAAGTGGGTCGTAACCCCTTCGATAAGCACCGTTACGTCCATTAAGCGGTCGCTGTAGCGTTTCACCTCCAACACGTCATGCTGCAACTCCTCGGACAGCACTACCGCAACCCCGTTCTCTCCACTAGGTGCTCCTGTGTAGATCAGCTTGTAGTCATTCCCAATGGCCCGGGATCTGCTGCCTTTCCACCGAGTCTCCTGCAGGAACGCCACTGCCACCCTCCGCCTGGTGAGTACGTCGGCCAGCTCTCTCGCGCGACCGGTGAGCGTGCCCACGTTCCACGTCGCGAAGCGGAGTTTCCGTGGGGTTGGGGCTAACGTCTTTAGCCGCGTCCGTCCCCAACGCGGTAGCCCTCGCCCACTTGCCACAGGAGTCGGGCGAAACTCCTGCGCGCCGTTTTGCGGCGGCGCCCTATTCCTGGCACTTTTCTTGTATATTCCTTCCATTTTAAAGTGGCGTGTTTCACTTTTACGGGAGCGACTGCCGTCCGACCACCCAACCCCGGAGGGAAAGCTGGTGCCAGAGCCTCGTTCGTTGGTCAGCAGGGGTACGTACTTGCACGTGAGGTTGGCTTGGGCCCAAAGATCTTGGTAGGGCCCCATTCCCCCCAGTAGTCAACATTGTCTTCTAATATTAATAGTCTCATTAGCAAATAAAGTAATAAATAAATAAATATTACACAACATCACATACATTGGTCTGATCCTGTGGTAAGTAGCTTAAGCACTTATGTTACGGATATCAGAATCAACAGTGGATACACAAATATATTTAAATGTATTTAGTAACACACCCAGACACGCAACAAACACCGATGTTCGTCATACATACATACATACATACATAAAATTACGCCTTTTTCCCTGAGGGGTAGGCAGATATCACTTCATGCCATGTGCTACGGTCCTGGCACACCACTTTCGCTTCATCCACATTCATCAATACAAATACGAATTAACTTGACTTTTTTTTTATAAAAGGCTAACAAGATGACCTCACTCCACCTGATGGTAAGCGGTAGTGAGATCCAAATATGAGGCGACGGATGACGGATGACGGGTTGAGGGATGACGTTTTGGTATTCTGCCGTAAATGTTACTTACGCCTCTTTTCACGCGTAATCTATTGTCATAAACACGCTTCCTACGCTGGGCGTCATGGACAGATATCCTGCAGGTCTGGCGACACTTGCCTCCAGATACACTGCAGGGATGGTCAGTGAGGCATCTACAACCGTAAATATAGACATTTAATATTAAAGCCTTAAGTCTGTCTTTACGTCCAGATTGTGCGTGAAAAGAGGTGTAAGTAGATCTCACGGAAAATTAAATATAAATAATAAATAAATAAATATTACACAACATCACATACATTGATCTGGTCCCGTGGTAAGTAGCTTTAGCACTTGTGTTACAGATATCAGAATCAACAGTGGATACTTAAATATACTTAATATACACCCAGACACGGAACAAACACCGATGTTCGTCACACAAATATTTGTCCCGAGTGGGAATCGAACCCACGACTCTTGGAACTGTAGGTAATGAACCTGGGTCACTAACCACTGTTCCACCGAGCCAGTCAAAAGAACAGAAGAACTTAGTAATTACTGAGGGTAGGCCCGTGCCCCAGCAGTGGGAGCGTATATGGGCTGATGATGATGATGATGATTTACGTAGCTGCGGAGAACGTATAGCATTTACGTACTTGTGTACGTAGTAAAATACAAAAAAAATACGCTTTTCTTTGTTAAATATTACTTGTATTGTGCCTTTAGGCTATTAAAATGGAAATTGTCTGAATATTGTCGTTACAAAAGCCCAATAAACATGATTTATGTGTCTAATCGCGATTCTGTCAGTACATTATTTTCGTACTTATCTAAGTAGTGATAGGACTAGCCTAGATATAGTATCCTAGTTCCCACGAAAAAGGTTCATACTTGTACTTGTTCTATTGGTAACAAGCGCTGCGTAAGGACCGAGAGGTCCCCGGTTCGAGTCCGGCGTCAAGCAAAATATGTACGAGTTTTTCTGTAATGAAATGACTCTCGGAGTTAGGAAGTTGGCGGTTGCTCGCCTTTGCCTCGGAAAACACGTTAAGCCGGTGGTCCTGCGCCCGATCTCTCATCGGTTATGTGGGATTGCCGTCTCATCGAACTATGAGGGTAAGGGAACAGAAAGTGCACTTGTGTTTGCGCGCACACCTTTGCATTATAATATGTCCTGCTAACTTGCTGATCTCAATTGAGATCGGCCGCCATGGTCGAAGTAGGTCGAACGCCCTAATATTTATTTATTTATTTATTAATTATGGTACACAAACAGAAAACTGTCATTACACGTAATGGTTGGTTGTAACAATTGAGCATAGCCTAGACAGTATTCCTAAGTAGTGTACACAGCATGCTTTGTGTTTACATATCTTTGTATTTATTTCTATTGTACTATATAGATGTTTACATTGTAAATATATGAAAATAAAGTTGGGGTAAACGAGTTCAGGAGCGGATACCTCTCGGAAACGTAGTGTGGGACGCCCTCAGGCCAGGTGGAGTGACGATCTGCGCCGGACGGCTGGTAGGAGCTGGATGCGAGTAGCCGAAAACAGACACAAGTGTCGTGCATTTGGGGAGGCCTATGTTCAGGAGTGAAGCGGAATGGGCTGATGATGATAATGATTCATAAATAAACGTTTATTTAAGACATAAAATTATATATACAAAAGAACCTAAACTAAACAAATATGCTGATTAAAACAAACCAATTGACCTTATCAAAATCGAATGACACACAATCGAATGAGTTATTCGGTGACCTGAATCCCTTTCAAGGAAGACAACTTTATCGATTACAATGAAGGCCTTAATCCAGCCACTGGAACCAAGAGGTCGTATTTCTGTAATTTATACACTATAGCAGCATAATGGGGAATGCTCTGAAGAGCTATTTCAACTGGAATCTCCCTCCACCTTCCACTCCCGAACGACACGTGCTGGACAGCGCTGCCATCCACATACAATGCAGGCGCTGGTGGCTCGGACCAAGAGGTTCCTCTTTTCTGCCCCGTGTCATTAAGGCATGGAATGCCCTTCCAGCTCATGTTTTCCCTCCCTCCTATGATCCCAGGCTCTTCAGGCCGGGCGTGAAACGGCATTTTAGCAGGCTCTCAGGGGGAGACAGTAAAATACCGTGTTAAAACTAGCCCAGTCAAATAAGCATTTATATAGGGGTAAGGTTACATTAACTCGCACAAAACTCGAAATTGGCACGAATGTTGGGAATACTACTCGTATTACAAATAATCTGTCGCATGAATCCAACGTGTGTAAAAAAAGACGTGTGGCACTCGGGGACTGCCGCGGTATAGCTATTGCATAGCATCGTCTGATTTCGGAGTAGCTCGTCTCGATTCGTGCGAGTTTCGTAGAGTCGTACAATACGTCTAACCGCACGCACACAAACACCGTGCCGAAGTCTAACGAACTGAAACGACGTTAGACGAGTGGGGAGCGTGAGGTGTTTTTCGTTAAGGAATTTCTAGATTCGGTCCCCGCGCTCAAGGCCCGCGATAAAAGCTATGCAATAGCTTAAAAACATATTCAAAGTCAAACAGCCTATAATACAAGACCAGATGATTTCAGGCACTTCAAACCTAGGAACATTATTGCACTAATGTGCTTGATATTTAAGGAGTAGGAGTATAGAGGTAGGGGTAAGACATAATATTCTTAAGAGTCGAAGAGAACCGTTCATACAGTCCCCGCCACAAGGCAAGATACAACAATTATTAATTTGTTTATTTATATTGCAAGTCACACAACATAATTATCTTAATAATTATGCTGTACGTGTGTATGTAATTGAACTCCTCCAAAACGGCTAGACCGATTTAAATATTTTTTTCTGTATGCGTTTGAGTGGCGCCCTGGATAGTTTAGGTTCATGAATCAGCCCGGCAGATGGCGCTGATTGCTTGAAAAAGCATGTGATCTCGGAAACGGCCCTAACGATTTCGCTGAAATTTGATATGTGGGAGTTTTCGGGGACGAGAAATCGATCTAGCTCCGTCTTAGATATAAACAAAGCGAAGCGGGGGCGGGCCACTAGTAATTACACTAATTACATATAATACTAGCTGTACCAGCGACTTCGTCCGCGTTCGCCCCCGTTTTTTACACATTTCTATTAAGCTATTGCATAGCTTTTATCGCGGGCTTTGAGCGCGGCGACCGAACCAAGAAATTCCGTAACGAAATAAACCTCACAATCGTCTAACGTCGTTTCAGTTCGGTAGACTTCGGCACGGTGTTTGTGTGCGTGCGGTTAGACGTATTGTACGACTCTACGAAACTCGCACGAATCGAGACGAGCTGCTCCGAAATCGGACGATGCTATGCAATAGCTATACCGCGGCAGTCCCCGAGTGCCACACGTCTTTTTTATTTTTTTGCTTCTATTGGTCGCAGTGTGATGTAATATAGCCTATAATATACTACTACTATAAACTATCTTTCAATTAGACCACAATCTTTTGTTTACCGACCTAATTCATTAACTCTTTAATGAGTAAAACATCAATGAAATTCGTGCCAAGGCATTTTAATGGGACAAATCATATAAATTGTAACAATTATAGAGGAAGGGTCAATCTTGAAATTGGACGTATTCGGTTGATTCCCCTGGCATTTTTGAAAACATAAGAGGTTAAACTTTTACTGACATAATGCTAAATAACACATCATTATGAACATATTTCACTAATAGGCATCACTGTCACATGTGTAGATAAAAAGATATACGACTTTAAAATTTCGGTGCCAGGGGAATCAATTTAAGATGCCAGGGTAATCAAAATAAAACATTTTTTATACAATAATCGTTTATTTTAATGAAACTTACCAGTATTTAGGTTTCATTTTGGTTTTTTAGAATCATTTATTAATGTTATAAGAAGAATTACAAAAAAAAAATTAAACAACAATATCTATCTTTACAAACTATCAATCTTCTGTAACAAATCAACATAATTATCTAAACCTTTCAAATAATATTTAAAAAGGCCACTTCCACGAGGGAGACTAACATTCTCAAGGTGGCGTCGGTTTTCTCGTCAATAAGTCCCTCTCTGACAAATTACGTTAACTCATAATTAAGCTCACCAAGAGTCTTAGCCTCAAAGTGGTGCAAGTGTACGCACCGACCTCTTCGCAATCAGACGATGAAGTAGAGAAAATGTTCGATGACATTATCAAAGGCCCTTCACTCTACCACCAAGACCCCCTACAATGCTTGTCGATTTCCTCGAACGAGAGGGGCTCTTCTTGATGAATTCGTGGCAAAGTCCCGATACTGTAACTAGGAACGAGATCAACTTCATCAGGGTGGTAAGGCGGCACATATTCGGCAGTGATCACCGACTTCTTCGAGGCACTCTGAATATCGACTTCAAAGCCGAACGTGTTCGCTTGATGAGGTCTAAGCTCCGACCTTCTCTGCTCCATACAATGACGGGATCCGAAACGTTTCTGTCAAACCTGGTGAACCGAATTGCTGCAGTGGAAACCTCAACTTACATTAACCAGAATCTTGAATATATTGTGCATGTTCTCAGGAAGGAAAGATCGAGATTTGCGGTATGAGGGGCCGGGGCAGGAAGTCTAAACTTTCCGAGGAGACTTTAAGGCTAATGAGGCAGCGACGTGAAGACCCACCTGCTACTATATTGGAAGCTCGGGCTCTCAACCGAGAGATCAATAAACTTGTGCGACGTGACCTCCGGTGCTACAATACTCTCTTAATCGAGAAAGCTATTGAGCAGAATCGGCGGTCAAAGATATTCCTGAAATCTCTCGGAAGAAGCCACCTGACGAAGCTGACTACAGCGAATGGGGACATTGCTGCTTCAAAGCCGGCAGTCTCGGAGAGTAATCACGCACCGTCTTGTTTGAAGACTCGACGAATTCCTACAATCGGAACAGGCTGGATTTCGGAGCGGATACAGCACCATAAACCACATCCACACAGTGCGACATATAAGTAGAAAACCGAAAAGTATAATCAGCCCCTACGTTTAGCATTTGTGGACTATGAGAAAGCCTTTGACTCGGTTAAAATCTGGTCAGTTCTTGAGTCCCTGCAGCGATGCCAAGTTGATTGGCAATATACCTGGTGAGTCTTTATCAAGCCACGACCATGTCCGTCCAAGTATAGAATCGGCAAACAAAACCCATACCATTCCATGGAGGAGTAAGACAAGGGGACGTCATTTCCTCAAAGTTGTTCATAAATGCAATGGAAGATTTGTTCAAGGCACTAAACTTGAGAGGGCGAGGCATCAATCAGTCATTTTGGTAGAGACGCTGCGGGACCTAAAACGGATGTTGAATGACCTGGCTGATTCTTCTTGGAGGCGTACCCTATAATCATAATATGAGAGTATGATAATGTAAGGAAGCTTTGATTTCCCTGGCATTTTGCCAGGGGAATCAATGCCAGGGGAGTCAAGAAAAGTTAATCTTTTTTCGATTTTGTTTCAATGGATTGATTTTTGCCAATGATTATTATAAAAACAAATAATAGTCCTACATACCCTACTATTAATCTTAGTTAAGAAATTCCTAATCAACTCCAAATATTTTTTAAAGTGGTCAGGGTAATCAATGACCTAGTGAAACAAAACCAGGGTAATCAAATTCAGACCTTCATAAATCCGGCTTGGAAACGTCGAGCAGGAAACCTCTCCTCATGATGTAAAGAGCGCGACTAGGGCTACTTGCTGATGTGCACGCCTTCGCCGTAGACTTTTATAAAAGCATGGCAGGTGGCATTTAGTGACGCGCCAAGGGAATCAATCGTTGCACTCGGACAAACACAAAACTATTTGTAATCACAAAACAGTGACTGGCACAGACTTGGTGTATTTTTTAAATCATTAAATAACTCACCCTTTAACTATTAAATCACAAACAATCTTAAAATTATGACTATAAATAGGTAAATTATTAACAGGTTGTTAAAAAAATGACAAAGGGACAGCCCAAGGGAGTCAAATATCAAGGCTTCAGAATTTTTTTTCAGATGTTTTAAGCTAAAATAAACACCTTTTTTGCTGTGCCCCATTTAGTTCACACATTAAAGAAACAGCAAAAAAAATCTTACATCAAAACTTAGACGTTATGGGTAGTTTTTGCCCTCGGACAATGTTTTTTTTTGCTTTCAAGATTGACCCAGGAACCGGTTTGAAAAGAAATATTACAATGATAATTATGATTATTTTTATCATTAGTAAAAAAATTATCGTTTTGTATTAATTACTGTTTTAATCGATTCTGAAAGGTGTGAGAGCGGGATGAATCGAATCTACTAGTGTATGAAGGAACTAGCATTGCCCGAGACTTTTTTCCCAATAACTCCAGTTCCCGTACGAATTTTGCCATATCGCGTTGCAAGTAAGCTCTAAGTTTACTAAGGTAGCTGCATGCCAAATTTGAAGCGTCCAACTTAAGCGGTTTAGATTTTTCATACAAATGGATTTTCCCTCTTATTCCCGTTCCCGTAGGAATTTCAGGAATGTCTTTCATAGTGCACCTCTACGGTTACTTAAGCTACATCCCTTCCAAATTTCAAGTGCCTACTTTTAGCTGCAAAGAGAAGGAGTTCGAATCGCACTTGGTCGTTTTTTTTTGGTTCCGTGCGTTAAAGGTAAAAACGGGACTCTATTACACAACCTCCGCCGTCCGTCTGTCCGTCTGTCTGTCTCCAAGCTGTATCTCATAAACCGTGATAGCTAGAAAGCGGAAATTTCACAAATGTTGTATTTCCGTTGCCGCTGGAACAACAAATAGTAAACATTACACAAGGTAAAATATTAATGGGGTTCCCCATACAATAAAAGAGCTTATTTACATAATGGATAATGTAATGTTACTGTGTCTCAATTTCACAATGGGACATAGTGTATTCTTCTTCCTCTTCTTCTTGATTAGTGAGGTTGATGAACAACCTGGTGTCAGATCAGGGCTATGGGCAGGTGGGAGACATTTTGTCGACCGGTTGCTGTTACCACCATACAGTTGCGTAAAACCCGCCAAGTGACTCTGACCTCTCTCGGTCAGGTCGCGTTCCGGGATCAGCACTGTACGAACCGGAGACAGGGGGGACCATTGCTGCGGCAAGCGCCGGACCAGTGGAGTCTTAGCGGCGGTATTGTGCGGGCGGAGCGGGTCAGCCCGCCGGCCAGGGAGACCCGTGGAAACGGGGGCCCTTCCGTCCGGCGGACTGGCCAACTCCGACCCGCACAGCTCAATACCAATGTGGGACTCCACGCCTTGTCTCGTTGTTGCCGCAGCAGTGGTCTCCTCTTTAAGCGGGCTTTCAGTGTGAGTGCGACAGGCTCAATATGGTCTATTGTGCCTGTTGACCTCATATTTGGATCTCGCTACCGCTTGCCATCAGGTGGAGTGAGGTCATCTTGTTAGCTCATTATAAAAAAAAAAAAGTTTTTAAACCGCCCGTAGGCCTCTGACATGGCTTCACACACCGTTGAAAAATTTCTCAGGTGTACTGGTTTCTTCACGATGTTTTCCTTCACCGTCAAGGCGTCGAATGATGGTACATATGAATATCAAATTTGAAAAACACATTGGTACCTGACGGGGTTTGAATTGGTGACCTCTCGCATTGCAAGCAACGACCTTAACCACTCGGCCATCGACGCTTATTTATTGTATTTTTTATTGTGTATTGGCACGTTAAATATATTTGTAAAACTAATTTATATTTTTGGACATTAAAGTAGGAATTTTTTTTTTTTAATGTACTCTATGTTGTAGTGTGACGTCATAGCACTACGTTGATATTGTATGAAACGTTTAAACGATCAGAACTTTAAACGCTTATAACGTTCTCAATTTTGGCTCTAAGCATGAGCTTATGGGAGACTTCAAAGCTTTTAAAAAAAAAATTGCAAATTACCTAATATCATTATCATTCTCCATTGGTACGAAACCCTTCGTTGCACTTGGTCGATTTTTTAAAAACTATGTTTCATTATCGCATTCATATACACCGTGAAATTTGAGTGGTTGTTTTCCCGTGGCAGAACGATTTGCCTTTAGTAATACAATCGAATCATGAAAAAAATATACCGAGAAAAAAAAATTTTTTTTGTTCAAATTTTCAAAATAATGATGTTCCAACTCGAAAGCAAGAGAAGGTATCGTTGTTTTTTAAGATGTGACGTAATCAGGTACTGTTTGCTGCACGAAATCGATGCTTAAATCTAAAGAAGCTCTACGCCCTAAGTAATAAGGGGTGCGAACGTACTTTTGAGTTTCGTAAAACCGGCATATTTTGATTTTCATAAAAAATAACTGCACAAATCTATTGTGATACTAAGGTAGAATCATTTTGCTGCAGGAAAACAACCACTAAAATTTCACGCTGTATCTATAGTAGGATTTTCTTTAGTACAAATTCCAACCAGAACATAGATAACCAGTTTTTTTTACAAAACAACTGATTCATTACAACAGTTGTCCGTTAGAAACACTTGTAAGTGAATGTTAATTAGAGTTAAGTGTGTAAATAAATACAATTAATTACCTTTTTTATACCTTTAGTTTAGTCGACAATAGGATAGGCCTTTATAAAGCCATAAACGTATTTATAATTAAAACTAAAATTCCAAGCTAAATTCGCCTTTAAACTACAACCCATAAGGATGCTAGCAAAATTCTTTATTATCAGGATTTTTTGACATGGCTTAGCTATTTAAAACCTTAACGGATTGAAATAAAGAGTAAATTGATGTAACTGGATGTTAATTAATTTGTTACAAGCTATTTAAAATGTAACAGAGACTACAGTTTTTTTAAACACTTCAAAAACAGCTAAGGGCTAGGGTTGACACGTATTTTTTACGTTTCTAAAAATGTATCAGTTTTGTAAGATTTTAGACTTTCGCGTTCCATTACACTAAAATTAGTCTTTATGGGTGTTCGCTCGCGACCACGATTGGTGTAACCCAGTCGAAACGTCGGGCAGTAAGTAAGCTATATAATTTGCTACTCCTATAGTTCTGTATATTTAGTATATGTATTTTAACATAAGATATACAGTTTTTAATATTAAATGGAAGATGTGGATGTGTGTGTGTTTATCATGACTGAAAAATTGTGCCTATAGCCAGCCCTTTACCTCTCACAAATGTAAATGTTTAGACTGACTTGTGTTGCCTTAACCAGGCAATAATAAAAATAGACAAGGCATTGGACTAGTTAGGTACATTCCTGGTCTAGGCGGATTCTAGACAATAGTGTCCTCTTAACTATACCTACGGATCACGGATATATTATAATTGGATAAGTTTTTATTCGGTTCATAAAACTGTAAAATATAACAAAGCCTACACTGACTGACACTTTTAACAAAAAAAATATCAAACGACATAACATAAGTAGCATAAGCACTTATGTTACGGATATCAGAAATAATAGTGGGGTACACAAATACACTTAAATATATTTAATATCACACCCAGACGCGAAACAAACACCAGTTTTCATTACACCATTTTTTTTCAGGCGGTGCGCGAAACGGCATTCTAGTAGGCCTTCAGGGTGAGTGCGACAGGCTCAATATGGTATATTGTGCCTGTTGACCTCATATGCGGATTTCACTACCGCTAACCACTAGGTGGAGTGAGGTTATCTTGTTAGACGATTATGAAAAAAAATTGTGCCGGGTGGAAATCGAGCCCAAAAATCTCAAAAACATTTTATCAAGTTTGTACCCGTGAGGAATCTGGGCGTATCCTTAGTTTTGTGTTATCATCAGTCCATATACGTCCCCACTGCTGGGGCACGAGCCTACCCTAAACTAGGACAATCAGGCCTCAGTCAGCCACGCTAGCAAAGTGCGGGTTGGTCGACTTCATACAATATTACAATGAATTCGCAGTAGTTCTGTAAATTTGGACTTTTTGACTCAGGTTCACTGCCAACCAATAGTCAAGGGTTCGATTCCCACTCGGGACAAATATTTGTGTGACGAACATCGTTCTTTGTTCCGTGTCTGGGTGTATTATTAAATATATTTAAGTATATTTTGTGTGACCACTGTTGATTCTGATATCCGTAACACAAGTGCTTGAGCTACTTACCACGGGATCAGATCAATGTATGTGATTTTAGAGATTAGAGAGAGATTTAGAGATTTATTTTAGATTTTCGCGTTCCATTACACTAAATATTTGTCTTTATGGGTCTACACGCGTTATTAGGAGTAGCAAATTACATAGCTACTTACTGCCCGACGTTTCGACTGGGTTACACCAATCGTGGTCGCGAGCGAACTCTTAATGCGAAGTAGCTATGTAATTTGCTACTCCTAATAACGCGTGTAGACCCATAAAGACAAATATTTAATGTATGTGATGTTGTGTAAAATTTATTCATTTATTGTGTACATGTATATAAGTAACATAGTCAATTAAATAATTAAGAGAGTAATATCTTTACCCTTTTAACCGATACGGAAAACGTATGACCAGTACGAAGAGTGGTCTATACCCCCAGGCAATTCCACCACTCTACCATGTTAGTACTGGCAAGGCCTAAGCCGCCATTACACGACAGTAATGTGAAATAATCACAATTGGAATTTCAAATTGGTGATTATGCAAATGCTATACATTAATGCATGTATACCGATCTAATTTTTCAAACTCAATTGCTTATCACATTAGCAACTCATGCATAGTTATTATTGAGATGTAGGTGTGAGTATGATATGAATTGATTTATTTGAGATATCTAGGCGTATGGTAGCGTTCGTAGCGCTTTAAACAAAAAAAAGACGTGTGGCACTCGGGGACTGCCGCGGTATAGCTATTGCATAGCATCGTCAGATTTCGGATCAGCTCGTCTCGATTCGTGCGAATTTCGTAGAGTCGTACAATACGTCTAACCGCACGCACACAAACACCGTGCCGAAGTCTACCGAACTGAAACGACGTTAGACGATTGTGAGGTTTTTTTCGTTACGGAATTTCTCGGTTCGGTCGCCGCGCTCAAAGCCCGCGATAAAAGCTATACAATAGCTTAAAAACTGTTTGATTCAATTTTTTTTTTTATAAAAGTCTAACAAGATGACCTCACTCCACCTGATGGTAAGCGGTAGTGAGATCCACATATGAGGTCGACAGGCACAATAGACCATATTGAGCCTGTCGCACTCACCCTGAAGACCTGCTTAAATGCCGTTTCACGCCCCGCCTGAAGAGCCCGGGATCATAGGAGTGACTTGTTCTCGCTTCACTTAGGGTGAGTTTTACATAAAACCTTCCTCTTGAATCCATCTATCTATAAAAAAACTGCATCAATATCCGTTGCGTAGCTTTAAAGATTTAAGCATACATAGGGATATAAGTACAGAGAAAGTGACTTTATTTTATACTATGTAGTGATGATTATAAATAAATAAATAAATATAAATAAATATTGCACAACATCACATACATTGATCTGATCCCGTGGTAAGTAGCATAAGCACTTGTGTTACAGATATCAGAATCAACAGTGGATACACAAATATACTTAAATATATTTAATAACACACCCAGACACGGAACAAACACCGATGTTCATCACACAAATATTTGTCCCGGGAGGAAATCGAACCCACGACTCTTGGAACCGCAGGTTTTGAACCTGAGTCACTAACCACTGTTCCACCGTGCCAGTCAACTTTATTTTATACTATGTAATGATGATTAATAGGAGTGAGAGCCATCCTTTTCAGTTACGACAAGGGTACTCCAAGATATAATCGTAGGCAATCAGAAAAAAATTGTAGAGATTTTCTAAAAAGGCTAAACCTTCTACAGAACCATTCCCAATATGACCAATTCGCTTAAATCCACTTTTTTCCTTTTTAGTAAACATGGTTTTTATCGCGCTAAGTAAGAAACCGTGTAGGACCTAAACAAAAAAGCATGTTACCGCCTGATTTGTACATAAATGAGTTGTTTATACGATTGACTTTATCTAGATCGGTTAAGGAGTAGTCGCGCCCTAGTTCGGAATGCGGAAGAGAGGCAAAT
Organism: Maruca vitrata; assembly: GCA_039566165.1. Taxonomy (NCBI): domain Eukaryota; kingdom Metazoa; phylum Arthropoda; class Insecta; order Lepidoptera; family Crambidae; genus Maruca; species Maruca vitrata. The sequence goes on along the minus strand of CM076941.1, from coordinate 3,042,274 downwards.
CGGAATTATATATTATGTTCTGCAATGAGAAGTACAGTCGACACACTAAAACATAACTTGTATAAAAAGACGTGTGGCACTCGGGGACTGCCGCGGTATAGCTATTGCATAGCATCGTCCGATTTCGGAGCAGCTCGTCTCGATTCGTGCGAGTTTCGTAGAGTCGTACAATACGTCTAACCGCACGCACACAAACACCGTGCCGAAGTCTACCGAACTGAAACGACGTTAGACGATTGTGAGGTTTTTTTCGTTACGAAATTTCTTGGTTCGGTCGCCGCGCTCAAAGCCCGCGATAAAAGCTATACAATAGCTTAATAAAACTATCGGCTGAATTGACTTGTTAGTCAATCAAAAAAACATCATCATAGGCCCATATACGTCCCCACTGCTGGGGCACAGGCCTCCCCTAAACAAGGGCGATAAGCCTTAGTCTTAGAATTTCTTCGTAGGTGTGCAGGTTTCCTTACGATGTTTTCCGTCGGTCGTTGCTTGCCATGCGAGCGGTCGCCAGTTCAAACCCCGCCACGTACTGTGTGTTTTACAAATTTACACAAACAAAATTTCATGAGAATCGGTCAAGCCGTCCGGGAGGAGTACGGGAACGAAAACTGTGTCACGAGAATTTTATACATAAGATTTTATTTATTCATATAACTAGAGATATACTTATGTGGCTGACTGTACTTATCGGCGCGGATGCGGGCCCGGATCGGAGGGCTTATCACACAATTAATATTAACTACAGCGTTGGATTGTAATTAAAATGATTAAAATTATTACTTTTCATAAACAAGCTAGAATAAATATGCCCGTAAATCCGAACATTCGAACTTATAAGTAAGCTTTTATCTGTTAAACCTTGAATGAGATTCATCCTAAAAGCAGGTGTTATTTTTATTTTTATTTATTTATTTCAGGACAACCAATAAAACATTAACTTAGATAACAAAATTTAAACGCTTGGTTTTATAACAATGCTAAAGTGATTTTGGGACCATTTTGGGACCAATTCTATTTTTGATTTACATCAATGACCTTCCACTGGCGTCACAACACAAATGTATTTTATTCGCGGACGATACAACTTTAATAGTTAAGGGTGATAATATTAACGAATATGAGAGAAATGTAAATAAAGCTGTAAATGACATTATCAACTGGATGAAAAGTAATAATCTAAATGTGAACCTCACTAAGACAAATTTCATACAATTCAGGTCCTACAAATCTAATCCCGTAAAAATTAACATCAATCATAACAATATTACAGTTAAAGAAACAAATAGCGTAAAATTCCTAGGTATTCACCTTGACCAACATCTAAATTGGAAGGATCACATTGACTCTCTTTGTAATAGATTAGACAGATTTGTATACGCCTTGAGGACATTAAGAAATACCGTATCATTAGAGGCCGCATTGACAGCTTATTATGGTTATGTGTTCTCAGTCCTCAATTATTGTCTAGTTGTTAGGGGAAATTCTGTTGATGTCGAAAGGGTGTTCAAACTTCAAAAAAAGGTATCAGGGCGATAACTCGCGTAAAGCCCACTGATAGCTGTAGACCTCTATTTAAATGGCTGAACGTGTTACCTCTTCCTTGCATGTACATCCTAAAAGCCTGCATGTTAATTAAATCACAGCCAAATTATTTCAAAAAATATTCCGATGTTACTCTTCGTGAGCCTAGAACTATACTCTATTCATTTTGGCGAGCGACAAAATGTAAACAATGAATCTACGGCTCTCAAACTTTTAAATAATGAAACGAGTAGATACCTACAATACAAAAAAACCACAACACATTTTAGCCACGAATAACAATTCCACAACAAAAGAAAACAATTAAAGTACTACTTTTAACTATGTAACAATTAAAACAAGGAGTCTGAATAAGAAATTAACAAAATCAGGGAAATGCACACTCGCGTCAACAGCTTTATCGGCTGAGTAAAAATGGCCGCCTGAAGTTTGAGAATTGTTTTTTATTTAGGTCTTTTTTTATGTCAACTTACGATGTCGAAATACTTTTGACAGAAAAAAACGAAAATATACAAAAAAATATCATATAAATTGAGCATTAAAATATAAGATTTAATTTTCTTACTAGTACATACAAGCTTGGTATTTTAAATATTTTTTACATAATGGTTCATGGCTATTCATAAAAAAAAAATTAATTATTTGTACTCTTTCCAAAGACGACCTATAAAAATATCATTTTTTGATTTGTTTACATTTTGTCGCTCGCCAAAGTGAATGGAGTATAAATTCATTAATTTACTATACAAACCACCAAGTCATTCTGATTTATATAAAAGGAATGCCTATAATATGAGCATAGAACTGTTCAATAAACGGGAGTCTGTTTCTTATCCGAAAATCGTTTGTCCGAAAATCAAAATCCCTAACACGTTTGCTATAATCATCAAAATCCATAATGTTCGAATGTACGAAATTTCATAATCCCTAATTGTCTTTAATTCTAATAATTTTGTGTCATAATAATCGAGTTCTATAATAATCAAATCTCCTAAAATTACTTGCTATAAAGTTAAATGCCCGAAGTGTTACATAGTATAATGTTCGTTACTACGAATGGAGCTTTATCATAATATTATTAGTCCGAATTATGAATGATTATTTATAATTTTGTTTTATTCAAAAAATGTTTGGCCAAAAAATGGTTTCGTCAAATCATTAATTTATAAATGACTTACTTTTTGACCAAATGATCAACAGTTAAATTTTCATTTTACAAATAATTATTTTGCAAAATGAATATTTAACAACCGAGTTATCATACCAAACTACTATTGGTCTAAAAAGTTTGATAAAATGTTTTATTTGACAAATGTTTCTTTTATTAATCGATCTGATAATAGATATGGTACGGGTCAAATTAAAACACAATATTTGGAAAATCATTATTTTGATAAATTTGGTTAGGTTAGGTTAGAACTGGTGACCATAAAACGCGCGAGCCGAGCGAGCGAAGCGAGCGTGCCGCGGCAGCGGCCGGCGAAGCGCCAGAAAATATTTACTACTGTTTAATTTCTATGTAACAGTGGATACACAAGTAAAAATAAATATATTTATATATACCGATGTTCGTCACACATAATAAGTCAGTTTTTGTAAGATGGTACTGTTGTTAAATGTCTCGTTTGCCAAATGAATATTTAGGATTTGTAACAAATTATAGAATAGCATTGTGCATTTCACATATTATGGATTGTAATATTTATAGCAAAACATTTTAGGACCTTTAGGACTTTCGGACTTATAACGTTTATGGAAAAGCCTTTTATGTCTTTTAAACTTTATAGATTGTGATATTTATGGCAAAAGATTTTATGGTAAATAATGTTCAGGGATTTCGATTTTAGGGCAAGTGATATTATGATAAATGTAGTTAGGGATAATGATCATTCGGACAAATGATGATTCGGACATAAAACATTATGAGATGTAAAATTATGGATAAAAATTTTATGAGATGAAATAGAGAACCCAATAAACTCCCTGAACATATCAAAGTACTTCCAAAGAAACAATTTAAAAAAAACCTTCAGGCATGGCTAATGTCAAATTGTTTCTACTCTGTGAAGGAATTCATGGACTGGGAGTAGGTATAAATAATAGGTATATATAATATGTAAAGAATATATATTGTATGTTAATATATAGAAGCTTTAATAGACTAACCTAGATTTAAGACTAATATTTGCATACCAGTAATAGGTAAAATGTGTGATCCATAAAACTATTTTTAAGACCAATTTGTTACCACATCGTTGCAAATAAATATTCTTTCTTTCTTTCTTTCTTTCTTTGCCTTAATTATAGGCTGCCACGACATGCACAAAATGGAAATGAAAAAGAAAAAACAACTTCATGCTATGCTTAACTGTGGCAGCTGCAGTAGCCCTACGACTATAAATCTTGAAAACTACTGGCCTATCGAAAATAAGGTGTTGTGAAGGAAGGCTCTGCCAGGTACCACGACACCGCCAATAGACGATGAGGTACACCCTGGTGTTTCAGTCGGTATACCCCCTGGGCATTGCAGTCCGCCCAGGAGTCGCGACTGGCATATACCATCTTTGTGCCAGCCTTTGAGGAGTCCGACATACCACCCGGAGATAGGTAGGTAAGTAGACCTTTCGTAGGTGTGCAGGTTTCCTCACTATCTTTTCCTTCACCGCTAAAGCGTCGAATAATCGTACGTTTAAATTTCAAAAAACTGTAGTGCGTGGCGGGGTTTAAACTGGAGACCTCTCGCATGCCAAGCAACGACCTTAACCACTCGGCCATCGACCAACTTACTACCAAATTAATGCAAGCACAGTCATATGCCAAAGTTAGTGAGTAATAAATAATATGTCTCGTCAATTCGTCTTTCAATTAAAATCTCGATGCAACGCAAAAAGTAACCTTTAGTAGGGTACTTTTTGTGTCGCTTTTAACAATTTAATGAGTTCTCAACTCAACAAATATGCTCATACATAATAATTGGTACGAATCGAAAAACAGCTCACTGGATTTGGGAGTTACACAAAAAATATATAGGAAACGCGACTTCGTCCGCGTAGAGACGTTTAACGGGTAAAACATTACTTCTTTATAGCGCAGTCGGTTAAATAGTAGCCTATATCCTTTCCTAGGCTCTGGACTATATCTGTACCAAATTTCGTTTAAATCGGTTCAGTACCTACTCCAGAATACCAGCGCCACAGCGGCTTCATGTCGTTGAGGCATATGCTGAGGCTGGGACCTAGTTGACCACTGATAAATGTTGTGTTCCATGTTGTTTTCTTGTTTTCTTTGTGGTCAATAAATATCTTTTATTATTATTATTATTTATATTTAGTTTTTCAACTCTCTACCCCTTGAGGTAGGTACAATCGTCAGATATGCGGGCCTTAGCCAAGCATACCTAAAGTGTCATTGGATAAAAATTTTCTAGTTAACCTGCATGTGTTTAAATAACGGCTTTTTGAAGCGTATACGTTATTTTGGGTGGAATTTGTAGTAGTTCTAAATTTTTGTGTAATATTTTTGGAATAATGCCTGTTGAAGATATGACTATGGGTATTGTGTAAACGGAGCTAGCTTGCCATTGCTTTTTTATTTCTATTGCGAGGTCATGGTATTTACTTATTTTTTCTGATATTGTGGACTGTATATTATGTGTGTTTGGGACTACGATATCGATTAAATAGACTGTATTATTGCTTTTATCGTGGATAGTGATGTCGGGTCTATTAAAATGTATGGTCCTAATTATTATTATTACTCTATGCGTGAAAGCGTATCAGACAGACTTCGCACTTTCTTTCGCATTTATAATATTAGTAAGGATAGTAAGGATTCAACATTCAATAAAATCTTCACATAGCGTAAAACAAAATCTTGACTTCTTGAAACAGACTTTTTGGAGGGATAGCCCTATGTATGCTTGAATCTTTAAATCTATGCAACGGAATTTGATACTTACGTTTTTAATAGATATAAGGATTCAAAAGGTCGGTTTTTATGTAAAATTGATCCAAAGCGAAGCGGGGGCGGGTCACTAGTGTATTATAAATTAAATAGTAGTAAGTCCCGTCCCGGCCTCCGACCAGATGGGCCAGTGATATAAAGAAAGCCGCGGGAGGTCTCTGTATGAGACTGGCGCAGGACCGGAGTGCATGGCGTTCCACGGAGGAGGCCTATACCCTGCAGTGGGATATTATAAAAGGCTGATGATGATGATGATGATGAAGTCCCGTCAGGGGATACCAGTCACAACTATCTGTCCGGTGGTTGGTGAACGGTATACGGGTAAGCGACCCCGGCTCCTCGAGCTACTATCGACTCAGTCCAAATCATCCGAGGCGATAGAATCCTTCATCCCCTTTTCCTTCCCCCATCATATTTCCTTGCTACTCGTGGGAACGCAATGACTTTGTTAAAACAATGCACAAGGCAGAATGGCGGCGACGTGTTCCACGTCATGTTTCCCACAGAGGTGAAAAGTGGATCGCTGGGAGTGATCTCTGCCTACCCCTTGGGGAAATAAGCGTGATTTTATGTATGTATGTATGTATATGTAAGTAGTTAACCTTTTTCCACGTGAAGAAACTACCTTAGAAATATCTACTATACAGCAGTCGTTTCAATGAAATCTATGTTCATATTCTTAACCTTATAATAGACTAGCTGTGCCAGCGACTTCGTTCGCGTTTCCCCCGTTTTTTACACATTTTCCATTGTATCTTTGCTCCTATTGGTCGCAGCGTGATGTTATATAGCCTAAAGCCTTCCTCGATAAATGGTCTATACAACGCAAAAAGATTTTTTCAAATCGAACCAGTAGTTCCTGAGATTAGCGCGTTCAAACAAACAAACAAACAAACTCTTCAGCTTTATAATATTAGTATAGATAGATAAAATATGAGGTCGACAGGCACAATAGTCCAATAGATCATATTGCGCCTGTCGCACTCACCCTGAAGGCCTGCTTAAATGCCGTTTCACGCCCCGCCTGAAGAGCCCGGGATCATAGGAGGGAGGGAAAACATGAGCTGGAAGGGCATTCCATGCCTTAATGGCACGGGGCAGAAATGAAGAGCTGAACCTCTTAGTCCGAGCCACCAGCGACTGCATTGTATGTGGATGGCAGCGCTGATCAAAAAAAAAAACTTGTGTTTGACAGTAGCTGAAAATCTCATCGCTCCGGCTTCCAAACGTCGAACCTAGGACCGCTCGGTCATGACGAGGCGTTTGTCAATAGAGCGACAAGTCAGAAGGTATAATATAATATTAAATTAATTATGGATACAATGTCAACGCCCAGACTATTTCTGTATACAATGCAAGGATTTTTTCTACATCGGGATGCACATAGAATGTAGACCTAGAGCTAAACATTGATTAGATACGTAAGATTTTAGACTTTCGCGTTCCGCGTTTCGCGTTAAATATTGTTACACGCGAGCGACCATGATTGGTGCAACCCAGTCGAAACGTCGGGCAGTAAGTAGCTATGTAATTTTGCTACTCCTAATAACGCGTGTAGACCCATAAAGACTAATATTTATTGATTAGATACTGTATTAAAATTGACTTTTATTTTGTCCTTTACATTGTATTTTGTAACTTTTGTCATAAGGCTCTATAGGGTACCTATATTTTGTCGACCTCATATGTAGACCTCACGACTGCTTACCACCATGTGAAATGTGGTCATACTGAGAGTTTCTTTATAAAAAAAAAGTTTTCTATTTCACTTTACTTTATGTGGGTAGCGACGAAAATTGAATTTGTATGGTGCACTCCTTCCTCATAATATAATAAAAGGCTGATGATGATGATGATGATGACTCCTTCCACATATCGAGTAAAATATTACTTTCGTGTCGCAAAGTCAGATAAAAAGTATCCCATATCCTTGAGATTCTGTTCAATCAAATCGTTCAAATCGGTTTCAGATTTCATTCAAATCGGTTCAGCAGTTTTTGACGTGTCACGTGAGGCGTCAAGAACGAACAGACATGATACGTTTGAGTTTATATTACATACTAGCAGCCGCACACGACTTCGTCCGCGTGGAAAGGATTTTGGCAGCAATGATTTATTAAAATTACCTATTATACCTTTTATTACAGTTAAATTAGCAATTTATTAGTGAAAGTCTCGTCAAAATGGGTCCATCCGTTTCGGAGATTAGCGGAAACAAACAGACAGACAAAAATGTTTTAATTTCTGTTAAGTATTGTTATTAGTGCCTGAGAAACAGATTCATACTCATTTAGTAGAAAGTCCTTAATTTAATATTTCAAATAGACACTACGATTATTATTTAGTTGTATAGATTATACATCTATGAGTAAAGACTATTGGAGTAAAATAATTGGAATATATTAACAAAAGTACTTATTGGTAAACGGCTACTGACAGAATCACTATAACATGTCAACACCAAGAACATTCGCTATGCAAATTCAAAGATTTAAATGTGACAAGGAACTTACCAGTACTTCGGCTCTATAAAAATATTAATAAGTTTAAATATCACATTATAATCTATACTAATAATAAATCTGTAAGGGTCAGTCATGGAGTAAGTTAGTTTGTTTACAGAGATATTGTGTTTATAGGCTCAATATATGATAGTGATACTAATTTCGATTTTTAGAATTGTATGTGTGTATGTATGTATGTTCCTCCATAACTCTTAAACCAATTATCCGAATTTGATGAAATTTGGTATAAAAACAGATGATTTGGTATAAAGACAGAGATGTCTATGACATCTGGGACACAGGATAGGCTATTTAAATTCTAGCTCCAGTTATGATAAGACGTGGCCCCCATACAAACCTTATTGTAAAAATCGAAATGTACGCGAACGGAGTCGCGGGCACAGCTAGTATTTCTATAAAGACTTGGCACCATATCCCCTAGCCTAAGTGGTATTTAACAGCCCATTAGAATACAATAGCATTGTTTGTTTAATTGACGATTAGTGACGAAGCGGACTATTTGGCAAACGCGTGACTCTTCCGACTATAACCAAGGTTGATTGGAAGAAATTCCGTTATCGAAGACCGTGGGATTCTCAGTTCGAATCCCAGGCGGGTCAAAATGGTGTTCATGGATTTTCTAAGAAAATTTATGGAATGAATGTCGACGTCATATATTTGTCAAAATGGTATTCCTAGATTTTGTAAGAAGAATTATGGAATGAATGTCGCCGTCATATATATTTTTTTGACTGGCGCGGTGGAACAGTGGTTAGTGACCCTGGCTGGCGGTTCCAAGAGTCGTGGGTTCGATTCCCACTCGGGACAAATATTTGCGTGATGAACAACAGTGTTTCATCCGTGTCTGGGTGTGATAATGTATTAAAGTACTTATAAATATATATGTATGTATGTATATCTGCTTCATGATGTCCATATAACAAGCTCTGCTAAGTCTGGGGTCAGCTGAGTGTGTGGAAATGTGCCAAAAATTGATTTCTTTAAATTCTAGTTGTACCCTCACATACATACATATCACACCCAGACATGGAACAAACACCCATTGAAACGCTATAATAATTTGTATTCAACTGTTTTTATTTTCTTAATATTACAATAAGTCAATAGGTACACTGAGACATCAGCATCCATACAGCCTAGTATGTTTTACTATAAATGACACTAGATGGTGGTACTTGTCATACAGGACAGTTATTTTGTTATATTATTTAACAACACCAATATTCATCGCGACTTGAATGTTTAGGGGATCAAACCCACGACTCTGGGAACCGTAGTTGAGTCACTAACCACTGTTCCACCGAGACAGTCAATGTATAACAAAGTTTATGCAAGTATGTGAAGTTTTCAGATATATATTTTTATCGAAGCAGTTACATACATATCGCAAAAGCCATTATGGGGCAAAAACTCGAAACGACGTGCATAAAATTGCCAATAAAATGCCCCACATGTATTCGTTTCCGGGTTAATCTGTCACTGAAGAGAGTCGTATGACGTTTATAGGCATATTAAATCACATTGGATAGGGCTGGTGGATGGCGAACTTTCTTTGCCTGTTAAAAAGTTGAAAATTTAAAAAAAAACACACCGTATGACTACATAGTATAAAGCAAAGTCGTTTCCCGCGTCTGCCTGTCCCTATGTGTGCTAATCTTTAAAACTACGCAACGTAATTTTGAGTTTTTTGATAGATTGCGTCCGACTGATTTCAGCCATGGCGAAACTTACACAAATTTTGCTCGACCCCGGATTCGAACCGGGGACCTCTCGGTCCTTACGCAGCGCTTGCTACCAATAGACCAACGAGGCAGTAATAGATATATACCCGAAGCGAAGCGAAAGCCGGTCACAAAAATAGTATAATGAATAAGCATTTTTTTAAGCTATTGTATAGCTTTTATCGCGGGCTTTGAGCGCGGCGACCGAACCAAGAAATTCCGTAACGAAAAAAACCTCACAATCGTCTAACGTCGTTTCAGTTCGGTAGACTTCAGCACGGTGTTTGTGTGCGTGCGGTTAGACGTATTGTACGACTCTACGAAACTCGCACGAATCGAGACGAGCTGCTTCGAAATCGGACGATGCTATGCAATAGCTATACCGCGGCAGTCCCCGAATGCCAGACCAGGTAAAATCTGGAATAGTAAGATTTCACTTGGATAGCCTAAGTCAAGTTATTAAGTTTTTTGTTTTATTGAACTAATTTTATATTTAGATTTATTATTCTTTATCCCTTACTTATGCTAGACACACAAAAACTCAGTTTTTTGCTCTTCTCCAACCATATTCCAATTGAATGCCAACATAGTACTAAAACTGTAGCAACCTTTAATGCCTTGATAATCGCATGCCTGACATTTGCCGTATAAGTAACCAGGCCTCAACAGTTTAATAATAAAAAGATGTGGACGGCTGTCTGTTTGAAGTGCTCTTATTTATGAGGAAAAAATAGGTATTTATCATTGACTGTTGAGAGACGAAAATATATGGCGAGATGGAGTTGATGGTTTTGTTGTCACCTTGTACTATACCGGAAGGTAGATGTAGTATTTTAATATGTAAAATAAATAAATTATGGCGTCCGACCGATTTCAGCTATGGCGGTCGATCTCAATTGAGATCAGCCAAAAACGCAGGACATATTAAAGAGCACAAGTGTGCGCGCAAACACAAGTGCACTGTCTTTCCCTTACTCTCTTATTTCGTTGAGACGGCAATCCGACATGACCGATGAGAGATCGGGCGCAAGACCACCGGCTTAACGTGCTTTCTGAGGCAGGAAAATAAATAAATAATTAGACAAAAAACAAATTTCGTCCGACCCCGGACTCGAACCGGGGACCTCTTTGTCCTTACGCAACGTTTGCTACCAAAGAGGCACTAATACTAGGACTAAAATATAGGCTGACGATGATGATGACATACTGATTCCATGCTTAGTTGCTTGAACGGCACACAAATATACTTAAATACATAAAAAATACACCCAGACGCGGAACAAACACCGTCACACAATTTTTTGTCCCGGGTGGGAATCTAACCCACGACTCTTGGAAGCGTAGGTAGTGAACCTGGGTCACTAACCACTGTTCCACCGAGCCAGTCGAAAATTGCAACTGTCTATCTACCACCATTCACGAGATACGTCCTGGTGACAGACGGACAGACGGACAGGCGTGTGCAGGGTGGCATCGCGCAACCTTGGGCGGCCTTGACATTACCGCCTATCTGGGGTACGGTTCGTCTGGTTTGTATTAAGAGAGCTGTATGCGCGATCGTGCTATGGATTTTTACTTCACAGTAATGTATTTATGTAATTATTTTACTCAACTGCCTCGTTGGTCTATTGGTAGCAAGCGCTGCGTAAGGACCGAGAGGTCCCCGGTTCGAGTCCGGGGTCGGGCAAAATTTGTGTGAGTTTTTCTGTAAAGAAATTACTCAGCCCGGAATTGGGAAGTTGGCGGTTGAACGCCCGTGCCTCGGAAAGCACGTTAAGCCGGTGGTCCTGCGCCCGATCTCTCGTCGGTCATGTCGGATTGCCGTCTCACCGAATTATGAGAGTAAGGGAATAGAGAGTGCACTTGTGTTTGCGCGCACAATTGTGCACTATAATATGTCCTGCGCACTTGGCTGATCTCAATTGAGATCGGCCGCCATGGCTGAAATCGGTCGTACGCCTTATTTTTTTATACTGCAAAATCGGCTCTATTAGGATCAGTGGCCATGTCCGAAATCGGTAATGTATTATCTAAAGAGGAGGTGGTTTACTTATCGTTTCTGCAAATACAAACATTTACGAGCATGCATGGAAAGTTTGATAGATATGGGAGAATCGAAAGTGGTGTGCCAGGTATGTAAAAATATTAAATTTTGATAATTACTTTGATAGGCTCGTTGGAACAGTGGTTAGTGACCCAGGTTCACTACCTACGGTTCCAAGAGTCGTGGGTTCGATTCCCACCCGGGACAAATATTTGTGTGACTGTGTTTGTTGATGTTGTTGTTGTATTTTAAAAAGGCAAAAGTTTATCAGGTATGCATAAACTCGTCCACTCAGCAGGTACTCGCTGCAATTAAATTCTCAGTGATACTTGCACCGGTAACAACATTGATACTCCAAGGGACAGGTACCGAGGGAAAAATAATATTGTATATTATTTGACAGGTTATCCGTAGTAAAATTATTAATTAAAAAGTGTAGGTATGTGGGTGTGTGTGAGTATGTCCGTTAATGAGCGATAAATTTACGTATTTTTTAGATATAATTATAAAAATGGAGAGTGGCATAGACAACTTTTACTACTACTTTTTGTCTCTTCCTCACCCCCCATATTTCTGAAAGGGGGGTCGAACTTTACATGGAGCATTCAGCAGTAGAGAGCTAAAAATTAATATAACCTTTGTCCCAAATGTGTTATTATCTATCATCTGCACTTATACATCCCCCCTGTTAGGGCACAAGCCTATCCTAAACTGGGGTGATCTGGCCTTAGTCAACCAAGTTGGCCTAGTAATCCTAGGTTGCTTGACTTCACACACCTCAGATTTTTTTTTCTAGGAGAGCAGGTTTCCTCACGATGTTTTACCTTCACCGTAAGAACGTCGAATAAACGTAAATATTAATTTGAAATTTGTACACATTGGTACGTGGCAGGTTTTGAACTGACTTCCTCTCTTTTAGGGGTGAGAGCCATCCGCTCCCCCGCAAGTCCTGTGATGATGGCTACTCCAAACCATCATAGCATGTCAGTAAGGAAAAAAAGTTTTCTTCTCATATGAAAATCGACGGCTTTCACCACGGCTCTCGGCACTCATCAGTATAGCTGGAGAGCTAGTGAACCCTGGGAGTAACGGTCTCCCTGTAAGGTTAGAAATTTGTATACTTACGGTTTTTGGTATGCTAAGAGCAATAGGCATGACCTGGCAGGCGTCAGCCCTGCACGTCATCAGCCCCTTTATTTTACAAACTGTTAAGAAAATTTAATTTAAAAACTTGTTTCTGTAAACTTGAAAATTTAATAGGATAATAAAGTTTATTTATTATAAAAAAAATTGACAGGCGATTACAATAAGCAGAAGTATATGACAGATCAATATTCAGAAAAAGCACAGTTGATGAGGTAAAATAAACTTTATCCTGTAAACTTAATTTTTTATATGTTTTCAAGTAAACGTCTCACGAGTAAATATGTACATGTACAATCTAGATGTCTTGTGTATTCTGCACCATATCCCCTGCACTAGGACGCCCCCGGCGCCCCGCAAGGCCGCATTCTCAAACTCTACACACATGTTCTCGATTCAGAACACGGAATTGTTTATTAAACACTACTTACGCACTTGTTGACAACAATTTTATATGTACTATTAAATTTACCTATTAAATAAGAGACGGGGTTTTTTTATATTGGAAATAATAAAAAATATATCCGAAAAGAGGTGACGTGAGAAATAAATAAATTAAACCTGTTTTGGTGTCACTTAAGTGAAGTGTTTTTTTTTATATTTTTGTTGATTGGTGATTCTATTTAATAACATTTCATCTAGTTTGAACAAAACTGAATTTTGATTGATTCGATTCGTGTCTTCAAATTGGAAATTCTATCTATAGATACAACTCAATAAAACTTATATGTCTCTGTTTGTAATATCAAAATACTGACTTTTTACGAAATTAATATTAATCTATGTCGGGTACCAACAAAAAAACAAAATTAAAAACATTTTTGTCTGTCTGTCTGTTTGTTCCCGCTAATCTCCGAAACGGCTGAACCTATTTCAACGGGACTTTTACTAATGCATAACTAAATTTACAAGGTACATTATGGGCTATTTTATTTTCCATACTGCCATGTGGACGAAGCCGCTAGTTATAATTATTAATAATTACGCATTATTATCAATAATTTGAATTAAATTTGAATCAAGAAGTATTCGATTCATATCAAAGAAGGGTAGCTAAAATCTTATACACTATATTTTTTGGTAGTCTGTAAAAAATAAAAAACACCGATAAGATTCAAATGCACATATATTCGTTACAATAATATTCAATAGAGTAATATAATAATAATTTCTTAGTCTATTAAAGCTGGCACAGTTTAATTGGTTTCACCGCATCGACGCTAAATCTCAGTTAGGGGAAGGGCAATGGGCCTGCTAGCGCCGAAAAATTGTAAAAACTAACAAAAAAAAACTTCCATCTAAGCACACGCACGCGCTTTGATTAACCGAAGCAACTCTTAAATTTTCAATTTTTTTTTCAGGATTAACAAATCGTTAGTTATTGGAATATTGTAATACATTAAAGATTTCAAATATATCGAGCTCACTTTGCAATCAAATTTCACTACGTCGCAAGCATTACACTTAAGAATCTCCACAAAGGTAACTCAATATAACTACGTAGCTATATTCGTGATATACAATACGATTTTTACTACTCTCTGTTACAATTAAAAAGAAAACTATTAGTAAAGATTAAAGTAATTAGGAATCCAGACGAGTCTCACACATGACGGTTTCCTGATTTTAATATGAAGGCGAAATATGCAAAAAGTAAAAAAAAGCATCATTGGGAAGCAAACTTGTTTTAATTGAAAACCAAGGAAATACCTCCGCGGTACTTGAACTCTTTTTGTTTTTGTTGTTTTCTCAATTCTGCTAATTTCTTTTTAATGCGTACCGGTTTGACGCTTTACACGATTAATTTAATTGTATGTTATTTTAATTATTTACAACTTGCGTAAGTGTTGTCGGTATTACACGCAGTGATCTTTATTATTCAAAATACACGGTAAAAAAAAGAATATGAGACAATTTAATCATTCACGATAATTGTTTTCTTTAATTGCCTGTATGTGATATTACAAATGTCGGCGCTTGTTGACCCTATGACCTTCCCGTAAAACAATAATTAATTAAAAAAACTTAATAGTAGTAACAGTGTATTAATCAATTTAATAATAACAACAGTTGAAATAAATGCACGACATATGTAACAGCGTAAAATTGTGTATTTCGTTGCGCCATCTCGATTTCATAATGTTGATATGATTTCTAATCAAATTAAGTGTTAATTCAGGAATGCTGTTTGTCGCAATCGCTTTTTATGCTTCATAATAAGAATTTATGATTAATCGACAGCTTTAGAGTGAATCTGAGGAGGCCTATGCCCAGCAGTGGGACGAAATAGGATAAAATAGGACTCTACATACGAGCAGCAAGTTGTCAAGATATGAATGATATAATATTGGGCCTCTGTCAACCACCCTGGCCAAGTGCGGGTTGGTCGTCAACACAACATTGAAAATTCTTCGCAGGTTTGCTCACGATCTTTTCCTTCAACGTAAGAGCATCGAATAAACGTACATATGACTTTCAAATTTGACATCACGTTGGTACGTAGTGAGGTTTGAACCGGCTACCTCTCGCATTGCAAGCAACTGGACCACTCGGCCATCGACGCTCTTATGTTGACAGAATACAGCTGTTCGTATGTAAGATCCCTTAGGCCTCACCTGATGGTCAGATAGACCTCCTCTTTGCACTCTTGCACGATCAGCAATCAGCATGCTTGTTCAGGATTATTCCGCTTTACACCATAAGCCGCTCCACTAAAAAGAAAATATTGCTTACGATAATGGGGCGACTTGATGGGGCAAAGATGAATATATTCAGGTGCTAGTATTCAAAATAACTCCCTTCGCAACGTTTCAAATCGAGACAAGCCAATATCCACAATCATAGTACTAGCCATAAAATAATCTAAAAACTATTTCTAAGCTACAATAGGGTAGTTTCCTATTTTTTTATTTTGGTACAGATGGATGCACCACACAATTGCAAAGGTACTGTTAAAAGAATGGTTTGATATTTTGAAAACTCCCGGAGATATTACAATTTCAATAGCACATTATTTGGGCGAGCTCAAAACGCTTCATACAAATGTCGCAGCGAGCTATGACGTCACAGCTTGTGATACTGTATGCATATCGTAAGAACTTTGTTCAGCAGCTATATCAAATGTTGCATTTACGTATATGTTTTCATAGTGAAAGTTACTACTGATTTTGTTGTTTATAAGATGGCATAGTCATTTTGAAGAATTTTCGCACTATTGAAATGGACTTTTCCACCCAACTTCAAATGTCTATTATTGTCTCATTTCGTCAGAAATTTTGAATTCGATTTGACTAATGTTATTCATTTACCTATAACTTATTGCTAATTGTGAAATTTTATGTAAAATCAGACTTAGGAAACTACCCTATTCAACAAATTTCTCTCGTTAATGAACTATGCAATAAGCTTTTCTCTTAATTAAATCCGATATATTCGTAATGTTTCGATAAAGATCAGTAGGGCTACCATGAGTTTAAAACTTCCGCACTCGATATCGCCTACGTAAATATGTCTATGAAAAACTTGTACAGCGCCGCTGGTGGTTACGCGAAGAACTAAAATCGGCCGTATAAAAAAAACAACTCGATAGGTTTTTAACGTACGTAAGTTTTCGATAGCCAACTCATGGTGGGCCCTCAGGCATCAGGCGTAACACTTTAGAGGAAGACTTTGTACCGACGGGTCTCTGTTCTTGCCAACTGGGCACTTTGGGCCAGTTCCCAGTGGGAAAAATTTAGTATTACTCTCTTTGTCTATTGACATAGTTGTTCTGTTAAAGTCATACCCATTATCCTAATAAGCCCAGGCTCCAATAGGTTAAAGGCGTATGTGTATCGTCATTTTCGGCAGGCATAAGCGTTAACCTTTAAATGGGCACAAAATATTGGAATATTTCATTGTTTTGGACCTTAACACAATGAGGTTCAAATTATGGTGGCAATATAGTTGCCACAACCTTATAAAGGGTTGATATCAAACTGTCAGTGTCACAATAAGAATTTTTTTTTTGGAACGCGAAAGTCTAAAATCGAACAGTGTTACGCCTGACATGCTGTTGACTGTGACGAAATACTATCGTTATTCATATCGAGATTACATTAGAATCAAATCAGATGATTTACGAAAAAAAAATATATATATATATTTTTTTTAATAACCCCTGTATCGAAGTACCCCGATATTTGAAGTCGTTGTAAAAGTTTCTTTTTCTTGGCGACCTTCAATGAAAGGTTTTAATTCATTTTGGGTGTATAATAATAATGATATAATATTCTTAGAAATAATGATTTCATCGGGCTCGAACCTGAAGAAATATAATTTTGATTTGGTTGTTGTTTTAATAATTTCTCGATATAAATATGATAGTAATTCGTGACACGTAGAACCCTTAGAAAGATGTTACAAGACAATAAATCATACACAAAATAAATAAATCATAAAAACAAAACTGCAAATAGTATATCGTTTCACCTTAGCTTCACCAAAAAGTTTTTGCAATTGTAATAAAAATGTGCGTCACACATTATAGAAAAAATAAACCCATATTAATTACGAAATCACTTTTTGAGGTTTTGAATATAAATCCTTTTGAAAAAAAATCAAATAAAATTATTATTTGATTTTTTCATCATCCCATAACATCTAATAAAAACAATTTACAACAATAATAGTTCTAATAATAACAAGATAAAATTATTTTTATATAACATCGCAAGTAGTACAAATTAAAAATCACAAATAAAAAACATTTTAAGGAATTTTACCAAATAAATGTAACATTAGGTACACAATTTATATTTATTTTATTTAACTACATATAAGCATCAACACAGACACATCCAGTATAATTTACACAGATATTTTTCGCTATTATAATAATAATTTATTAATAATTTAAAAATTAAAATTATATTTATATACTTATATCTTAAATGAAATAAATAACTAAATATATCGCATGTGCGGCAAATTTAACTATATTCCTAATAATAAAACGATTTATTTTTCATCTATAAATGGATTAAAAATCTTATAGAAAAATATTTACAAAAAATGGCTGGCTTAGGTATAGAGGACGTTTATCCACGTTACTTGGCACGATCTATGATATTTTTGGGTTTCTGCGCCTTATAAGGTATACCCTTAAGGAACAGTTTACCTGTCCGTTCGTCCGAAATTAAAATAAAAGATTTTATGTAGTACACGCAAATAAGTAGGCTGAATGAAAGGAATGATAGGCTGTATGTGTTGGATAATATCCTCTATAGAACTAATTGTCATTATTATGTCATTTCTACATCATTTATTATGATGATGTGTTTTAAATATTTAATATTTCGACTGTTTTTTTATTCAATATATTTGAAACACATCAAAATAATATACGAACGTACATATAGTTCTAAAATACCGAATATTGAATATTATATCAATGATAAATGTCTCACGATTAAAGCGAGACTTATTGCATCTCTCTCACTCTTTTATTATAAAGTAATAATTAAATAAATAAATAAAGTAATAACAAAATATGGATACCTTATCTGAAATAAAGATTTATTATTATTATTTTACAGTTATCTTTTTCACTCTCCTAAGAGGATATCGTAAGAGCACGGGCCGTAGCCAAATGCATCTTAGAGAAATTAATCTATATTTAAAAATTTGCGTACAATTCGACAGGTGTTGAGGATTGCTGCTTTTTGAAGAAGTTCGTATGTGTGTGAGGGTATGTCGATTGTGATGAGGCTTGTGTGTAGTGCTCGGGGGATGACGCCTGTTGTGGAAACTACTATTGGTACTGTCTTGACTGTTGTTACCTTCCATTGGGTCTTGATTTCTATGGATAGGTCTCTATACTTAGCTATTTTTTCAGTGTGGGTTGATTGGAGATTATGGCTATTGCATACAGCTATGTCGATCAAATAGACTGTTTTCAGATGTTTGTCTAATACTGTGATGTCAGGTCTGTTAAAATGCACGGTTTTATCGGTAATTATTGTTCGGTCCCAGTATAATCTGTAGTTATCGTTCTCAAGTGTTGCATCCGGTTTGTATTTATAGTATGGTACTCTCTTTTGCAGGAAATTATACTTAAGAGCTAAACATTGATGGACTATTGCAGCTACTTGGTCGTGTCTATGTTTGTAGTCTGTTTGCACAATGGCTCTGCAGGCACCAGTTATGTGTTGTATATGTTCTGGGCTACTATGGCATCTTCTACATATGTCTTGGGTCTGGTGATTCTTCATAATGTGTTTTTGGTAGTTTTTAGTATTTATCACCTGATCTTGTATGGCGACCATAAAAGCTTCCGTCTCTGGAAATAGTGTACCACGTCGTAGCCACGCATTCGATGCTGCAGTATCAACATGCGGTTGATGAAGGTCTTGGTAGTGGCGCCCGTGCAGGACTTTTTGCTTCCATGCGCTTTCTTTTTCAGCATTTGATGAAATTTCTTCCGATTTTTGTATACTATTGTCATGTAAGTTTAGTGGAGTTAAGTGAGTGTCGGCTTTTACTATTATTATTATTATGAAATATGTAAGACAAAAAAGAATGACACATCAGCATCCGTATTGATGAATGACGTACTATTATATTTTTCATAATTTTTAAAATACCTAAATATGGTTTTGGTGTACCTAATTTTCTTGCCATAATCTTATATCGCAGATATTTTTGAAAGGAATATCTACTAGTTTGCGTGTACTATACCAAAATTTGAAACATTAAAATCAATATACCATAAATAACATAAATTGGAATAGAGACAAGGAGGATTTGTGCCATAAATATAATTAACTTTTACTTTTCTAAATTAACATAATATTTTATAGGAACATACATAGACATAAAGTAAACATTATATTTTATATATTATATAATAAACAAATTGGTTAATAAGTGTGGCACTTAACAATAGTGACGTAAATATTTGTCTTATTATTATAATAAATAAATTAATTTTATTTAAAACACTTTCACATTAACTTACGACACTAATTGTTTTTTTTGTTTTACTTTTAATAATACTTATTCGTAATCTGCATTTTAATATTTTAAATATTTAATATAACTAAATAACACTTTATACACTTATTTGTAAACTAAAAAATAAAAAGTTTAATGATTGATACAAATAAGGTCAATCAAGAAGTATATTAATGTAAAATTATTTTTATGTATTTTATTTTAATTTATGTAATTATTTAATTTGTTTTCTGAAGAACTAAAGATGATACTTTCACACAGTTTCAGGTTTTGTTAGTTAAAATAATAATTCGCCTAAGACTCTTCTCAAAAGTGTATTTTTGTTATAATATTAATTCTGTAAAAAAATTATTTAACGAGTATAGGTAATATCGTAAATATTATTTTATATCCTTATTTGTATCAATTTCAAATCTCTTACGTTATATCTGCAAAAAAAATATCTAAGCCATTCAAAATATTTACCTCTATGACACTTAGTAGATAACTATTATAATTTAATTTTTTTCAAAATTTTTTGAAATCGATAGCTTTTCGTATTTTTCTTAATATAACCTCACCCGGCAGACTAAATTTGAGACCACCAGTAGCGCTACCATGAGTTTAGAAGTGACAGACTCGATATCACCTATATAAATATGTCTATGAAAAACTTGTATGTTACAGCGCCCCTAGCGGTAACGCGGTAATATGCAAAAATCGGTAGTATGCAAAAAACAATTCAATAGGTTTTTAACGTATGTAAGTTTTCGATAGCTAACTCATGGTAGCGCTACAGAACCAGAGTGGCAATAACCACAGGATGCTTTTTTTTTAGTTGACTATGGAAATGTCACTTTTCAAACCCCTTAGTTGATAGCCAGAATGGTTCTAAAGTAATTTTAGTAACCAATCACAAATGACGTTGAAAAAGATGTGACATTATAATTTTTATTCAATATTAATAGAGTATAGGGGCCCCGATCACTCGGGCCGCGCTATTAAGGCTCAGTCTGCTTTCCACTCTGATTCTGGTGGCCTCATTTATTGTGAAATGCTTCCTTAATCAGATCAAATTTATTTTAGTCTATGGCCATTTATTAAAAATAAGTATATTTTTAAAATTCTCATCAGATCTTATAGTGCGTTTGACGTTATACTTACTTTAATGTGTAATCTAGTTAAAAAAGCTGTGACGAACAGGGTGGCAAGAATGGCTTATTGCCATTGGCAGTGATACCTAAACCGCAAAAGCCTTTTATTTCTTTTACAATGTAGACTCTTGAAGCTTTTGAGCCATATTACTAAAAAAAATTTTCTTAATAAATAGCCTTTTTGCCGCTAAATGAATTAGGTTAAGTATCAAATTTAAAACCAGCTTAGTTTTGTAATAAAGTGCAAAAATAGATTTCGGTTTTATATTTTTTTCCGTTCGGTTATTATATGGTCGGTTCGGTTATTAGCTGACCTATAATTAGTAAAATACGTAGATAATAGTAGTAAATAATAATAGTTTTGTTCATTATCATAATCTTCAATTCCAATGTCACTATGTAACATTTTTTCCTTACAATCAAACTCACGTTCACAATAATATTTTATCGCTAAAATCTCCAAAATATCTTTTTTTTTTACATTTATACTATGCATAGACAGTTTTAGCAAAATGGACGTTAGGTTTTTGGTTCGTAAGCATTATTTTTAATAATTTACAGTTTGGCTATACTGACGTTAACGGCACTTAAATGACTCTGTTATTACATTTAATATATTTTTTTTAACTGCCTCGTTGGTCTATTGGCAGCAAGTGCTGCGTTAGGACCGAGAGGTCCCCGGTTCGAGTCCGGGGTCGGGCAAAATTTGTGTAAGTTTTTCTGTAATGAAATTACTCAGCCCGGAGTTAGGAAGTTGGCGGTTGAACGCCCGTGCCTCGGAAAGCACGTTAAGCCGGTGGTCCTGCGCCCGATCTCTCATCGGGCATGTCGGATTGCCGTCTCACCGAATCATGAGAGTAAGGGAATAGAGAGTGTACTTGTGTTTGCGGGCACACTTGTGCACTTGGTTGATCTCAATTGAGATCGGCCGCCAATCGGTCGGACGTCTTATTATATTATATTTATTTAATAAGTTTGTGTAGTCAACTAACCCTCACATAGCCAGCGTGGTTGACTAAGGCACGATCGCCCTAGTTTAGGGTAGGCCCGTGCCCCAGAGGTGGTTACGTATATGGGCTGATGATGATGATGATAATAGAAAGATACTTTTTACTACTTAGTCATTTAATACAGACAGTCCGTCTTTTCAATGTTTGGTTTTTGACACGGTTCCAAGAGTCATGGGTTTGATTCCCAACCGCGACAAATATTTGTGTAACCAATATCGGTTTTTGTTCCGTGTCTGTTTAAGTATATTTGTATATCCATTGTTGTTTCTGATTGCCGTCACACAAGTGCTTAGGGTACTTACCGCGGGATCAGATCAATGTATGTGATGTTGTGTAATATTTATTTATTATTATTATTATTTATTTCAATGCCGTTAACGAGTATAGCCATACCACCTTAGCCAAACTGTGCACTGAGAGGGCACTAAATAGTAATAAAATAAAAGAAGCTGCAAGAAAAAGAAATGCGAAGAAGCACAGCCACAAGCGACATCTAGTGACGAGTCACAAAACTAAATGATACGATAGTTCCAACAAATCTCAATAGATGGCAGTAAAAAGAGCATTTAAGTTATCGATGCTTTTTCTCATAAGAGCGCAATCTGATCAGTTGACAAGGATGGTTAACGCGTAAGAGAAATTCACTAGATAGCAATATGTAGGCGTGAGGTACAACTGCAGCATGATTGGTGAATATTGACATGTCTTGCCCGTGACCACGAGCGCTGTAAAGAGCTCGAAACGTCGGATCTCTAAATAATATGTTAAGATTAACAATACACGCGAGTTTAATCCGTAAAATCTAGACACGCGGTAGCGTGTCAAGCCAAGGTTCAAGAAACAGAACTGGCGAGCCGCACCGTGTGTAATATTACACGAACCATTTGGAACCACTTTTGAACCCCTCATAAATCAAAAACTATTTCACATAAACGTATCAAATTTGGCTCATATATTGTGACTTGCGAGATAAATATGTGTTCTAAATTTCATAAGCTTATCTCAAACAGTTATTTAGATATTAATGTCCAAAAATCCTCATTTTTATCATTGACTGACTGACAGATCAAAATTCTAACCCAGTTCCAAATGACCTAGAGAGTCAAAATTTGGTATGCAGATAGGTAATTACATGAATACAAAGGAAAAAATAAAAAACTGGCAATTTTTTAATAATTAGGTTAGGTTCTATTATGAACGCTTAACATAAATACCTAATTAGTGCCTAATAACGCCTATATACCGGGGAAGGCAGAGCACTAAGTATATATTTAGGTATACTTACTTATTTACAATTAAGAGTAGGTACTTATAGTCGGTTTTCATATTTATTACTTAGGGTAGGTACCTACATAAAGTCTAGTTTTAGTTTTGAATTTGTCCTTTTCAAAGGAACTACGGCGTTACGATGATATTATATACTTTTCTACAAAAAGTAATGATATCCAATCAAAAACATAAATGTGAAATGAGAGCCAAGTTCAATATTGCCTTGGTTGTTGACTTCAGCGACAAAAGAAGTGAGATCTAAATGGGTGCCAAGTTCAATGGTCAACCCAGAAATTTATTTATAAGTAACACTATAACATACCTATCATATCTTCTTATAACATAAGATAATGTATGGTGGTAGCCTATGAAGGTCTGTCTTGGCTAGTTTTCATATATGAATTATAGCCGTCGCAAGTTCTAAGCCTACAAGTATTTGTCGGTTTTTATTTTATAATTCCGAAAATTTGGATTGTTGGTAGAAACTAGCAAGCGAACATAATAATACGTTGGTAGGTTTATAGAAACTAGCCAAGACAGACCTTCATAGGCTACCACCATACATTATCTTATGTTATAAGAAGATATGATAGGTATGTTATAGTGTTACTTATAAATAAATTTCTGGGTTGACCATTGAACTTGGCACCCATTTAGATCTCACTTCTTTTGTCGCTGAAGTCAACAACCAAGGCAATATTGAACTTGGCTCTCATTTCACATTTATGTTTTTGATTGGATTAGTTTTATTTCAAATGTGTAGTGCTCGCGCAAATAATAGACAATACTATGTCATGTCATGTCACGTTACGTTAAAAAAAAACAATCATGCTGCAGTTGGACCTCACGCCTACGTATTGCCATCTAGTGAATTTATCATAGGCGTCAACCCTCATTAGCGGCTAATTTGCGTTTTTTCGCGTTTGTCGAGTAGTGAAAATAGGTTGACAGTAAGCGATTGACAAAGTAAATAATGAATATCGCATTTAAAATGTTTCAAGTAACATAGCAATAGAAATATATGCACGAGATTATAATAATAGATAGTCTTCAATAATAGAAAAAAAAAATGGAAAATAGAAATATCGTAGTATTTATTGAGATGAGTAATTACCGAAGTTTGTAAAAGCATAGAAATGTTTTGAAATGTAAGTTAGTAGTAAAATTTAAGTGTCTTTTGTGTTTAAAATAAAGTATAACTTAAGATATACATTAAATAGGAGGTCATTATCCTCAACATTATACAAACAGAACCAAAAATATTAAATACGTGACATTCAGACGCCATTTAAAGAAAATGGCTGAGTGCCTAATATTTTTGGTCTGACCAAAAAAGGTACATAGAATTTTTGGGACGCAATTTTTGGAACTTTTCACATTTTATAGTTGTTTATAGTTTATAGATAAATATAAGTTTTACATCAAAGGAGATCGGGCACAGAATAATGGGACATAGACATTTTGATTTAATATGATTGATGTTATTATTTTATCCAACTTCATAGACCTACAACAATTTCCCCCTCAAGTATTTAGAAATAGATATGTGTGCTTGTTTTAATATTTAAATAGTCTTTCCCTATCATCAACTTCTTGCTTCTGTATTCTTGCGATGTCTGTCTGATAATTTTCTTTTGACAGTTTCCGCCAGACCCATCAGAAATTTTTAAAAATTTCAGACTTACCCTTAACATCTGACGTATTTACTTAAAAATATGACCCGATCTCCTTCACAGAACATCTTCTTACTTAACACTAGACGTTGAGGTGAAACAGCTGTTGGTGTGAAAGGGACAGTTAGCAGTGTGTGAAGAGTTTGAAGAATCCCCTCCCCTTTTCGGGAGCTGGTCCCATCAGCATTGGTACTTGATTCTTGTGGGTAATGGTTATCTGAAAAAGAAAATACATACATAAATCACGCCTTTTTCCCAGAGGGGTAGGCAGAGATCACTTCCAGCGATCCACTTTTCACCTCTGTGGGAAACGTGACGAGACGGGTTGTGGACCACGTCGCCGTCATTCTGCCTTGTGCATTGTTTTAACAAGGTCATTGCGTTCCCACGAGTAGGAAGGATATATGACGGGGGAAGGAAAAGGGGAGGAAGGATACTATCGCCTCGGATGATTTGGACTGAGTCGATAGTAGCTCGAGGAGCCGGGGTCGCTTGCCCGTATACCGTTCACCAACCACCGGACAGATAGTTGTAACTGGTATCCCCTGACTTATACTAGACTAGACTTAGACTGAAAAAGAAAATTACCCATCAAAATAATTTTAAAAGATTGAGGTGGAAGTGTTTTCCACCGGTATAGTGTTCTTACATTTCTATCTTACTGAAGTTCATTGTAAACATGTTCTAGGCTTAAAGCGAAATTAGATGGCTAGTTGTTTGGAAACTAAGGGTTGTGTGAAGTCGATTAACCCGCAATTGGTCTATGTGATCGATTGCGGGTTGATCGGCTTTTTTAATTGGCCTGATTGCTTTATTTTAGGGTAAGCTCAAGCCCCTTCATCATCAGCCCATATACGTCCCCACTGCTGGGGCACGGGCCTACCCTAAATTAGGGCGATAAGGCCTTAGTCGAACACGCTGGCCAAGTGCGGGTTGGTAGGCTGGCCAAGTGCGGGACAAGCCCCTTAGAGAAGACGATATACGCTGACAAGCTTTTTTTTGCCTTCAACATCATTGACGTAAATGGCTTGATCCTAATTGAGGTTCCTTACTGAGGCTTTAAAATAGAAATATAATCAAATGTCGTGGTATTTTTACATTGACATACCTTTGGAACGCGTTTTTCATCCTCTTAACTTTCTAATATTAACCTTTTAAAAGGCTGAAAAAGCATATAAGAGAAGGAGAACTTCCCTTCACAGCTGATGGTATACCTTGCAAGGCGGCTGCATCCAGGGCTCCCCGTCTATCTGCATGGGGAAGGTCCTCTTGGTGGTGATGATGATGGAACTGCACTGCGCAAGCCGCCGACCCGAAGCCCGAAGACCTGGCGGAGAAGAAATATCATTAGAACCTTCGTACAGAAGTCTACGGAAGTATTTGGCACTCGACGTTTTTAGACTCCGAGTGACCAAAACTTATGTCCGAAGCATTTAGACGACTAATTACTTGAGTCATCGTAACTTATTAGTATTTAGGGGCAAGTACTAAGACAAGTCAATGTTCCTTTTTAAGCTATTTCATAGCTTTTATCGCGGGCTTTGAGCGCGGCGACCGAACCAAGAAATTCCGTAACGAAAAAAACCTCACAATCGTCTAACGTCGTTTCAGTTCGGTAGACTTCGGCACGGTGTTTGTGTGCGTGCGGTTAGACGTTTTGTACGACTCTACGAAACTCGCACGACTCGAGACGAGCTGCTCCGAAATCGGACGATGCTATGCAATAGCTATACCGCGGCAGTCCCCGAGGGCCACACGTCTTATTTTTAATTACTCAGCGATTCATTATAATAAATCCACCAAATTCTCTGCACGATGAGCAAGTGCGTACTATCAACCAGATTTCTATAAAAAAAATGATAACTTTAAATTTAATTATGTGGTCTTATATATTTTTCTATTAAAAGAATTAGCAAATTTTTTTACTAACCTGTCCGAACTTGTCCCATGTGAAGACAGTTCTCCAATCCTATCACTTCTATCAGCTTGTCACCGATATCTGCAGTAAACATAAATAACATTCATCATCATCATCAGCCCATATACGTCCCCACTGCCGGGGCACGGGCCTACCCTAAACTAGGGAGATAAGGCCTTAGTCGACCACGCTGGCCAAGTGCGGTTAAATAACATTAAAAACTTAACAACTCACAAGCTAAATTTTTTGATGGGATATTAATTCAAATTCTTCAACTAAGAGCTGCCTCAAAAGCGACTGTCTTTGAAGGTGTGCAAGAGACAGCTATGTATGAGTGGAGTCTCTACAACTACCCCTCTAGTGTAATATTTAACTCAGGTGGGAGACGTTTTGTTGACCGGTTGCTATTACCACCATACAGTTGTAAAACCCGCCAAGTGACTCTGACCTCTCTCGGTCAGGTCGCATTCCGGGATCAGCACTGTACGAACCGGAGTCAGAGGGGACCATTGTTGCGGCAAGCGCCGGACCAGTGGAGTCTTAGCGGCGGTATTGTGCGGGCGGAGCGGGTCAGCCCGCCGGCCAGGGAGACCCGTAGAAACGGGGGCACTTCCGTCCGGCGGACTGGCCAACTCCGACCCGCACAGCTCAATACCAATGCGAGACTCAACGCCTTGTCTCGTTGTTGCCGCAGCAGTGGTCTCCTCTTTTAGCGGGCTTTCAGGGTGAGTGCGATAGGCTAAATATGATCTATTGTACCTGTCGACTTCATATTTGGATCTCACTACCGCTTACCATCAGGTGGAGTGAGGTCATCTTGTAAGCTTAATATATTTAAACTCCTAAATACTGTTTCTCGGTCTTCCCTTGCGTCGTACCTTGCTGCGCGGTGGGCAGGCGTCCGCCGCGGGGCGAGGGCGCGCCCCACAGGTTGGAGCCGCCGTGCGCGTACGGGATGTTGAGCAGCGCGACCCCCTGCAGCGCCGGGCCTTTGTTCAGCTCTAGCGAGGAGCCGTCGCACTGCAACGAACATACAGAGGGCCTACCATGAGTTGGCTATCGTAAACTTACGTACGTTAAAAACCTATAGAGTTGTTCTGAAATAAGTCTTTATGGGTCTTCACGCGATATTAGGAGTAGCAAAATTACATAGCTACTTACTGCCCGACTGGTTCGCTCGCGACCACGATTGGTGTAACCCAGTCGAAACGTCGGGCAGTAAGTAGCTATGTAATTTTGCTACTCCTAATATCGCGTGAAGACCCATAAAGACTTATTTCAGTGTAATGGAACGCGAAAGTTTAAAATCTTACTATAGAGTTGTTTTTTTCATATGGCCGATTGTAGTTCTTCGCGTAACCACCAGGCGGCGCTGTACAAGATTTTCATAGACATATTTACGTAGGCGATATCGAGCGCGTAAGTTTTAAACTCATGGTAGCCCCACAGGTCAACAACTAATAGTTGTTTTTAGAGCTGATGTGGCATATGTTGAGGCTTGTACCTCGTTGATTGACCAATTATCATAATCCTTGTGTATGTGTGATATTTCTTTGTTTGAGTTGACTTTTTTGAGTGTCTTGTGTAATTATGTATCATTGTAACTTTTCGTGTCTATGTCGTGGTCTATAAATGTTTTTCTTTCTTTCTGGCATTTCCTTTTAGTGGTGATGGAAACTTCTTCTTTCTTATCGAGTCGATGGCAAAATCAAATTAATGTATTCAACTATTACTACGCTCTACTTTATTTCCATCATAATTTAAACCTTCATCCCTCAAAATATGATGCAAAAGCAATAAAATTCAAAATAATATACCTACTGATTAAGGGGTAAGATTGCGGTGGGGGAGTTTAGTCAATATCTCCAAAAATTGTAAACAAAAAAAAAACCGCCTTCAAAAACCCGACTCACTAAAAATTACAAAATAATATAATACGAACATTAATCTGGGTATGAATTTGATATGTTGTTGAAGGCGGTGCCGTTTATATTTCATGCAGTTTTCCTCAAAAATTTAATTGGCACCGCCTTCAACAACATATCAAATTCATACCCAGATTAATGTTCGTATTATATTATTTTGTAATTTTTAGTGAGTCGGGATTTTGAAGCCGGTTTTTTTTGTTTACAATTTTTTTCATCCTTTTTAGTGTTACATTTTTTACACCCTATTAGTTCAGCTCACCTATAATTCTGCTGATATTATAACTAGTAGTATCAATATGTACACATATTTTAAGAAAGAATTATTTCTTTACTCCCAACTATTAAGGAGTTGACCTTCCATCATCAGCTCAGCATCATAACATTATGATTGCCAGAAGCAAATGCCAATATAACTTCAGAAAATATGTAAAACGCGGTACATGTGCCTATAAAATTTGAGGGTTGCCCTCGATTACTCCTGGATTCCATCATCAGATCCTAGACTGGTCAACCTAATAGTTTAGCTCACCTGTAATGCTACTGATATTATAACTAGTTAGTCTCAATATGTATACAGTATTGAAATAATTATTCTTTCACTCATAACTACTAAGGAGTTGACCTTCCATCATCAGCTCAGCATCATAAGATTATGATTGCCAGAAGCAAATGCCAATATGACTTCAGATAATATGCAAAACGCGGTACATGTCCCTATAAAATTTGAAGGTTGCCCTCGATTTCTCCAGGATCCCATCATCAGATCCAAGACTGGTGAAAATGGGACCACCTCGGAAGTAAACTCTATCCAACCAAAAAAAAATTTTTGAAATCCGTCTATAATTGACGGAAATATCGGTGAACATACATAAAAAAAAAAAAAAAAAAAAAAAAAAAAAAAATTATACATACAGACGAATTGAGAACCTCCTCCTTTTTTTGAAGTCGGTTAAAAATAAGAAAAAAAATTGTTCGATAGTATTGTCTATTATTTACGCGAACACTACACATTCGAAATAAAATTAATTAAGCTTGTAAAAGCTGTAAAGAGCTAGAGAGGTCGGATCTCTAAATAATATTGTTACGACCACGAGAGACCGTGCAAGCGGAATTAGTCTTATCGTCGTATGGATAAGGTCTATATTCGCTTGCACGATACTACGCTACACACTCTGGTAGGTTGTAGCGAGCTCTAGAGTGTTCTAAAGTAATAATAATATTACGACCTTGAGAGACCGTGCAAGCGAAATTAGTCTTATCGTCGTATGGATAAGGTCTATATTCGCTTGCACGATACTACGTCACACACTCTGGTCGGTCGGAGCGAGCTCCAGCGAGTTCTAGAAATTTCGATCCCCGCGAGAAGATTCTCGACGCCACGCGAAGAGCTGCGTCCTCACTGGATATAAAAGCGGGATGTACGACGCGACGGGACAGTTCCGATTTGGAAAGCGAAGCGAATCAGTCTCCTGCGAACTAAGAGTGATCGAGTGCGTTACCTGCGAATAGTCAGTGAAATTCAGTGTTTTAGTGTGATTCAGTGCTTTAGTGTAATTTAGTGTTCCGTGTTTAGTGTTGTAATTAAGTGTTTCTAATTGTGTTTTTAAGTGTTTAATTGTGTAATTGTTAGTCGATAAATAAATTAATTGTCTTTTGGTGACTTTTGGCGTATCTTGAATTTAACGTACCCCGTTCCCGCAACAATTGGTGTCAGAAGTGGGATTCAAGATGCCTCTTACACCACGAGAAGACAGTGAGGGTCGAGTAACAAGGAGTCAAACCGCGGCCCTGCAAGAGGGTGAAGGAACTTCAACGGAGGGATAAATTCAAACATCAATTGGGCCTGTGGAGCTTGCAGACTTATTTAAAATGCTGCAGACACAAGCCAGCCGTCAGGAGGAGCAAGCCCGTCGCCAGGAGGAGCAAGCCCGTGAGCAAGCCCGCCGCCAGGAGGAGCAAGCCCGACTTCAGGAAGCACAATTTGCTAAACTGAGGGAAGAGCAAGCCTGTCGCCAGGAGGAGCAAGCCCGTGAGCAAGCCCGCCGCCAGGAGGAGCTAGCCCGATTTCAGGAAACACAATTTGCTAAACTGAGGGAAGAACAAGCCCTTCGCCAGGAAAAGCAAGACCTTCGCCAGGAGGAGCAAGCCCGCCGCCAGGAGGAGCAACTGGTCGAACTCAAGGAAGGGCTAAGCAAGAGTTTGTTGGGGGCTATTGAAAAGAAGCACGAAGTATTAGAAAAGCAGATGGATGCTCTCAAGGATGATGTGCTAAGTGTCAAGACCCAACACGAAGATCGACTGACCCAACACGAAGATCGACTCGCCCAACATGAAGATCGATTCACCCAACACGAGGATCGATTGAGCCAGGTGGATGCTGAGATGCGACAGCTGCATACCAAAATGGTAAGAGTGGGGACCCGGGGTGCTACGGTAGTGTCGGATTCTCCGAAAATCGAAGTACCCCACTTCGATGGAACGACGTCTTGGGCAGCATTTTGGTACCAGTTCGAGACGGTGGCGAAAGGAAAGGGCTGGAACGAGGAAGAGTCCTTGATAGCTGGCTCTTCGTGAGATGCCCTGCTCACGTTGGAAAACCTGCCTTCGGATAACAGAACTATAGGTGCTCTCCAAAGAGCACTAGAGGGCAGGTACAGCGACAAACACCTGGAACACGCGTATAGAGCACAACTCCGCGATCGACAGCAGAAGCCTGGTGAGAGTCTGCAGCAATGGGCAACGGAAATCGAAAGGCTAGTCAGACGTGCCTACGTGTCATGCCCTACAATGGTGGAATCAATGATCCCGCAAGCTTTCTGTGATGGAATTAGAGATGCAGACGTCAGACATACCGTAAAACTGAGCCATCATCAGACCTTACAGGAAGCTCTAGCCCATGCTTTGGAGGTGGAAGCCGTGCGTCAAGACGGTAGAACTCAACGACTTCGGGAGGTTGTGGTAAAGGAAAAACCTTCTTTGGGTCCGATGTGCTATGGCTGCGGCGAGAGGGGTCATATTCGGAGTAGTTGCCCCAAGGGAAGATGGCCGCGTAGAACGACAGTAGCGTCCTCTACACAGGTGGACGCAGAAGAGCTGTCAGGAGCCAGGGCCGTGGGGCGGGCGCTGGCTGGCCAACATCGAGCACCTACCGTCACTGTTTCACAGATTGGTAATGGGAACAATCTTACTGTGGTTGGAGAGTTGAACAGCGTAACGTGTCATTTTACTATTGACACCGGTGCTTCAAGAACAATAGTGCGTCCGGAACTATTAAAAAGGACTATTATGTGGAATAGCAGACCATCCGTTCAACTTCAAACAGCAACAGGCCAGCCAGTTACCGTCTTCGGTGAGACGATGGCGAAGATAACCATTGGAGAACAGACCTTTGAATACGGTGTACTCATAGCAGACATCACGGATGACTGCATCATCGGATTGGACTTTTTAAGAGACCAGAAGTGTGTGGTAGACGTCGCTAAAGGAGTACTTAGTTTCCCCGAACAAGAAGTATTCCTAGAGGGAGCGAGATCATGCGCAGTTTACTGCCTGAAAAATACGACCCTACCGCCGAGATCTGAAACTCTGGTCAAAGTTAGATTCCCTTACACTGCGTGTCAAGGGCGAAGCGTCGTCATAGAAAACTGCGGCGACCATCCGAGTTGGATCACAGCAAGAACTCTGGCCATGACCGGAAAAGGAGCGCTGGTGCGAGTCATCAATCTTAGCGGAGATGAAGTGCAGCTACGAAGAAACTGTGTCATCGGACGGTGCGATGCAGGTCAATCCATCAGAAGGCTGAAAAGGGCCCGGGAACCGGAATCCTGTCAACGAGATGACGTCACGCCGCTCCTAGCAAATTGTAAGGACAAGCTATCTGAGCGGGAACTTGAGCAAGCTAAAAGATTATTGCTAGATTTCAACGACATATTTTCGAAGGGTGACCATGATTTGGGAAGGACAGGTCTCGTTAAACACAGAATAGACACGGGAGACGCGCCACCAATCAAGCAGCGGCCTAGGCGCCTTCCATTTGCCAAAGAGAAGGAGGTAGCAGACATGGTTGCTGAGATGCAGAAGAACCGCATCATAGAACCTTCAACAAGCCCGTGGTCTTCGCCAGTAGTCCTGGTAAAGAAGAAGGACGGCAGCACCAGGTTTTGTGTGGACTACCGGTTGTTGAATAATGCAACCAAGAAGGACAGCTACCCTCTGCCCCGTATAGACGACACACTGGACATGTTGAGCGGCATGAAGTGGTTCTCAACAGTGGACCTTAAGAGTGGGTACTGGCAAGTTGACATCCATCCAGAAGACAAAGAGAAGACGGCATTTACGACCGGAACTAGGAATGGATTGTGGCAGTTCAACGTCATGCCCTTTGGACTTTGCAACGCTCCGGCGACATTCGAGCGGTTGATGGAAAGAGTACTGGTTGGACTTCTGGGTGATGCATGCCTGGTCTATCTGGATGACATCATTGTCATGGGTCGAAATTTCACAGAGCATGTCAGTAACCTGAGGAAGGTTTTCACCAGAATACGAGAAGCAAACTTGAAACTCAGTCCAAAGAAATGCACGTTTTTCAAGGAAGAAGTCGCCTACTTAGGCCACATTATTTCATCGACAGGTGTAAGGACTGACCCAGAGAAGATCAAAGCTGTCCAAGAATGGCCTATTCCAGCTAACAAGACCGACGTGAGATCATTTTTGGGTTTATGCGTATACTACCGGCGCTTTGTCAAAAACTTCTCTGATATAGCGAAACCTCTTCATCGGCTCACGGAAGATAAACGAGTATTCGCCTGGGACGTGGAATGTGATCAAGCCTTCGTCAGATTAAAAGAACACCTCTGCACCAGTCCTATACTTGGCTACCCGAACAGAGAAGGAAGGTTTATCGTGGACACTGATGCCAGCAATACTGGCATAGGCGGAGTTCTATCGCAAGAGCAAGGTGAACGGGAAGTGGTGATCGCCTATTTCAGTAAGTCACTTTCAAAACCTGAAAGGAACTACTGTGTGACTCGTAAGGAACTGTTGGCAGTAGTAAAGACTCTACAGCATTTCAACAAGTACCTCGTTGGAAGACAGTTTACCCTGCGGACAGATCATGCTGCGTTAAAATGGCTCTTGCAGTTTAAGAACCCTGAAGGACAAGTGGCGCGGTGGCTAGAGCAACTACAGGAGTACAACTTCACAACAGAACATCGGAGTGGTAGAACGCATTTGAATGCCGATGCCCTATCAAGGAGACCTTGTCCTGTGGCCTGCAGTCATTGTTCTAAGACGGAGACTAAAGAAGAAGTCCGGATGATTACCACCCAGGGACTTGATAATGAATGGAGCGAAGACGCTATCAAAAAGGCTCAAAAAGAGGATAGTGACCTGAGGAAAATATTTGAATGGAAAGAAGTAGGTCAAAAACCTTCTTGGAGCCATGTAGCATCATCAAGCCCCATCACGAAAAGTTACTGGGCACAATGGGACAGTTTGGAGATTAAGGATGGAGTACTCTTCAGGAAATGGGAAACACCAAAAGGGGATCAAACGACACTACAGCTGATTGTACCCCGTAAACAAGTTGTTTCGCTACTGAGGTACATACACGATGGGGTATCCGGGGGACATTTAGGCGTGAAGAAGACCCTAGAAAAGCTGAGACAGAGGTTCTACTGGATACACTGTCGGGAGGATGTCGAAGACTGGTGCAAGAAATGTACGACTTGCGCATCAGTAAAGGGCCCACAAACCAGAAGTAAGGGCAAACTCAAGCTGTACAACGTCGGCGCTCCATGGGAAAGAATCGCGGTAGATGTAGCTGGCCCCTTTCCAGAATCCGATGAGGGAAACAAGTACATCATTGTGGTCCAAGATTACTTCACAAAGTGGCCTGAAGTCTTCGCTACGCCTAATCAAGAAGCAAAGACGGTCGCCAAGAAGTTAGTCCACGAGGTAATTTGCCGATTTGGTGTGCCTCTTGAGATACATTCTGACCAAGGAAGAAACTTTGAGTCAGCACTGTTCCAGGAGGTCTGTCAACTGTTGGGTATGCATAAGACCCGTACTACACCAGCACACCCGCAATCCGATGGCATGGTCGAGAGATTCAACCAAACGTTGGAAAACCACTTGGCCAAAGTTGTGGACGAGCATCAACGAGACTGGGACCAGTACATACCGCTTTTCTTGCTGTCCTACCGATCTGCGATCCACGATAGCACCAGCGCAACCCCAGCAATGGTAAACTTCGGTAGAGAAATGCGGCTTCCGGTAGACGCGTTGACTGGGACACCGCCAGAAGCTCCGAAACCAGTAACCGAATATGCGGCTGACCTACAGAAGCGCCTGGATGAAGTACATGCTCTCGTCAGAGACTGCAGTCTAAAATCCAGCGAAAGAATGAAAACCCGTTACGACCGCAAAGCCAACACCGACGGTTTCGATGAAGGGAGTCTGGTTTGGTTACACAACCCACTCAGGAAGAAGGGCAAATCACCGAAGTTCCAGCCAAGGTGGGAAGGACCATACAAGATCATCACTAGGCTGAACGACTTAACCTATCGGATCAAACAAGGGACAAGAGGCAAGCCGAAAATTGTTCACATTGATCGATTGGCTCGTTACCATGGGTCAAATGATGCTCGGGACGAGCATGACTAAGAGGCGGATAATGTTACGACCACGAGAGACCGTGCAAGCGGAATTAGTCTTATCGTCGTATGGATAAGGTCTATATTCGCTTGCACGATACTACGCTACACACTCTGGTAGGTTGTAGCGAGCTCTAGAGTGTTCTAAAGTAATAATAATATTACGACCTTGAGAGACCGTGCAAGCGAAATTAGTCTTATCGTCGTATGGATAAGGTCTATATTCGCTTGCACGATACTACGTCACACACTCTGGTCGGTCGGAGCGAGCTCCAGCGAGTTCTAGAAATTTCGATCCCCGCGAGAAGATTCTCGACGCCACGCGAAGAGCTGCGTCCTCACTGGATATAAAAGCGGGATGTACGACGCGACGGGACAGTTCCGATTTGGAAAGCGAAGCGAATCAGTCTCCTGCGAACTAAGAGTGATCGAGTGCGTTACCTGCGAATAGTCAGTGAAATTCAGTGTTTTAGTGTGATTCAGTGCTTTAGTGTAATTTAGTGTTCCGTGTTTAGTGTTGTAATTAAGTGTTTCTAATTGTGTTTTTAAGTGTTTAATTGTGTAATTGTTAGTCGATAAATAAATTAATTGTCTTTTGGTGACTTTTGGCGTATCTTGAATTTAACGTACCCCGTTCCCGCAACAATATGTTCAGAATAGCAATACACGCGAGTTTAATCCGTAAAATTAGATTTATTTAAAAAGATGTTAAATGTAGATAAGACTATTTTATTAATATCCATTTTATAAAAGTGCACAGTCGCTTAAGCTGCCTATTATTTTGCTTGCCTCGTTCAAGAAACTGTTTGGCCGTAGCTTATTCAATCTACCTACCTTATTTTTCAATGAATGAGTGCAGAAAACAGCGCCATCTACCGACTGGGGCTCTAACTAAGTTCTACTCTCAACTATTTTAATGTTCAGAGATACTTGCAGCAGCAAACTGCTCTGATATCAAAGTTACCATATAAATATCACCACTAACTATTTTCCATGAACTATAAATAATATAAATATCTGGGACATCTTTAACTCTACATGTTATTACCAGGCAGCGAAATACTCCAACATGGCATACTCGAAGTATATCCGCTCCTAACTTACTTAATAACGCCATCTATTGACAAGCTCTCAAACTATCTCTATAACTGTTTCGGTGGAACAGTGGTATTTGATTCCCACTCGGGACAAATATTTGTGTGATGAACATCGGTGTTTGTTCCGTGTCTGGGTGTGAATATGTTTTTAAGTATGTATATCAGTCTGACGCCCATAAAACAAGCTCTGATTAATTTGGGGTCAGATGACCGTGTGTGGAAATGTCCCAGATATATATTATCTTTTCTTCTATTTCTGAAGAGGTTGATGGATGTGGAAGAAGCCAAAGTGGTTGCCAGGACCGTAGCACATGGCAGGAAGTGATCTCTGCCTACCCCTTCGGGGAAAGGCGTGATTTTATGTATGTACGTATTATCTTCCAACACACACATTCACTCATTTATACCAACACACACATTCACTCATTTATACACACACACTCACACACACATACACTACTCTACACGGTAGCAAAGAATATAAACATAAAACACCACTTTTTATGCAGAATAATATTATTACTATTACTTATGTGTTATACTTCTTTTTTCTTTAATTGTTTGTTATTCTTCAATAAGAACTTCTGTCCGGGAGTGGGGCCTGGTATTCCCAGGTTACTCTTTTGTAACCTTTTTCAGGCACCAGTCCCTCACACTTTGAGTTGTAAGTCACCTAATTTCATAGAATCATCATCATCATCATCAGCCCATATACGTCCCCACTGCTGGGGCACGGGCCGACCCTAAACTAGGGCGATAAGGCCTTAGTCGACCACGCTGGCCAAGTGCGGGTTGGTCGACTACACAACCTTAGAATTTCTTCTTAGGTGTGCAGGTTTCCTCACGATGTTTTCCTTCACCGTTAAAGCGTCGAATGATGGTACATATGAATTTCAAATTTGAAAAACACATCGGCGACCTCTCGCATGGCAAGCAACGACCTTAACCACTCGGCCATCGACGCTTTTTTCATAGAATAAGTTTACTTTTAAGGACCTAAATTGTGAAGGGCTTAATAAATGATTTGAATTGAATTTGAATATCTTCTACTCACCACGATGTCAATGAGCTCGTGCAGATGCTTGCAGCTGGCAGCGAACTGCTCCGATGTAGCGTACTCAAAGTACCACAGCTTGTTCTTCATTCGTGAGCTGAACTTGTCAGGGTTCCGTTCCCGTTCGGTGTGGAACTTGACACAGATCGCCGCGTCCTGCAATTACCAAAGCGATAATCTTCTTCTTCTTATCGTATGGTTGATGAACAACCTGGTGTCAGAGTTTTTAAGCCGCCCGTAGGCCTCTGACATGGCTTAAATTAAAGCCATGAAAGCATTGAAAGCGATAATAGAAAATGTTCATAATTTTAGATTATTAGGTATCTTTGAAGTGTTTGATAATCTGAAAGGACATGTGTAATTAGTTTCGAAATACAACCAAAATTTAAAAAGTTATACGTGTCTAAAGATCGTTTGCACTTTTCGTACGAAATGAACGTTGTGATAATGACGTCACACCACAACATCCAGTGCACTGCAAAAAATATTTTTTCGTAATTTTACGTTTTATATTATAAATTCGTTGCCAATATATATATTGTCCCATTGTGAAATTGAGTCACAGTAACATTCTCCCAACTTAATCGTAGGCGGTAAAGAAAAAGACTAAATAAAACCGGCCGTATCAATTATGTAAAAAAAGACACGTTTATTGCATTTGAACCCCTTAATATTTTATATAGGGTCCCGTTTTTACCTTTTATTTACGGAACCCTAAACAGAGATGGTGCGATGATATCGACGCCCAACACCCAAACTGGCCATAAACAAGGCCATTGGAGGAGTCCAGACATTACTATTTAAAAATGTTCCGCATAAAAGGTGACGTCTCACAATACTTTTATGCTAAAAATACAATGTTTACTCACAACTCCTATCGAGAAATAGTTGTTGATGATGTTATACGGCACTGTGGTGGGATGGTTGCCAGTCTGGGGTAGCTGAAGATCGCACTGAAAAATAATAAGAAGTCTGTTTATTATTTTTTGTTACCACTAAAACGTGAAAAGCGGCGTTAAAGAATATAATCTACTAGCTGTACCCGCGACTTCGTTCGTGTGGACTACAGTACTTTACATACAAATGTGTCGTCCCAATAACTCCCGACCCCTGGGAATTTTGCAATATCGCCTTGTAACTAAGCTTTACGTCCATGAGGGTACCTGTATGCCAAATTTTTGGCATGCAAAAACCTTACTAATTTTAAAGCTTAGTTGCAACAGGATATTGAGAAATTCCTACAGGAACGGGAGTTAGCGGGAAATAACTTTTGTATGATAACTTCTAAATCGCGTAAGATAGATTATTGAAATTTGGCGTCCACCCTAATGAACGTAAAGCTTACTTGCAACGCGATATTACAAAATTCCCAGGGGTACGGAAGTTATTGGGAAAAAATTTCTGTATGTAAAATCGAATCGAACGAAGTCGCGGGCACAGCTAGTATACGCTATTATATTTAGCAACGGTATCTACCTCTGTAGTAGTATTTTCCACATGTATTTGCCACCGGTCCATCATTACAGTGCTTGCGCGGGATATTTTGTCCAAGATTTTGTGAATCGATTCCCCTTCGTATCTGTGAAAGATAACATTGCCTTTAAATAATGTTTGATGGTAATAATATACGCCTAACCTAACCTCTCATCCACCCCAGGACTATGGGTCCTGCACTATGGGGGGGGGGGGAGGGGTTTCATTGATGCATTTTAGTCATAAAAAAGCCTCTACGTGATGGCGGGATACAGGACTCTGTAGTCCCAAGACATTGGTAATAACTGACAATAATGAACAAATAATGATAATAAACTGGAAGATCTTAGAGTTATAAGTGACATAAAAGTGTTGTATTTAATCTATGTAGCGTGCATTATCATACTCGTCCGATTTAGATAAATGCTGAGATTAGTGTAAGAAAAGTTAGCGCCATCTGTAGGTTGCTGTTCGAAACATGAATTTTAGGGGAGATAGCCATCCGCTCCCCCGCAAGTCCGGTGATGTAAGTAAAGAAAAAAAGGCACATGAACAGGACTTACCCTCCTCCCCATCGTAGACATCGGGCCAAGTCGTTCCCTGTGCCCAGGGGAATCACTCCCACTGCTGGCTGAGTCTCCATTTGCACTTTATCTGGAACAAAGATGGATTTTTCTTTTATAAAAGGCCTTTTAGGAGTGATCCTAAAAGGGAAGATCTTCCGCCGAGCTGGGTGATCGGGCTCGGGGACCATGGTCCATTTACCATCTTTGTTTTTGCTCTATATATAGTTAGTGGCCCGAATAACTCTGAAGTGAGATGTAGGTTTCATACTAACTACATATTGCTGTGGAGATGGTCTGCCAACGCCATCTGTTGGTTGATGTGCGAAGTTCTTAATTTAATGTCGCCACAGGCCTCACCCCACCTGATGGTAAGCGGTAGTGAGATCCACATATGAGGTCGACAGGCACAATAGACCATATTGAGTCTGTCGCACTCACCCTGAAGGCCTGCTTATATGCCGTTTCTCGCCTGAAGAGCCCAGGGAGTATCCCTCCCTCCTATGATCCCGGGCTCTTCAGGCGGACATGAGCTGGAAGGGCATTTCATGCCTTAATGACACGTGGCAGAAAAGAGGAACTGAACCTCTTGTCCATCCATTGTATGTAGATGGCAATGCTGTCCATCACGTGTTTTTCGGGAGTGAAAAGGGGAGGGCGGGGCTAGTCTATGTCAATAAATTCCCAAATCTAAATTATTTGGTCATAAACACGATTTTTAAGAAAAAATGGTGAGGCGAATATCTCCTCAAGTACAAATTGTACGTCTTTTGGTAAGATTTTGTATTGATTGGTGATGAGTTGTAGGTAAAACACTTACCCATCGTCTCTAACACCCATCCGACGGTCCCGTCGCCGCCACAACAGATTACTCGGTAGCTCTTTACGTCTTTAAACATCTGCAGACCTGGAAAATGAAGAATATGGTCATAGGAGGTTCTAACTTATCCATGATCATCGTCATCATCAGCCCATATACGTCCCCACTGCTGAGACACGGGCCTTTTTTTATAAAAGGCTAACGAGATGACCTCACTCCACCTAATGGTAAGCGGTAGTGAGATCCAAATATGAGGTCGACAGGCACAATAGATCGATTGAGCCTGTCGCAC
Source organism: Maruca vitrata (assembly GCA_039566165.1). Taxonomy (NCBI): domain Eukaryota; kingdom Metazoa; phylum Arthropoda; class Insecta; order Lepidoptera; family Crambidae; genus Maruca; species Maruca vitrata. The sequence continues at coordinate 3,001,457 of CM076941.1, read as the reverse complement.
TCACCCTGAAGGCCTGCTTAAATGCCGTTTCACGCCTGAAGAGCCCGGGATCATAGGAGGGAGGGAACACATGAGCTGGAAGAGCATTCCATGCCTTAATGGCACGGGGCAGAAATGAGGAGCTAAATTAGTACGATACGGCTTTAGTCAACCACGCTGGCCAAGTGCGGGTTGGTTGACAACACAACCTAAGAATTTCTTCGTAGGTGTGCAGGTTCCATCACCGTTAAAGCGTCGAATAATCGTACGTATGAATTTCAAATTTGAAAAACACATTGGTACGTGGCGGGGTTCGAACTGGCGACCTCATGCATGGCAAGCAATAAACTTAACCACTCGGCCTTCGACGCTTTTTTCCCTCGTTCGCTTGGATATAAAATATACATACATACACACATACAATCACGACATTTTCCCAGAGGGGTAGGCAGAGATCACTTCCAGCGATCCACTTTTCACCTCTGTGGGAAACGTGACGTGACGGGTTGTGGACCACGTCACCGCCATTCTGCCTTATGCATTGTTTTAACAAGATTGTTTTTTTATATAAAATATTTATTTAAGTTTACATAACACTTACCCTGCATAGGCCCCCCTTTAGCAATATCGTGGACTTGTCTCGGGTTCAGTATGTATTGTAGTTTCCTCAACACACGAGATCCTTGACGGCCCCCAGATTTGGGGTTGATGAAGACCAGCAGTGGGCAGCTGCCGTCGGGAGGGGTGATCTGGAACGAGATGGGGGGCGCGCGGTGTTCCTTCTTTTTCTCTTCTTTCTCCTTCTCTTCTGCGGTGGAGATTGAGATGGGGAGGGATATCGATGTTGGTATCGATTGCTGGAAGAGAATGTATTTTTATTTTAATTAATAAAGATTCGTGTTGACTGTACTAGAACTAATATGTATGTTTGTTTGTTTTGCTTGTCTTGGATTATTTTTTTTATATTTTAAGTGTTTAAGTTATCAACGTTTAAGTAGAAACTAGTACATCTGCAACCTTGAGTACCTGTACCTGTAATTGTTCATCACACTTAGAAATCATGTTTACCTAAATATGTAAATTTTAACACCTAAACATGTTGGTAGACCTAAGAAATTAAAAAAAAACTTTTATTGAAAATTGGAGAAGGTAGTGTATTATAAGGCGTCCGACCGATTTCAGCCATGGCGGCCGATCTCAGTTGAGATCAGCCAAGTGCGCAGGACATATTATAGTGCACAAGCGCACTCTCTAATCCCTTACTCTCATAATTCGGTGAGACGGCAATCCGACATGACCGATGAGAGATTGGGCGCAGGACCACCGGCTTAACGTGCTTTCCGAGATACGGGCGTTGAACCGCCAATTTCCTAACTCCGGGCTGAGTAATTTCAGTATATAAAAACTCACACAAATTTGACCGACCTCTTGGTCCTAACGCAGCGCTTGCTACCAATAGACCAACGAGGCAGGTAGCGTATTATAATCAGCTTAACCACACCGCCGCGGTTAACGGTTAAGCGGATCTCAACTTGCAATAGCTGTTAAATCCGTTGATTTCAAACACACGACGCCGATCGCGCGGTCGAGCGATGTTCGTAAAACCTGGGGCTTAGACTAAAATGTATGGGATTGACATTAGATTGACCACGTGATTTATCGCGTCTAATGTCACATTTTATTCTTGTCGAACTTCGTTATCGTTTTGATATTGTTACTTTGTCTACGGCACCTGGTCGTGGTGAGGTCGGTGCGGTAGCGACCTCTGCCGGTCAAGTACGAGTGGTCGGATCGCGGTTGACTTTCATTCCGAGGTTGACCCCTGTTTTTATCTAATTTCACTGGGCTATAAAGGAATTTTGACTTTTGAACCGACTTCAATAAAGAATTTTCAATTCGACCGTATAAATACTTTATTTTTTACTTTTGTAAAAACCGAGATCCTGCAAGAACTGGCCTATCGTGAGAAAGCCATTAACCTGACCGACTTCAAAAAGGTTTTTCTATTGGACCGTTTAAATCCATTTTTTTTATTTCTTTGAAAACCTGCAAGCACTATACCAGAGCCGCTCTAAGTTGGCCGATTTGCTACATGTCAGACTGACTGCACTAGTGAGGGACAACGGTAAAATTGCCGAAGTATATAAGTAACAGTTATTTCCACTTTATAACCAAGCAAGGTCTAATTATAACAAATTTATATTAAAAACATTAACTCACATCCAAAAGATTGAATTTAAGTTCCTTATTTATAAATATATTTATTTTTAAAATACAATACTTATTAAATCCTTCATCCTATTTTTAATAAATACCTGGTGAGTATTACCCACTACGTCACTATGAAAACGAGTCAAACGGCGTAACCTTGTAAAAGCGTGATACAGAGTGGAAATTTTACGTTTTCTTTTTATAATTCAATTATTTTAGGTAATAAAAGACAAATAATTAGATAATTAGGTGCATTTGACATTTTGAAATAACGTCTTATTTTTAAAAGTTGTTCTTTATGATTCGCTAAATATGTTCCTCTTAACAAGGATAAATGCAAAATATAAAATAAAAAGTGTCAAATCAGTCTTCTAAGAACGGCTCCGGTATACTAGCTAGTATTTGCAGGATCTCGGTTGTGGCTCTGTGGATTCTAACCTGGTCGTGGTGAGGGCGGTGCGGTAGCGACCTCTGCCGGTCAAGCACGAGTGGTCGGATGGCTGTGGGAGGGAGGATGTGCCGCGCGTGCCGCCCCAGCGTACACGAGCCGCCAGCACTACCCACGCAGCGGTTGTGGAGCTGGGGAGGAAGATTGAGAGGGTACATACATACATAATAAGGCGTCCGACTGATTTCAGCCATGGCGGCCGATCTCAATTGAGATCAGCCAAGTGCGCAGGACATATTATAGTGCACAAGTGTGCGCGCAAACACAAGTGCACTCTCTATTCCCTTACTCTCATAATTCGGTGAGACGGCAATCCGACATGACCGATGAGAGATCGGGCGCAGGACCACCGGCTTAACGTGCTTTCCGAGGCACGGGCGTTCAACCGCCAACTTCCTAACTCCGGGCTGAGTAATTTCATTACAGAAAAACTCATACAAATATTGCCCGACCCCGGATTCGAACCGGGGACCTCTCGGTCCCAACGTAGCGCTTGCTACCAATGGACCAACGAGGCAGTTAAACATACATACATAAAATCACGCCTTTTTCCCAGACGGGTAGGCAGAGATCACTTCCTGCCATGTGCTACGGTCCTGGCACACCACTTTCGCTTCATCCATATCCATTAACTTATTTATTTTCATTACTAGCTGTGCCTGTGGGCATTTCGGGAATTCCTTTCTTAGTGCACCTCTAAGGCAATTAAGCTACGTCCCTTCCAAATTTCAAGTGGCTACGTTTAGCTGTTTAGACTTTTTGTTCATATGTCAGTCAGTCAGTTTTGTCTTTTGTATATTTAGATTTGTGAAATAAAATTTTTTCGGAGTTTTATCTAACCTACCTATTGTGAAGTTCGTTCCTACGTTCAGCGACAGTTGACACTGTATCAAATTATCACTTAGAAGTTAGTTTCGGTGCTTGCCGATAGATGTCGCTGTCAAAGTTACTTCTTCGCGGTACTAGAAGTAGGTAGTAATAATAGACTCACCGTGATATGACACCATCGGCAGTGCAATCCCGTGATTCCGTTGTAGCCTTTGATCTTTTTCCGACACCTTGCGCATTTACCGTGGCAATTACCTGAAATGTTAAAAATCATATAAGCAGCACGAGAAGGCAAATAAAATAAAGTTACTTGAGGAATAGACTTGATTCAAAACAAATGTTTTATTTGATTCAAATATGTTATTTTATAATTTTTTATCTATCTATCTTATCCTAACTAATTTTATCAACTTTATCAAGTTTACACCACCAACATTAATATGCGAAGGTTTCATCTCTCTATACACGCGATCTATTCGACATACCAGCAGCATGGTACATTAGACGAACGATGAAACTGCCTCGTTGGTCTAGTGGTAGCAAGTGCTGCGTTAGGATCGAGAGGTCCCCGGTTCGAGTCCGGGGTCGGGCAAAATTTGTGTGAGTTTTTCTGTAATGAAATTACTCGGCCCGGAGTTAGGAAGTTGGCGGTTGAACGCCCGTGCCTCGGAAAGCACGTTAAGCCGGTGGTCCTGCGCCCGATCTCTCATCGGTCATGTCGGATTGCCGTCTCACCGAATTATGAGAGAAAGGGAATAGAGAGTGCATTTGTGTTTGCGCGCACACTTGTGCACTATAATATGTCCTGCGCACTTGGCTGTTCTCAATAGAGATCGGCCGCCATGGCTGAAATCGGTCGGACACCTTACATTAGACGAGCACGATCACCTAGCTCGGTGGTTGATTATACATCTAACATCATCAGTTTTCCAACGCTCTAACGGTGAAGGAAAACATCGTGAGGAAACCTGCATACCTCCGAAGAAATTCTATATGTAGTCGACCAACCCGCACTTGGCCAGCGTGGTTGACTTAGCCCTGATCGCCCTAGTTTAGGATAGGCCCGTGCCCCAGCAAGTGGGACGTTTATGGGCTAAATATGTAAAACTAAGCTTCATCATTTGATGAAGCTTAGTTTTACTTTCAGCCCGACGTTTCGTCTCGGTTACACCAATCATCGTCGCAAGCAAACTGGCGCCCGTCGTCTTTAAGGCGTAGTATAGTTGGAAAAGCGTGGTCTTCTTATCGTATGGTTGATGAACAACCTGGTGTCAGAGTTTTTAAACTGCCCGTAGGCCTCTGACATAGCTTCACACACCGTTGAACAATTTCTCAGGTGTGCTAGTTTCCTCACGATGTTTTCCTTCACCGTTAAAGCGTCGAATGATGGTACACAAGAATTTCAAATTTGAAAAACACATTGGTACCGGGCGGGGTTTGAACTGGCGACCTCTCGCATGGCAAGCAACGACCTTAACCACTCGGCCATCGACGCTTTTTAAAGCCTGGTATACAGTACCTACCAGGCTCACACAGAGTGTACTCGCAGTGCCACACACAGAGACCGGTGGAGAGCAATCGCGAAGGCTGCGGTCAGCACTGAAAGACCATAATCACGACCACTCTGCCAAGAGTGAACGACTAAGAAGATACAGTACCTTCGACCCAGTGGTGTGCAAGTGCAGCGGACGCTCGCTTAGACTTGCTGTAGGTCGCGATGCAGGACGCCGGAGCGCGTTGCACGCAACGCTCGTGGACCGTGAACTTGCAGACTGGAAAGGTAAATAAATAAATATTTCACAACATCACATACATCGATCTGATCCCGTAGTAAGTAGCTTAAGCACTTGTGTTACGGAAATCAGAAACGACAGTGGATACACAAATATACTTAAATATATTTAATATCACACCCAGACACGGAACAAACACCGATGTTCGTCACACACATATTTGTCCCGAGTGGGAATCGAACCCACGACTCTTGGAACCGTAGGTTGTGAACCTGGGTCACTAACCACTGTTCCACCGAGCCAGTCAAAGGTCAAAGTCAAAGGTCAGCAATGAGAGTTGGCGTCAGCAACGGTATTAGTGGTCAGCAACATAAACTAGAGGCGTCAACAACTATGTCATGATTTTTGTCCCGAGGGGGCTAAAATAGAAACTAAAAAGTAGAAGTACTAGCTTAATTGACATCACATTTATAATACTAGCGGCCGCACGCGACTTCGTATACTATTCAACATAGTAGCCCTCATCTTTCTTACGCGGTTTGAATTTTTTTCGTACAATAAGGATTATCCCGCTAATCCCCGTTCCTGTGGGAATTTCGGGAATTCCTTTCTTAGTGCAACTCTACGGTACCTAAGCTACGTCCTTTCCAAATTTCAAGTGCCTACGTTAAGGCTTTAGATAACATCACAGTAGTTTTCAAAAATGTGATAACGGGGGAAAAATACAGAGCGCGCGGGCTAAACACGCGCCATTCAGCACTTGCCTAGCATTTTGTAGGCGCGGGAATACTAAAAAATTGCTGGCTCAAGTCTCTTTTTCACGCAGGCAAATTCGCTGACACAGCCATTTATAAAATAGTTTCAGTAGTTTATCCACAGCGTTTTAGTTATTTATCAATGCAATGTGAACCCTACTCACATATGCAACAGAGTCCCTTCTTCCCGAGCCCGACGAGCATGTTCAGACAGAGGTTGCAGTACGCCGGTCGGCTGAAATGCTTCAGGCGCCACGCGTGTTCGCCGTCTTCTTTGACGTTGGTGTCCAAGCCTAGCAGCACTAGGAGAGGGATTGTTGTCATGCTGGAAGAGAAAAGAAAACGTTTAAGATAAGTGCAAGATAGTTTTGATCACCATCAATAGATGGCGCCACTTGTGGCGAACAGGTATGTAAGAAGCATTGTGTTTGCTTATTTAGACACTGGGTGCATCTTCCAATATCCTGACTCTGGAGAAAGTAATCTCTTACCAGAAAAAAGCAACACAAAATTTGACTCCATCCGGGGTCCGAAATCGAATAAAAGGTATGCAAATAGATTTCGCAAAAGTTCGGTCACATTTTCATATCTACTTCGGACGCGTTTTCAATGTGGTCCTGGATTTGACAGTAAAAGTCTCTTTCTCATTTTGAATGCCTTTATGGGTCTACACGCGATATTAGGACTAGCTAATACATAGCTACTTACTGCCCGACGTTTCGACTGGGTTACACCAAACATGGTCGCGAGCGAACTGGCGCCGCCCGTCTTCGTCTGCCACAGCGGTTGTGAATTTCTAAATCCACCCCCGAACCAGCACTAATGTCATTTGTACAGCTACCCACATTTTGTCCGACACACAATACTTACTGTATCCGGGTTCATATTAGACGTAACTTTCCGCGGTATGCACTTACTAATTAATCACTGGGTTAAATGCCGATGATAACTTGAATCCATCATACCTATTGAAATTCCTATACACAGGAATACCGTATAGATCTCACTACCGTTTACCATCACGTGGAATGATGTCATCTTGTTCGCCTATTATAAAAACAAAAAAATAGAAAGTAAAATGTGAATTAAGAAAATACATACCCGCCCCTTTTCCATTCGTCCAGTGACACCGTCCCATCAGCATCGTAGTCTATCTCTACCATCATGTCTTGCAAGATCTGGAAGATTGATCAATTGTTATATTCAATAATCGAATATAAAAGGTTTAAAAGAACCCCAGCGGTTTGTCATATTGTCATACATTGGTTGGTTTTACTGGGCGTGACTCCAATAAAAAAGGATCACTTGGAATATCAAAGGTATCTCTGTCCTATGCATCTGTATAGTAGTGGACCAAGATCCCAGGGCCGCCAGACCTACGTCATTTTAGCAAAGCTAGAATTTCCATGACTTGTAGTATAGTAGTAAGTACATCATACTTAGGAGAGTACGCGTACTCACTTGCTCGAAAGCGGGGCCGTTTCACAGGTAGCGCGAACTAAAGGTGTCCCAAAACTGAGGCAAACTACGTCATTTTAGCAAGCCTAAATTTGACATATATAACTACGTGGTACTATTTCCAGACTAATTGTAAGCAGCCAGACCAATCCAATGGGCCAATTATTCTCCCAGACACCTCAAAGTTTTCCTGTGAGTGCAAGCTTGAGGGCGTATCGACGCACAGCCTAAACGGCTAAACGTAGGCACTTGACATTTGGAATCTCTTCCAAAAATCAAAGTCGTAGCTTAGATACCGTAGAGGTGCACTAATAAAGGAATTCCCGAGATTCTCACGGGAACGGGAATAATCGGGAAAATCCTTTTGTATGAAAAATCCAAACCGCTTAAGTTAGACGCTTGAAATTTGGCACGTTGGTAAACTTAAAGCTTAGTTGCAACAGGATATTGCAAATTTTTCACTGGGAAGGGAGTTAGCGGGAAAAAACTTTTGTATGAAAAAACCGAAACTGCATAAGATAGATGATTGAAATTTGGCATGCAGGTACCCTAATGAACGCTTTGTCTGGCGGCCCTTGGATCTTACTCTATGGATTACTCCCTTCCGACACAGCTTATGGAAGCAAGAAGGGTAAATTATTGTCTTTTAATTCCTTATCTCACTCGTTGCATTGGAGTCAGTCTCTTTTGCCGCTCTGTCTCTTTAATCATGCTATCGCAGTATTTACCTTTACAGATCATACTGACGACTTCCCAGCGATCCCCGCTAGCAGAACACATACTAACGACCTTCCACAGTCCGTACGCATCTTGAACACTTTTACAGAACACTCCTCTCTCTTGGTACACTAACCGGCCTCAGCTCCGATGTCTCCCAGCCCAGGTACTCGGCGACTGTCATCATCTGATTGACGATGCAGTCCATCTCGTTGGTGTCCAGGACCCCGTTACCGTCAGTGTCGTATAGACGGAACATGACTGGAAAGAATAAGAAAAAAATATTCTTACTATCCTTATCCTCATCCTTACTTCCTTTCTAATATTATTTATTTATTTGTTTATTCAAAATCCACAGCTCTTAAATAAAAATTACAGATAATCTTCTAAATCACAAAGCAAATAACGGATTTTATATACATAGTTTTAAGTTATATTACGCTATTACAATCAGAGAAGGTGAAAAGTGCAGAATATAATACTATTATATACACAGGCGAACAAATTAAAATTAAATTAATTAAAAATATTACTGCGAAAGTAGCTTTGTCTGTTACGCAATCACGCATAGAGTACTAAACCGATTTAAATAAAAGGTACAGATATAGCTCCGAGCCTGAAAAAGGACATTTTATCCGACTGCGCTATAAAGAAGTGATTTTTACCCATTAAACGTCCCTACGCGGACTCAGTCGCGGGCGGAAAGTTTTCTATATTGTCTTACACAGTAGCTTATTTAAAAAGACAATGGCTCGTAAGATAGGAATTGTATCATATTTGCTTTGGCTTGAGTTGAGGCCTTCTAGCATAATATGGTAAATACACTGTGCAATTATAATGCTATATATATGCTATGCTGGGACAATGAGCGCCCTACGCTTCCCCGCAAATGCAGTAATGATAACAAGGCTACTCCAAGCCACCGACGTAGTAAATTAGGAAAAAGCGGATGCTGTGGCATTACGGGATCACGGTGAATATTTGCCTTAATAGATACAAAATATAGACTGATAAAGTTAGTAATGTCTCAGTCATTCATGTAGTAAAAATTGAAGAAGAGCCTCAATTCACAACGTCTTTCTGACGTTCGGAGTATCTGCTGGCATTATAAGTCACAACACACAATAAGAGTAGGTGTGAGAGCCGTCCGGTTCCCCGCCAGTCCGGTGATGACAACGAGGCTACTTCAAGCCATCATCGTAGGTCAGTTAGGAAAAAAAACACAATAGGGTATTTGACTGTGGTTGTTATGTTTGCCATTTTTATGATAATCAGTAAGATTTAAGTAAAACAATATTATTAATGAAATCGAAACTTAAATTTTTGGCGAAATGAGACAGCAGAAGACATTTAAAGTTGGGTGGGCAAGTCCATTTCAAAATTGCGAAAATCATTCAGAATTTCGTTGTCATCTTATAAATAACAGAATTAGTACCAAACATCTTTCATTATGAAAACATATCCATAAACGCAACTTTTGATGAACCTGCCGAACAAACTTCCTAGGCGCTGCATACAAGGAACAGGCGTGTGACGTCACCTGCCTATGGACGTTTGTATGGAGCGTTTTAGAGCTCGCCCAAATAATGTGCAATTAAAACTCTAATATCTCGTCGAGTTATCGAGATATCAAAGTGATACTTTCAACAGTGTCTTTGTGTTGTGGTCCATCCAACTATATCAAAATAAAAAAATAGTCAAATACCCTATTAGAGGGTACTTACACTCAAGTTTGTCTTCAGGCCTGCCCGCCTCTAGCAGGGAGAGATAGCACACTATATCCTTGAGGGACACCCTAGCGGTATGCACTTCGATTGTAGATGGACGGCGCATCAGATGCTTGAAGTCTGTAAACAAAAAAGCATTAAGATATTAGACACGTCAAAGTCTTCGCATAATGAACAACATATGGGGCAGACTAGTAGTCAAGCCCTGTGGGATGACAATCATTATATGGGAAGGCATCGATTGTATAGATTGTATTATTCCATTTCCGCATCACATAAATATTCACCATTATTTCATTCACATTCACACTAATCAATGGATTTCTCCTCATTCAGGAACATAGCTACTGTCTAGCCATAAATGCAGAATTTGCTTGCACTTTATGCACATTCTGGAGACCATAGACTTTCGTGATTCCTTGTTATCATCAGATAAGGCTTACCTTCGATCTTCGTGGAATGATTGACCCTCAGCAAACTTAATAAACTTCCGGCTGCTGTTGGGCTGTGAATGGTGCCAGGCCCATGAGTCGAACTAAGGTGTTTGTTCTATCCCTATCTTATGAAGGAGCTCTTTATACATCTTCGATCTTAGTGGACTGGTTGACCCTCAGCAAGTTGCTGCTGTTCCTGGACACCTGGCTATGGCTAGGGCTGGTCTCATGGTAGCGTTCGAGGCAGAGCTGAGCTGAGACGGTGCGTGGTGACCGTGAACATTGGGTGGACTCCCTGATGGTCTCATGGGATGAACTAGAGTCCGTTTGATTAGTTCAATGGCACATGTGGTAGTGCCCATATCTCATGCTTGCGCCAGGAGTCGCTAGTTCTATCCCTACCTTATGAAGAAGTTATAATACACCATTACGTCCTTACCTTTGATCTTCGACGACTGATTGACCCAGTGACTTTACGACTTGAGTTGCTGCCTTTCCGTTCCTGAACATCTAGCAACGAGCTCGAGAGATACTGCAATTGTTAGTGCCAAGAGTCTTTGGTTTGATCCCTACCCTGACGAGCTGTATTATTTATTTACCAACACCTGTTTACATCATGATTATAAGTAATACATTACAACATCCAAATGCAACAGACAATTACTGGTCACTACAATAGACCATCATACACCTTTGCCCCTCACCTTCGATCTTCGTGGACTGGTTGACCCTGAGCGAGTTGCTGCTCTTCCGGCTGCTGTTCCTGGACATCTGGCTGTGGCTGGGGCTGGTCTCGTGGCGGCGTTCGAGGCAGAGCTCGTGGGACGAGTACGAGGGGTGCGTGGTGACCGTGAACATTGGGTGGACACTCCCTGGAAAACGTGTTGTTTGGTATTTATTTGGAGAAGCAACTAAATCTCGCACGACATAGAGAAAACACGAACAGAGATTCAAAATTTGAAAAAAAGAAGTCCCCGTTCATGCGGGGTCATGAATGCGATTTTTTTCAAATTTCGAATTTACATTGAGCTTTAATAGCATTAAAAACAACAAATAAAAATACGAACAGAGATTTTATGGAGCATAGACAGGTCGGCGCAATTGGTAGTGTCTCTTGCACCAAAGAAGTCCTATGATATATCCTAAAGATTCCCCTTAAATTTATTAAAAAGACTAGTGACTTGCGCTCCCTTCGCTTCGAGTATATTATTTAAAAGCCTTCCTCTTGAATCCCTCTATCTATCAAAAAAAAAATACGTGTGGCACTCGGGGACTGCCGCGGTATAGCTATTGCATAGCATCGTCCGATTTCGGAGCAGCTCGTCTCGAGCGAGTTTCGTAGAGTCGTACAATACGTCTAACCGCACGCACACAAACACCGCGCCGAAGTCCACCGAATTGAAACGACGTTAGACGATTGTGAGGTTTTTTCGTTACGGAATTTCTTGGTTCGGTCGCCGCGCTCAAAGCCCGCGATAAAAGCTTTGCAATAGCTTAAAAACCATCAAAATCCGTTGAATAGTTTTAAAGATTTAAGCATACATACAGACAGATGTAGGAAGCGACTTAGCTTTATACTATGTGGTGATATTGGCCCTTCTCTCCTCTTAATTTCTCATTAAGGTTCCTACGTGAATCGGGTCAACGACGTTGGTTTTCATGGCGATAGGTTTGTCGTTTGAAGACAAAAATAATAGAGCATTGCTGATTTTCGAATCCTTGTGCACATAATGCCCTAGAGTTGCTACTTACATCCAGTATCCATAGTAACTTTCGCGATTAGTAGATAGTTCAAGGTTCTAACCAGTTCTGCTCCTAGAAGCCTTGTCTCCATCGACGGAGTCTCCGGAACTCTTCCCCAGCTGCTGCAGCCGCTCTGCCAGACCATGGATCTTGGAGGCCAGGCTTAGCTTGCCCTGAAACAAGGAAGAGAAGGTTTTCAACAAAATTAACAGGCCTTGTAGTTACATATATGTACATATCTACGAGTAGAAGGCATGATCTTTTTTCACCCGACTTTAAAATTGTCTTTTTTGCGGAGATCAGTCCACAATCATGTTTTCTCTATAGTAACAATATAATAGTATTTTTCAACAAACCAGAGTGATTTTCTAATCCGATTTGAAATAAATTATCAATTTAAATATATTGGATTTTTTGGGAAAGAATCTAATAGCAAGTAACAGGAAAATCATGCAAAATCTAAAATGCACAGACACACAGCCATTTGATTGTTCTTGTAATAGAGATTAACGGCCCTCTAACCAACCACCTTGGCACTACCAACCTATCTCCGCTGCCAAACCACAACATCGGAACGGCAATGATTTCGCCATATCCTGTCCGTAAGGACAGGAAAGCACTGTCCGAGAACCGGAAAACTATCAAAATTGCCTGTTACAGTCCATTAGTATGACTGTAAAGCCTCTTGTACGCACATGTTTTCGTCGAATATCTTCAGCCTTCTTCTTCTATACGTATTGATGGTAGATAAAAAATTAAAATTTCAAATCGATTCGGCTCATATTTTTACAGGGAGGTTATGACTGCCTCGGTGGGACAGTGGTTTGTGCTATAAGGTACAATAGACCATATTGAGCCTGTCGCACTTACCCTGAAGGCCTGCTGCATCATGGGAGAGAGGAAAAACATAAGCTGGAAGGGCTTTGCATGTCTTAATGACACGTGGCAGAAAAGAAGAACTAAACCTTTTGTTCCGAACCAGCAGCGCTTGCATTATATAATTTTAAACTGTCATGGTTACACACATTAGAAAACTGAAAATGTCCGGGATATTTATCATGTTGTTTTGTTTTAAATATCGGGAGCTCATTAAAACAAATGAACATGGCTAATCCTGGTTTTTTTCGCGCCTGCATTGTATGTGGATGGATTCATAGGATGATGATGCCTGTAAAAGCGTTCAACACTCTACCTGATGGTCAGCGTGGGCTGTGACGGCGGCACAGGCGGCGGCCGAGCTCGCCGCGGCCATCTCCCGCAGCGCCGGCCGCCGGTCGCGCCGCACGAATGAGAGGAACAGGTGCCTGTAAAAGTGTTCAAGACGTTGTGAGATGGTTCATCATCAGCCGATATACGTCCCTTCTGCTGGGGCACGGGCCTACCCTAAACTACCTAGGGCGATAAGGCTTGGTGCCGTAGACAAAGTATCAATATCGAAACGATAACGAAGTTCGAAAAGAATAAAATGTATAGAATGACATTAGACGCGATAAATCACGTAGTCAATCCCAAGCATTTTGTTCTTTTCGAACTTCGTTATCGTTTCGATATTGTTACTTTGTCTAAACCCACTGAGTAGATCAGGTGGGAGATGGTTGGGTGGTGGTATACAAGTACATTTTTTTAATCATCGGGTTGCGGGGTAGCGTATGGCTTTCGCTCCTAAATAAATTTAAAGTCCCCTAACGGGGCTCGACCTCGACTCAGGGCATCGTTGGGTGGTCCCTAATGCAGACGTAGGTTTGGGGAGAGAACCAACCAGAGGTTGGGCGCAAGACCACAGGCTTAGCGTGCTTTCCGAGTCACGGGCGTGCAACCGCCAACTTCCTGACTCCGGGCTGAGTAATTTCTTAACAGAAAAACGCATACAAATTTTGGCCGACCCCGGATTCAAACCGGAGACCTCTCGGTTCTAACGCAGCACTTGCTACCAATAAGCAAAATTACTTCTTCAGGGGTAAGGTCAAAATCCTTTATCAAGTTTAAACTTCTCATCATCATCATCATCATCATCAGCCCATACCTGTCCACTGCTGGACATAGGCCTCTCCAAATGCCCGCCACTTCTCTCTATCCTCGGCCACTCGCATCCAGCTCCTACCAGCCGTCCTGCGCAGATCGTCACACCACCTGGCCTGCGGGCGTCCTACACTACGTTTGCCGAGACGCGGTATCCACTCCAGTAGGGCTACCATGAGTTAAAACTTACGCACTCCATATCGCCTACGTAAATATGTCTATGAAAAACTTTTACAGCGCCGCTGGTGGTTACGCGAAGAACTAAAATCGGCCGTATGAAAAAATCAACTCGATAGGTTTTTAACGTACGTAAGTTTTCGATAGCCAACTCATGGTAGGCCCTCAGAACCCGTCTACCACAACGGTTGTCGGTTCTACGGCTGATGTGGTCGATGACTTTGGTTCTCTGACGGATCGCCTCATTTCTTTTGTTTAGTTTAGCCTAATAAGTTATTAATAACACGTGCATCCATTTACCTGGACAGCTCATCGGGAGTCGAGACCTCGAGGAATGTGTCCAGGAACCACCTGAAGCCCTCATAGTCGATGTCCTGGAACAAGATAAAATATAAAAATATGTAAAGTTATTCCCATATCACTGCTCCTTTTTCTTTTCTCTGCCAAATAAGTACATTTTGTTGATATATTCATTTACCTGGACATTCAGTAGCACTTATATTAAATTATATATTTAAGTAACATGTACATTGTACAACTAAAATAATGTGGTACAATGTCAAGTTTTTTACAAACTTTAAAAACTTAAACTACTTTTTTTTATCTTCAACGGTAAATTTAATGAATACTTTTCTTTTCTTTGTCCAGCAGTAGGATAAATAAATAAAAAATCTTTCTCGACCCAAGTCAATAAATAGTTTTTAACTCAAATCACCCGTACAAGTAATATCGGTCCACCCACGGTACGGCATCTACTCTTAACCGCGACAAAGCGACCTCCCAGAACTATTACATTATTACCGACCCCTAAAGTTTCACATAATAGGGCGTGCGACGACGCCATTTGCAAATTAATTTTCCTGAATTGTCATACCTAACACGCTGAGCCGGTCAGCGACCTTCGTAAATGGTGAAGGAAGAAATCGATGTTACACTAGAGGCCCGCGACTTCGTCCGCGTGGAAACCCTATTACCACGGGAATTTCGGTATAAAAAGTAGCCTATTTGTTATTTTTGGTCTTCAGCTACCGGCATACCAAATTTCATCGTAATCGGTTCAGTAGTATTTGTGTGAATGAGTAACAAACACCCATACATACTCACAAACTTTCGCATTTATAATTTATTATTTAGTAGATTACGTTTACAGGCCATCAGGGCGAGTGCGACATGTGGATATCACTACCGCTTACCATCAGGTGGTAACAGGTCATCTTGTTAACCCTTCATATAAAAAAAAGACGTGTGGCACTCGGGGACTGCCGCGGTATAGCTATTGCATAGCATCGTCCGATTTCGGAGCAGCTCGTCTCGATTCGTGCGAGTTTCGTAGAGTCGTACAATACGTCTAACCGCACGCACACAAACACCGTGCCGAAGTCTACCGAACTGAAACGACGTTAGACGATTGTGAGATTTTTTCGTTACGGAATTTCTTGGTTCGGTCGCCGCGCTCAAAGCCCGCGATAAAAGCTATGCAATAGCTTAAAAATCATTATCCCGTCATGACGTATATGACAAAACGTGGACACTGACGGCACGGCTGGCCCACAAGATATAGAAAGGGGAGCGAATCAGAAATGAGGTGATCCTACGAAAATCCATCGATGGCCGAGTGGTTAAGGTCGATGTTTGTTGTTGCGAGAGGTCGCCAATTCCAACCCCACCACGTACCACTGTGTTTTTCAAATTTGAAATTTATATGGACGATTAAAAAAACATGGTGAAAACTGCACACCTACGAAGAAATTCTGAGGTTGTGCATACGTTTTGTTTGAAGTCTCATCAAAATTGTTCCACCTTCGGAAATTAGCGTAATTCCTTCAACGTAGCCTAGCTGCTTCGAATAATCATACCTACATTCGAATTTCAAATTTGAAAAACACAGTGGTACGTGGTGGGATTTGCAAGCAACGACCTTAACCACTAGGCCATCGACGCTAAATGTACAAGATGTTGTGAGATCATCATCATCATCATCAGCCCATATAAGTCCCCAATGCTGGGGCACGAGCCTACCCTAAACTAGGGCAATAAGGCCGTAGTCGACCACGCTGGCCAAGTGCGGGTTGGTTGACTACACAACCCAGGAATTTCTTCGTAGGTGTGCAGATTGTGAGATACTTATCATTATTTGAGTCTGATATCTTTTTTTCTCTCTACGTGTAAAAGCTTAAGGTACTATTGACAGACGTCCCGAGATAGCAATGGCGTCGCGGTTGCTGGGCAACGTTAAGGCTCCAACAAACACGACTGTGATGATTAATTTCTACGTTTTCTATTTGCAAAACACCTCAAACAGATAACAGGTGTTTTGATTAATTTGACTGAGGATGGAATGACGAGTGTAGGAGCTATTAAAATAGTAGATTTGAATAAAACGAAAATAAATCACTACATGGAATTTATACTTTTGCAAAGTAGCTTCCCGCGTCTGGCTGTCCCTATGTATGCTTTAATCTTTAAAACTGCTGAACGGATTTTGATGCGGTTCTTTTCATTAGATAGAGGAATATAAAATGAAGGATTTTTATGTATAACTAGCTGTGCCAGCGACTTCGTTCGCGTTTCCCCCTGTTTTTCACACATTTTCCATTGTATCTTTGCTCCTATTCGCAGCGTAATGTTATATAGCCTAAAGCCTTCCTCGATAAATGGTCTATACAACACAAAAAGATTTTTTCAATTCGAATCAGTAGTTCCTGAGATTATCGCGTTCAAACAAACAAACAAACAAACAAACAAACTCTTCAGCTTTATAATATTAGTATTGATATAGCCGAAGCGAAGCGAGAGCGGGTCACTAGTTGAAAAATAAAATAAAATAAACTGCTCATTGGCGTCTTTGATAGTAGCTCTGTCTATTAAGCCCAAAGTCGCGGGTTCAATCCCCACCCGGGACAAAGATGAACAAACACAGATGTTCATCATCATCTTTTGACTGTCTTAGGCCTCCTCCTTAGAACGCCATATTTTTTTTTATTTAAAAATAAAAATATTTATTACAACAAGGCGTGTGTGTTATTTTTTATCTTATCTTTTTTCAATCTGGGGGCACGGCAGTGCCCCTGCCAAGTCGAGCGCGAAGCAAACACTGCCGTACCATCCTTTACTGGAACCATTTCGCCGCATTTTCAGGCCCCTATTTGAGAACCTCTGGATAAGACCAGAACGCTGAAATTTTTATCATCTAGTAACCTATGATAACATACTTAAAATCCAAAATTTCAAGTCTGTGGGACTTATAGTTCCGAAGTTAAGCGAAAGCAAAGTTTCGCATTTATGTAACACACTCACACACTCATCTACTCATCTACGGTACTCAAGGGTACAAAACCAGTATCAAGCCTTATTTTCACTTGTTTTTTATTTTTTATCGTCAATAGGTAGCGGTTCTGGCGACAGATTGGTGTAATATTGTTACGGAGAACCTGGTTATTTACCCTTGTGTTCCCTTCAACGGCCAAGTCACACAACACTAACTATAATAATGAAGAAATCGCAGTAAGGAACCTTAGGCTTGGCACGATTTTGTCTAGATTTCATTACTTTTTAGAGATGAGCAATTTGCTCCATCGAGACTTGGCTAGTTTTTTTACAGGATGTTTTTGATGGGATTCTTATTTCCCATGACTTAATACTAAGCTAATACTTCCATACATACCTTTCCCTTAATAATAAAGATGTCCATATTGAAGCAACAGGTCGTCGCCTTAACTCAAGAGACACGATTCGCAAACAGCTTGAGCTATTTTAAGAATATATTGAAGACTAAACTCCATTGATTTCTTTTTATTATGGAACAACTTACAGCTGTAAGATATCTACATATACATATAACATAGTCTAAAACAACGAAGTCACCGGTCTCTGTCCGTCATTTTGAGGTTAAAGCCATCCGCTCCAGTGATGATGATGAGGCTACGCCAAGCTATCATCGTATGTCAGTTAGAAAAAAAATCTTGGTTCGTCCCTGATTGTTTAAATCTTTAAAACTACGCAACGGATTTTCATGCAGTTTTTTTGATAGATGGAGTAGAGTTAATACATAATTATAGTATAACTAGTGGTCCCGGCGAATTTCATACCGCTAATACTGATTATTTTTCTATATTTTCTCATTGAAACCTTCCCTGGACTACGACGAACATTTTAAAACCAAAATAACCTAAATCGGTCCGGGCGTTCTCGAGTTTTAGTCAGACTAACGAACAGCAATTCATTTTTATTTATAAGAAGATAAGATATAAGATTTACAAACGGCACCGCCTTCATAAATATATCAAATTCCTTCCCAGATAATTATAAACGTTCTTATATTATTTTGCAATTTTTAGTGTGTCGGGTTTTTAAGGAGGTTTTTCTATTTTGTTAATTATTTTTTCTAATTTATAGTATTCGAACACAACTAACGAAAGTGTCACACATTTTAAAAGCATCATCATCATCATCTGCCCATTTCTGTCCACTCCCGGACATAGACCTCCCCAAATGCACACTTTGGCACTTAAAAATCTAACATTAAATAAATAAATATTTCACAACACCACATATTACATTGATCTGATCCCGTGGTAAGTAGCTTAAGCACTTGTGTTACGGGTATCAGAATCAACAGTGGATACACAAATATATTTGATAATACACCCAGACACGGAAAAAACACCGATGTTCGCAAACAAATATTTGTCCCGAGTGGGAATCGAACCCACAACTCTTGGAACCGTAGGTAGTAAACCTGGGTCACTAGCCACTGTTCCACCGAGCCCGTCAAATATTATAGTACCATTTCTTCTCAAATAGATATACCTCGCTAACCTCATCTACAAGATGCGCAGAGTTTACTCAAACTCCCGCACCCCCGGAGGGCGCCACTATCGCTCAAACAAAGCTAAGTTAGCGTAGTACATTCGACTTGTTCAATATTCCCACTTTAATTTGAGTCTGTGCAATACCTTCATAGCAGTACACCTCAGTATATGACAGTAAGGTGACCTCATTCTGCTTTCACAATATCTTTCTAACCTTCTGATTTGGAAATCCATAAAAATACATAATCTTGAATACTATATAATAATAAGAATACTGATATACATACACAAATACTTATACATCGTGATTTTTTCCCGTAGCAGAACGATTTACCTTTAATAGTAGGTACTACCGAATCTTACCAGTTGTTTTTATAAAAAAAGCCACTATCGGGACGATTAATACACAAAAAATATCTGTGAACGTTCTTTTGGACGCCTATGGATGGGCAACCCTGTATATTAGAAGCCTCAATACCATTTTGAAAACCATCCATAGATACCCCACGCGCATAGAGGTGATAATTTTTTTTTTAGCTGCAGCGCTAAGACAGGCTTACAGATATGACGAATCCTTAAGCGTTCCATTTTTTGCCCTTTGGCTACGGAAACCTAAAAATGTGAAACCAATCATGATACGTAAATCAGTGTTCTAAAAACACTAAAAAGTGATTCCATAGAATCTTAACAACCTTTTGTAAACTTGTCTGTCTGTGGTTATAACAAAGATTATTATTATTAAAATATTATTATTTTATTCACTACACACGAAATGATTATATTGAGGAAGTATACGTGGAAATGTCGACAGGGGGAGGCCAAGGAAGACCTTCCATGACCAAATAGGTCAAATTTTGACGTCAAGCGTCAAATCAAAAGTACCCGTAATCGACGAGCATGAATGTAGTGATTGATGGATGTGGAAGAAGCGAAAGTGGTGTGCCAGGGCCGTAGCACATGGCAGGAAGTGATCTCTGCCTACCCCTCTGGGAAGAAGGCGTGATTTTATGTATGTATGTATGTTTTATTCACTGCAATGCAACTATACTGTGAATAAATGCAAATAAGCCAGTGTTTGTGTTTGCTGAAAACAAATGAAAGTGGATACGGATTTGGTGGCTCAGTCCGTAATGGGTTTTTGCGGTCCTCGCTTCTGGGTCCTACGAGTTCAAAAAACCGGGTAAAGTGCGAGTCTGAATTGCGCTTGTTAGCGGTTCCGTACCAATATTGTAAAAAAAAACATTTTTTTTTAAATTATCATTTTTTTAATGTACCCCTAATATGTTATTGTTATTTTGTTTCTGCATTGTAGGGTCCGCACCTAAAAGGTAAAGACGGGACCCTATTACTAAGCCTCCGCCGTCCGTCTGTCTGTTCGTCTGTCTGTCTCGAAGCTGTATCTCATAACCCGTGATAGCTAGAAGGCTGAAATTTCAGAAACGTTGTATTTCTGCTGCCGGTATAACTACAAATACTAAAAATTTAAAAGATAAGATTTGACTGGCTCGCTGGAACAGTGGTTAGTGACCCTGGCTGGCGGTTCCAAGAGTCGTGTGTTCGTTTCCCACTCGGGACAAATATTTGTGTGATGAACATCGGTGTTTGTTCTGTGTCTGGGTGTGATTATGTATTTAAGTATGTATTTATAAATACATGTATATGTATGTATATCAGTCTCTGACGCCCAAGTACAAGCTCTGCTTAGTTTGGGGTCAGATGACCGTGTGTGGAAATGTCCCAGATATATATTTATTTATCAAATATTAAAGGGGAGTCCCCATACAATAAACGCGTTTTTTTTTACATAATTGAACGGAACCTTTTGTGCGCAAATCCGACTCGCACTTGACCGGTTTTTTTGTCATTGCGCCAACAGAAATACATCATTTCCACTGCCTTATAAGATTCGACCTGGAGATAGACAGACAGTCGGACAGGCAAACGGACAGATGGAAAGCGGAGTCTCAGTATCTAATAGGGTCACGCTTAAGAGTAGGTTTTTTACCGTTTAAAGTCGGAAGGAGAATTCAAATTGGACCAATTTTACATCATCATCATCATCTATGTAAGATTTTAGACTTTCGCGTTCCATTACACTAATAACGCGTGTAGACCCATAAAGACTAATATTTTATCATCATCGTCGTACGAACAAATTGCTACGGGACCCTCAGATCGCGATTCCAACTTGCACTAACCGATTTTCTTTGTAAACTGTAATGGACATAAGTTTTAACAAGGCATAACTGAGTTTTGTTACACAATTGTTACCTTTCTTAACAATTTTAATCTCATTTCTCTGACTAGTCGGTTTCATTTCAAGCGCTTATTTTCTAGAACATTTGTGTTAGCACTTGAATGTTGTCTTGCCTAAACGAATTTATTTATTTACTAGCTTTCCGCCCACGTAGAGACGTTAAACGGGTAAAACATTACTTCCTTATAGCGCAGTCGGTTAAAAAGTAGCCTATAACCTTTCCTAGGCTCTGGATTATATCTGTACCAAATTTCATTTAAATCGGTCCAGTACTCTATGCGTGAAAGCGTAACAGACAGATAGACAGAGTTACTTTCGGATTTATAATATTAGTAAGGATTTAATACACACACTAACAGAGTTACAGTAGGTATATTATGAAACAACATGCTAATTATGCTATATTTAGGCTGTAACTCCACTTTTAAGTGTGAACAGCATGTTTGGCAGCATAGATCTAAACATCTAATACCTATATGGTCACAAAAAATTAAATATAAATTAATGTCAACATAAAAATAATAAATATTAATTACAGGTGTTGGGAAATAAAAAATATCTACAATTACAATTAAAAATCACGAAAAATAAACATTTTTAAGCTATTGCATAGCTTTTATCGCGGGCTTTGAGCGCGGCGACCGAACCAAGAAATTCCGTAACGAAAAAAACCTCACAATCGTCTAACGTCGTTTCAGTTCGGTAGACTTCGGCACGGTGTTTGTGTGCGTGCGGTTAGACGTATTGTACGACTCTACGAAACTCGCACGAATCGAGATGAGCTGCTCCGAAATCGGACGATGCTATGCAATAGCTATACCGCGGCAGTCCCCGAGTGCTACACGTCTTTTTATTAAATTTTAGATACAGGGGGGCAAATAAACAGGGCCACCAGCCATTTTTCAGACAAACATCCCCAGTAGGCCTTCGAGCCTATAGATATTATAAATGTACTGCTATTACTAATTGTAATGCTAATAATTTAAATGAAAATCGATGTAAAAAATTATACATTTTTCAATAAAATATTTTAACTAACTCCAGAAATATGCTTTTCTGAAAATGAAAAAAATGTGGATAGATTTTCTAGTTTCACACAAGTGTTTTCCAGTTTCTATGGGATGCAAAAACCACACACATAAGTTTGTTTAACCATCAATAAGCAGGCTTTTCGCTTGCAACTCTATCCGCGAAAAGTAAAAAATGTGGTTACATTGGTTCTTACTATTAAGGTTACATAGTTCTCACATAAACCCTGCAAGGGCACAGCAATGTTAGGTAGGTATAGACTTAAATTAAATTAAATTAACAAGTAATTTATTTAGTAAAATTTAGAACCTTAACAACGAAATCGATTAAAAAGTGTCCTTTATAAAATGTCCTTTATCAGCCTGTAATTTACGAAATTTTATACACCGTGAAATTTTTGTGGTTGTTTTCCCGCTGTAAAATGATTCTATCTTATCTTATCTTATCTTAACGCGGGGACCGTATAACCGGTTCACGTCGACCCTCAGGGATCTTTTGTGTTTCCCCTACCTTAATACACCTACTCCCTGAAGATCAAATGCATTAATGCAATAACGTCCTTGGGTCTGAGGTGCCTGTATTCTTCTGGTTTCGGATAAGCCGTTCCCAGAAGTCTGAGCCTGTGTCTGGCCAGTGAGTGACATTCACATAAAATATGCTTCATGTCTTCCATTTCTTCCTTGCAAGCTCTACAATCGCTGTTTGAAGACAGTCTCATTTTCATCAGTAATGAGTTGGTGATGTAGTGCCCTGTTAGCGCTCCCATGAGTAGACGACTTTGAAGTCTGCTTCCACCCATCATGGTTTTGTACCACGTTTTTGGATTGTCTCCAATAAAGCTCTTGGAGTGAACCATACCTGGTCTATTCTTCCAATGCTTCCAACGCTCATTATCAACATGTTCCTTAAATGCCATGTTGATGGTGCTTAACGCTAGCCCAACAAATGGCTCTGGTCCAATATGATTTGCTTCTGAGCCTCTTCTCGCAAGTTCATCTGCCTTTTCATTTCCCTTATACCCTTCATGGCCTGGTATCCATATTAGCCTCACCTTGTTTTGCCTCCCTAGGTTATTAAGTACCGTTATGGCATTGGCGACAAGTTTAGAGTCTAATTTGGGGTTTCTTAATGCCCTAAGGGCCGCTTGACTGTCACTGAGAATGTATATAGTTTGATTCTTGACCTTTAGTTCTATGTTCTTCTCTGCACATGAGATTATTGCATAAACCTCTGCTTGAAAAACCGTTGTCATGCCCCCCATGCTTTGACTTTCCTCAACATGCTTGCTGTAGATACCGGAACCAGTGCCTGACACCATTTTGGATCCGTCGGTATACCATATCAAGCTGTTGCTCTCAGGGCAGGGCGGATTCACCTTCCAGCTGTCCCTCGTCGGTATGTTTACCTTGTATTTCCTATTGAATATGTATTTTGGAATCGTTTTATCACAACCCATTTCCAAAATTCTGGACAGATAACTATTGTCATCCCATTTTGTGTGTCTTGTCTGATGTTTTCTAGGGCTCCAAGTTCCTGCAATACGTAGTCGCTGGAGCGCCTTCCTAGCTTCAGCTTCGATCACCAGGTGCAATGGCGGAAGATTTAACAGTACTTCCATGATTCTATCTTAGTAGTACAATAGATTTGTGCAGTCCTTTTTTGTTAAAATCAATAAATGCCGGTTTTACGAAAGGTTTAACCGAAACTCGAAAGCACGTTCGAACCGCTATATGACTAAGGGCGTCGAGCTTCTTGAGCTTTAAGCATCGATTTCATGCGGCAAGCAGTAGCTGATTACGTCACATCTTATAAAAGAACGATAACTTCTCTCGATTTCGAGTTGAAAAATTATTATTTTTAAATTTTTTCTTTTTTCGAGAATTAATTTGCATGATTCGGTAGTATATTACTGTAGGCAAACCGTTCTGACACAAGAAAACAACCACTAAAATTTCTCGGTGTATATAGGGGTCCAGTTGAGTAGCTTAAATATTTCAGGTTCAGTTTCGTAGTTTAGAATTGCGACAATCTAGCAGACAAAGTTTCTTTCCCATTAATATACAGGGTGAAATGTTAGTGCTTGTCTTCGATCTGTAAAATTATTCTATCATACTAGTACAATAATAATAGTAATAAAATATATAATAGGTTTGTGCAGTTTAATAATAATTTAAAGTTTAAAGGGGTAACAAAACTCGAAAGCACGCTCGAACCGCTTTATTATTTAGGGCGTAGAGCTTCTTTCTTTAATTACGTCACATGTCTTAAAAGGACTATTGCTTCTCACGCCTTTGAGTTGGATGATCATTTTTTTGACAAATTAAAAAAAAAAGACGAGTGGCACTCGGGGACTGCCGCGGTATAGCTATTGCATAGCATCGTCCGATTTCGGAGCAGCTCGTCTCGATTCGTGCGAGTTTCGTAGAGTCGTACAATACGTCTAACCGCACGCACACAAACACCGTGCCGAAGTCTACCGAAATCAAAGCTGGGCTCAAAGCCCGCGATAAAAGCTATGCAATAGCTTAAAATTTTTTTTTTCACGTGATGACTAGCATGATTCGATAGAATCAACAAAGGTAAATCAATCGTTCTGGTACGGGAAAACAATCACTAAAATTAATTTCAAATTCTCTCTCTCAAATTCACGGTATATGTATAACTGAGTAAGTATATACAGGGTGACTTGAAGATAGAAGATAGATCAATCTTTGCTTGCCCATCTTTATGTCACCCTGTATATACTTCCTGTATTTTACGATGTCTTAAACATTCTTAGCGGAGGAGTGCCCCCTAACCACAAAAGTCAATTTCGCCCAAAAAGTAAAGCAAAGAGGTCGCCTATTTTATGTGGAAACTCTTCCCATTCGAGCTTCTAAGTTAAAGGTATCAGTCCGAAGTAATTGAAACAAATGACTCCTACACAGGACGACACAAATTCAAATTAGCTTTCATCATTTTGAGGCTCGTGAGGAAAAAGGTTCTAGTTTATTTTTTACTAGCTGTGCCCGCGACTACGTTCGCGTACATTTCGATTTTTACAATTAGGTTTGTATGGGGTCCACGTCTTATCATAACTGGAGCTAGAATTTAAATAGCCTATCCTGTGTCCCAGATGTCTATGTGTTTTTATACCAAATCTCATCAAATTCAGATAATTGGTTTAAGAGTTATGGAGGAACATACTACATACACACATATCTCTGAAAACAAACTAACTTACTCCATGACCGACCCTTACAGATTTATTATTTATTTAGTATAGATTGGGAGGCGATGACGTAACATACTTATGGAATCTTCTTTTAAGTGTAGCTATCTACAGTTTAGCTTATTGGATAGAGCCCCTGTCACTTACGCCAACTTTAGCGTCGATGGCCGAGTGGTTAAGGTCGTTGCTTGCCATGCAAGAGGTCGCCAGTTCAAACACCGCCAGGTACCAATGTGTTTTTAAAATTTGAAATTCATATGTACCATCAGTCGACGCTTTAACGGTGAAGGAAAACATCCAGCACACCTGAGAGATTTTTCTACGGTGTGCGAAGCCATGGCCTACGGGCGGTTTAAAAACTCTGACACCATGTTGTTCATCAACCATACGATAAGAAGAAGAATTGTATATGTGAATTTCAGAATTGAAAAACTCAGTGCAAGCGACGAATGTAACTCGGCCATCGAATTCTTACCTTTATATTGCTTGTAAAAAAAAGTAACAGAAAAATCGGGAAAAACATCGTAAGAAAACCTTCAAAATTAATTTAATGAGGTCTTATAAGGCTCTATGACGATGTATGAACCAATAGACATAATAATAAAAAGAAAATTTCCTTCTAAGGTAACAAAAGTTACTCCCTTTATTACATTATTAGCCACATCACAACATAAATTACAACCGTCGAAATACCCAACTATGAGCATCCAGAAGAAAACTTCCAAGATAGAGATCGGACCTGCATTGTCAAGCGATAATGAACCTTATCAGAAGCGATGAAAGAGCATCCTGGCTTGACAGGACATATCACACGGAATCGAATGGACAGCCATTCGTAAAACGACTAGGATCTTAACAACTGCTACCATCAGAACATTATCTGGTACCTATATAAAAATCCGGTCGCGACTCTATGCCACTTCAATGTGGACTCTATGTGTGGACCATAAGGCTGTTTTTTCCGGAGAGCAGGCTCGACCCAGTGATATTTAAGCGACCTACATACGAGATACGCACCATTTTATGGGGGAGCCCTGTAAGTACTAGTCGATCAAGGAAATGATTTTTTTACTGCTGTGAAGGGAAAATTATGAATTTTACTGGTCAAATGGAATCGGTGGAACAGTGGTTAGTGGCTCTGTAAGAAAGGTGGGGTTTCGATCCCTACCCGGGTAAAACATCCATGTGATTTTGCCATGTCCGGATGTGAATATTTATTAAAGTAAGTACATATTTAAATATCTTTGTAACAGTCTCGGAGGCACATAGTACAAGCTTTTCTTAGTTTAGGTTCAGATGGCAGTGTGTGGGGATGTCACAAATATTTATTTTTGTTATTGTCTAACCAAACCGACAGATCAGCCACCCACGCGGTTAATCGTATTTTAAACTGTCATAGTTACACACAGTAGAAAACTGATAATGTCCGGGATATTTACCATGTTGTTTTATTTAATGAGCTCCCGATATTTCGGCACTTTTGCAAGCGCCATGATCACGGATAAACACAGTTCACCCGTGATCATGGCGCTTGTATTAAAACAAAACAACATGGTAAATTTCCCGGACATTTTCAGTTTTCTAATCGCATTTTGCTTTTACACTTCCCATCCGAATTTCAAGTGCCTACGTTTAGCCGTGGTTACATATCAAAACAACTAAAGTTGTTTCAACTACTGCCGATTCAACTATGCTCGACTCACCTAATGTTTGAAATACCTAATGATCGTTTCGCATAATTTCATAATAACTAATGCACGCAATCCCTAATGGACAATTCGCCTACGCTCGATTCACCTAACCTTTATTCAACTACGGTTTATTCATCTACGCTTTAATCACCTAACGGTTAATTCACCTAACAGTTAATTCACCTATCACTGCCTCGTTGGTTTATTGGTAGCAAGCGCTGCTAAGGACCGAGAGGTCCCCGGTTCGAGTCCGTGGTCGGGCCAAATTAGAGTGAGTTTTTCTGTTAAAGAATTACTCAGCCCAGAGTTAGGTAGTTGGCGGTTGCACGCCCTTGCTTCAATAAGCACGTTAAGCCGGTGGTCCTGCGCCCGATCTCTCATCGGTCATGTCGGATTGCCGTCTAACCGAACTATGAGAGTAAGAGAAAGAGAGTGCACTTGTGTTTGCGCGTACACTTGTGCACTATAATATGTCCTGCGCACTTGACTGATCTCAATTAATTGAGGTCGGACGCCTTGGCCAAAATCGGTCGGACGCCTTATTTAATTCACCTGACGCTTCTTTCACCTACGGTCTTTACTTTGGTAATAGGTAACAGGTATAGACAGAAGCAAATAGCTGCAAACCTGACTCCACGTCTGTCCTACCCCTAGAGTGTAATTCAAGCCTGCATAGGCGTGGAGGGGCGAGGCGGTTCGCGATCTAAGGGGCAGGTGGTGGTTAAATACATAATCACACCCAAACACGGAACAACTGTCGATATTCATCACACAATTATTTGTCCCGAGTCGGAATCGAACCCACTACTCTTGGAACCATGTTTAGGAAACCTGGGTCACAAACCATTGTTCCACTGAGCCAATAAAATAGTAGGCAAGTTGTTGATTAGATATTCCAAACATATTTGAAACATACATTAGGTCAAAAGAACATTAGGTTAAATAACCATTAGATTAAACGGGCCTTAGTCCAATCGATTTTAGTTTAAAAAGAATTATATGAGTTAAGCATAAGGCGATTCGTGCATTAGGCGTAGTGATTTTAGGTGAGTCGAGCATAGTTGAATCGGCAGTAGTTGAAATAGCTTTAGTTATTTTGATACGTAACCTTAGCCGTTTAGGCTGTGCGTTGATATGTCAGTCAGTCAGTCAGTTTCTCCTTTTATATATTTAGATAACATCACTGATAAAAAACATAGAGCACATTGCAAAACACAAAAACCATAAACTCCAACAATACCCCAAAGCCAAAATAAGCTACAAAATCCTGTACCTAGCTATAGCTCTGAATATCAGACACTGTAGAGACCAGATTAAAAGACTCCTCTAATTTTTCCCAGTCATCGCCTAGCCTCGTTAGGGTATGAATTATGAGGGCAATTGAGGGAGATGACGTCACATAAATTATAGGGAGGGCGTATTTAATACGGGTAGTTATAATCTTGGCTTTGGAGATGTTTGGAAGGGTTTAGTTGGGGTTATAGTTGATAGAGATGGGTAAAGTTGAATGACGCTTTGAGTTTAGCTTATTTTGTTGATTTAATATAAATAAATACAACATCCTACTAATATTATAAACGTGAAAGTTTATACAGGATGTCCCAAAAAGTAGTGTCAAGCGGAAGTCCTGAGATAGAACACCCCGTGGGGCATCCGAAACACCCCCATGTATGTTCCGCGATTTTTCATAGTTTTCGAGTTATGATTTTTTTTCTAAAATTTTGAGTACAACTGACCTAACCGACTAAAAATATTGTAGAGAAAAAAGTATTTGACTTTTTTGAGTAATTCTTTTTGCAAATCAATTTTCATGAGCTTTTCTTTAATGCCTAAAATATTTGTCTCCATAACTTATATGGAAAATATCAAAATTATGGTACAAACTGAAAAGTTACGTTCTGTAAATAATGCCTTACAATTTCAACGTTAAATTGACAATATTAGGAGGTAGCTGCATGGCTCCTAAGTAACTTTAAAAACTGAGCTAGACTCTCAGCTTTCATAATCATTAATAAAAACTGGTACTTAATGGGCTACTTTTGCTGAAATCGGACTTCAAAGACAGAGAGGTGGAAAAATCATAAAATTTGCCATTTGAATACGAAGTATTATTTGGACATTTTATTATTTCTAAAGTTAATAAGATTGTTAACAATCAAAATTATACCAGAAATGCTAAGAAATAACCACTTGAAAGTTTAATTTGTGATACTTAAAAAAATAATTAAGTATAAAAATGGCAACTTCATTAAGAAAAAAATGTATCGTTTTTGATTATTTATTGTAAAAAGTTTATAGTAAAAGTTTATTAAAGTCCGTAAAGAAAGCAAAGTTCGTCAAGTTCGTCGTAACAAAGGTATTACATGTGAAAACATTGTTAGAGTAATGAAACTTAAATTAAACAAAAAAAATCATCCAAATGTTTGCATCTGAGTGCTCCTGTATTAAATTTAGGTTTGTTAACAAACTGACTAACTTTCGGAATAATAAAATGTCCAAATAATACTTCGTATTCAAATGGCTAATTTTATGATTTTTCCACCTCTCTGTCTTTGTAGTCCGATTTCAGCAAAAGTAGCCCATTAAGTACCAGTTTTTATTAATGATTATAAAAGCTGAGAGTGTAGCGCAGTTTTTAAAGTTACTTAGGAGCCAAGCAGCTACCTCCTAATATTTTAAATTTAACGTTGAAATTGTAAGACATTATTTACAGAACGTAACTTTTCAGTTTGTACCATAATTTTGATATTTTCCATACAAGTTATGGAGACAAATATTTTAGGCATTAAAGAAAAGCTCATGAAAATTGATTTGCAAAAAGAATTACTCAAAAAAGTCAAATACTTTTTTCTCTAAAATATTTTTAGTTGGTTAGGTCAGTTGTTCTCAAAATTTTAGAAAAATAATCATAACTCGAAAACTATAAAAAATCGCGGAACATACATGGGGGTGTTTCGGATGCCCCAGGGGGTGTTCTATCTCAGGACTTCCGCTTGACACTACTTTTTGGGACACCCTGTATGTGTGGATGGATGTTTGTTACTCTTTCAAGCAAATACTACTGAACCGATAACGATGAAATTTGCTATGCAGGTAGCTGAAGACCCAGAATAACACAAAGGCTACTTTTTATCCCGGAGTTCCCGTGGGAAAAGGGTTACCACGCGGACGAAGTCGCGGGCGGAAAGCTAGTATAGAGAACGTATAAATTTCGACTGGGGAAGGCCAAAAAAGACCTTCCATTACCAAATAGGTCACATCTTGAAGAAAGGTCAAATCAAAAGTAATTGACGAGCGTGCTTAAAAAGGGATAGATGAGTCCCAGATTCCGAGTCCAGGTTCGGTCAAAATTTGTGTGTAAGTTTTTCTGTAAAGCAATGACTCAGCCGGGAGTTAAAAAGTTGGCGGTTGCACGCCTGTGCCTCTGAAAGCACGTTATGCTGGTGGTCCTGCGCCCGATCTCGCATCGGTCATGTCGGATTGCCGTCTCACTGAACTGTGAGAGTAAGGGAATAGAGAGTGCATTTATGTTTGCGCGCATACTTATAAATGCACTATAATATGCCCTGCACACTTGGCTGATCTCAATTGAGATCATCCGCCAGGGCCGAAATCGGTAGAACGTCAAAATTATTTATTCCTTTAGTCAATCAAACGCTACAGTTGTCTGTCTACTCAAACAAAACCCGATATTATTGGGAAAGTCATGGCGAATACAATTTCATTTCATTGTAACTCCAACATTGCAAATAGCCTTTGAATCGAGTAAGCAAATACCCCAAAGATATAGCTATTACCTTGTGATGTATTAGGAAGCAATTTGCATATCAAAGCAGGAGGGGATCGAACTACCCATAAGTGGGAAAGTCAATGTTAGGTCTTGCCCCTGACTTTGTGTGAGTTAAGTCCTTTATGAAATGTAATATTACTCTCTTTTGACAGTTGAGTAAATATTATATTTTTTAAAATATCTAACAAAAAATGTTTTTAAAGTCTATATATAAAATAACTAGTGACCCGCCCTCGCTTCGCTTTGGGTATAATAAAAACCTTCCTCTTGAATTCCTCTATCTATTAAATGAAACCGCATCAAAATAGGTTGTATAGTTTTAAAGATTTATGCATACATAGGGACAGACAGACGCGACTTTGTTTTGTACTATTTGAAGTGAAGTCGCTTCCCATTGTATGTCTATATGTATGCTAAGATCTTTCTTTCTCTTAAGATTTTGGCGACTGTCCGTCCGAATGTCACACTTTTTTTCCGAATCTATAAGAACCATATTGTTAGTAAATACATGCATTCTTTCAATCGTATTAAGATTTCACACCAAAATTATAAAAAAACATACAATAATTATGGGGTTTCATACAATAAGAACTGAAACTCAAAAAAATACCTCAAATTCATGTACGGGGTATTTATGGATAGGTCTTAAAAATTTGCTAAATATATTCATCCAAAATCAGGACTGACAACGAAGTGTATTATGTGCACAAATTCCAAAAAATCCATTCAAAATTCGGTCGGGTAATCCCGACTCTCTTTAGTCTCCTTTCACATCAAAAATGTGGTTGAAATATAATGTATCATCAACAGCCCATCTATTATACGTCCCCACTGCTGGGGCACGGGCCTGCCCTAAACTAGGGCGGTGAGGCCTTAGTCAACCACTCTGGCCAAGTGCAGGTTGGTCGACTACAGAACCTTAGAATTTCTTCATAGGTGTGAGCACGTTTCCTCACGATGTTTTCCTTCACCGTTAAAGCGTCGAATCATACAGATGAATTTGAAAAACACAGTGGTACGGGCGGGATTCGAACTGGCGACCTCTCGCATGGCAAGCAACGACCTTAAGGCTGCGTCCCCAGTAGGCAAACTGTTAGCGGCCGACTGAGTTAGCCGCAAATTTGTGGCAAACTGAAATTTGAGTAAGCTGGAAACCCTAACCAATTTCGCCAAACAACCATGTCGCCGTCGCCGACTAGAACCGGTTTTGGTGGGAGTCGGCCGCTCACTGCTATAGTCAGCGCGTGTAACGCTGCAAACTGCGTATAGTGAGCGCAAAACTAGCAGAATGTGGACACTCCATTTCAAATATATGGAAGGGCGTACTAAATCGGTACGCCGCATACTCAGTCGGCCGCTAACAGTTTGCCTACTGGGGACGCAGCCTTACCACTCGGCCACAGATTTTGTACACAGTTTAACTTCTATCAGTACTTCGAAAGTTTCCTCATCAATGCTCCTTTACAGAATCTGTTAATGACTCGTCGAGCCATTGAATCTTTTAACAGAAGGCCTTTGTATCGCATTTCTGGGCAAAAATCACTTTCCGAGCTCGATACAGTTTTTGCTTTGTCAACAAATTCTATTGTCTACAGAGTCTCGTTGTCTCACCGTGACGCTTGCTAACAGCAAGCGTCACGGTGACAGATTGCAGCTTATTATAAATTTTCTTTATATAAATATTAAAGCGACGACAAATTTAAAATTCATATAACTGGCTCGGTGGAACAGTGGTTAGTGATTCATGTTCAAAACCTAGGGTTCCAAGAGTCGTGGGTTCGATTCCCACTCGAGACAAATATTTGTGTTTGAATATCGTTGTTTGTCTGGGTGTATTATTAAATATATTTAAGTTTATTTGTGTATCCACTGTTGATCCTGATTTCCGTAATACAAGTGCATAAGCTACTTACCACGGGATCAGATCAATGTGTGTGATGTTGTGTTGTGTAATATTGTATATGTACGATTATTCGACGCTTTAACGGTGAAGGATAACATCGGCCGGGACGTGAAACGGCATTTAAGCAGGCCTTCAGGGCGAGTGCGACAGGCTCAATATGGTATATTGTGCCTGTCGACCTCATATGTATTTGGATCTCACTGCCGCGTACCATCAGGTGGAGTGAGGTCATCTTGTTAGCCTATGATAAAAAAAAAGACGTGTGGCACTCGGGGACTGCCGCGGTATAGCTATTGCATAGCATCGTCCGATTTCGGAGCAGCTCGTCTCGATTCGTGCGAGTTTCGTAGAGTCGTACAATACGTCTAACCGCACGCACACAAACACCATGCCGAAGTCTACCAAACTGAAACGACGTTAGACGATTGCGAGGTTTTTTTCGTTACGGAATTTCTTGGTTCTGTCGCCGCGCTCAAAGCCCGCGATAAAAGCTATGCAATAGCTTAAAAACATCGTGAGGAAACCTGCACACCTACGAACAAATTCTTAGGTTGTGTAGTCGACCAACCCGCACTTTGGTCAGCGTGGTAGACTAAGGCCTTATCGCCCTAGTTTAGGGTAGGCCCGTGCCCCAGCAGTGGGGACGTATAAGGGCTGATGAAGATGATGATGCGTACAATTAATTCTTAAACGTTGACTGGCTCGATGGTGTATTGGATAGTGCCCCTCTCTCAAACGCTAAGAGTCGCGGGTTCGATTCCCACTCAGGACTAATATTTGTGTGACGAACATTGGTGTTTGTTCCGTTTTGTATGAAAATAAAGAAAAAGGCAGATCTTTTTCTTAATTTACTTACGATGATGGCTGGGAGTAACCTTGTCATCACAACTTGCATGACAGTATGGAGCCCGCTCAACTGTAGCGGTACCATGAGTTGGCTATCGAAAACTTACGTACGTTAAAAACCTATCGAGTTGTTTTTTTCATACGACCGATTTTAGTTCTTAGCGTAACCACCAAGGGCGCTGTACAAGTTTTTCATAGACATATTTACGTAGGCGATATCGAGTCCGTAACTTTTAAACTCATGGTACCTCTACAGAGAGTGCATGTGTTTGCGCGCACACTTGTGCACTATAACATGTCCTGCGCACTTGGCTGATCTCAATTGAGATCGGCCGCCATGGCTGAAATCGGTCGGCCTCACTATTCTAAACCAGCCCAACTTGTAAAGAACAAACAAAGAAGGAAAGCATGACGTCACATCTTCCATCTCCCTTCTACTGACGTCATCCTTCCCGATAATCAATGATGACCTTTCAATGGCACACACAACTCTGATCTTTATCGACAGGCATTAAGGTTCACTGCGGATCTAGCCCAGCGTGACGTCACAGGATAAGGCCATACAGAAATAGCGCCAGCTATTTCGAGCTCTATTGTAATACAAATAGGGTGTTTTGGTTAACTTCCTAAAAATAGTTTATTTCGCAACTTTTGATGTTAGAACTAGCTTTGTTTGTGTTTTACCGATTACGACCCGGAAATGGGGTGGTGTTTTTGTCACCCTTTGTTATTCAAATAGGAGGTGATTTCGATGTTTTTCTATGGAGTAATAGTATTGGGCGCGGGGTCGGTAAAGAATTTGCATTTAACATCAATTTTCCGAGGAACTTTTCCTTGTCGTCTAAGAGGTTTAACGTCAGACGTTGTTTGAATGAGAACGATGATTAGTTTTGGAATAGCTATTTTGACATGATACTTGAATAATAGTTATATGTCTATATTTTGTGCGAACACAA
Organism: Maruca vitrata; assembly: GCA_039566165.1. NCBI lineage: Eukaryota > Metazoa > Arthropoda > Insecta > Lepidoptera > Crambidae > Maruca > Maruca vitrata. The sequence continues at coordinate 2,966,734 of CM076941.1, read as the reverse complement.
TTGGTTGTCCTAATAATAAATAAATAAATAAACACTACACATCGTTACTAAAATTCTACTGGCGCGATTTAAATAAAATATTCGAAATACAGTGAGTTTTGTGTGTCAGACAAATGTGGGTAGCTGTACAAATGACATTAGTGCTGGTTCGGGGGTGGATCAAGAAATTCACAACCGCTGTGGCAGACGAAGACGGGCGGCGCCAGTTCGCTCGCGACCACGATTGGTGTAACCCAGTCGAAACGTCGGGCAGTAAGTAGCTATGTAATTTGCTACTCCTAATATCGCGTGTAGACCCATAAAGACTAATTTTAAAATAATCGAAATACTGAGAAAGGACATACTACTTTTTAATCGACTGCTCTAGAAGGGAGTAATGTGTTACGTCATAAACGATACGATAACTCGATATTACAGCACTGGTTGCATTCGCATCGAGTGTCAGTTGATTTATCGTTGGAACTAGCTTCAGAGGCAGTAGAAACTTGATGCCTGAGTCTATGGAAGAAGCCAGGGACGGAGTCAGGGCAGTTAGGACATAATCTGGGAAATTCTTATACATGGTCGTCTGACCCCAAACTAAGCAGACCTTGTGCCTGTCGACCTCATATGTGGATCTCACTATCACTCACTAGGTGGAGTGAGGTCATCTTGTTATAAAAAATAATGCCTTTTATAAAAAAAAACACGGTCACCTGTCGTCAAACTAAGCAGAGCTTGTACTATGGGCGTCAGAGACTGATATACAATACATACATAGATATTTTTTAATACATACTTAAATACATAACCACACCTAGACACGGAACAAACACCGATGTTCATCCCAAAAATATTTGTTCCGAGTGGGAATCGTACCCACGACTCTTGAACCGCCAGCCAGGGTCACTAACCACTGTTCCGCCGAGCCAGTCTGCCAGTTTCTATTAACATAATAGTTTGTTAGAACAACATGCTATTGGGTTAGGGCACGGAAATACTAAACTTTCCGAATGATGGCCAGGAAACTAGTTTAAACTTTTTATATTGAGTTTTGTTTTAAACTGAATTAAAAAATTGCGAGACCGACGCTTTCATTATGGTGAAAGCCTTCTATTGTAATGAGAAAGCCACAGGCTTTTATTAAAAACAAGAAATACTTTCTTGTTTGAGTGGATGTTTTAGTTTTTGCTACAACTCTTCAGAATTGATTTATTGCGGCCTGCTTTTAAGTTGTTTTTTTACCCCAAATTATTGGGGTAAGATGACCGTGTGTGGAAATGTCCCAAAAACAGAACCCAAAAGTAATACTACCAATCCTTACAACCTTAAAACCGTGACCGCATGTGTCTGGGAGTAATGAATCCTGATTTTTAATGATATTGTGTGAAATATATGTTAAAATCAGCCATCAGAATTTAAGTGAGGTGAGCAGTGTTTCTATGTACCTTGATTAATTGATACCTGAAAAACCGGCCAAGTGCGAGTCGGGCTCGCGCACAAAGGGTTCCGTAGCAGCAAATATAATAAAAATCAACCTATCTCAAAAACTATAAGAGATACTTTGATCAAACCAAAAATCGTTGAAAGAGTTAATTAGCATGCATCACCTCTATTTTTTTTAGAATTTTATACCCCGTAGTTATAAAAATAGAGGGGGGGGACATACTTTTTACGACTTTGAGAGCTGATATCTCAAAAACCGTTCACTTTAAGAAAAATGTTTTTTAGAAAACTTTATATCATTTTAAAAGACCTTTCCATTGATACCCCACACGGGTATGTACATCGAAAAAAAAATTTCATCCCTCAGTTACATGTATGGGGGCCCCACCCCAATTCTTTTTACTATTTAGTGTCATATTTTTGTAGCGGTTCATACAACACATATTCCCATCAAATTTCATCACTGTAGTACTTATAGTTTCCGAGTAAATCGGCTGTGACAGACGGACAGACGGACAGACGGACATGACGAAACTATAAGGGTTCCGTTTTTGCCATTTTGGCTACGGAACCCTAAAAATGGCCGTCTGGTCAAGGTAGCAACTAGTCATATGATGATAGTACACCCCACCACTACTCAATCGTATATATTTTGTCCATTAGAAAATAAGTGACGTCTGGCAGCTCTGTGATCTTCCTCTATAAGTAATAAAGCGGTTCGAACGTGCTTTCTAGTTTCGGTCATACTTTTTTGTAAAAGCGGCATTTATTCGATTAAATAAAAAAGAACTGCACAAATCTATTGTGCTACTAAGACAGAATCATTTTACTGCAGGAAAACAGCCACTAAAATTTCAAGGTGTAGAGGTAAGTCACAGGCAAAAGCTGTATCATCATGAAGCGGGCGAGTTCATTACTTCACAATCAGACCAGGTCGAGTGGCCGATAAGGATACACACAGATTCGTATCGGGCCAGAGATATGACGGAGTCATATTATTGGAGTCATCCATTTTCGAGAGCTTTTACAGTGTCTATGCTAACTGAGAGCTTTATTTTATTCAAAGATTAGCTTTACGTTTATTAAGGTACCAGCATGCCAAATTTCAATCATCTATCTTACGCGGTTTAGAATTTTTCAAACGAATTTTTTTTCAAAAGAGAACAAGAGACTTTTGGCAGCATTTTTTAATATAAATAACTAGTGACCCGCCCTCGCTTCGCTTCGGATAAATTTTACATAAAATATATAAATAAATTAATATAAATAAATATTTCACAACATCACTTACATTGATCTGATCCCGTGGTAAGTAGCTTAAGCACTTGTGTTACGAGTATAAGAATCAACAGTGGATACACAAATATACTTAAATATATTTAATAATACACCCAGACACGGAACAAACACTGATGTTCGTCACACAAATAGTTGTCCTGAGTGGGAATCGAACCCACGACTCTTGGAACCGTAGGTTGTAAACCTGGGTCACTAACCACTGTTCCACCGAGTCAGTTAAAAAAACCTTCCTCTTGAATCACTCTATCTATTGGAAAAAACCGCATTAAAATCCGTTGCGTAGTTTTAAAGATTTAGGCGCACATAGGGATATAGGGACAGAAAAGGCGACTTTGTATTATACTATGTAGTGATGTAGTGATAAGGCGTCCGACAGATTTAAGCCATGACGGCCGATCTCAATTGAGATCAGCCAAGTGCGCAGGACATATTATGGTGTACAGGTGTGCGCGCAAACACAAGTGCACTCTCCTATTCCCTTATTCTCATAATTCGGAGAGGCGGCAATCTAACATGACCGATGAGAGATCGGGCGCAGGACTTAACGTGCTTTCCGAGGCACGGGCGTTCAACCGCCAACTTCCTAACTCCGGGCTGAGTAATTTCATTACAGAAAAACTCACACAAATTTTGCCCGACCCCGAAATTGAACCGGGGACCTCTCGGTCCTAACGCAGCGCTTGCTACCAATGGACCAACGAGGTAGTTACTACGTATTATAGGCGTGACGACTAAGTCAAAGTTAAATTATTCTATTTAGTCCGTAAGTCAGTTTATATTAAAACACCTATCTTTTGGTTTTTCAACTGAATGAAAAATTACAAAATTATAGCTTATCAAACTTCTGTAGTGGAGGCTTGTAACGTTACGTTTAGGCAAAAAATATTTACCTCATCGTATCGGCATCCGAAACTTCTTCTAAGCACTACATTTTCATAATTTCCTGTTATTTAAAAAAATAAAAAAGGCGTGTGGCACTCGGGGTCGGCTGCGGTATAGCTATTGCATAGCATCGTCCGATTTCGGAGCAGCTCGTCTCGATTCGTGCGAGTTTCGTAGAGTCGTACAATACGTCTAACCGCACGCACACCGTGCCGAATTCTACCGAACTGAAACGACGTTAGACGATTGTGAGGTTTTTTTCGTTACGGAATTTCTTGGTTCGATCGCCGCGCACAAAGCCCGCGATAAAAGCTATGCAATAGCTTAATAAAAAATACGAGTACAATATTTTTAAAGAATCTAAATAATTATTTGTTTTTTAGTCTTCTAGCCTATTTAGTATACCTTATCTCAAAATTTGAATACTAGCACAAATAAAATATCAAAATTTTGGGATTCGTTTTCTACTTCAGAGCAGCTGAAAATATGTTTACAATTTTTGCGCAGAAGCAATAACGCTCCTTAAAATTAGTGATTTCTCTTATCTACGAATTGAAGAAGGGGGAAAAGGTACCAGAGGCAATTTCGCACAGGGAAATGTGGCCTTAAAACGGCTTGGCGTAAAATATATTCATTGCCTTCAAGTATGTAGCAAACCATTTATATACATACGTTGAATAATGAACACAGGCAAAATATTACACAACACCACATACATTTCAGTGATCCTGAGGTAAGTAGCTTAAGCACTTGTGTTACAGATATCAGAATCAACAGTGGATACACAAATATACTTAAATATATTTAATAACACACCCAGACACGGAACAAATACTAATGTTTGTCACACAAATATTTTTCCCGGGTGGGAATCGAACCCACGACTCTTGGAACCGTTGGTGGTGAATTAGGGTCACTAACCACTGTTCCACCGAGCCAGTCAGCCAGAAATGGGTAGGTAATGAGGGTTTTCACTTATATTTGACAGGTACCTCAATAGTTAGTCAGGGGATACCGGTCACAACTATCTGTCCGGTGGTTGGTGAACGCTATACGGGTAAGCGACCCCGGCTCCTCGAGCCTCTATCGACTCAGTCCAAATCATCATAAATCAAATTTGGTACAGATATAGTCCAGAGCCTAGGAAAGGTTATAGGCTACTTTTTAACCGACTGCGCTATAAAGAAGTAATGTTTTACCCGTTAAACGTCTCTACGCGGACGAAGTCGCGGGCGGAAAGCTAGTCATAAATAATTTGAACTCACCCCATCAGAACTCTGTTTCTTGACCTCACAAAACTCATTGAGCACATCTTGTAGTTTTCTTGTGGAATCTGAAAAGAAAAGTAAAGATTAGTTCTTTACTTAGTCAAATAGTTTGTTATTCAAGGAACGTGCTTTCAACATTATGTACCTACATACAAACAACTTTGGAATTTACAGTTCTGCAAAAATAATTAACTAACCCTTATGAACCTTTTTCTTATCGTATGGTTGATGAACAACCTGTTGTCAGAGTTTTTAAACCGCCCGTAGGCCTCTGACATGGCTTCACACAGCGTTGGAAAATCTCTCTGTGCTGGTTTCCTCACGATGTTTTCCTTCACCGTTAAAGCGTCGAATGATGGTACATATGAATTTCAAATTTGAAAAACACATTGGTGCCTGGCGGGGTTTGAACTGGCGACCTCTCGCATGGCAAGCAACGACCTTAACCACTCGGCCATCGACGCTTTTTATGCGACGCTTATGAACCTCTAAGAGTCAACGACCTCATTGGTATTAAAAACTGTCATTACAACTTTTTAATTTAATTAAAATAAAAAGTGTAGATGGGCACAAACGCAATAAGACCCTTTTGTGTAAACTTTCTTTACGTATGTTTTTAAGCTTTCGCGTTCCATTACACTAAATATTAGTCTTTATGGGTCTACACGCGATATTAGGAGTAGCAAATTACATAGCTACTTACTGCCCGACCGAAAAAGACTAATTTTCAATAAAAAAAAGTTACTTGAATACTTATCGAAGTAGCAATCTCTATTTTTCCATCATCCATTTCCGAAACCATTTCGGATATTGGCAAAGCCTGCCCCATCTATCGCTTAGCAACTACCCGTTTCATATTCATTGATAACATATAGATAATGCCATTTCCTGAAGTACCATATAATCCGGCTATAGCTTAATTTGCTAATAGTTCGCTGACGGGCCCAACCAATACACTTAATTGGTTCCGTACTATCGATTTCATAGGATTCCACTTCGCTGATTATAAAAGTGGACCAGATCCTTACTAATATTATAAATGCGAAGTAGCTTTGTCTGTCGCAATCACGCATAGAATACTGAACCGATTTAAATGAAATTTGGTACAAATATAGTCCAGAGCCTGAGAAAGGACATAGGTTACTTTTTAACCGACTGCGCTAAAATGAAGTAATGTTTTACCCGCTAAACATCTCTACGAGGGCGGAAAGTAAATAAGTAATATGAAAGAAAACAGGCATGTCCTTATTTATATGGTCTGATCATGATCTGAGTTTATGACATTATTTTTTTATTTCTTGATGACAGTCGAGCCTCTAAATGAAACTCTTTGATGCTATGATAGCCTACGACCATTTTTTAAAAATATCTGAGTCTTCACTCCACCTGATGGTAAGCGATTCTGACTGAAGAAAGCCTGCACCTGCAGATGGTCTAAGATCTGAAGAAGGACACAGAATACAATGAAAGCGCTGGTGGCTCGGACCAAGAGATTCAGTGCATCTTTTCAGCCACGTGTCATTAAGGCATGCCCTTCCAGCTTATGTTTTCACTCGCTCCTATGATCCCGGGCTTTTCAGGTCACGGCATTTAAGCAGGCCTTCAGGGTGGACGCGACAGGCTCAATATGGTCTATTGTCCTTGTCGACGTCATATGAGGATCTCACAACCGCTCACCAAATAATGGGTTATTTTAAATCGCCTTCGACAAAGTGAAGTAATTTTTGCGCAAGAAACTACCCTATGTCATCGAGGTTTTAAAAATAATAGGTTATAGCGTGGGTATCAGGCTACCCGGGGTGAAAACTTCTTGCAGGCCCTCCCCCTCATCATGATGTACCGAATCACCATCAATCACCAATCATCATCAGCCTATAAATCCATCTACTGCTGGACGTAGGTTTCCCCACGTCATCAGCACTCTTCCTAATCAGCAAAGGAACAGTATTCGTTGAGAATTCAAATCTATGGACCAAGGTCCTCATCATCATTATCATCATCAGTCCTTATACATCCCCACAGCTGGCAAACGGGCCTACCCTAAACTAGGGCGATCAGGCCTTACTCAACCACTCTGGCCAAGTGCGGGTTGATCGACTGCACAACCTTAGAATGTCTTCATAAGTGTACTATGTACATAGCCATAGCCTATTAAACCTAAAGCTTTCAAATAAAAAGAAAAAACTTACAGGAAGCTAATTCTTGCAGCTGCTGAAACTCGGCCGGGGAAAGTTTATCCCACTGAAATCCACTGCCGGTCGCGTTAGGCATCCCACTGGAACAAAATGAACACATTAGAAAAGCCTTAAGCAACTTACTTCGGAATCAGAACAATGATATGCTGTTGCGTTATGACACAGTGGTACGTGGTGGAGTTTGAACTGGCGACCTCATGCATATGCGATAGTATCCTTCCTCCCCTTTTCCTTCCCCCGTCATATACCTATCCTTGCTACTCGTGGGAACGCAATGATCTTGTTAAAACAACGCACAAGGCATAATGGCGGCGACGTGGTCCACAACCCGTCACGTCACGTTTCCCACAGAGGTGAAAAGTGGATCGCTGGAAGTGACCTCTGCCTACCCCTCTGGGAAAAAGGCGTGATTTTATGTATGTATGTACCTCATGCATGGGGAACAACGACCATAACCACTCGGCCATCGACGCTTTTTACCCGAATACCTATTTATTATTATACTATTTACGTATCATCATTAACCCATACACGTCCTCACTGCTTGGGCACGGGCCCACCCTAAGCTACAAGGGCGATAAGGCCTTAGTCGATCACTCTGGCCAAGTGCGGGTTGGTAGACTACACAACCTAAAAGTTACCTCGTAGGTGTGCAGGTTTTCTCACGATGTTTATCTTCATCGTTAAAGCGTCGAATAATCGTACATATGAAGTTCGAATTTGAAAAACACAGTGGTACGTGGAGGGGTTTGCACTGGCGACCTCAGGCATGGGAAACAACGACCTTAACCATTCCGCCATCGACTTTATCTTAATACATAAAAACCGCCTTCAAAAACCCGCACTAAAAATTACAAAATAATATAATACGAACATTAATCTGGGTATGAATTTGATATGTTGTTGAAGGCGGTGCCGTTTATATTTCATGCAGTTTTCCTCAAAAACTTAATTGGCACCGCCTTCAACAACATATCAAATTCATACCCAGATTAATGTTCGTATTATATTATTTTAAATTTTTAGTGAGTCGGGTTTTTGAAGGCGGTTTTTTTTTTGTTTACAATTTTTTTTCATCCTTTTTAGTGTTACATTTTTTTACACCCTATTAGTTCAGCTCACCTATAATTCTACTGATATTATAACTAGTAGTATCAATATGTACACAGATTTGAAAGAATTATCCCTTTACTCCCAACTATTAAGGAGTTGACCTTCCATCATCAGCTCATCATCATAACATTATGATTGGCAGAAGCAAAAGCCAATATAACTTCAGAAAAAATTGTAAAAATTGCAAAAATTTAATTGGCACCGCCTTCAACAACATATCAAATTCATACCCAGATTAATGTTCGTATTATATTATTTTGTAATTTTTAGTGAGTCGGGTTTTTGAAGGCGGTTTTTTTTTTGTTTACAATTTTTTTCATCCTTTTTAGTGTTACATTTTTTAGCACCCTATTAGTTCAGCTCACCTATAATTCTACTGATATTATAACTAGTAGTCTTAATATGTATACAGTATTGAAAGAATTATCCTTTTACTCCAAACAATTAAGGAGTTGACCTTCCATCATCAGCTCAACATTATAACATTATGATTACAAGAAGCAATGCCAATATAACTTCAGAAAATATGTGAAACGTGGTACATGTGCCTATAAAATTTAAGGCTTGCCCTCGATTTCTCCTGGATCCCATAATCAGATCCTAGATTGGACCCTATTAGTTCAGCTCACCTATAATTCTAGTGGTTTTATAACTAGTAGTATTAATATGTACACAGATTTGAAAGAATTATCCCTTTACTCCCATCTATTAAGGAGTTGACCTTCCATCATCAGCTCAGCATCATAACATTATGATTGCCAGAAGCAAATGCCAATATAACTTCAGAAAATATGTAAAACGCGGTACATGTGCCTATAAAATTTGAGGGTTGCCCTCGATTTCTCCTGGATCCCATCATCAGATCCTAGACTGGTCAACCTAATAGTTTAGCTCACCTGTAATGCTACTGATATTATAACTAGTAGTCTTAATATGTATTCAGTATTGAAATAATTATTCTTTTACTCATAACTATTAAGGAGTTGACCTTCCATCATCAGCTCAGCATCATAAGATTATGATAGCCAGAAGCAAATGCCAATATGACTTCAGATAATATGCAAAACGCGGTACATGTCCCTATAAAATTTGAAGGTTGCCCTCGATTTCTCCTGGATCCCATCATCAGATCCGAGACTGGTGAAAATGGGACCACCTCGGAAGTGAACTCTATCCAACCAAAAAAAAATTTTTGAAATCCGTTCATAATTGACGAAAATATCGGTGAACATACATAAAAAAAAAAAAAAAAAAATATTATACATACAGACGAATTGAGAACCTCCTCCTTTTTTTGAAGTCGGTTAAAAATATGTAAAACGCGGTACATGTGCCTATAAAATTTGAGGGTTGCCCTCGATTTCTCCTGGATCCCATCATCAGATCCTAGACTGGTCAACCTAATAGTTTAGCTCACCTGTAATGCTACTGATATTATAACTAGTAGTCTTAATACATACAATATTGAAATAATTATTCTTTTACTCATAACTATTAAGGAGTTGACCTTCCATCATCAGCTCAGCATCATAAGATTATGATAGCCAGATGCAAATACCAATATGACTTCAGATAATATGCAAAACGCGGTACATGTCCCTATAAAATTTGAAGGTTGCCCTCGATTTCTCCTGGATCCCATCATCAGATCCGAGACTGGTGAAAATGGGACCACCTCGGAAGTGAACTCTATCCAACCAAAAAAAAATTGTTGAAATCCGTCTTTAATTGACGAAAATATCGGTGAACATACATCAAAAAAAAAAAAAAAAAAATATTATACATACAGACGAACTGAGAACCTCCTCCTTTTTTTGAAGTCGGTTAAAAAGGAGAAATTGACTGACTCACTCACTGACTGACATATCGACGCACAGCCTAAATGGCTAAACGTAGGCACTTGAAATTTGGAAGGCGCATAGCTTAGGTACCGTAGAGGTGCACAGAGAAAGTAATTCGCGAAATTCTCACAAGAACGGGAATATTAGGGAAAATTCTTTTGTATGATAAATCTAAACCGCTTGAGATAGACGCTTGAATTTTGGCATGCAGGTACATTAATAAACGTAAAGCTTACTTGCAACGCGATATAGCAAAATCCCCACGGGAACAAGAGTCATTGGGAATAAACTTTTGTATCTAGAAATTTTGAAGGGACGTAGCTTGGGTACCGTAGGTAGGTTACTAAGAAAGGAATTTCCACGGGAACGGAAATAAGCGGGAAAATCTATTTGTTTTTTAAATTAGGCATGCAGGTACTACCTCAGTAAACTTGGAACTTAGTTGCAACAGTAAATTGCACAATTCCCACGGGAACGCGAGTAGCAAGAGAGAGTAGCAAGAAAAACTTAATTTTTTTTACTTGCAAAAATATAATTTTCCAAATCGAAAACGAGAGAAGTTATCGTTTTTTTATAAGATGTGACGTAATCAGGTACTGCTTGCCGCATGAAATCGATGCTTAAAGCTAAAGAAGCTCTACGCCTTAAGTAATAAAGCGGTTCGAACCTGCTTTCGGGTTTCGGTTTTTCCTTTCGTAAAGCCGGTATTTATTGGTTTCAATAAAAAAAACTGCAAAAATCTATTTTACTACTAATAAGATAGAATCATTTTTCTGCGGGAAAACAACCACTAAAATTTCACGGTGTATAAGACTCGCGTTCGTCGGGTCGCGATGGGAACCGATCCCGGATACCTCGGGGCGCTAAGGGATAACTACATTACCGGCCGCCGATACACCGGGAGGGGTTGGGGCAGGCCCGCCACTAGCTCGTCGAACGCCTGCGTGCAATACCGATTAAGCCGCCCCATATACAAATCTACTTTTCCGATTCCAAGTATCAAATCGAATTCGAGCCATTGTCCTATAAGACCTTTTTTTGACTTCACTCCACCTGATGGTAAGCGGTAGTGAGATCCAAATATGAGGTCGACAGGCACAATAGACCATTGAGTCGCACTCAGCCCGGAGGCCTGCTTAAAAGCCGTTACACGCCCCGTCTAAAGAGCCCGGGATCATAGTAGGAAGGGAAAATATGAGCTGGAAGGGCATTCCATGGCTTAATGACACAAGACAGAAAAGAGGAACTAAACCTCTTAGTACGAGCCACCAGCGCCTGCATTGTATGTGAATGGCAGCGCTGCCCAGCACGTGTCCTTCGGGAGTGGATAGGGGAGGGAGGGACTAGCTGAAATCGCTCTTCAGAGCATTCCCCAACATAGAGACGGTAGAGAACACTTAGACCGGCAATGTCTCTACGTAACACCTCAACATCACTGACAATACGGATAGCACGTCGCTGCAACCTATCAAAGGCATCGATTATTATGTGGAGCCATCCCAGAGATGAGAGCAATATTCCACACATGGGCGAACTTGTGTCTTATACCGAAGGCAGAGCTGCACCGGTGTGAAAAATCGCCTCACTCTGTTCAGGATCCGTAGTTTACGGGAGGCTGTTCTAATGAAGCTCTCGATGTAATCCCACTGTTTCAGGTCGCGGCGAACATCGATGCCAAGGATGCTAAGGCTATCCTGTATTGGTAAGGGGCTGCTCTTAAGAGTAGGATGGGAAGGAAAGGAGACACTGTGCCAGAAAAAACACACACCTGTGTCTTCTTGGCATTGAACTCGACAAGATTGCATGTACCCCATTCGGAAATGCGGTCCAAGACCCCGTCAAGCTCGGTGACAAGAAAACCTTCTTGTCCGAAACCGAGAAGAAGAAGAACCCTTATTCTTCTCGGTTTCGGTCTGCTTTACCCCAGGTATTCCGAAATAACGTGCATAGACAGTGCTGTCGTCTGCATAGCAATGGATATTGCCTAGTGACAACATGTCATTCATATGCAGCAGAAACAAAGTCGGTGACAGAACGGAACCTTGAGGAACACCGGAATTTATAGGGTAAAAACAAGAAGTGCGTCGGACACGAATCCTGCGCCCTTCCAAAAATCCCGCAACCCAATCGCATAAGCGAGGTGGCAGACCGTATGCCGGGAGCTTGGAGAGAAGCGAACGATGCTACATATTATGGTCAAACGCTTTAGCGATGTCGAGGCTAACTGCCATAGATTCACCACGCTATTCCATAGCCTCCCCCCAGAGGTGTGAACCGTACGCTAGATGATCACCCGTGGACCGTTTTGGTCTAAAACCAGCATGTATCAGCAGCATAAGAAAAAAAGAAATATTTTACAAAAAATAGTATATTTGAGTAAATATAATCCAATCAAAAACATAAATGTGAAATGAGAGCCAAGTTCAATATTATGATAATTGCCTTGGTTGTTGACTTCAACGACAAAAGAAGTGAGATCTAAATGGGTGCCAAGTTCAATGGTCAACCCTGAAATTTATTTATAAGTAACACTATAACATACCTATCATATCTTCTTATAACATAAGATAATGTATGGTGGTAGCCTATGAAGGTCTGTCTTGGCTAGTTTCTATAAACCTACCAACGTATTATTATGTTCGCTCGCTTGTTTCTACCAACAATCCAAATTTTTGACCGACAAATACCAAACTAACCAAGACAACTAACCAGACTACTAACTAACTAACTAAAGAAAACTAGCCAAGACAGACCTTCATAGGCTACCACCATACATTATCTTATGTTATAAGAAGATATGATAGGTATGTTATAGTGTTACTTATAAATAAATTTCAGGGTTGACCATTGAACTTGGCACCCATTTAGATCTCACTTCTTTTGTCGTTGAAGTCAACAACCAAGGCAATTATCATAATATTGAACTTGGCTCTCATTTCACATTTATGTTTTTGATTGGATATCATTACTTTTTGTAGAAAAGTATATATCATCGTAACGCCGTAGGTCCTTTGAAAAGGACAAATTCAAAACTAAAACTAGACTTTATAAATATAAAACAATTGAATCAGTTACTGTATTTTCCTACGTTTACGGGGTATAACCCTAAGTAATAAATATGAAAACCGACTATAAGTACCTACTCTTAATTGTAAATAAGTAAGTATGTATACCTAAATATATACTTAGTGCTCTGCCTTCCCCGGTATATAGGCGTGATTAGGCACTAATTAGGTATTTATGTTAAGCGTTCATAATAGAACCTAACCGCAGCAGTGGTCTCCTTTTTTACGGCTTTCAGGGTGAGTGCGACAGGCTCAACATGGTCTATTGTGCCTGTCGACCTCATATGTGGATCTCACTACCGCTTACCATCAGGTGGAGTGAGGTCATCTTGTTAGCCTCTTATAAAAATAAAAAAAATAAAAAAAAAACCTAATTATTAAAAAATTGCCAGTTTTTTATTTTTTCCTTTGTATTCATGTAATTACCTATCTGCATACCAAATTTTAACTCTCTAGGTAATTTGGAACTGGGTTAGAATTTTGATCTGTCAGTCAGTCAATGATAAAAATGAGGATTTTTGGATATTAATATCTAAATAACTGTTTGAGATAAGCTTATGAAATTTAGAACACATATTTATCTCGCAAGTCACAATATATGAGCCAAATTTGATACGTTTATGTGAAATAGTTTTTGATTTATGAGGGGTTCAAAAGTGGTTCCAAATGGTTCGTGTAATATTACACACGGTGCGGCTCGCCAGTTCTGTTTCTTGAACTTGGCTTGACACGCTACCGCGTGTCTAGATAAAAAAAGTTATGTAAATACTTGTATAAAACAAATGTTATACTCAAATTTAACGTATAAGTCAATTTCTTTATTTTTTTATTCTTTAAGGATGATATTAATTGTACTTTGTTTCATATACACCGTGAAATTTTAGTGGTTGTTTCCCGTAGTAAAATTATTCTATCTTAGTAGCACAATATATTTGTGCAGTTATTTTTTATTGAAATCAATAAATGCCGGTTTTACGTTAGGTATAACCGAAACTCGAAAGCACGTTCGAACCGTAGCCTTATTTAGCTTTAAGCATCGATTTCATGCGGCAAGCAGTACCTGATTACATCACATCTTATAAAAGAACGATAGCTTCTCTCGTTTTCGAGTCGGAAAATTAATATTTTCAAAATATGATTTTTTTTTCAATCTTGTTTTGCCGCCCCCTTGACAATGGCGCCCTTGTGCGGTGCACGCCCTGCACGCCCGCTCCTGGCGGGCCTGGGTTGGGGAGAGGACTTAGCAGATTAAGGGTGCAGTTCCATTAAGGCGGAGCGGAGCAGTGCGGAGAAGAGCTTAAAAATGCCACGAATATTCGGCTACTATTCGGTATTCGGCCTATTCGGCCACTTTTTTTGGTATTCGGTATTCGGCCGAATAATAAGTACCTATTCGGCCGAATACCGAATATCAAAAAAATACCAAAAGGTGGACAAAAAAGTCACATCATAGTACTCAAGACTTGTATTTATTACCAAATAACAATATTTTAATAAGTAAAATTAATCAGCGGTAAGTTGTGATGGATAAAAAAAAGCTTTTCAGAATTTGATGGCAGCAAACGATTACGCTTTTCATCGTAAATGATACCAGCTTCAGAAAACAACCTCTCACTATACTTACACACTACTCCCGGGAGAAGAAAGATAAACTTAAGGCAGGACGCGACACGATTTTGTGTTCGACAAGCATAATTAATAAAAATGCCGAATGTTCGGCGGCCGAATATTCGTCGCTTCGGCCGATAGCGTTGCCGAACATTCGGTATTCGGTATTCGGCTAAATCACTATTCGTGGCAACTCTAGAAGAGCTGTCCCGCGATTCACCAATCACATGAATTTTTAATTGCCTCTGTATAACTGTTTGCAAATGTTTGCTACCCCCACAGGACAGGCCCAGCCTAGTGTGGGGGCCTGGTAATGTAATTTAATATGCCTGTAACTTTTTTGGCATTAAATTATTATAATATTATATTACTTGAAATAGAAGAGATGTGGATTTCAAGCCATGTGATTGGTGAATCGCGGCAGAGCTCTTCTCCGCCGCCGGTTTTAATTTTTCAGGGTTCATAGTCGGTACCATAAACGGTTGAACTTAGGTAGTTCAAATTTGAGAGGGAAGTTATTTAGGTCAACGCAGAGGTGCACTAAAAAAGGAATTCCTGAAATTCCCACGGGAACGGGAATTAGCGGGAAAATCCTTTTGGATGAAAAATTAAAACCGCTTAAGTTAGACGATTGAAATTTGGCATGCAAATTGTTTTTAATGGGATAGTAAAATATTCTATTCAACCCTTTCACGTATCAGTAGCTACGGTGTGAGAGACTGCCGTGTGTGTAACTCAGTTAAGGCAGGAACTCGTTTCTAAATGAGTAAAGTCTTTTGCTCGCCTCCTAATATATTCAATAACTAGCTGAGCCAGCGACTTCGTCCGCGTTTCCCCTCGTTTTCTTCACATTTCCTACTGTATCTTTGCTTCTATTGGTAACAGCGTCATGTAATATAGCCTAAAGCCTTCTTCGATAATGGTTTATCCAGCATTAATTTTTTTTTAAAAATAAAATAACACGGTTTTTATTGCCAAATTCACACAATAAAAGAAAAAAATACAAAAATAAAATATACAAGCTACAAAAAAAATAAAAACATTGGAACACTTTGGCTAAAGCTTCGAACCAGTAGTTCAGGAGATTAAAAGTCAAATAAATCATGATAATTCAAATTATTTTGATAAGTTAGTTGTCTTTAACTAAGTAGACTGCCTTGTTCGTCTAATCGTGGCGAAGCCCAAATTTATATCAGTTTTCTAGAGGTCCGTAGCAAAATAACTAAAAAGACGTGTGGCACTCGGGGACTGCCGCGGTATAGCTATTGCATAGCATCGTCCGATTTCGGAGCAGCTCGTCTCGATTCGTGCGAGTTTCGTAGAGTCGTACAATACGTCTAACCACACGCAAACAAACACCGTACCGAAGTCTACCGAACTGAAACGACGTTAGACGATTGTGAGGTTTTTTTCGTTACGTAATTTCTTGGTTCGGTCGCCACGCTCAAAGCCCGCGATAAAAGCTATGCAATAGCTTAAATATCTTATTGTCTTAATAAAATATTCAGCTACAGTTGGTAAGTGCCCGTGTCTCGAAAAACATGCTAAGTTGATCAGATCTCCCATAGGTCATATCGGATTGTCACCCTAAACTAGGGCTATAAGGCTTTGGTGGTTGACTTTCTTCCTAGGTTACTTCCTTTATTTTTCATTATTTTGGCATAATAATCATTCTTTATCGCACTAAAATAAAATTGTACATCTTTAAAATTACCTTAAGTCAAATACAGGTTCAGTGCTAACAGAACAGTGTCACAAAATTTTAAGAGGGGCCCCCAAACTAGGCTTTGCCTGTATCTTGGGAAGCCATGTATTCAGCCAGGCATCATTCATTTTATTACAAACTAAATCTCAAAGTATTCGTAAATAAACTACAGTCCACATCCATTTTCAGTGCTAGACTTAAACTCTTACATATGCATCGAAATATTCAAATTTCATGACTGAATCTGCCTGCATTTTAGATCTAGCAACCGTTCTGATTTGCTCCTAGTATTTATTACATAATACATATTCTCGAATTTTTAACCAACTTCAAAAAAAGAGGAGGTTCTCAATTCATCTGTATGTATTATGGGGTGAAATGGCATTTTAGCGGGCTTTCAGGGTGAGCGCGATCCGTGGCAGTACGGGATCTGCTATCGGACGCGTCCCCAGGTTGCGGATAGGGGAAAGCCCCCCAGATATGGGGGGTACCGGCCTTGTGCCGGCGCGGACAGAAACCCAGCAGGGGGGAGGGTGTTCATCTCCCTCTTGCGGCGTCACCGCCGTTCTTGGTGGCGCGCGCTCTTGCGCGTTCTCTCCGTTTTTGTAGAGAGGCTGGCAGAGTGTGTCGACGACCGTTTGGTCTGTTTTGTGGGTGCTATTCGGTGGCGGTGGAGTTTTTCTTACTCGTTGCTGAATGGTTTCATCTGTCATTTTTCGGCGGATGTTTTGTCATTGTCTTCGGACGTGGGATGGCAGAGAATCTCTGCGGCGCGGCGGGTTTGCATTTTGCGGCCCCGTCGGGCAACCTGTTCCTAGCTGGGCCGCACTCTTGTGGGTCGGCTAGGGGTAGGGGGGTTTGCTTGCTTGCGCAGGTGGCCCCAAGAGGAGAGCACCTCGATAAAAAATCCGAATGGGATGGTTTTTTGGGGTAAAGAGGGTTGGTCGTACCTCTATAAAAATTCGCCAAACAAGTACCATGAACGCACAGAGATCCAGTATATTACCCCAGGAGGGTTCCCACAGCTCCGCTGTGGGGGAATCCCTCCCGTCACCTTCGGGTGGCGGCCGGCCCACGTACTCTGGGGGGGCCAACTCTTGCGTTTATGGTAGAGCTGTGGTCGAGGTTTCCGGGGGTAGCAGCCCGAGGCGAAGTGAGCGATTGAGGGAAGTAAGGGTACAGAATTCGTTTGACGGATTGAGCGTAGCGTCGGAGGCGTCTGGGATGAGTAGGGCGTCTTCGATGGCTAGTATTAGGACGGGGACTGAGGGTGGTCTTGAGTCGGGTGAGGAGTCGGACACACTCACCTATGCATCGGGTGCTTCGGTTGAAAGCAGAGAATCTCGTAGGTCAGAGTTCCTAAAGAGAAACCACTCGGGCTCAGAAGAGGACAAACCAAAGCAGCCAAAGAAAAAGAGAGGCCGTCGCCCAGGCACAGGGCATTGTGTTGGTCTGGCAGAAGCGAAGAGATCGCTCGCCGAGGCCACAAGGCTCGAGCTACAGGCAGAACGTGAGACGGAAGTGGCTGCCAGTGAAACAAAGGCGCGGGAGAGGCGCGCGGCTCAGTGTTATGGGATTCCCCTCTCCGGCCTGGCCACGATGACAACGGACGAGATCGCTGCGCAGGCCAAAGAGGACTGTGCTCAAATAATGACGATGGCCAGAAAGGGCAGCTTTAAGGCCAGAGCTGAAGCCCTGTCCAAGGTCACGTCAGAGCTGGCGGCGAGGAACCGGCTTTTAGAGGCCCGGTTACAGATATTGGAGGGGTCTAACAGCATTACTACCAGCTGCAGACAAGGGAGGCCAGTGTCAGACACGGGACCTAATGAGGCGGCGTCGTCCCCCGTGTTTTCTTCATCGGCAGTGGACGTCATGGATGTGGAGACACCGAATGCATCTGGACCAGCGGCATCTTTGCCATTCAGCTGGTCAGAATTGACGGAAACCATCCGCAGAGTTTGCGCTGAGGAGCGGCGCAGGTACCTGGAGGAGGACCGAAACTTTGTCCGGGCTTTAATCTCCGGACTAGAGGATCGGCTCCTGCCGGCTAGGAGGTTGCGCCCGCCTCTCGCAGCAGATAGGAAAAGGGAAGAGGAGGAAGAGAGAAAAAAGAGGGAGAAGGAACAAGCGGCAGTATTTAAGGTGCCAGAGCCACCGAAGCCGCAGCGTCCTAAAAAGGCTGCGCGAACATCAGAGGCAGAATCGACGCCGGGTCCTTCAAGACGCACTCGATCGGCCAATTCAGTAGCTAAAACCGCGGCAGAATCTGCAGCACCGGTCGAATCTGATCCGGAAAGCGTTGAGGATCCACACCTACCATCTACCACGAAAACGCGGAATACGTGGACGGAGGTGGTCAGAAAGGCAAAGAGAGGGAAAAAGTCAGCGGCACCAGTGTCAGCCCTTCCCCCCGGAACCGGTCCCAAGCCACATTCGGTACAGGCCGGAGGTAAGAGGAGTAAAGTGCCTCCCGCAGGGACACAGCAAGCTGCCGGGGGTAGCTATAACAGGGGTGCTAAGAAACCCCCCCCTAAGAAGAGACTAGTCCCGCCCAAGAGCGCTGCCGTCGTCATCACATTGACGGCAGACGCCGTTAACAAGGGCGAAACCTATAAGTCGGTCCTGCAAAGAGCCCGCGAAGCCATGGGCACAACCCACGTAGGACCAACAAGGGTTCGACAAACGGCAACTGGTGCCCGGAAGTTTGAATTTCCGGGCGCCCAAAGCGTAGAACACGCTGACCTCTTCGCTGTCAAGTTGAGGGAAGTAGTGGCGAATGTAGCGGTCGTGACGAGACCGCAAAAGATGGCGGGGATCATCGTCTTAGATCTCGATGACTCCGTCACCAAGGAGGAAGTGGTCGCCAAAGTCGCGGAGGTCGGTGGATGCTCGCTGGAGCTGGTCAAGTCCGGCGAGATTCGAACAGGTCGTGGTGGTGTGGGCACGATGCGTGTGCAGTGTCCTATCGCCGCAGCCAAAAAGGTGTTGGAAGGCGGCCGACTGTTAGTTGGGTTTTCGGCGGCGTCGATAAGGGCAACGGAGGAACAGCAGCTCCGCTGCTATCGTTGTTATGGCCTAGGTCACACAATGGCAATGTGCCCGTCGCCTAAGGAACGATCCGGGCTCTGTTACCGGTGCGGTAAAGAGGGGCACAAGGCTGCTGTCTGTACCGCTAAACCGCGCTGCGCAGTTTGCGCTGAGAGCGGCAAGCCAGCGAATCACGTAATGAGGGGGGCCAAGTGCAACCCTCCAAGAAGGAAAGGGAAGCTGAGGGCCCCACCCCAGATAGCGTCCCTTGCTGAAGCGGAGGCCAATTTGGCTAGGCCGCTCGCAGCACCGGAGGAGATGGAAGTGGTTCAGAATGTCCAGGACGCCCAATAAACTTTCATTTATTCTGGCCAACATCAACCATTGCCGCGCGGCCCAAGATTTATTGTCGCAGGCCATGGCGGAATGGTTGGCACACCTGGTGATCGTGTCGGAACCGTACCTGGTACCTCCCAACTGGTTGGGTGACCGGGACGGCCTGGTAGGTATTGGAGTACGTCGCTCGACAGATTCGCCTCCTCTTATACTTCTTGAGAGAGGAAGCGGATATGTAGCTGCAGCTTGGGGCAACATTGTCGTGGTGGGAGTATACTTCTCCCCCTCACAGCCGTATCAGGCCTTTGTCGACTTCATGGACGTGTTGACGGGAGTGCTTGGAAGATCCAGAGGCCGTCAAATCCTCTTGGCGGGAGATTTCAATGCCAAGTCAGTATTTTGGGGCAACCGCGCCGAAAGGTGCAACCGGCGTGGTCGTTTTCTGGCAGAATGGGTTGCGTCGTCGGGTCTGTTGATCTTAAATCGCGGCACAACTCTCACATGCGTGCGGCAGCAGGGAGGTTCAATTGTAGACGTTACCTTCGCGACCCCTGCACTTGCCGCTCGTGTGTCAAACTGGAGGGTAGAGTTGGGGGAGACACTCTCAGACCACCGGTACATCCGGTGGGAGATTCTCCCTTCCAGTCCCAATGTATCGACCGTTTCGGGCCAGCACTTCCCCCGCTGGGCATTAACACGACTGGATCGAGGAATCGCCAAGGAAGCCGCTTTCGTGCAGGGATGGTTTGCTCCTCCGGTGGACGGCGTGGATGTCGACGTACTGGCCTCGCGGCTCCGCGAGGCGCTCACCGAGGTGTGTGACTCGTCCATGCCTCGGGCACGTCGACCGACTCCACGCCGCGCTGTCTACTGGTGGTCGAGCGAACTGGGTGACCTGCGCACCGCCTCTTATGCGGCCCGCCGGGAATACCAGCGCTACCGACGCCGCCGAAGAAGGGATCCAGTTGAAGAGGTTAGGCTTCACGAAGTCTACAGAGAGGCCCAAAAGGCCTTAAAAGTGGCCATTGGCCAGGCAAAAGACACTGCCAGGCAGGAGATGTTGGAGAGTCTCAATGACGATCCATGGGGTAGACCTTATAGGGCTGCGCGAAATCAGCTGCGCCCGATAGGTCCCCCTATCACTGAGACTCTCGAGCCGTCGCTCCTCGTGGAGGTGGTCCGAGGACTTTTCCCGGCCGCGGATCCCACGTTCCAGCCGCCTAGGATGCAGGCACGTCCTAGAGTCAACCCGGTGTCGGAGACCATATTGCCACTCACTCCAGAGGAGTTTGAGTCGGCTGTCCTCCCACTCCGGGCAAAGAAGACTGCCCCGGGTCCGGACGGCATCCCGGCCCGTATTGTCGCCCTAGCATGTGACGAACTGGAGCAGTCGTTCCGAGGTCTTTTTAACCAATGCTTCAGGATCGGAAGATTCCCGGTAATTTGGAAAAGTGGGCATCTGTGCCTCCTCAAGAAAGAGGGCCGCCCTGCCGAGTCCCCATCCGCGTACCGGCCGATTGTATTATTAGACGAGGCCGGTAAGCTATTCGAGCGTACTATCGCAGCGCGCATCACCGAACATCTGGTGTAAGTAGGACCGGACCTCTCCGAGGCGCAGTTTGGATTTCGAAGGGGGCGGTCAACAATCGACGCCCTGTCGCACCTGAAATCGATCGTCCTAGAACAGTTGAAGGATGGGGGTGGACTATTGGCGGTGTCATTTGACATCGCCAATGCGTTTAATTCCATTCCCCACTACACCATATTGGAGGGAATGGCCTACCACGGGGTTCCTCTCTATTTAAGGACCTTGGTGGCCGACTACCTATCGGGTAGACAAGTGGTGTACGTAAACCGATCTGGCGAGCTCTGTAACCACCGGGTTGAATCCGGTGTTCCACAGGGGTCCGTCCTTGGCCCCCTCCTGTGGAACATCGGGTTTAATTGGCTGCTGCGAGGCACAGTTCTCCCGGGTACGAGCGTAATATGTTACGCCGACGATACGCTCGTCACTGCCCGGGGAAGTAATTATGCAGAGGCGGCGAGAAGAGCAACAGCTGCAAGCTCGTTAGTAGTCCGAAGAATTGGCCTATTAGGCCTGCGTCTGGCGCTGGAGAAGACCGAGGCCATTTACTTTCACAAACCTCGGAAGGGACCTCCCCCCAACTCTTACATCTTAGTTGGGGGTGTCCGTGTGGCGATCCAGCACCAGGTTAAGTACCTGGGTCTGGTACTTGACGCGCGATGGCAGTTTCTGCCGCACTTTAGCGGTCTGTCACCGCGCCTCTTGAAGGCGGCCGATTCTTTGGGCTGGCTTCTTCCAAATCTGGGGGGGCCTAGGGCCAAATGCCGGCGGCTATACGCCGGTATCCTGCGCAGCATGGCTCTATACGGCGCACCTATTTGGGCGGATTCCCTACACCGCAGGAGGAATTCCGCTCTTCTGCGAAGGCCACAGAGGGCAATCGCGTGCAGAGTGGCGCGTGCCTATCGCACGGTGGGCTTCTCAGCGGCTTGTGCCCTGGCGGGCACTCCGCCCTGGGAGCTGGAGGCCCAGCTCCTGGCAACTACTTATGAGTGGATGAAGGACCAGCGGGAGTTGGGCCTACGTCCAGCGCTTACTGAGCGCGGTGACTTTACGGACGGAGTTCGTGAAGTCGTGTTGGCGGCATGGGCTGACCGCCTTGCGGAAGAGATGGCAGGGCGTCGCCTGCTGGATGCTCTCGGACCAGTGCTCATCAGCTGGCTCGAGCGAACGCACGGCTTTCTGTCGTTCCGTTTGGTGCAGGTGCTGACCGGGCATGGCTCTTTCGGTCAGTATCTGCACCGCATCCAGCGGGAGGAATTGCCTGTGTGTCACGAATGTGGCGCACAAGAGGATACGGCGGACCATACCCTTTTTCAGTGTCCGTCGTGGTCCGAAGAGAGATCGGCCCTAATATCCGCGGCCGGCCTCGTGACTTCCCTCCCCCAACTCGTTAGGGAGATGGTCGAGAATAGTGAGGTGTGGTCGGCGGCCGCCTCCTTCTGTGAGTCAGTCATGACAAAAAAGGAGGCGGCAGAACGAGAGCGGGAGAGCGATCCCTCCGCTCCTCCGCTCCGTAGGAGAAGACTCAGACGCACAAGACGCCAATACTCGCGCCAGATGCCGCCGCCCAGTGATGGCCAGCCGACGGTTGGTGTGGGGACACCACCGTCGGCATTGCACCAACGGCCGTCTTTGAGGGACGGAAGCGACCCCGTGTATCGGGTTGCCCCGTCGCCCCCCTCGGCTGGGGGGGCTTGAGTGGAGCCCATGAAGGCTGACCGCCGGCGGTGTTGTGAGTGGAGGCTATGCCAGGTACCACGACACCGCCAATAGGCGACGAGGTACACCCCGGTGTTTTAGTCGGTAGACCCCCTGGGCATTGCAGTTCGCCCAGGAGTCGCGGCTGGCATTTACCATCTTTTCGCCAGTCGCTGGGGAGTCCGACACACCACCCGGAGAGAACCCCCTCTCTGGGTGAAGGTGCGCAACGCATTTCACCGGGTTAAAAAAAAAAAAAAAAAAAAAAAAAGGCCTTCAGGGTGAGCGCGACAGGCTCAATATAATCTATTGTGCCTGTCGACCTCATATTTGGATCTCACTACCGCTTACCATCAGGTGGGGTGAGGTCATCTTGTTAGCTTATATTAAAAAAAAATACGGACTAAACTCTTCTCCGTCTTGTCTTGTCAAGTGTTGCCCGTGACCACAAGCGCTGTAAAGAGCTCGAAACGTCGGATCTCTAAATAATATGTTTAGAATAACAATACACGCTAGTTTAATCCGTAAAATTAGTTTTATTTCAAGCTTTCCGTCCGCGACTTCGTCCGCGTAGAGACGTTTAACGGGTAAAACATTACTTCCTTATAGCGCAGTCGTAAAAAGTAGACTATAACCTTTCCTAGGCTCTGGACTATATCTGTACCAAATTTCATTTAAATCGGTTCAGTACCCTATGCGTGTTATGATGTTGCGTGAAAGCGTAACAGACACACAGACAGACAGTTACTTTCGGATTTATAATATTAGTAAGGATATGTAGTGTTCTCGTAAATATAGACAATTACTAGAAGTAATAAATGTCTCGATGGAACAGTGGTTATGGATCCCAGGTTTACTGACAACGGTTCCAAGAGTCGTAGGTTTGATTCCCACTCGGGACAAATATTTCTGTGACGATCATCGGGGTTAGTTCCGTGTCTGGGTGTGTTATTAAATATATTTAAGTATATTTGTGTATCCACTGTTGATTCTGATATCCGTAACACAAGTGCTTAAGCTACTTACCACGGGATCAGATCAAGTAAGTGATAAAAGATTTTTGACTTTCGCGTTCCATTACACTAAATATTAGTTCGTGGAGATCGCTCGCGACCATGATTGGTTTAACCCAGTTTAAAACGTCGGGCAGTAAGTAGCTATGTAATTGCTTCTCCTAATATCATGTGTAGACCCATAAAGACTAATATTTAATGTAAGTGATGTGCAATAAAATGGACCCGTTTTACCCTTTAAGGAATCCAAAGAATGGGTATTTCACTATTTTTTTTTATATAGTTGGATGGACCACTCTAACACAAAGACACTGTTGAAAGTATCACTCTGATATCTCGATAACTCGACGAGATATTACAATTTTAATTGCACATTATTTGGGCGAGCTCAAAAACGCAACATACAAACGTCCACAGGCGTGTGACGTCACACGCTTGTTCCTTGTATGCAGCGCCTAGGAAGTTTGTTCGGCAGGTTCATCAAAATTTGCGTTTATGGATATGTTTTCACAATGAAAAATGTAACTAATTTTGTTATATATAAGATGACAACGAAATTTTAAATGATTTTCGCACTTTTAAAATGGACTATCCCACCCAACTTTAAATGTCGTTGGCTGTCTCATTTCACAAAAATATTAAGTTTTGATTTCATTAGTAATATTGATTTACCTAAATCTTACTGCTTATCACAAAAAAGGCAAGCATAACAACCACAGTCAAATACCCTATTACGGTAGCCGCGGTTTCAAACCAATAAAAGTCTATAGCGCCGTACAACCAATAGGGTCTCTTAATAAACTGGGGGTCATTAAGACTCTAGAAAACAATTTGGTAGGAGCGCGCTCGGAATGCGGAGTACTGCGGAAGATACGATGTCATTTATTTTTAAAAAAGCGGCTAAGTGCGAGTCGGAGTCGGTCATGGCGGGTTCCGTAAAAATTAAAAAAAAAAAAAAAAGACGTGTGGTACTCGGGGACTGCCG
This sequence comes from Maruca vitrata, assembly GCA_039566165.1. Classification (NCBI taxonomy): domain Eukaryota; kingdom Metazoa; phylum Arthropoda; class Insecta; order Lepidoptera; family Crambidae; genus Maruca; species Maruca vitrata. The sequence continues at coordinate 2,941,686 of CM076941.1, read as the reverse complement.
CGGTATAGCTATTGCATAGCATCGTCCGATTTCGGAGCAGCTCGTCTCGATTCATGCGAGTTTCGTAGAGTCGTACAATACGTCTAACCGCACGCACACAAACACCGTGCCGAAGTCTACCAAACTGAAACGACGTTAGACGATTGTGAGGTTTTTTTCGTAACGGAATTTCTTGGTTCGGTCGCCGCGCTCAAAGCCCGCGATAAAAGCTTCATATGCTAGCCCCCCTTGAATATTCGTTGTATTTTGTTTTGAAATTTTGACATTTTCAACCGTCTACATAAGATTTTAGCATTCGCGTTCCATTACACTTAATATGACTTTTTATGGGTATTTATGCGATATTAGGAGTAGCAAATACATAGCTACTTACTGTCCGACGTTTCAACTGGGTTATGCCAATCATGGTGCCGTAGACAAAGTAACAATATCGAAACGATAACGAAGTTCGAAAAGAACAAAATGTATGGGATGGACATATTGATAACTCATCAACTTCTTTTCGAACTTCGTTATCGTTTCGATATTGTTACTTTGTCTAAGCCCCATGGTCGCGACCATGGTTGGTTCAACCGTCTAGCTATCAAAAACGAATTGACAGTAATAGGGTCCCGTTTTTAGCCTTTGGGTACGGAACTAATCAATACATAGTATAAAACAAAGTCGCTTTCGCTGTATGTCCGTATGTACGCTTAGATCTTTAAAACTACGCAACGGATTTTGATGCGGTTTTTTTAATAGATAGAGTGATTCTTAAGGAAGGTTTGTATGTAAAATTTACCCGAAGCGAAGCGAGGGCGGGTCACTAGTAAACAATAAATGGATGGATATTTGTGGTTATCTATTGTTTGCCCGAAAGATATATGCCATAATATTCATATGCCCGAATTTCATTTGCCATAATTTCATTTGCCCGAATGTTATGTTTGCCATAAAATACAAATGACATAATTTTAATTGCCCGAAAATCAGATTCCATAATGATTCGAATGCCATACGTATTGTTATCCATATTTTTAATTGCAATAATATTATGCAACAGAATTTTTAAGCGCCATACTCCTAACGCCAAATATTTGTCCTAAAAAGCGATTGGCTTTCTGGCACTTCGCCGGCCGCTGCCGCGGCACGCTCGCTTCGCTCGCTCGGCTCGTGCGTTGTCTTTCATGTTTCTAACCTAACCTAACCTATTTTTTTTATCATTCTTTTAACCTATTTTACAAGCTTTTTCGGTGGGAAATGATGTAATGGCACGGAAACAACGTTTCTAACACGTAACTAATAAAGTAAACAATGAGTATGACATATATGGCGTTTGAAAATTCTGTTGCATAAATTATTGCAATTAAAATATGGATAACAATACGTATGGCATTCGAATCATTATGGAATCTGATATTCGGGCAGTTAAAATTATGTCACTTGTATTTTATGGCAAACATAACATTCGGGCAAATGAAATTATGGCAAATGAAATTCGGGCATTTGAATATTATGGCAAATGAAATTCGGGCAACTGAAATTATGGCAAGTGGGGGTATACCCCCATTTAGATCTCACATCTTTTGTCGCTGAAGTCAACAACCAAGGCAATATTGAACTTGGCTCTTATTTTACATTTATGTTTTTGATTGGATATCATTACTTTTTGTAGAAAAGTATATATCATCGTAACGCCGTGGGTCCTTTGAAAAGGACAAATTCAAAACTAAAACTAGGCTTTATGTAGGTACCTACTCTAAGTAATAAATATAAAAACCGACTATAAGTACCTACTCTTAATTGTAAATAAGTAAGTATACCTAAATATATACTTAGTGCTCTGCCTTCCCCGGTATATAGGCGTTATTAGGCACTAATTAGGTATTTATGTTAAGCGTTCATAATAGAACCTAACCCAATTATTAAAAAATTGCCAGTTTTTTATTTTTTCCTTTGCATTCATGTAATTACCTATCTGCATACCAAATTTTAACTCTCTAGGTCATTTGGAACTGGGTTAGAATTTTGATCTGTCAGTCAGTCAATGATAAAAATGAGTATTTTTGGACATTAATATCTAAATAACTGTTTGAGATAAGCTTATGAAATTTAGAACACATATTTATCTCGCAAGTCACAATATATGAGCCAAATTTGATACGTGTATGTGAAATAGTTTTTGATTTATGAGGGGTTCAAAAGTGGTTCCAAATGGTTCGTGTAATATTACACACGGTGCGGCTCGCCAGTTCTGTTTCTTGAACCTTGGCTTGACACGCTACCGCGTGTCTAGATTCTCATAATTGTCATTGGTAATTTTGACAAGATACGTCAAAATGTCATGTCCGTCAAAACCGGACCGGACCACGGACCAAGTACAAAACGAAACGTCCTACGCTAGGCTTGGCTACTGTGCATTTTGAATCTCAATCTCAACAAGCTCTTGAGTTAGGAAAAAAATACGTTTGTTACTCAATAAGTAATTTTGATTTTTTTTTCAATCTCCATTTTTATCCAAATACAAATGATTTTTTTTCAAAACATTACGCATAATTACATAAACTACACACTAGGCTGAGCCTGTCCTTTGGGGAAAGAGTACCGAATATAAAGGTAATATTAACGATTAGCTGTGCCAGCGACTACGTCCGCGTTTTCCCCCGTTTTTTACACATTTACCATTGTTTCTTTGCTCCTATTGGTCGCAGCATGATGTTTTATAGCCTAAATTTCCTCGATAAATGGTCCATCCAACACAAAAAGATTTTTTCGATTCGAACCAGTACTTCCTGAGATTAGCGCGTTCAAACAAACAAACTCTTCAGCTTTATAATATTAGTATAGATACACAAACATAATCCATTTTTAAATAAGGAGTTTTCAACTCACTCGATTTTTGGATTTCAAATCGGTTAAAATTCCGATAGCACTTCCTGTTTGACGGTCCCTCTCACGTCCTCATTAAACACATATATTTATACCTTCACGTGCGGATGCGAAGCTTAAGCGAATATTACCACGTCGTCAAAATAAACAAGTGACCCCATTCCACGGAAATCGGAATCAAGGCCGATATTGGAAGGAGGCTTCGGCCTAATGTCTATCAGTGGGGCTACCATGAGTTTAAAACTTACGCACTCGATATCGCCTACGTAAATATGTCTCTGAAAAACTTGTACAGCGCCGCTGGTGGTTACGCGAAGAACTAAAATCGGCCGTATGAAAAAAACAACTCGATAGGTTTTTAACGTACGTAAGTTTTCGATAGCCAACTCATGGTAGGCCCTCTGATGAATGTTCGCACACCCAATCTATAATAACACTAGCTGTGCCCGCGACTTTGTGCGCGTGGATTTGTTATTTACGCGGTTCATATTTTTCATACAAAAGGATTTTTCCGATGATTCCCGTTACCGTGGGAATTTCGGGAATTCCTTTCTTAGTGCACCTCTACGGTACCTAAGCTACGTCTCTTCCAAATTTCAAGTGCCTATGTTCAGCCGTTTAAGCTGTGCGTTGCTATAGCAGTCAGTCAGTCAGTAAGGCAGGCAGTTAGTCAGTTTCTCCTTTTATATATTAACATACGAGGCCCATGGCCCCAGGAAGTGAAAATGCGCCGCTACAAAAGACAGATCTACTTTTGAACTTACGGGTTATTAGTAGGGATAAGAAGCTTTTACTTTCCTAACTGGTATACGATGATGGCTTGGATTAGCCTCGTCATCATCACCGGACTTGCGGGGGAGCGGATTGCGCTCGCCCCTAACAAAAAGTTTTCACATCATCACATACGAGTATTATTATTAAGGACTAGCTGACTCGACAGACTTCGTCCTGTCAAAAAGATTTGTAAAAGTTTTTGACGTTAGGAACACACCTACATTTCTTAGATAATAGTGAGTGCTTGTAATTTAATATGAACTTTATATAATAGCAATAAAGCACAAATCGATGGCCCCACCGAATAAACGTGCAAGTGAAAAACGTCAATTTTACAGGAGAGAATAAAAACGTTTAATCCTTACTATCTCGGGTATTATTACAGGTAGGTTAAAACAATGTATAATGAAATTAAAGATAAAAAAATAATCTTTTAGCTGATATAATTTATTTTAAGGAATAGTCGTTAATTTAGTCAATAATCAAGAAAATCCATATTATACAATTACTCGAGTGAAATTAGTGTAGTCAGTTGACTGTTATAGATCATTACACGTTTATTCGTGTGAATTTAAACGATGTTGATGAAAGTAACTCAATGATACACTATTATTCTAGGGAAATCACGCGTCTTTTGATGGCGGCTGCAATTGTTTGCACGCTTGTATTACAGAAATATTTGGTGATCTCTGGATGGTAATAAAAATTACATTTATATTCGTGTCATTAAGTTAGTTTTACAATGTGTTATGCATATTAACATTATGAATTCACGCTATGTAATATTAAAATCTTTAAAGGGAAAATAAACAAAACTTCTGTTTTTATATATTATTTTTATTTATTATCATAATAATAACAATAATACTAGTTTTTATAATAATCAGCCTTTGCCATTCATAGAGATATTTATATAATAGCAATAAAGCACAAATCGATGGCCCCACCGAATAAACGTGCAAGTGAAAAACGTCAATTTTACAGGAGAGAATAAAAACGTTTAATCCTTACTATCTCGGGTATTATTACAGGTAGGTTAAAACAATGTATAATGAAATTAAAGATAAAAAAATAATCTTTTAGCTGATATAATTTATTTTAAGGAATAGTCGTTAATTTAGTCAATAATCAAGAAAATCCATATTATACAATTACTCGAGTGAAATTAGTGTAGTCAGTTGACTGTTATAGATCATTACACGTTTATTCGTGTGAATTTAAACGATGTTGATGAAAGTAACTCAATGATACACTATTATTCTAGGGAAATCACGCGTCTTTTGATGGCGGCTGCAATTGTTTGCACGCTTGTATTACAGAAATATTTGGTGATCTCTGGATGGTAATAAAAATTACATTTATATTCGTGTCATTAAGTTAGTTTTACAATGTGTTATGCATATTAACATTATGAATTCACGCTATGTAATATTAAAATCTTTAAAGGGAAAATAAACAAAACTTCTGTTTTTATATATTATTTTTATTTATTATCATAATAATAACAATAATACTAGTTTTTATAATAATCAGCCTTTGCCATTCATAGAGATATTTCTCATTACTATAGAAATTGAGCAAAAATCAACAAAAAAACAAACGGCTTATCTTATAAGCATTTTGAGAACTAAATAAATTCCAACATAATCTTTAATGAAATTGTCGTCATCTCAGCCCATTGCTGCACACTGCTGAGCATAGGCCTCTTCCGAAGCTTTTCAACAAAACCCAGCGATTTTCACCAGGTCGTCGGTCTTTCTGGTAGGTGGTCGTCCCACACTGCGCTTTCCAGTACGTGGCCTCCACTCCAGGACATTTCGGCCCAAACAACCGTCCAATCTTCGTGATAAGTGGCCGGCCCATTGCCACTTCAGTTTGCTAATCTGGTGGGTTATGTCAGCAAGTTTGGTTCTTCTACGGATCTTTTCATTTCTGATTCGATCACGTAGAGAAATGCCGAGCATAGCCCTCTCCATAGCTCTCTGCGTGACATTAAGCCTTCTAAAAAGATCTTTTGTGAAGCACCACGTCTCAGCGCCGTAAGTCATCACAGGTAACACACATTGGTTGTACACCTTTGTCTTGAGACACTGAGGTATTTTGGACGAGAACACGTTGTGCAGTTTCCCAATCGCTGCCCAGCCGATTTGCATCGGCCTGCTGATCTCTCTCTCTAAAGTTGATTTTCCTAAACGGATTGCCTGTCCGAGGTAGATATATCCACGCACAATTTCGAGAGTAAAATTTGTACGGTGGGTGCAACATTAAACATATTTTTTGTTTTATCCATGTTCATTCTAAGACCCACTTGTTGGGTTGGGGAAACTTTATCGAGGTCATCGAGCATTTGTCCTAGATCTTCCAGCGACTCGGCCATGACTACGATGTCATCAACAAATCGAAGGTGAGTGATGTATTTCGCCATGCCAATAATATTGATACCAAGTCCTTGCCATTCCAGCAGCTTGAAGGAATCCTCCAGAGCAGCAGTAAACAGTTTCGGAGATATGACAACTACCTTTCGTACTCCTCTTTGTAAGGGGATTTCCTTCGTGCGATTTTCCTGTACTCGGACTGACATGGTGGCGCTGTTATACAAACACTTCAACACTTCAATATACCGATAATCTACATGGCATCGCTGTGGGGATCTAAAAACCGCCCAAATTTCGACAGATCGAAGGCTTTTTCATAGTCCACGAACGCTAAGCATAGTGGCCGATTATACTCCTCCGTCTTCTGTATAATCTGCCGCAGCGTATGTAAGTGCTCTATGGTACTAAAGCCTTTTCGGAAACCGGCTTGTTCGGAAGGCTGGAAGTCATCAAGCCTGCAATCGAGACGATTCGTGATGACTCTAGAGAACAGCTTGTAGACATGGCTTAGCAGTGTTATGGGCCGGTAGTTCTTCAGTAAGGTTTTGTCACCTTTTTTGAAGAACAAGACCACAACACCCCTGTTCCATGCTTCTGGCGTTTTGCCGTCGAGCGGGGAGAAATAAAAAAGCTTCTGAGGTACTTTCAGTACCGGTGTTCCACCCGCTTTCAGAAGCTCTGTAGTGATACCATCCTCACCCGGTGTCTTGTTTTTCTTAAGTTGTTTGAGAGCCATTCTTATCTCGTACAGGCTGATGTCCGGGATGTCTTCGGTATAGTGTCGGGTTAGCTTGGCTCTGGGGTCTGTCGCCACAATAGCTGGCTCAGCACAGACCGAGGTATATAACTGCCTATAGAACCTCTCTATCTCCCGTAGCACCTCTGACTTGTTTGACGTCACGCGTCTATCTTCAGTCTTCAGCTTTGTCAGTTGGCTTTGCCCAATAGACGCGTCTCTTGCAAACACTTTGGAGCCTTGCTTCCGCTTAATTGTCTCCTTAATACGCTGAGTATTAAAGGAGCGTAAATTATGTCGCAGAGACTTCCTAATCAGTCTATTCAGCTGGCCATATGACTCAGCTTCATCCGAAGTTTTCAGCGTCAAAACACGTCGACTAGCCTGATGAGGATAAGGTGTCGGGTATGGTCGGATAGTTTTTGAGGTCTTTTTTACGGTGGCTTTTGAAAAACTTAGACCGTACCGTATGAACAGTTTCAGTTTACAGCCTGCTATTTATATCTTCCACTGATAAACAGCTGTCCAGCCATTGTTCAAGTTCGACAGTTCAAGCTGAAAGTTCTCGGGGTTTTGGATATGTGCCTTCGATGGTCGGAGCGTAGACTTCACCAGACGCGTTCTTTCCAGTTTGACGTTGATATTCAATGTGCCTCTAACGATACGGTGATCACTTCCGGATTTAATCCTGTTGATCACAGAGACGTCGTTGAAATGACGTCTCCTAATGTTCATGATGTAGTCTATCTCATTTTTAGTTCAGCCGTTCGGACCCAACCAGGTCTATTTTCTGTGCGGCTACTTTCGGAAGAATGAATTCTTCACAAAAAGTCCTTCTTTCTCCATAAAGTCAGCTAGCATCTGTCCCCTGAGATTCCGATGTTCATATCCAAATCGTCCCACTTTCAGCTCACCATCGCTTCTACGGCCCAGCTTTGCATTGAAGTCTCCCATTACAACAGTGAAATGTGTTTTGGAGTTATGAATGGCCCCTACTAATGTCCTCATACATAGCTTCCACTTCAACACTTGGTGTTCTTACGCCGTAACCACACGGCTGGTGCTTGATTTATAGCAATAAATTATAAAACTTATCTATTATTACCCTGCGAGACCCGATTGCAAAAATTGATTGTCGTTTATATTTGGTTAAGGCACTTTTACTCTACTTTTTATTTTGTTAAGAATAATGGAATACTGGTGCTCGATTTATAGCAATAAATTATAAACCATAATAGATATATGGTAAGAAACAATGCAAAATTATTTTCTAAGTTACTTCTCGTACAAGACACATTACTCAAAAGAGCACCAAAAAAATATACACGAATAAACGTGCAAACGCATATTGCCTATACTTAACAACAAAGAACAAACAATATCAAACGTTTTGCTGTTTATACACGTTTATTCTTGTGAAACAGAGAAAGTATGAAGCATGTAATAGTCACTTAAAATAATATTCTTGTGACAAAAAAATATATTATTTCCGTGGAAAAAAGGTTTATAATGCAATTACAGGCTTGTTTATGATCAAAAAATTCTAAAAAAAATTGGGGAGGTAGAGGACAGGCTAATGTAACGAAATACCAAAAAAAAATTTTTTTGTGCAATGGCTATTACACGTTTATTCGGTGGGGCCATCGAAATTGATTCTACGTTTGAGTTAGAAAACGTTTGTATGTGAAAAAGAAAAGGGCTGTTTTTAGAGTTTTCCCGGCAATTATTCGATTTTTTCTCGCCGTAAGAACCATCCTTTGACTTCAACGAACATTTAAAAAAAAGAATTGGCCAAATTGGTTCAGGCGTTGTTGAGTTATGCGCTTACCAACACATTTTGCGATTCATTTTTATATATAAGATTAAAAAGCCCGTGGGAACATATAATTCAAGAAGATCCGTATGCGAAGCGAACATACGTCTTCTGACAATCCAGCAGATGTCTAAATATAGCGATCTATTTTCAGAAATCAGAATACAGGTCAATGTACGAAAGGCGATGTGCACCACCTGAGGAAAATACTGACCTGGATTGAGCAGATGTCTTTAACCAACATTGCTTAAAAGATAGTTATGTTTTTAACATAGAAGTCTTGATGCAAAGCATCTATTATAATAAGGCGTCCGACCGATTTCAGCCATGGCGGCCGATCTCTATTGAGAACAGCCAAGTGCGCAGGACATATTATAGTGCACAAGTGTGCGCGCAAACACAAGTGCACTCTCTATTCCCTTACTCTCATAATTGCCGGTGAGACGGCAATCCGACATGACCGATGAGAGATCGGGCGCAGGACCACCGGCTTAACGTGCTTTCCGAGGCACGGGCGTTCAACCGCCAACTTCCTAACTCCGGGCGAGTAATTTCATTACAGAAAAACTCGCACAAATTTTGCCCGACCCCGGACTCGAACCGGGGACCTCTTGGTCCTAACGCAGCACTTGCTACCAATAGACCAACGAGGCAGTCCTATTACCTATATTATGGTTATTGTCCACACAGCCCCGCTTGGCCGTGTCTAGAAGCTCCACTCTGTACTGACAGGTAGGAAATGCATGAGGTTTTTCAAAAGCGAGCGGCCATTTAATAAACTAGATAGTTTGTCTACGCGGACCGTGTTTGTGTAATGAACTACAGTCGGATGCAATAGGCTAGTTTCCTAAGTCTGATTTTACATAAAATTTCACAATTAACTGTAACATATGGGTAAATCGATAACATAAGTGAAATCGAAATTAAAATTTCTTACGAAATCAGACAATAATAGGCATTTGAAGTTCGGTGGGAAAGTCCATTTTTAAAGTGCGAAAATTCAATTAAAATAGTATGCCATCTTATAAATTACAAAATTAGTAGTAGCTTTCACTATGAGAACATATTCGTAAAAGCAACATTTGATATAGCTGCTGAACAAAGCTCTTACGATATTCATACTCGTATACAGAGGGGTGACGTCATAGCTCGCTGCGACATTTGTATGAAGCGTTTTGAGCTCGCCCAAATGATGTGCTATTGAAACTGTAATATCTCCGGGAGTTTTCCAAATATCAAACCATTCTTTTAACAGCACCTTTGCAATTGTGTTGTTCATCCATCTATGTAAACATTAAAAAATAGGAAACTACCCTATTCTGCAAATATGCGTTTATATATGAACTGCTTTTGCTACTATCTCTAGTTAGATTGGATGGTCATTCGTTCATTACAAATCATATATAACAGTCGAATACTGATAAACATATACAATGTATATTTGACAGTTTTAGCGACGCTAAAATTCAAAATTTAATGAAGTTTTTAATATTGTACCTACTTAATCGGCGTGTCATCGCTTATTGTTATTAAAATAATATAATTGACATTTATTGTGGTACATGCTGTGCCAGCGACTTCGTCCGCGTTTCCCCCAGTTCTTTACACATTTTCCATTGTTTCTTTGCTCCTATTGGTCGCAGCGTGATGTTATATAGCCTAAAGCCTTCAGAAAAAAACCTCACAATCGTCTAACGGCGTTTCAGTTCGGTAGACTTCGGCACGGTGTTTGTGTGCGTGCGGTTAGACGTATTGTACGACTCTACGAAACTCGCACGAATCGAGACGAGCTGCTCCGAAATCGGACGATGCTATGCAATAGCTATACCGCGGGAGTCCCCGAGTGCTACACGTCTTTTTTTTTTCAGGCCCATGTTTCCAAGTACCTGAATTGGTAGCACTATACTGCTGAAGAGAATTATATTATTAATCTCATCAACAACCTTCACAATAAAGTAAATTCAAACCAGTATGTATAGTGCAAACAAACTTTTCAACTCTAAAATTATATTAAAAGTATCTAGACACGCGGCAGCGTGTCAAGCCAAGTTCAAGAAACAGAACTGGCGAGCCGCACCGTGTGTAATATTACACGAACCATTTGGAACCACTTTTGAACCCCTCATAAATCAAAAACTATTTCACATAAACGTATCAAATTTGGCTCATATATTGTGACTTGCGAGATAAATATGTGTTCTAAATTTCATAAGCTTATCTCAAACAGTTATTTAGATATTAATGTCCAAAAATCCTCATTTTTATCATTGACTGACTGACAGATCAAAATTCTAACCCAGTTCCAAATGACCTAGAGAGTTAAAATTTGGTATGCAGATAGGTAATTACACGAATACAAAGGAAAAAATAAAAAACTGGCAATTTTTTAATAATTAGGTTTTTTTTTTTAATTTTTTTTTTTATAAGAGGCTAACAAGATGACCTCATTCCACCTGATGGTAAGCGGTAGTGAGATCCACATATGAGGTCGACAGGCACAATAGACCATGTTGAGCCTGTCCCACTCACCCTGAAAGCCGTGAAAAAGGAGACCACTGCTGCGGTTAGGTTCTATCCAATCAAAAACATAAATGTGAAATGAGAGCCAAGTTCAATATTGCCTTGGTTGTTGACTTCAGCGACAAAAGAAGTGAGATCTAAATGGGTGCCAAGTTCAATGGTAAACCCAGAAATTTATTTATAAGTAACACTATAACATACCTATCATATCTTCTTATAACATAAGATAATGTATGGTGGTAGCCTATGAAGGTCTGTCTTGGCTAGTTTTTATAAACCTACCAACGTATTATTATGTTCGCTTGCTAGTTTTTACCAACAATCCAAATTTTCGGAATTATAAAATAAAAACCGACAAATACTTGTAGGCTTAGAACTTGCGACGGCTATAATTCATATATGAAAACTAGCCAAGACAGACCTTCATAGGCTACCACCATACATTATCTTATGTTATAAGAAGATATGATAGGTATGTTATAGTGTTACTTATAAATAAATTTCTGGGTTTACCATTGAACTTGGCACCCATTTAGATCTCACTTCTTTTGTCGCTGAAGTCAACAACCAAGGCAATATTGAACTTGGCTCTCATTTCACATTTATGTTTTTGATTGGATATCATTACTTTTTGTAGAAAAGTATATATCATCGTAACGCCGTGGGTCCTTTGAAAAGGACAAATTCAAAACTAATACTAGCCTTTATGTAGGTACCTACCCTAAGTAATAAATATGAAAACCGACTATAAGTACCTACTCTTAATTGTTAATAAGTAAGTAGACCTAAATATATACTTAGTGCTCTGCCTTCCCCGGTATATAGGCGTTATTAGGCACTAATTAGGTATTTATGTTAAGCGTTCATAATAGAACCTAACCTAATTATTAAAAAATTGCCAGTTTTTTATTTTTTCCTTTGTATTCATATAATTACCTATCTGCATACCAAATTTTAACTCTCTAGGTCATTTGGAACTGGGTTAGAATTTTGATCTGTCAGTCAGTCAATGATAAAAATGAGGATTTTTGGACATTAATATCTAAATAACTGTTTGAGATAAGCTTATGAAATTTAGAACACATATTTATCTCGCAAGTCACAATATATGAGCCAAATTTGATACGTTTATGTGAAATAGTTTTTGATTTATGAGGGGTTCAAAAGTGGTTCCAAATGGTTCGTGTAATATTACACACGGTGCGGCTCGCCAGTTCTGTTTCTTGAACCTTGGCTTGACACGCTACCGCGTGTCTAGATTATGAACGCTTAACATAAATACCTAATTAGTGCCTAATCACGACTATATACCGGGGAAGGCAGAGCACTAAGTATATATTTAGGTATACATACTTATTTATTTACAATTAAGAGTAGGTACTTATAGTCGGTTTTCATATTTATTTCTTAGGGTTATACCCCGTAAACGTAGGAAAATACAGTAAGGGGCCATTCATTTATTACGTAAGACGATTTAGGGGGGGAGGGGTATCGGCCATGTCTTATTTTTTCTTACAAAGGGGCGGGAGGGAGTCTTGATAGTTCTTACGTAAGATCACAAATGCGCAATGTTGCAATTATACTTTTAAAAAGCGCGGGACACTGCGCGCGTGCCGAGATTTGCGTATGCGTATAGGTACAATATCCATTTCCATGGCAACGGATGCACACAAGCGGGGATACAAGATGCGCTCATAGAAAGAATTTGTTCAGTATGCTCTAAATACTTTGCATCGAAAAAGGCAGCGCAACTTCACAAAAAACTTCATGGCCGTATTTCAAATATTAAAAAGGAAAAAGCTTTAGCCATATATTCAAGGCGAGGCAAAGAAGTTTTGTGCCGCATCGGGGCTGATGTGGAATGGATGGACGTCGACGACGTCGACGACGTGTATAACCAACTAGAAGCAGCGCCTCAAACTCAAACGCGAATCAGAGATGTTCCAGTGGCCGATCCACTTTCCGAGTGGGTTTTGAGCCCCTGGACTGAAAATCTTATGTAGGTAAAGATTTACAGATGTTTGATTTTAAGATGAATGCTTAAAACCAAAGTTTATTACTACCAAAAAATAAAAATTATTAGCACCTTTGTAAAGTACAAATAAACATTTCTAAAAATTGTTACTCAAAAAAATTGTTTTTTTTTTCCTTTAGATTCTTACGTAATAAATATTTAACAGGGGGAGGGGGTCGGCCTACTCTTATTTTTTCTTATAATAGGGGGGGAAGGGGTCAAAAACTAGCGAAAATAGTCTTACGTAATAAATGAATGGCCCCTAACTGATGCAATTGTTTTATATTTATAAAGTCTAGTTTTAGTTTTGAATTTGTCCTTTTCAAAGGACCTACGGCGTTACGATAATATATACTTTTCTACAAAAAGTAATGATATCCAATCAAAAACATAAATGTGAAATGAGAGCCAAGTTCAATATTATGATAATTGCCTTGGTTGTTGACTTCAACGACAAAAGAAGTGAGATCTAAATGGGTGCCAAGTTCAATGGTCAACCCTGAAACTTATTTATAAGTAACACTATAACATACCTATCATATCTTCTTATAACATAAGATAATGTATGGTGGTAGCCTATGAAGGTCTGTCTTGGCTAGTTTTCTTTAGTTAGTTAGTTAGTTAGTAGTCTAGTTAGTTGTCTTGGTTAGTTAGGTATTTGTCGGTATTTATTTTATAATTCCGAAAATTTGGATTGTTGGTAGAAACTAGCGAGCGAACATAATAATACGTTGGTAGGTTTATAGAAACTAGCCAAGACAGACCTTCATAGGCTACCACCATACATTATCTTATGTTATAAGAAGATATGATAGGTATGTTATAGTGTTACTTATAAATAAGTTTCAGGGTTGACCATTGAACTTGGCACCCATTTAGATCTCACTTCTTTTGTCGTTGAAGTCAACAACCAAGGCAATTATCATAATATTGAACTTGGCTCTCATTTCACATTTATGTTTTTGATTGGATACACATTACGAGAATCCTTCCTTATAAACATTTACGTAAGTAAAAGAGGAAAATATTAATAAAGATGAAAACCTAACCTAAAATTATATTAAAGGAAGTCATCTAAGACTAGCGGTACGAAAAAAGAAAATGAGGATCAAAACTGAGTAGAGCGTTATCGTTCTCTATCGACAATAGCCTTGGCAGATATGAAATTCCTTTGCGGGCAGCCTAAGTTATAAGAGAAAGAGGTTATCCTTACTAATATTATAAATGCGAAAGTAACTCTGTCTGTCTGTTACGCTGTCACGCATAGAGTACTGAACCGATTTAAACGAAATTTGGTACAGATATAGTCCAGCCTAGAAAAGGATAAAGGCTACTTTTTAAACGTCTCTACGTTCTCTACTACTCTAAAGCTAGTTTGAAATAAAACTACTTTTACGGATTGTTAATCTAAACATATTATTTAGAGACCCAACGCCTTAGCGTAACTTTGATGCACTATTTAATTTTGTATAGCTGACTGTTATCCTATCTTAGGTATGAGTACCTATCCTAAAATAACTAACTGCCTCGTTGGTCTATTGGTAGCAAGCGCTGCGTAAGGACCGAGAGGTCCCCGGTTCGAGTCCGGGGTCGGGCAAAATTTGTGTAAGTTTTTCTGAAATGAATTTACTCAGCCCGGAGTTAGGAAGTTGGCGGTTGAACGCCCGTGCCTCGGAAAGCACGTTAAGCACCACCGGGTCCTGCGCCTGAACTCTCATCGGTCATGTCGGATTGCCGTCTCACCGAACTATGAGAGTAAGGGAACAGAGAGTGCACTTGTGTTTGCGCGCATACTTGTGCACTAAAATATAAAAGCGCGCGCTTCGAGGAATACCTCGTTTTCTGAGGTATTTTTTTCATTTAGATATAATTAAAGAGTAGGTACATTGTGAAAGTTAACAACTATAAGATTGATGGAAATTTAAAAAATTAGAATCTTCTTCTTATCGTATGGTTGATGAACAAACTGGTGTCAGAGTTTTAAACCGCCCGTAGGCCTCTGACATGGCTTCGCACACCGTTGAAAAATCACTCAGGTGTGCTGGTTTCCGCACGATGTTTTCCTTCACCGTTAAAGCGTCAAATGATGGTACATATGAATTTCAAATTTGAAAAACACATTGGTACTTGGCGGGGTTTGAACTGCCGACCTCTCGCATGGCAAGCATCGACGTTTTTTTTTAAATTAGAATGAAAATGATAGAACGTGTAGATGTAGAACTTCCCAACTATCTATGAAACATCTTATGACTTAAACCACTGAGCATATAACCCAAAACCGGTGTCACATTAAATCTGTAGAGGCATTTTTATACGGCACCCCCCTCCCCCCACTCCAATAGAAGGGCTCGTAGAGACTAAGTGAAACTCAGTTCCCTTCATTACTTAATAAAGTTAGTTGGGGATGCGTGAAATGGAACGCGAGATATTTTAAGCCGTTTAAAGTACGTACGAGGTGTGTTCAAAAAGTATCGCGAATTTTGAATTTTCGATTACGTGCATTTATTAAGTAAGGATTTCGGAAGCAAAAATCTATAATATAAAAATGAATCGCAAAATGTGTTGGTAAGCGCATAACTCAACAACGCCTGAACGAATTGGGCCAATTCTTTTCTTTTAAATGTTCTTAAAGTCCAAGGATGGTTCTTACGGCGAGAAGAAATCTAATAATTGCCGGGAAAACCCTAAAAACAGCCCTTTTCTTTTTCACATTTATTGATAGGACGAAGTCTGTCGGGTCAGCTATATAATATAAAAAAGCGTCGATGGTTGAGTGGTTAAGGTCGTTGCTTGCCATGAGAGGTCGCTAGTTCAAAACCCTCCACGTACCACAGTGTTTTTCAAATTTGAAATTAATTTGTACGATTATTCGACGCTTCAACGGTGAAGGAAAAGATCGAGAGGAAACCTGCACACATACGAAGAAATTCTTAGGTTGTGTAGTCAACCAACCCGCACTTGGCCAGCGTGGTTGACTTGGCCTTATCGCCCTAATTTAGGGTAGACCCGTGCCCCAGCAGTGGGGACGTATATGGGCTGATCATGATGATGTTCTGTTAAACATGCCAATTAGAGGTATGCACAGCACTCACTAAAAAAAAACGCTATAATTAATTATAGAAGTCAATTAAGCAATCTTTTGCAAATGTCTTAACTAATATGAAAAGTAGAAAAATTATAAACAAAAAAAAAACCGCCTTCAAAATCCCGACTCACTAAAAATTACAAAATAATATAATACGAACATTTATCTGGGTATGAATTTGATATGTTGTTGAAGGCGGTGCCGTTTATATTTCATGCAGTTTTCCTCAAAAATTTTATTGGCACCGCCTTCAACAACATATCAAATTCATACCCAGATAAATGTTCGTATTATATTATTTTGTAATTTTTAGTGAGTCGGGTTTTTGAAGGCGGTTTTTTTTTTGTTTATAATTTTTTTTCATCCTTTTTAGTGTTAAATTTTTTTACACCCTATTAGTTCAGCTCACCTATAATTCTACTGATATTATAACTAGTAGTATCAATATGTACACAGATTTGAAAGAATTATCCCTTTACTCCCAACTATTAAGGAGTTGACTTTCCATCATCAGCTCAGCATCATAACATTATGATTGCCAGAAGCAAATGCCAATATAACTTCAGAAAATATGTAAAACGCGGTACATGTGCCTATAAAATTTGAGGGTTGCCCTCGATTTCTCCTGGATCCCATCATCAGATCCTAGACTGGTCAACCTAACAGTTTAGCTCTCCTGTAATGCTACTGATATTATAACTAGTAGTCTTAATATGTATACAGAATTGAAATAATTATTCTTTTATTCATAACTATTAAGGAGTTGACCTTCCATCATCAGCTCAGCATCATAAGATTATGATAGCCAGAAGCAAATGCCAATATGAATTCAGATAATATGCAAAACGCGGTACATGTCCCTTTAAAATTTGAAGGTTGCCCTCGATTTCTCCTGGATCCCATCATCAGATCCGGGACTGGTGAAAATGGGACCACCTCGGAAGTAAAGTCTATCCAACCAAAAAAAAATTTTTGAAATCCGTCTATAATTGACGAAATTATCGGTGAACATACATAAAAAAAAAAAAATATTATACATACAGACGAATTGAGAACCTCCTCCTTTTTTTGAAGTCGGTTAAAAACAAAGTTATTAAGGGGCTTCGGGGGACATGAACTGCTAAAGCTTTGCTTTATACATCACACTTCATCAAACCACTCCAGGTTTATATGGATAAACCTCTATCAAAAGCGACGCATATCAGATGGTCGTTAACTTTTAATATCGAATAGCGATATCGTTAGCGTCAATGCATCGTGACGTCACAGCTATGACGTCACTGCTATCGATCATATAACGGCGTAGTTCAGATTACGTCAGGGACGGACTGGGAGTTTTAAAGGCACTGGGCTAAAATCTGTTGAACGACTGATTTATAGAACAATGACATATAAAATAAATAAATAAATAAAAAGACGTGTGGCACTCGGGGACTGCCGCGGTATAGCTTTTGCATAGCATCGTCCGATTTCGGAGCAGCTCGTCTCGATTCGTGCGAGTTTCGTAGAGTCGTACAATACGTCTAACCGCACGCACTCAAACACCGTGCCGAAGTCTACCGAACTGAAACGACGTTAGACGATTGTGAGGTTTTTTTCGTTACGGAATTTCTTAGTTCGGTCGCCGTGATCAAAGCCCGCGATAAAAGCTATGCAATAGCTTAAAATCGTCAGCCCAAAACGTGGGCCCTTCAAAACATATAAAATAAATAAATAAATATTTCACAACATCACATACAACGATCTGATCCCGTGTTAAGTAGCTTAAGCACTTGTGTTACGGAAATCAAACACGACAGTGGATACACAAATATACTTAAATATATTTAATAACACACCCAGACACGGAACAAACACCGATGCTCATCACACAAATATTTGACCCAAGTGGGAATCGAACCCACGACTTGGAACCGTAGGTAGTGAACCTGGGTCACTAACCACTGTTCCACGGTTATCTATTGTTTGCCCGAAAGATATATGCCATAATATTCATATGCCCGAATTTCATTTGCCATAATTTCATTTGCCCGAATGTTATGTTTGCCATAAAATACAAATGACATAATTTTAATTGCCCGAAAATCAGATTCCATAATGATTCGAATGCCATACGTATTGTTATCCATATTTTTAATTGCAATAATATTATGCAACAGAATTTTTAAGCGCCATACTCCTAACGCCAAATATTTGTCCTAAAAAGCGATTGGCTTTCTGGCACTTCGCCGGCCGCTTGCCGCGTGGCATCGCTCGCTTCGCTCGCTCGGCTCGTGCGTTGTCTTTCATGTTTCTAACCTAACCTAACCTATTTTTTTTATCATTCTTTTAACCTATTTTACAAGCTTTTTCGGTGGGAAATGATGTAATGGCACGGAAACAACGTTTCTAACACGTAACTAATAAAGTAAACAATGAGTATGACATATATGGCGTTTGAAAATTCTGTTGCATAAATTATTGCAATTAAAATATGGATAACAATACGTATGGCATTCGAATCATTATGGAATCTGATATTCGGGCAGTTAAAATTATGTCACTTGTATTTTATGGCAAACATAACATTCGGGCAAATGAAATTATGGCAAATGAAATTCGGGCATCATCATCATCATTCTCCTGCCCTTGTCCCACACTAAGTGGGGTCGGCGCAACATGTATATTTCTTCCACTCGGGCCTGTCATTCGTCATCTCTGCGTGTACTCCTTTCACTCCCATATCATCTCTCACGCAATCCATCCATGTCTTCTTCGGCCTTCCTCTACTATTACGTCCATTGACATTCATACTCATCGCTCTTCTAGTCACATGGCTTTCTTCCCTCCTTATAACATGCCCGTACCAAGCTAACCTTGCACTTCTCACCTTTTCTAAAATTGGTGCAACTTTCAGACTTCCCCTTATATATTCATTCCTAATCCTGTCCAACCTTGTAACTCCACACATCCATCTCAACATACGCATCTCGTTTGCATGCATCTTCCTCTCTTCAGTCTTTTTCATTGCCCAGCACTCTGATCCATACATCGCGACAGGTCTGATGACCGTTTTGTAAATTTTCCCCTTAAGTTTAAGGGGCATTTGTGGGTCACAAGTTGTTCCCGAGACCTGTCGCCACTTCATCCATCCAGCATTCATTCGATTCTTAACGTCTCGATCAATATTGCCGTCGTTTTGGAAAAAGTGAGCCTAAGTACTTAAAGTCGGAGCAGACCGGTAGGGTTACACCATCTAAGGCAATTGGAGAAAAACTGGAGGAGTCACCAAAGCCGCAGAACAGATGCTCTGTTTTGGTGCGACTTATTTTCAATCCAACTCTCTCCAATTTTTCTTGCCATTTTCCCAGTCTGCTTTGCACCTCAGCTGCATCTTCTCCGACAAGAACAATGTCGTCGGCAAACAGCATGCACCAGGGTGCCTCCTCCTGTATGTCTGATGTTAAAACATCCATCACCAGGAGGAACAGGAATGGGCTTAAAGCCGATCCCTGGTGCAAACCAACTGCCACATTGAACTCGTCTGTCACGCCGGCTTCGGATCGGACGTTCGTGCGCGCTCCCTCATACATCCCTTGCACCAGCCTTACATACTTCCCAGGCATGCCTTTCTTATGTAAAACCCACCATAGGACTTTTCTGGGGACACGGTCGTACGCCTTTTCTAGGTCGATAAAAACCATGTGGAGGTTTTTATGCGCACGACGATGCTTTTCGCATAGTTGTCGTAAGGCGAAAATTGCATCTGTTGTCCCCCGTCCTGGCATAAACCAAACTGGTTGTGGGTTACCTCACATTCCTCTCTCATTCTTCTATCTATTACTTTCTCCCATACTTTCATACTGTGTGACATTAGCTTTATTCCTCGATAGTTGTTGCATTCCTGCACATCACCCTTATTTTTAAAAATGGGTACCAGCGAACTGCTGCACCATTCCTTCGGGATCGTCTCCTCTTGCAACAATTTATTGAAAAATAAAGCCAGCCACTTACATCCATCCGCTCCCAAAACCTTCCATGCTTCAACTGGTATAGAATCTGGACCCACAGATTTACCATTTTTCATACTTCTCACAGCCAGTCTTACCTCTTCAACACTTATTTCATTTACCAAACCTATATTTGTTTGCACGTTTTCTAAATCTCCATTCCAAGTATTTTTCTCGTTCATTAACCTCTCAAAATATTCCTTCCAGCGCTGTTTTTATTTCTGCATCCTCTGTCAAAACTCTTCCACTGTCGTCCTTTACACACCTAATATGGGCTACATCCTTCGCATTCCTCTCTCGCAATCTTGCTAAACGGTAAAGGTTTTTCTGTCCTTGGGGGCTTTCCAGTGATTTATATAATTTATTTTGCGCTTTACCTTTAGCAATAGCAACCATTCTTTTAGCTGTTTTCTTACATTCATCATATGCTTTCTTCTTCTGCTCCTTTACCTCCGGGACAACATCTATCCCATTTTTCCAATCTTTAAATGCATACTTCTTTTCTTTCAAAGCCTTCTGTACTTCTTCATTCCACCACCATGTATCCTTTTCAATATTTCCCTTCCCTTTCGTCTCACCACACACAATTTTTGAAACACTTCGCATACACGCGGCCATTTCATTCCAGCATTCGTTCATAGATTTGAGTTTAATGTTATCATTCATCTCCATTATTTTTTCATTCACACGTTTTCGAAATTCTTTCGCACAGTCTTCTTTTTCTAGCATGTACCATCTGATTTTTGGTGGAGGCTTGGGCTTACGAATTGTCCTTTTAATTATTTTTACCTCCAACAAAAGAAGTCGGTGTTGGGTTACTAGAGGTTCTCCGGGTATTACTTTACAGTCCTTGACTAACTTGATATTTTTCCTTCTAAGAAGGAAGTAGTCGATTTGGGTGTTGTGGCTCCCGCTTTTGTAGGTAATTAGGTGTTCATTTTGTTTTTCAAAATAGGTATTTTTTTCGGGCATTTGAATATTATGGCAAATGAAATTCGGGCAACTGAAATTATGGCAAGTGGGGGTATACCCTGTTCCACCGAGCCAGTCAACATATTCATCGACATGCTTGTATGTCTGTGATATTAAAAATCATCATCATCATTAGCGCATATACGTCCCCACTGCTGGGGCATGGGCCTAAACTAGGGTGATAAGACCTTAGTCAACCACGCTGGCCAAGTGCAGGTTGGTCGACTACACAACCTTAGAATTTATTCGCAGGTTTCCTCACGATGATTGCACGATTGAACCTTCACCGTTAAAGCGTTGAATAATCGTACATAAAACTTTAAAATTTATAATGGTACGTGGCGGCGACCTCTCTCATGGCAAACAACGACCTCAACCACTCGGCCATCGACACTTTCTTACCACTCAGCCATCGGCTCCTTTTTTAATGTATAAATAATTTAATATCAAAAAAATCGGATGTTTTTTTTCCTATCTGACAGACGATGATGGCTTGGAGTATCCTCGTCATCATCACCGGATTTGCGGGGGAGCGGATGGCTCTCACCCCGAAGGAGGAATACATCGTGCTATTTTCCTATCCCGCATAATACGCTTTCTCGCTTAAGACGCACTTTAGTAGAGTCCCTGGGAAATCGTCTTAAGCAGATTTTACTGTATATAGTAAGGTTGGAAACTCTACTGGGTCCCTGTAGCGGTACCATGAGTTGGCTATCGAAAACTTACGTACGTTAAAAACCTATCGAGTTGTTTTTTTCATACGGCCGATTTTAGTTCTTAGCGTGACCACCAGGGGCGCTGTACAAGTTTTTCATAGACATATTTCGTGGGCGATATCGAGTCCGTAACTTTTAAACTCATGGTAGCGCTACTGGACCATAATGATAAGTCTGGTTCTGCATTAGGATGGACTCTGACTTGAAGAGTATTTGCAATGGATAACGATAGTAGTTCTGTTTATGATACGATAGTTCTTCTGATACTATCAAAGGAATTTCTTTTTTATGATTTTTTTATATTGGTCTAACGGAATTTTATTTAAAAATATCTAGGACGTTTCCACACACAGTCATATGACCCAAAACTAAGTGGAACTTATACTATGGGCGTCAGAGACTATATAAATATATAAAAACATAATCACACCCAGACACGGAACAAACGAAAATATCTAGGACGTTTCCACACACAGTCATATGACCCAAAACTAAGTGGAACTTATACTATGGGCGTCAGAGACTATATAAATATATAAAAACATAATCACACCCAGACACGGAACAAAAACAGATGTTCATCACACAAATACATATTTGTCCCGAGTGGGAATCGAACCCACGAATATCGATATACCTATTGCTAACAATTTCGCAAACAAAGTAGGAAGTATGTAGGTAGAAATCATTGTGACGCCTACCCTCATTGTATTATCTTTCAATAAAAATCTCTCAGTTCTCAAAATAAACCGAATATAGCAATAAATAATACAGGAATAAAAAAGGAATACAGAAATAAGTACCTGTTAGGTACCTGTATTGTTGCGAAGGGTAAAGGTTCGGATTTACTCAGCCAGTTGTTAATTATAAAACACTCGAACCGGGATGGGCTATCTCGAAATGTTTAACTAACGTTAATTACTTGGACCGAAATAATTCAGGTGTTTCAAGGGTTCGGTAGTCAGCTACTGACTATAAGTTGAGGTCAGAGTCAGCGGATGACTGTCCGCTTGGTTTTGAAGTCAATAAGGAATCTCATATGCGGATCTCACAACCGCATACCATCAGGTGGAGTGAGATCATTTTGTAAGCCTATTAAAAAAACTCAATATCATTAGCGTTCATAGTCGATCTCTAATAAGATCAGCCAAGTGCGCAGGACATATTATGTACACATGAGTGCAAACACAAGTGCACTCTCATAGACAGATCTGGTGCAGGATGTGAAACCGCCAATTTCCTGACTCCGGGAGTTTTTTCACATAAAAATTCACACGTTTTCCGACCCGGACTAGAACAGGGACCTGTCGGTCCTTACGCAGCGCTCGCTACCAATAGACCAACGATGAAATCAATATCAAATCAAATCATTAGCTCAAATCAACGGCGCACTAAATGAGGTTTGATACGTTATGCCACAAATTGCATTTAGTAGCACTGTACGGACACTCCATTAGGATCACATAGTGCACTCCCTATTAAAGTTACCTCCTAACCAGCTGGATACTGACCTAATTCGGGTATTCTGTGTGCAAATTACGACCTACTTGTATTTGGATGGATTAGAAAATCTATCATTGTTCATCATCATCAGCCCTTACACCGTGAAATTTGAGTGGTTGTTTTCCCGTGGCAGAACGACTTGCCTTTAGTAATACTATAGAATTATGCAAACTGTTCCTTTAATTTTTTTTTTCATTTTCTAACTCGAAAACGAGAGAAGCTATTATTGTTTTTTAAGATGTGACGTGTTCAGGTACTGCTTGCCGCATGAAATCGATGCTTAAAGCTAAAGAAGCTCTACGCTTATTACTTAGGGTAATAAAGTGGTTCGAAAGTAGTTTCGAGTTTCGGTTATACCTTCGTTAAACCGGCATTTATTGATTTTAATAAAAAAGAACTACTCAAATCTATTGTGCTACTAAGGTAGAATCATTTTGCTGCGGGAAAACAACCACTAAAATTTCACGGTGTATATGGGCTGATGAAAGTGCGGATTGGTTGACTACAAAACCTGAGAATTTCTTCATAGGTGTGCAGGTTTATTCACGATATTTTCCTTCACCGTTAAAACGTCGTAGAATCGCACATATGAATTTAAAATTTGAAAAACTCAGTGGTACGTGGTGGGGGTTGAACTGACGACCTCTCGCATGGCAAGCAACGAACTTTTTTTGCCATTGTTATCCTAAGTTAAAAATGTAAATCGTGGTCTTGCTAAAATATTTGTTTTTTTATCAAATGTGCAAATCGTTAAAAAAAAAATGTAACTTTTTAATAATGCATGTATAATATATTTGTAGGTATAGCAGTCTTAAATATTCCTTTTTAGGGTTCCGTAGCCAAAATGGCAAAAACGGAACCCTTATAGTTTCGTCATGTCCGTCTGTCCGTCTGTCCGTCTGTCCGTCTGTCACAGCCGATTTACTCGGAAACTATAAGTACTACAGTGATGAAATTTGATGGGAATATGTGTTGTATGAACCGCTACAAAAATATGACACTAAATAGTAAAAAAAAGAATTGGGGGTGGGGCCCCCCATACATGTAACTGAGGGATGAAATTTTTTTTTTCGATGTACATACCCGTGTGGGGTATCAATGGAAAGGTCTTTTAAAATGATATAAAGTTTTCTAAAAAACATTTTTCTTAAAGTGAACGGTTTTTGAGATATCAGCTCTCAAAGTCGTAAAAAGTATGTCCCCCCCTCCTCTATTTTTATAACTACGGGGTATAAAATTCTAAAAAAAATAGAGGTGATGCATGCTAATTAACTCTTTCAACGATTTTTGGTTTGATCAAAGTATCTCTTATAGTTTTTGAGATAGGTTGATTTTTATTATATTTGCTGCTACGGAACCCTTTGTGCGCGAGCCCGACTCGCACTTGGCCGGTTTTTTATTTTTGTTGTAATTTGTTGCTGTACACCAAAAGTAATATTTTTTTTGCCAAAATTTAATTCTTTATTCATGATGACGGCAAGCAGTCATCCGCTAACTGCAACCCTCTAATAAAGACCTCTTTAGTTAAATTTCTCCACGCGAAAGCGGAGCGGGTCGATAGTTATTACTCTAATACGTTGCCTGGGTATATTATATTATTCCCAAGGGAGAATATGGGCTACTTTGGAGGCTATTAAATTTATCATCGGCTATTCCGGGGCGGATCGACGCTTATTTATGCAGGATGGCCCCAGGCTTTGAGAGGCTTCTGAATGCGACGGTAACAGGGGGAATTTGAAAATTGAGTGGACTCGCTGAAAATAATGAGAGTTGAGTAGGTGTTTTTTGGTCGTTTGCTGTCACAATGCGTTTAAAAAGTTTATTATTATGGATGAGTTATTGCGTAAAGTAGGTACAGTAGTTATGAGTATGAAATAATTGTATTTTTATATAAGATATCTTTGTTATTATTAGTACCTTTATTAAGGAACTTAAAAAACGCATTTTAAACAAATATGTGTATAGTTATAGGTGTAAAAGTTCAATAGGGATTTACGCATTATTATTAAGTTCAGCAGTAAAATACCTACTTGACATGTTAATAATTCCAGCTCAAGAATGTTTTGTAATAAGCCTGAATGCTAATAATTAAGTAACTTATTACCTAAACAGGCTGCAAGAAAGCTTAGCTAAGATCTGTCATTTAAGATTGAATAGCGCTTTGGCGCCAAAACTTTGACAGCCCGAAATTCAAGATGGATACCGATTCCAAGATGGCCGGCGCATTCAGGAAATATCCCGTCTTTGTAATTTATTAGACGTCCCATATGTTTGGTAAGTCGGGGTATTTGTTGTGAAAACTTTATATCCCCTCTAAGATGACTTTGGAATTTTACTTTTCTGAAACCGTATGCTATTCTCTAGAGAGTAGTTTGGAGTATAATCACTGAGATTTTTGAAATTATGAGTAACGCTCCGAGAGCTATCCTTTTGCCTTTTTTTTTTAATTTAATAAAATTTTATAGGTACTTATTTCTATGTTTAGATTGCTCTAAATTAGAATCATCATATTCAAAGAGGCCAATAAGAGCAGGTATGTTATTAGTTTAAATCCAAAAGACAAATAAATGACATGCACCTGGCAGACTTTAAAGAGTAGAGAAAAAAAGCCCTACCTACTTCCTACTTTACATCTATAATATAAAAATGAATCGCAATATGTGTTGGTAAGCGCATAACTCAACAACGCCTGAACCAATTTGGCCAATTCTTTTTTTAAAATGTTCGTTGAAGTCCAAGGATGGTTCTTAGTTACGGCAAGAAAAAATCTAATAATTGCCGGGAAAACCCTAAAAACAGCCCTTTTCTTCTTCTCATTTTTTTCACAGGACGAAGTCTGTTGGGTCAGTACGCAATATTAGTATTCTGCAATGCTTAAATTACTAAAAATAGAATATTACCAGTAGGTACGCACATTAATATCAATTCAATAATAATCGTTGTTAGGTGCTAAGGTCATGGTCAGTGCGAAGATAACTGCGTGATCTGACGACTGTTGTAATTATAATAATTAATAACTTATTAGATTATGTACTTTTGATAAGTAATTTAAAATATAAAAGCTACAATATTTTTCCTTCCATGACTAAATAGGTCAAATCTTGAAGGAAGGTCAAATTAGTAGCCGTTATTGATGAGTATGCCTGAAGAGTTTGATGGATGTGGATGAAGCGAAAGTGGTGTGCCAGGACCGTAGCACATGGCAGGAAGTGATCTCTGCCTACCCCTCAGGGGAAAAAGCATGATGTTATGTATGTATGTGTGATTCAAAATGGTCTCTAAACGCAGTTTCATGAATTAAGATGAATTCTATCAGTTTACCTTTGACAGCAACTGTCAAAGATATTAGTCTTTATGGGTCTACACGCGATATTAGGAGTAGCAAATACATAGCTACTTACTGCCCGACGTTTCGGCTGGGATTGGTGTAACCTGCTACTCCTAATATCGTGTGTAGACCCATAAAGACTAATATTTAGTGTAATGGAACGTGAAAGCTTAAAATCATACGTCCACACACGGTAATCTGTCCCCAAACTAAGCAAAGCTTGTACTTTAAGCGTCAGAGAATGATATACATTCAAATATATTTATAAATACATATTTAAATATACAATCACACCAAGACACGGAACAAACACCGATGTTCATCACACAAATATTTGTCCCGATTGGGAATTGAACCCACGACGAACCGCCAGGCAGGGTCACTAACCACTGTTCCACCGAGCCAGTCATACCTACTATTATAACCATAGTAAAAAGATTCACCATTAATTGTTCTGATTGGGCGTAACCATAGTTTACTATAGTCGGTGTGGGACCATAAAATCACCGGCATGATGAACGTATTGGCCCGACGCCAGCCGAGCAATCACACGCTCGGGTGACGACGAATTACCGTTTAGATGGATAGTCCCTTTGTATAAATAGTACGAGTATAAATGTCACAACTGTTGAGTATAGTAATTAAATGTTTATATTGTGAACCTTTGTTTTTTTTTTATAATAGACAAACAAGATGACCTCACTCCACCAGAGGGCCTACCATGAGTTGGCTATCGTAAACTTACGTACGTTAAAAACCTATCGAGTTGTTTTTTTCATATGGCCGATTGTAGTTCTTCGCGTAACCACCAGGCGGCGCTGTACATGTTTTTCATAGACATATTTACGTAGGCGATATCGAGCGCGTAAGTTTTAAACTCATGGTAGCCCCACTGATGGTAAGCGGTAGTGAGATCCAAATATGAGGTCGACAGGCACAATAGACCACATTGCGCCTGTCGCACTCACCCTGAAGGCCTGCTTGAATGCCGTTTCACGCCCCGCCTGAAGAGCCCGAGATCATAGGAGGGAGGGAAAACATGAGCTGGAAGGGCATTCCATGCCTTAATGGCACGGGGCAGAAATGAAGCTTTGTTATTTGATAAGCGTGAAGCGGCGATGGCCGAGTGGTTAAGGTCGTTGCTTGCCATGCGAAAGGTCTCCAGCTCAAACCCCGCCACGTACCACTGTGTATTTCAAATTTGAAATCCATATGTACGATAATTCGACGCTTTAACGGTGAAGGAAAACATTGGGAGGAAACCTGAACACCTACGAAAAAATTCTAAGGTTGTGTAGTCGACCTGACTGAACATCATCAGCCCATATACGTCCCCACTGCTGGGGCACGTGCCTACCATAAGGCATAAACTAGGGTGAGAAGGCCTTAGTCAATGGATCGCGAAAGTCAAAAATCGTACGCTGTAACTTTATCTCTATTAATGTTAAGAAAGAGCGCTCCAAACACAGGCATCATGCTTAAATGAAGACACCGACCACGATGTATGTTCCTTTGAAAAAGATACGGAATAAACATTTTTTCATTTTTTTTTCATTGGCCATTAGTCCTGAGTTCCTGACGTAAGTCACCTCGTGGTCACCGCAGCGTCCATACGTCACAATCTCATCTGTTTCCCGTCAACTACGTCTCATTGTAAAACGGGGCGGGTCGTCACCGAATCACTATTATAGTTTTACGTAAGCTGACGTGATAGGATCCCGATAATGACTTTTGAATGACATTTTAGGAGTGATCTTAAAAGGGAAGATTTTCCGGCGACCTGTATGATTGGTGGTATACCATTTTTTTTCCTAACTGACGTACGATGATGGCTTGGAGTAGCCTTGTCATCATCACCGGACTTGCGGGGGAGCGGATGGCTCTCACACCTACGATGATGGCTTGGAGTAGCCTTGTCATCATCACCGGACTTGCGGGGGAGCGGATGGCTCTCACACCTACGATGATGGCTTGGAGTAGCCTTGTCATCATCACCGGACTTGCGGGGGAGCGGATGGCTCTCACACCTACGATGATGGCTTGGAGCAGCCTTGTCATTATCACCGGACTTGCGGGGTAGCGGATGGCTCTCACACCTATGATGATGGCTTGGAGTAGCCTTGTCATCATCACCGGACTTGCGGGGTAGCGGATGGCTCTCACACCTACGATGATGGCTTGGAGTAGCCTTGTCATCAGTTCAACTTCAGTAGTATTCATTCAGCACTACATCAGTAGTATCATAGCTATGTATTTGCTACTAATATCGCGCGTAAACACATAAAGACTAATAAATTTATTATTTAACAATTTTCTTCAAAGATATATTATTTTCTAAGAAATCTATGTTAATTAATTGCTGGAAATAAATAATCTGTCCCTGGAATGGGATCAAATCTGTTAGTAGAATCGGCTCTCAAGATGAAGTGGCCATATTGTAAGGGTCCAAGGTAAGACCCTTCGCCCTTCAATAGATAGGATCCGAACTTTGATTGAGTGTCTAACAAAATATGTAGATTCAGTATTATTAGCTTATGCTATGATAGCTTAATGGATGGAGGGTTTGATGTTATAATCAGATGCAGGTTTAACTTCATATATCAGTACTCTTCAGTTACTTTCGCATTTAATTTTTTAAGCTATTGCATAGCTTTCATCGCGGGCTTTGAGCGCGGCGACCGAACCAAGAAATTCCGTAACGAAAAAAAACCTTACAATCGTCTAACGTCGTTTCAGTTCGGTAGACTTCGGCACGGTGTTTGTGTGCGTGCGGTTAGACGTATTGTACGACTCTACGAAAATCGCACGAATCGAGACGAGCTGCGCCGAAATCGGACGATGCTATGCAATAGCTATACCGCGGCAGTCCGCGAGTGCCACACGTCTTTTTTTATCTTAGTACATTTATGTCACTCGGGGTACGACCAGAATACCAGCGCTGCAGCTGCCCTCAGGCTGATGTAGCACATGCTGAGGCCTGTACCTCGTTGACCACATCCTGTCCTTATCCGTTTGTGTTAATTCTTTGTACTTCTTTTGTCTGTCATATACATATGAGTGTTTTTGCTTGAGTTTTGTGTTTTGTATTGATATAATTTGTTGTATACCTATTTGTTTATGTTATGTGGTCAATAATTATATTCTATTCTATTCTATTCATTTGCATGAATGTTAAATCCTTACAATGATAGACTTCGTCTGCGTTTTCCACTGTTATTTTACACATTTTCCATTGTTTCTTTGCTCCTATTGGTCGCAGCGTGATGTTATATAGCCTAAAGCCTTCCTCGATAACTGGTCTATCTAACACATAAAGATCTTTTAATTCGAACCAGTAGTTCCTGATATTCGCGCGTTCATACAAACAAACAAAGTCTTGAGTCTTATAATTTCATATATTACAGACTAGCTTTCCGCCCGCGACTCCGTTCGCGTAGAGACGTTAACGGGTACAACATTACTTATTTATAGCGTAGTCGGGTAAAAAGTAGCCTATGTCCTTTCTCAGGCTCTCGACTATATCTGTACCAATTTTCATTTAAATCGGTTCATTATTCTATGCGTGAAAGCGTGACAGACAGACAGACAGACACAGTTACTTTCGCATTTATAATATAGTAAGGAAGTAAGGATGGGTAGTGTTCGCACAAATAATAGACAATACCTACTAAGTATACCTATTTTTAATGATTAATATAGTAATCTAACAAGCATAGATTAAGATTTTAGACTTCGCGTTCCATTACACTAAATATTATAGTCTTTTTCAGCTAAGATGATCCCTGTGACACTTCATTGTGTTCTGAATCACGGATCTTACGATTGACAAACGAAAATAATTTTATTGCACACTTATTTAATTTTATTGCGGCTTCATTAAGAAAAATATTAAATTAATAATTTTAAACTTTTAAAAGGGAAATAGTATCGTTTAGTTTAATTTAAAGTAATAGAATTATTTTTAAAAATACCTATGCAGTTCGTATTACGTAGAATGGAACTTAGTCAGAGTTACCTACTACGTTCCATTCTACGTATACGAACTGCATAGGTATTTTTTTTTAATGTTCTATTACATTAAATTAAACTAAACGATACCTACCTTTTGTCATTTGAAAGTATAAAAATATTTATTTTGATATTTTTTCTAATGACGCCGCAATAAAATGAAAAAAGTGTGCAATAAAATTATTTTCGTTTGTCAATCGTAAGATGCGTGATTCAGAACACAATGAAGTGTCACAGGGATCATCTTAGGTGAAAAAGAGTATAGTCTTTATGGGTCTACACGCGTTATTAGGAGTAGCAAATTACATAGCTACTTACTGCCCGACGTTTCGACTGGGTTGCAGCAATCAACCAAATAAAAATGGAGTTCGCTCGCGACCATGATTGGTGCAATCCAGTCGAAACGTCGGGCAGTAAGTAGCTATGTATTCGCTACTCCTAATAACGCGTGTAGACCCATAAAGACTAATATTAAGCATAGATTAAATAAGTAAAACGAATAAAACCATGGACCAATATCTGAGCTTGCGTGTTTTCCTTCTTTGTTACACAGGAATGTCCATAATCAATTAATAATTCATTACCTACCTACAAGTATGTTAGTTTGCAACTGGAGATGACGTCACCGATAACGACTGCAGCTGCTAAATACGAGTAGACAACTGGGTTACTTATGAAAATGTAAATAAGGATTATTGACGATCCTACTAATATTATAAGTTAATATTGAAATAAAACGGAATAATTTCAGAACAGGGTTCAGTACGACAGTACCTTTTTATAATAGGCTACCAAGATGACCTCACTCCATCTGATGATAAGTGTAGTGAGATCCACATATGAGGTCGACAGGCACAATAGACCATATTGCGCCTGTCGCACTCATCCTGAAGGCCTGCTTAAATGCCGTTTCACGCCTGAAGAGCCCGGGATCATAGGAGAAGGGTTCCAAAAACACTTCGTGTACAAGTCTGACTCGCATTTGATCAGCGGTACCATGAATTGGCTATTAAAAACTTACGTACCTACGTTAAAAACCTATCGAATTGTTTTTTTCATACGACCGATTTTAGTTCTTAGCGTAACCGCCGCGGGCGCTGTACAAGTTTTTCATAGACATTTAAGTAGGCGATATCGAGTCTGTCACTTTTAAACTCATGGTAGCGCTACTGGTTTTAAACGAGCCTAAAGCCATCGCAAAGGACTCTATGGTTTTACGCTAGGTGGACCACAACCGCTAGGATATTGCTCCTAAGATGGTTTCCTAAGGGATATATCATCATCATTAGCCTACATCTTCATCCACAGTTAAACCAAAGGTCAAATCTTAAAGAGAGGTAAAATCAAAAGTGCCCGTAATCGACGAGCATGCTAGAAAAGGTTGATGGATGTGGAAGAAGCGACAGTGGTGTGCCAGGACCGTAGCACATGGCAGGAAGTGATCTCTGCCTACTCCTCTGGGAAAAAGGCGCGATTTAATGGGTTACGTATCAAAATAACTAAACTTGTTTCGACTACTGCCGTTTCAACTATGCTCGACTCACCTAAAATCATTACGCCTAATGCACGACTCGCCTAATGCTTAACTCATATAATTTCGTTTTAACTAAAATTGATTGGACTAAAGACCAATTAACCTAATGTTTTTTTAACCTAATGTTCTTTTGACATAAGGTATGTTTCAAATATGTTTGAAATATCTAATCAACAACTTGCCTACTATTTGACTGGCTCGGTGGAACAATGGTTGGTGACCCAGATTTACTAAACATCCAAGAGTCGTGGGTTCAATTCCCACTTTTGTCAAATATTTGTATGATGAAAACCGGTGTTTGTTCCATGTCTGGGTGTGATTATGTACATAAGTATGTATTTATAAATATCTATGTATGTATATCAGTCTCTGACGACCATAGTACTGCTTAGTCTGGGATCAGGTGAACGTGTGTGGAAATGTCCCAGATATTATTATATTATTATTATCAGTCATTGCCAATTATTCGGGACTACAGAGTCCCGGATTTTTGGAAGGCGTGTATGGGGCCAAAGCCAACACGTAGAGGCCCTTTAATGACTCGTATGATGTTAAATGTTATCTGGCACCAGCCGACGATTATCCCTGTATACACTATAAAATGCAGCCAAGGGCAACCCCCGTCAGTGCCATAGTCCTGAATCAGAATCAGAATCAGTCGCTCCGTATTTATGTTCCTCCGGCGGTCCCACGCGAGCTTATCGTCGCAGAATTGTTTTCGCTCACCACCACAGCTTCGGCTTGCTGGCCATCGTCACCAGCGGCAGCGAGTGTTGAAACCTCCTGCTTGCCGCCTCGCCCCTCCACCTATATATATCCCCTCCGTCTATACCTTAACGTATTATAGACCGAAGGTGAATTTACTCTTAGGTGAATTAAGCGTTAGGTTAATTAACCGTTAGGTGAATAAAGCGTAGATGAATAAAGCGTAGACGAATAAAGGTTAGGTGAGTCGAGCGTAGGCGAATTGTCCATTAGGGATTGCGTGCATTAGTTATTATGAAATTATGTAAAACGATCATTAGGTATTTCAAACATTAGGTGAGTCGAGCATAGTTGAATCGGCAGTAGTCGAAACAACTTTAGTTGTTTTGATACGTAACCTTCTATGTATGTATATTTTAAACGTAGGCCTCCACAAATGCACGACACCCTAGCCTATCCTCGGCTTTTCGCCAGTCCTAGTCCAGCCGTTCTGCGCAAGGTAAGGTATACTTTACCTCTTTCGCTTTATATGTGAGAGATAGCCAGTTGAAACCCCGCTACGTACCAATGTGCTTTTCAAATTTGAAATTCATATGTACCATCATTCGACGCTTTAACGGTGAAGGAAAACATCGTGAGGAAACCTGCACACCTGAGAGATTTTTCAACGGTCTGTGAAGCCATGTCAGAGGCCTACGGGCGGTCTAAACTCTGACACCGGGTTTTTCATCAACCATACGATAAGAAGAAGATATTATGTACGTTTATTCGACGCTCTTATGGTGAAGGAAAACATCACGAAGAAACCTGCACACCTGGGAACTATTCACAGGTTGTGTGAATTCGACCAACCCGCACTTGGCCAGGGTGGTTGACTTAGGCCCGATCGCCCTAGTTAAGGGTAGGCTCATTCCGTGCCCCTACAGTGAGAACGTAATTATATGGGCTGAATTTATGATGATGATGATAGTCATCAATCATCACACCTAACTACCGCAAAGCCTGCTACCATCGGTACTAATAAAAATAATCCCTGTAAGTGAAATTCGTTTGGTTATACATTCTACGCAGCATAAAAAATAGATACATACGTACCCTACATACCTACATCAAAATCACGCCTTTTCCCAGAGGGTTGCCATGTGCTACGATCCTGGCACACCACTTTCGCTTCTTTTACATCCATCAATCTCTTCAAAACATAGATAAAAAAAATACAGCAGACAAAAAAAGATAATCATAAAAGTCCAAAGCTTACTTATTTTTCCTTCAATAAAAAAAAATGGGTTTCCATAGATATATTTGAACACAAGTAAATATCAACTGCTTTCATTTTAAGTAACCTCCACGAGAAAAATATAAGATAAACCATTCATCCATAGCATTATCCTTTACGTGAAAAAGATCTAAGGTTCTTTCTTATAGCTAGGTACTCGTAGGTATATCAATACGTTCACAATCGATTCCTTTGCCAATGAAAAATATCGATCGTGTGTAATATTTTAAATCGAACAATAGTACAGGAACGAGCCAACTGTTTGAGATAAATATCTTACTAATTCCACGTCTTACGAAAATAAATAAACTCTTGTGTTGGTTTTAAAGCATTCGTCGGCACATTTGGGTAGTGTTATCTGTACGGTAACCTTGCTAGTAATAAACCAACAATAAGATTCGCTTTGCTGGAAACGAGAAAAACAGCAAACACTACAACCTGTTTGGTGAAACAACAATGGAAGAAAAAAGAAAAACTGTCAAATTATATCTTTTTAAATTTCCAACGCAATTTCTCAAGCGGCCGCAACGGAATAGTTTCGACCGGCACAAAAAAAGTAAACTAGAAATAGAGTTAAAATAAAATAACATGTTTTCCCTTACCCTTTTTCGCAATTCCAATTTCAAAAACACATAGCACTCCACTAGAACACAAAATATGGAATGGAATTTTAAACAAACACAGTAACGAAAACAGGCCGATGATAGATTGTTTACGTCGACACGTTCACAGCACGACTACGTTTCGTCATTTTGACGTTGATCATCACGCATCTCCGGCGTTATTTAGTCATTTATTTCAGTATTAACACATGGGCTGCGGCGGTGAATTTTCCGTGGGAGAGGCGACACGTCCGGTCGCTCGCGCGGGCGGATAGCCACTGAGGGAGGACTGTGTTGCTTTCAGTAAATCTATAAGAGAAAGTACACAATAGTGCTATCCTTTTTCGCGGGAAGATATCGGTGCGTCTCTCTCTCGCAATATCCTGATGGACTGTTGATATGCATGGAATGGAACGTATTTTCATGAGGTTGTTAGTCATTTTCGCGGTATTTTTAACTATCGACATCTAGATAACAAAATATACATACCTACATAAATAAACTCACGCATTTTCCCAGAGGGTTAGGTAAAGAACACTTCCTGCCATGTGCTACGATCCTGGTACACCACTTTCGCTTCTTCCATATCCATCAACATCTTCATGCATGCTTGTCGATTACGGGTAATGAATAGACCGGGATATTTACTATTTTATTTTAATGAGCTCCCGATATTTCGGCACTGTTGCAAGCGCCATGATCACGGGTCAACACGTGATTATGGTCAAAGTTGAGTTAAAATCATAAGGCGTCCGACTGATTTCAGCCATGGCGGCCGATCTCAATTGAGATCAGCCAAGTGCGCAGGACATATTATAGAGCACAAGTGTGCGCGCAAACACATGTGCACTCTCTATTACCTTACTCTCATAATTCGGTGAGACGGCAATCCGACATGACCGTTGAGAGATCGGGCGCAGGTCCACCGGCTTAACGTGCTTTCCGAGGCACGGGCGTTCAACCGCCAACTTCCTAACTCCGGGCTGAGTAATTTCATTACAGAAAAACTCACACAAATTTTGCCCGACCCCGGATTCGAACCGGGGACCTCTCGGTCCTAACGTAGCGCTTCCTACCAATAGACCAACGAGGCAGTTAAAATCATAAATGGACATCTACCTACATTCATGATTATAGTATGTAAAGTGATTGAATTTCAGGGAAATCCAAATTTATCTTTAATCGGTATGGGTATTTGTTTGAATACTAAGGTAGATAACTGCCTCGTTGGTCTATTGGTAGCAAGTGCTGCGTTAGGACAGAGAGGTCCCCGGTTCGAGTCCGGGGTCGGGCAAAATTTGTGTGAGTTTTTCTGTAATGAAATTACTCAGCCCGGAGTTAGGAAGTTGGCGGTTGAACGCCCGTGCCTCGGAAAGCACGTCAAGCCGGTGGTCCTGCACCCGATCTCTCATCGGTCATGTCGGATTGCCGTCTCACCGTATTATGAGAGTAAGGGAATAGAGAGAGCACTTGTGTTTGCGCGCACACTTGTGCACTATAATAATATGTCCTGCGCACTTGGCTGATCTCAATTGAGATCGGCCGCCATGGTCGAAATCGGTCGGACGCCTTATAAGGTAGATACATATCTAGAGCTCAGAAGCATATGGGCGGATGTGCAGATAGGGCATTATGTTTTTATTGGGTAGCAAAGAAATACACTTCTTTCTCTATCTATACCACTGACAGCTATATTTCTATCCCTTTTCTGGGCTGAGACAATTTCGTGCATAATGTCGGTTCTGACAGGTTTTCCAAAATCATTAGAACCTTAAGGTTTTATTTTCACTTCCATCTCTCTGCGTCTACAATGCTGATTATTTATTTTGGTGGATTGTAAGTTTGGCCCTTATGCCTAAAAAAAATATTCTCACAAAGGCTACGTAAAAGGAGTCACGCCTTTATGGTCTGAACAGTGATTTAAAATATTCATCATAACTAAACTTCCGACATTATGCTTCTAAGTTTCCTTTAGAAACATTTAAACGGTTGCAGATATACGGCTTTATGCATTTTGTTTTACTAACTTTGTGAACGCAATGGTGGGCCAATTTGAAAATAAGTCGTTATGGATGTGAACTATTCAAATATGGCGTCAAAAAATTAGCGACATAGGGCATTATACACGCCGTGGCCCGTGACCAATAGACCAATACTAATATACATGGAATCCGTAAAGTTAGTTTTTCTATTGTTGTTCGGGTGGTAAAGGTTTTTATACGATGCCTAGGCAGAGGCAGAGTAGTAGTTAGTAGTCTTTCGTTACAGAGTAGATGTATAACTCTCTTAGTTGATTATAAGCATATTGATTCTGATGTTACAAATGTTTTTGAAACCTATTTTTCTAATATACCTATAATTACTACAGGCAAACTAAACTCATGCCCACACCATGTTCAATCTCTTCTTATAGGGACAAGGACTGTAGAAAATGTCTAGTATCTTTTAAATTTAACCAAGTAAACCAAAATGTAGTTTTGCAATCCTTTAAAGAGTTAAATTTTAAAAAGACTGACGACATTTGGCTATCATATTTAACATGTGTATAAAGGTATGTCATTTCCCAAATTTAATGAAGTTTAGTAAAATAATTTCTTTATTCAAGAAATTCCGTTATATAAGTGAATCATCTAATTTCCGCTTTGTTTCAATACTACCTGCACTTAGTA
Organism: Maruca vitrata; assembly: GCA_039566165.1. Lineage (NCBI taxonomy): Eukaryota > Metazoa > Arthropoda > Insecta > Lepidoptera > Crambidae > Maruca > Maruca vitrata. The sequence goes on along the minus strand of CM076941.1, from coordinate 2,904,199 downwards.
AAATTTTTGAAAAAAAATTATTATCTCAATTAATGTCTCATTTTAGTGAAAATAAGCTGTTATAAGCAATTTGACTTCACCGAAATAAGATCCACCACTGACGCAAGTGTGGCACTTGGCAAGCATATCTTTGACGCTTGAGAAAATAAGCAGGATGCAATAGGTATCTTCTTCGAATCTTCAATAGCCTTTGATTGTGTAAATCATAAGATATTGCTATTAAAATTGCATCATTATGCAGATAAAGCGATTGATGTATTAAACTTATATCTCAAAAATAGGGTGCAAACAATGAATGTCAATGGAGTTAATTCGTGTGGCGCTCCTATTCTTATGAGAGTGCCTTTAACTATAGTCTTTCGGGCGACTTCTTACTTTAAAGCCTATGTTTTTATTAAACCGCTTACCCCTATATTAAATAATAATAAACTCAAATTTATGTTTTTGAAAATTATGGGAAAATCTCAAATTAACGTAGTCAATTAAATTAGAATAGAGATAAGTCAATTAAGTGACACAAAATGGCAAAAATAATGATTTTAAAAACTACGAAAATTTATAATCTGTACTTCCACCATAAACACGCTTGGGCAAGGCATGCTTAAGATGAGTTCATCAAAATCACTTTGAAAAATGGCCGCCTATGTGTTTTGTAACAAGTCAAAATGTTGTTGTGCAGTATGTATGGTATGCATACTCGGCGGAGCTCTTTTTTTAAGCATAACCCATGCATGCTCAATTGGATTGAGTTCTGGCGATTGAGCTGGCCACGGCAGAACGTTGATACGAGCTTCGGCAAGAATGCGTGTTACGATTCTAGCCGTGTGTGGACGTGCGGTGTCATGCATTAGTTGAAATAATTCACCTAACTGGCCTCGCAAAGGGATGATTATATCTGAAACAATTCTTTCTGCGTAAGCTTGAGTATTGAGGTTACCTCTGATACAAAAAATGAGATCGGTTCTTCCACCGATCCAAATACCGGCCCAAATCATTATTGTTCCTCCACCTTACGGATGAACTTCCTGACAATATCTCAAACGTTCTTGACTTCCAGATGTTCTCTAAACTCGAGTACGTCTTGTATTCGGTCTCATAGCGAAGCAGGAATCCTTCCAAAAGCACACAAAGCGCCGGTCTTCTTCCTCCCAGTTTCTGTGTTCGCGAGCCCATCGTAAACGGGTCCTGCGATTGCAGGGTGCAATAGGTGAAACTCTCAGCGGCCTTCGGGATCGCAGATCCACTTCCTGTAAACTATTTCGGATTGTTTGATCGCTTATTAGCAACTCTTGGGAGATGTGGAGCCTCGTAACAAACATCATGGCGGTCATGGTACGATTCCGTCGAGCAGTATTTTGGATAGACCGGTCCTGTCTGCGTGTCGTGATGCGAGATCGTCCTCCATGTCGCTCGGCCACGCTGCCCGTCATGCGATAGCGCGTCCAGAGAAGACTCATGACGTTCTGTGTAGTGTTAAGAGTGAAAGCTACAGCACGTTGCCTGAAACCAGCTTCCAACATTCTGACGGCTCGCATCAACTCTTCTCGGGTTTTTTCAGTTCAATTGTTTCAGTTCCGATGCAGACATTTTAATTATTTTCTCAAAACGGTACTTTTATAAACTAGTACTCAGTTTTATACAAACCCACATTGACAGTCGATTTTCTTCTTATTATCGAATTTTAAACAATATTTAATTAATATTTAAAAGTTTAAAACTCACTAAAATGTGACAATAGCGATACAAAAAAGTTATTATTTAACCCTGATTGCAGCAATACTCCTAAACATACTCGATCCCTAGTCACTTTTAATGTGTGTAGTATTTTTTAAGTGATGTCCGACTTTTTGCCAATACAACCAAAGTTAATAAATGAACACGATAAAGTCGCATTTGCAATTTCGTCTTATTAAGTTTTACTAGATATTGATTATTTTTGAAGGCATTACGTTGCATTCGGACAAACACCATAACATTAATTTACAAAAATTGGAGGCATAAAGCCGTGTATGGGCACATACTTATCAGTTGAACAAATAATTTCAGTTATTTTAATGGCATAAAGGCGGAAGTGATCATTTATTGAAAAAAAGTTAATTTTTCACTGTTTAGAAACATTGTTTTTAAATTTTAATTTTACAGTTAGGAAATCTTCTTGGTTAGCTAAATAAATGCGAAGAAATAATTTACGTGTTGGTTGTACTTAATAAAATATTTGACGATAAAATTGAATTTATATTTTACTCTCTCCTGTAAAGTTGGCAAAATCGACATCCGCCCTAATGCTTCTAAGCTCTAGATATACCTACTTAGTTATGGATGGATATGTTTACGTAACATGATTTAGGAAGGAGGGTAGAATCACAAATACATTTGATAGTCAATCGATTGTTTTCGTTTGCAGATACCTACGATTTCTTTATGTTTGCGTTTCTTGTTGATCTGTATGATAACGTACCTATAATATTCTGATGATGTAACAGAATAATCGGTACAGCCAGGAAAACAATGTCTATTTTGTGCAACTTATATTCCCTACTTACTAGTAGATATTGTATTAAAAAGTACGTAAGTAGTTACATATAGTACAGGATCCGTGGCCTATTTTTTCTCTTGATTACTATCAAGCTAATTTTCCGTGAGTAGCTTCATTTTGATAAGACGCCCAACAATTTCCTGTGCGAAAATTTTTGATTGTGTTATAACAATATCGAGAATTTTCGCACAGGAAATTGTTGGGCGTCTCATCAAAACGATGCTATTCACGTCATGCCAGGTACCATGACACCGCCAATAGGCGATGAGGTACACCCCGGTGTTTTAGTCGGTATACCCCCTGGGCATTGCAGTCCGCCCAGGAATCGCGGCTGGCATTTACCATCTCTTCGCCAGTCGCTGGGGAGTCCGACACACCACCCGGAGAGAACCCCCTCTCAGGGTGAAGGTGCGCAACGCATTTCACCGGGTCAAAAAAACCCTTAAGATTTTATCTTTTTACATAATTTGTGAAAAAATTCAGCTTTCTAGCTATCACGGTTAATGAGATACCTACAGCTTGAAGACAGACAGACGAACAGCGCAGGCTTAGTAATAGGGTCCCGTTGTTACCTTTTAGGTACGGAACCAAAAAACAAACTAATCCGTAAAAAAATAATTACCAATTTCGGCTATGGCGTCCGCACTAAATGTAGATCAGCCAGATCAGAAATAATTATAGTGCACAGGTGTGCGCAAACACATGTGCACTCCGATCCAACACAAATTATGGTTACTAGATTCTTGCCTGTAGCGGCCGCTGCCTAAATGTGTAATATTGTTAGTTTAAGATGTCTTTGAGTAAATTTAGTTTATAAGTCTGTAAATGTATAAACTAACATTCCTTTAATTAACAAATAAATATATTATTATTTTTCAAAAAAAAAAAACGGCGAGTTGGTCCCCATGACCGATGAGAGATCAGGCGCAGGACCACCGGCTTAACGTGCGCCCCTATTCATTAATAATACAAATCTCGTGTCATATATTCTGACGGGCACTCATTGTATTTGACAAAGCCTGTTATATGAGGGCTTATCTTGGAAATGTTTAATGTTTGACGACCTACTTCCCTCTTGAATGACGTCACTAAAACATCACCGGTTATGAAGACCTTAGTAATTAGTGAAAGATAAGATACAAGAAGTATTTATGGAGTTACGCTACTGGCGTAAGATGGAATAATGACTGGACTGATGGCGCATTGGATAGTGTCGGTTGTGCCAAGTCGTGGGTTCGCTTCCCATCTGGGACTAATATTTAAGACTTTTAAAAAAACTGCATCGAAATTTGCATAAAAAAACATAAATAAAATAACGCCTTTTCCCAGAGGGGATCACTTCCAGCGATCCACTTTTCACCTCTGTGGGAAACGTGACGTGACGGGTTGTGGACCACGTCGCCGCCATTCTGCCTTGTGCATTGTTTTAACAAGGTCATTGCGTTCCCACGAGTAGCAAGGATATATGACGGGGGAAGGAAAAGGGGAGGAAGGATACTATCGCCTCGGATGATTCGGACTGAGTCGATAGTAGCTCGAGGAGCCGGGGTCGCTTACCCGTATACCGTTCACCAACCACCGGACAGATGGTTGTGACTATAATATCCCCTGACTGACCGAAATATGTTGTGTAATTATAAAGATTTAAGCGTACATAGCATAGGGCGTAAAAAGCGTCGATCGCCGAGTGGTTAAAGTCGTTGCTTGCCATGCGAGAGGTCGCCAGTTTAAACCCCGCCAGGTACCAATGTGTTTTTCAAATTTGAAATTTATATGTAAGATTATTCGACGCTTTAACGGTGAAGGAAAATATCGTAAGGAAACCTGCACAACTACGAAAAACCCGCACTTGGCCAGCGTGGTTGACTAAGGCCTTATCGCCCTAGGGTAGGCCCGTGCCCCAGCAGTGGGTACGTCCCCACTGCTGGGCTGATGATGATGATGATGATGAGGGATATAGTGACAGATAAGGCGACCGTTTTGTTTTGTAACCCTGACTACTTCGCCGTAGCCCGCTGTTGTAGCTACGGCGTAACACTGTAATCGTATATAAAATTCTCATGTCACATGGTCGTTCCCGTTCTCCTCCCAAACGGCTTGACCGATTCTCATGAAATTTGTGAGCATATTGAGTAGGTAGTTTAGGCTAGGCCCGTGCCCCAGCAGTGGGGACGTATATGGGCTGATGATGATGATGATTATTATAAAATTCTACTTAGGCGACAGTAGATCTCTGATCATAAGCAACCTCTGGAATAGCCATAGCTAGGCATTAACGTTCTTAATAAGCCATGTCAGAGGCCTACGGGCGGCTTAAACTCTGACACCAGGTTGTTCATCAACCATACGATAAGAAGAAAAACGTTCTTAATGCGCAATTATTATAAGTAGGAAATTACAACTACCTACTCAATGCCCGACGTTTCGATTAGGTTACACCAATCATGGTTACAAACGTTGCTTAGTTAAGAAAGCGACGCGAAAGATCATTTAAAAAATGCCATCGTAAAATAACTATACTTTATTATGCTTATGAATACTTAACATAATATCTTATTTATTTTTACAATCGAGCACTCGTTATAACTAGATTCAACAATAGAGAAACAAATTCTAACCTTTAAGGTCGAATTCTGTTAGGCGTGACCTCTCAGTTCTGTCATTTTGAGAAAAGACATTTTGAGAAGATGACATTTAGAGAAAATGACATTTAGAGAAATTACATTTCGAGAAAATTACGTATTAAGAAAAGACAATTCGAGAAAATGACATTTAAAGAAATTACATTTCGAGAAAATTACATTTAGAGAAATTACATTTAGAGAAAATGACATTTAGAGAAATTACATTTGAGAAAAGACATTTCGAGAACTTTTCCAGAAAATTACATTTTGAGAAATTACACTTTTAGAAAATTACATTTTGAGACGTAACATTTCGCGAAAATTACATTTTGAGAAAAGACAATTGGAGGAAATGACATTTCGATAAAAGAAATTTAGATAAAATCACATTTCGATAAAATGACATTTAGAGAAAAAACATTTCGATTAAGACACATGATGTAAAAAATATTCAGAGACAAGACACTTCGAGAGAAAGACAATTTAATTACAGGCATTTCGAGAAAGAACACCATCTAACTTAGACCTAAGGAATAACCCTCTCTCTAGCAAGTCGGGAAAATATCACAGTTTCGTATAAACCCTATAGTAGTAGCTAATATCTCCCTCTTGTTGTATTTCTGTTGGAACGCCATCTTCTTCAATGAGGTGGAATAGACTCTTATCTATTTCGGGGAAGAATGTGTCGCACTCAAACGATTTCTGTATCTCTGTGAGGTATATTTTGTCACAGTTGGCATGGTCCATTGAAGCCTGGAAAGAATTATTATGGATTAATAAATATAGTAACTTTAAAATTTGAAAAAAATCGCATTCATGACCCCGCCTGAACGGGGACTTGAACCACCGGACCTTCCGATATCGCGTCGGATGCTCTTTCCTCTGAGCTACCCAGGTGTTGAGTCATCAATGCGAATTTTTACATCGCCTTTTACCCGTTAGCCACGGGTGGCGCCACCACCGGTAGTGATCAAACACTATCGGTCCGCAAACATTTCTTTACAGAAATATTATACAGAATGGTTGCACTCGGCAATTATACATTTTATTTGTTATTAAAAAGCTGAATGCTATTAAAGCTTAATGTAAATTTAAAATTTGAAAAAATAAAAGCATTAAAAACAACAAATAAAATAAATATAGTAACATAAAATAAAATAAATAAAATACCTCTTTATTGCTTCATAAATTGTACACATGTTGCTTAAATTACTAAAAGAAAAGTGAGCTGAAACTAGATAATGCTATAGTCTTTTTCAGCTAAGATGATCCCTGTGACACATCGATTTTGACAATTGTAGAGATGTCCTACAATGAAATAATTCCGATTATTTCTGGTAATCGATAATATTTTATATGAAAATGAAATAGATTTTATTAAACTACCAAAATTTAAAGCATGATTATAGTGAAAGTTTATTGTAAATATATGTATGCTTTACATAGTACTATTCGGTAAAGTGAAATAATAAGAAGTGAGTAAATTTTTCATTCAGTATTTGAAAAATCACTGTCAGAAGAATCGCTTGATGAGTCACCATCCCCGACACTTATTATAAGTTGGTCTTTCCAGTCCTCTAATATGGTACTTTTTGTCTTTTCGACTAATTTTGTCCAATTTTCACGAGTGACTGAAGCGATTGTCAAGTGATCGCAATATTGCACCCGTTATGTTAGTCCCAGCTTTATGCTCTTACTACGTTCCATTCTACGTATACGAACTGAATAGGTATTTTTTTTTTAAATTTCTATTACATTAAATTAAACTAAACGATACTGTTTCTCGTTTAAAAGTTTAAAATTATTTATTTTAATATTTTTCCTAATGACGCCGCAATAAAATGAAAAAAGTGTGCAATAAAATTATTTTCGTTTGTCAATCGTAAAATGCGTGGTTCAGAACACAATGAAGTGTCACAGGGATCATCTTAGGTGAAAAAGACTATAGATAATGGTAATGATCATAAAATGGTAACAGTATTTTCCTTTTATTTCCTCGATTTTATTGGAACTTTTTTGACTTAGGACCTATTAACCATTTTTGTCTCTAACTGACTTAGATGATACCTTGGGGTAGCCTTGTCATCATCACCTGACTTGCGGGGGATGAATTTTTCCGTGTAATTGAGGTACAGTGAAAAATTTTTTATTTATAGTACTGAAAATTTCATATTAACACTTAAGGCGACATAAGGATGGTGTAAAGTTTAAATGTTAAGTAAGAGAGTGACTGGCTCGGTGGAACAGTGGTTAGTGACCCAGGTTTACTACCTACGATTCCAAGAGTCGTGGGTTCGATTACCACCCGGGACAAATATTTGTGTGACGAACATCGGTGTTTGTTCCGTGTCTGGGTATGTATTTAAGTATATTTGTGTATCCACTGTTGATTCTGATATCTGTAACACAAGTAGCTTAAGCTACTTACCACGGGATTAGATCAATGTATGTGATGTTGTGTAATATTTATTAAGCAATTGCATAGCTTTAAAAAAAAAAAGAAAATATTTTAGAAGTTTAGATGTTTATCAAAAGTCAGACAGTTATTACTATAGTTACTTTTTAGTATTTGATGTAAAAATTAAACCACAAAATTGTTATTTACATTGGGAGTAACTTTCCCATATTTGTTGGAATACAATCATCATCATCATCATCAGCCCATATACGTCCCCACTGCTAGGGCTCGGGCCTTCCATAAACTAGGGCGATAAGGCCTTAGTCAACAACCACATAGTGGAATACAATCACTCCTCATTAAAAACTGATTATTATGTTAAATTGTGATGACCAAAAGACCAGGACCCATCCGCTCCCCCGCAAGTCCAGTGATGATAACGAAGCTACTCCAAGCCAACACAGTCATATAAGAAAAATAATGTTCAAAAGACTGAATGTTTGAATGATAACAAATATTTAATTGTGCCTCTCGACCTCATTGTCGATCTCTTAATTAATAATATGTAATAATGTTTGCAATACCTACATGGTGACTAAGTTGTAAGTGCCTTTTTCTATATCCCACCTTTGTATGATGTATACTTAGTAAGCAAATAAATGATGATTTGATTTGATTTGATCTCACTACCGCTTACCATCAGGTCATCTTGTTAGCCATTAATAAGAAAAATCCTTACTAAAATTATAAATGCGAAAGTAACTCTGTCTGTCCGTTTGTTACGCTTTCACGCATAGAGTACTGAACCGATTTATACGATTTGGTACAGATATAGTCCAGAGCCTAGGAAAGGATATAGGCTACTTTTTAACCGACTGCGCTATAAAGAAGTAATGTTTTACCCGTTAAACGTCTCTATGCGGACGGAGTCGCGGGCGGAAAGCTAGTCTTTTATATTCCTTCATCATCATCATCATCATCATCTCAGCGTTCTCCCGGTTGCATCCTTGCGGAGCCCGGGGTCCGCTTTCCTGCTCCTAACTCTCCACCTCGCACGATCTTCAGCATCCTTCGCGGAGAGTTTGTTTTATATTCCTTCTCTTTACTATTACTATTCCAAAATACTTACTTTTACTTACTACTTACTTTATATATTGATGATCCACCAATGACCCAGGTGGTTTCTATATCGTCTCTCTTGTCAATATGATGAATAGCTTCATCCAAACTTGATACCACCACAACATCCTCTGGAACCTTTAATAAAGAAATTAATGAAAATCAACCAACATCACCTATAACGTTTAGATCTGGCTCGAAGGACCAATGTTTGGGGTATGACCCAAGTAAGGGTTAACGCGAATGAGAAATACACCAGCTCGCAATACGTAGGCGCGATGTCCAACTGCAGCATGATTGATGAATATTGACATGTCTGTCTATGTCTCGTCAAATATAACCAATCGTGCATGCTGCAGTGGGACCCCACGCCTACGTATTGCCATTTATTAAATTCCTCACACGCGATATCCCCCAATGAACTGAAAGACTGGTTAGACAGTGGATTTATATTCATACTAAAGCTCTGATACTTACAGAGTCGGAAAAAAATATTAGTTCTGTGATATAAAACAGAACAACGACATCTATTGACTACATGCTTATAAATAGGGGTTGTAAATACACAGCTAAGTTGCACTAAAAATAATGATATTGAGATACCCAAATAAACTTAAATACAAGAAAAATAAAACAACCAGACACAGAACAAACATGTTAATAATATCTGGGACATTTCCACACACGGTCATCTGACCCCAAACTAAGCAGACCTTGTACTACGGGCGTCAGAGACTGATATACATAGGTACATAGATATTTTTAAATACATAATCACACCCAGACACGGAACAAACACCGATGTTCATCACACAAACATTTGTCCCGAGTGGGAATCGAACCCACGATTCTTGGAACCGCCAGCCAGAATCACTAACCACTGTTCCACCGAGCCAGTGTCAATTACACATCTTTGTGATGGATGGGTTAAATTGAAAAATTGAATCTACAACTGTTAGGGTTACACTGCAAAAAAGCGTCGATGGCCGAGTGGTTAAGGTCGTTGCTTGCCATGCGAGAGGTCGCCAGTTCAAACCCCGCCAGGTACCAATATGTTTTTTCAAAATTTGAAATTCATATGTACCATCATTCGACGCTTTAACGGTGAAGGAAAACATCGTGAGGAAACCAGCACACCTGAGAAATTTTTCAAGGGTGTGTGACAAGCCATGTCAGAGGCCTACGGGCGGCTTAAAAACTCTGACACCAGGTTGTTTCATCAACCATACGATAAGAAGAAGAGAAGACACTGCAAACATCCTGGGCATTTCACTCCACCCAGGAGCCGCTGGCATTTACTATCTTCTCGCCAGCCGTCGGAGACCCTGAGAGAACCCCCTCCATCGGTAAGAAGGGTGCTTAAAACGACGAAAAAAAAGGAGATAGAACATATCAATCGAGTCATAGATGTAAGCACTAGAATATTTATAATGCATGTTTAATTTAAGAATGTTTGTGTTTACATTGTTGATGTGTTAAAAATAAATAAAATAAAATAAAATAAGTCTGCAGACTGATATACCAATCCATATAAACTAAAGACGCTTCTGGAATCACTGCAAATTGATGTTCCTCTCAAAATGGCTCGTGTCAGCAGATACGGACCATTCTCATTAAGTAGAAGTAAGACCAATCTTGGTCACCACACAATTATGAGTAGAATCCAACGCCAATACAATGCACTAAAAAGTGAATATATAGACATTTTCTCAGATAGTAAGCACAAATTTAAACGAAACATAATTGCTTCTTTCTCGTCGGCGTAAATAGTTATTTATTATTTTTATAGTGTTGTAACACATTTGCATGCCGTGGCAACCTATAATTAAGTCAGCACTTAGCATAAGTACCAAATAGTTTTAGGCATCAGTTTTTTTGTAGTGTATGTCTTGTTGGTTGTCCTAATAAATAAAATAAAATAATACAAAGACTAAATATTTTAAGACTTACCTTCGGAGATACTTCATTCACATTTCTAGTGAGTACAACATTGACTCTGTTGGCCAGCGGTCGGTATTTCAAAGGGATGCAATCCCATGTGACCCTGCCCATTATCACAGCGTTCTTCTTTTGAGGATCTTGGACCTTCGATGTCATGGAGGAGAAATATGCCATTTCTTTTCTGAGAAGAAAAATATAAATGAATTAATATCAGCTTATAAACCTACCTGCACTTGGTCAGCATGGTTGACTAGCGCTGGATCACCCCAGGGCTAGTGTAGGACTGTGCTCCAGCAGTGGGGATATGGGCTGATGATTATGATGATGATAGACACCATCCCATTTAAGATTATAAATGAATTAAAATGTGTGTGGTCTTGTTATATATTGACTTTTCATTGACTAGCTCGGTGGAACAGTGGTTGTGACTCAGGTTCAAAACCTATGGTTCCAAGAGTTGTGGGTTCGATTCCCACTCGGGACAAATATTTGTGTGACGAACATCAGTGTTTGTTCAGTGTCTGGGTGTATTTATTAAATATATTTAAGTTTATTTGTGTATCCACTGTTGATCCTGATTTCCGTAACACAAGTGCTTAAGCTACTTACCACGGAATCAGATCAATGTATATGATGTTGTGAAATATTTATTTATTTATAGATGTCACAATCATGTAGGATTGGGTTCCAACAGTAAATTTATTTAATTCACAACTAATGTACAAGATGGGATGTAAGGAAAAGATGATTTCTTTTTTAAAAATAAATAAATGTTACATCACATACATTGATCTCATCCCATGGTAAGAATTTTAAGCACTTGTGTAACGTATATCAGAATCAACAGTGGATACAGAAATATACTTCAAAAATATGTCTAGACACAGAACAGACACTGATGTTTGTCACACAAATATTTGTTCCGGGCGGGAATCGAACCCACAACTCATGGAACCCTAGGTTGTAGACCTGATTCTGTAATCCAGAACACTAAAAAAACCCCAGCAACATCTGTTTTAAAGATTTAAGCATACATACAGAGAGACAGACGCAGGAAGAGACTTTGCTTTAATACTATATTGTGATTATTAATACATGGACTGAGAGAGTTAATGATGTGAAATCATATCCACAACGAACTTGGCCGCTTCGCCTGTTGATTCTGCAGTATACTTAAGAATGCCCCTAAATGTGACCTGTTAATGCTAAACTTTCGCGTAATTAACTCTCTTCCAACTCCAAACTTGAAACAGTCTTCTAGAATGTGAGGTACGTCATCAAGTTTTTCACTACAGTTTGGGGAAACAACAACCTTCTTCATCGTAGAAGCAAACTTATTACTGGGAGAATGCACAGACCGCAGCCTAGAAAGTCTATGTTATAAAGTTAGATACTTACTTCAACCTCCACGGTAGCGTACCGTTCACGCCAATCCCCATATTTTCGCAAGCGGCAGCGATCAAATTCAATTTAGTTTTCGACATTTTCACAGAACTTTACAACACTTCACTTTAACCTAACTAATGAATAATTTCGAACTGGCAGCCTTTATCTAAGAGGTCGTGATGTGGTCACAATAAATAATGTAGATAAACAAAACCACTGTATCGATAAAGAGGAGGAAAACACAAAGCTGGGAAACAAAAAGCGATTTATAATGAGGCTCTGATCAATTTGATTGGCGGGAAACAACCAAATTAAATTTACATTGACATAATAATATGTCAACTTGACATCGATTTTGTTTTTTAACAAGCACACTGCAAGGAATCAATAATTATATTTCATTTTAAAGTGCTATTTTTCAGTTAACTTTATATCCTTTTAGTTATTCACCCATTACTCCATCCTCCATTTTATTATTTTCCTCCATCCTAGCCTTCTTATCCTCCATCTCCATCTGCAAAACATTACTATACCTACCATAAATGTGACAATTGAAGAACCGCTCCACCGGTTTAGTCATTTAATTTAGTGCAAATTAACCATGTACTTGTAATTTGACATGCAAACGAATTTCTTGAAATCTACTTGCAGAATAAATTATTTCATTCCACTATACACTAAATAGTCCCAACAAAATAAATCCTTAGCAAATAGTTTGGAAAAAGAGTTCTTATGTTACAATATTACAAAGAAAGTGGCGCTGATTTTTTTTTGTAATATGCTTTAACATTCTCAGAATCAGCTTGCCAGTGTATTTTTGCGTGTTAGCTTGGATCCGCAGCAATAGGATCAACATGTGAAGCTGCGAGTTTTTCGTAGGTAACATAAGATATTATTGTGAGTTCATGTAATTGTTATTTATCAACTTTTGACTGCCTCGTTGGTCCATTGGTAGCAAGCGCTGCGTTAGGACCGAGAGGTCCCCGGTTCAAATCCGGGGTCGGGCAAAATTTGTGTGAGTTTTTCTGTAATGAAATTACTCAGCCCGGAATTAGGAAGTTGGACGTTGAACGCCCGTGGCTCGGAAAGCACGTTAAGCTGGTGGTCCTGCGCCCGATCTCTCATCGGTCATGTCGGATTGCCGTCTCACCGAATTATGAGAGTAAGGGAATAGAGAGTGCACTTGTGTTTGCGCGCACACTTGTGCACTATAATATGTCCTGCGCACTTGGCTGATTTCAATTGAGATCGGCCGCCATGGCTGAAAACGGTCGGATGCCGCCTTATTTATCAAACTAAGCATTGCCAGTCTGCTACAGGCTGAAGTCGTACTTTTTTAAACATTCTTTTTTCTTTTTTTTTACTTGACAACCTTCAGTTGTTGTTATCAAAACATTGTCATTGTGACTTCTTAATTTAAATAATAAAATTAGTGTTCTTTATTCCGTGTTATCGTCATCTTTTACAGAATCCGTAAATTGTCAACATCGGAGCCACATGTTAATGTTAGGCTGGTCATTTTTAATTTGTTTGCGTAGGTTGGTATTAAATGTAGGTATGCACAAAATAAAACACAATTTGATTATGATTAACTTTAATTGTTGTCAATACATTAATGTTACAGTAAAACTACAAACGGCTCGTCCTTACAATAAAATGTATCAAAGATGGTACAATAATACTTCCCAAAAGAAAATACTGAAAGAAATTAGGATTCGCCGTTAAATTATACATCTAAGCCTTGCATGACACTTAGTAAACATATTGTCATCCCTTTCTTCTTGAATCAAACACCATAAGGGGGATAGGGACAGATAAGTTTATCATGGTGATGGCCATTATCAACGTTATTGACAGGATGTAATATGGCATCAGCATTACCTATTTAAATATGGTGAGCAAAGATTTTTGTCAGTCATCACTACTTTAAAACAAATATGTTTACAAAGATATCATACAAAGTTACATAAACATTTAAGCAAGTATTAAGGTAAACTTACGAATAAACTCGCTCAATATTTAAAGTTAATACTAAGTAAAGGAATTGAAAACGTAAAACCACTTACAAACTATTTGCATAATAGGTCTTAATAGTGAGATGCTCGCAGACAGCATAAGGATGTTAAAAAAAAAAGGTTTTTTGACAGCTGTTGAAAAGCTTTTGACAGCTTACAAGACAGTTTGACATAATCACGTCAAATATTTCAATGCTCCTGTGTGCATCTCACTTGTAGTAGATTGTATTACTGTAACTACTATAGTCATTGGAAAGAAAAAATGTGATAGAAATTAAAAATATTTCGAAAACTTTAACACTCGCGATTCAAGACTCTTAGTTGAAGGTGTAAAGTCGAAAATCGGTTGTAGCGTAGTAGAAGCTTGACGTGAAAACAATAGGTGAGTTTATGTACGAGTGGATCTCGAAATATTTTTACAAACATTTTTTTTTATTTTTTTTTGTCATTTTTATATTTTTTTTCTTAAATTTTCTAACTTTTCGGCTCTATCCCGGAGCGGGTGAATATTAATACACGACGACATATATACTGTTTATATTTTTAATTATAATAATAATAGTTAAAGAAATAAGTTTTTTTTTTCAATAAAATTTCTACGATTACAGATTTGACGAAACTAAAATGGCGATTATTAAAAACCATAGCGCAATTTTCAAAGCTGAAATTGTAGAAATAAAATACTTACAAATCCTGTGATTTCCGCCTTTAAAGTAATAATTAAAACTTTAGGGAACAAACAAACCATTCTACATTCAAATATAAAATAGTTCAAATACTGTTACAGAGATTAACAAATTTATCATACAAACAGGTTTTGCATGATATGGACTCTTTACACCAAATCCGAAACCGTTTGAGTCCAAACTAATAAAAAAAAAATAAAGCCAAACTCGTTCCCTCCTACACACACCCCAGAGAACATCACAGATTAAAAATACAATATGGCGGAGAACCACAAGAAACTATTAGTACGCAATATACTAAACAACTATATTATTAATTACTGTCGACTTGTCGACGCCCTACTGCCCACCTTTAAAAAGAAAACGTGCGTTCTAAGTTTAAATGGTCACTACTGGTGATATATTAGCGTGTTGGTTGGTGAAGCCGCGGAGAAACCTGGAAAGAAAAAAAAAGATTTGAATTTATGCTTTGAGTCCTTACCAAATAACATGTAACATAATAAATGATGAATTTTGTCTGTAGTACAGTGATCGAGCTGTTTTTTTTTATCCAATTTTCCTTTATGGGAAAGGCAAAGGGATCTTAGCCCATACAGCCTAGTCTTAAGTAGTTTCTTAGGTATTTTTTTTTTTTTTTTATAAAGAGGCTAACAAGATGACCTCACTCCACCTGATGGTAAGCGGTAGTGAGATCCAAATATGAGGTCGACAGGCACAATAGACCATATTGAGCCTGTCGCACTCACCCTGAAAGCCGTGAAAAAGGAGACCACTGCTGCGGCAACAACGAGACAAAGCGTGGAGTCTCGCATTGGTATTGAGCTGTGCGGGTCGGAGTTGGCCAGTCCGCTGGACGGAAGGGCCCCCGTGTCTACGGGTCTCCCGGGCCGCCGGGCTGACCCGCTCCGCCCGCACAATACCACCGCTAAGACTCCACTGGTCCGGCGCTTGCCGCAACAATGGTCCCCCCTGGCTCCGGTTCGTACAGTGCTGATCCCGGAACGCGACCTGACCAAGAGAGGTCAGAGTCACTTGGCGGGTTTTACACAACTGTATGGTGGTAACAGCAACCGGTCGACAAAATGTCTCCCACCTGACAAAATGTCTCCCACCTGAACAAAATGTCTCCCACCTGAACAAAATATATTATAAATATATTATTATTATAGGTATTGCGGCCGGAGCCAAGTCTTCTGTAATTTTTTTGCTCCATTCCATCCATCCAGCAGTGGACAGGAATGGGCTGATGATGATGATGATGATGATTCCATCCATAGGTACAGTTGTCAATGCTGTCTGTAGCCAAGTTTTCTGTAATTTCCTATGAGCTGACAGTAGATAGGAGCTAAGAATATTTTTTCAACTTTTACAGCCTTGAATGTTGCTCTTTCCAGCCAGTAATTTGTTCTCCTTGATGCATCTGATTATACATTTCTATTTTTATTTTAAAAGTTTTATGGCATTGGCCGTGTTACCAACCAGCCAGTCATTTGTTTTCCTTGATATTCCTGAAAATTTTCAATTTGCTTCTCTATCGACTGTCGATGCCAAGCGCTAGTGATGCGCGCGTCACGGAATCATTAGTGTTGTCCTTGCGATTTTCACGAACAGTACCGGTTCGTAGAGTTATTATATGTAATTTGTTTTTATTTATTTTTTCCAGGTAGTCGGGGTGGCTGAGCGCGGCGGCGGCGGCAGGCGCGCGCGTGACCTACCCCCCCCCCCCCTCACACATCCACCTCTGCGCAGATTCCCGCGTAAAACTCGCGTCAACTGTCAAACTTTTTTTTAAAAACTTCCCACTGAAAGACTACTCCGACAGCCAACTTTTTTTAATTACTGATGTTGCTTGTTGCGTGTTCTATTCCAGTCAATGATTTGTTTTTTTTACCTACATCAGTATTGGTATTTATTAGACACGTTTTTATAGCTTTTCGCGTGTAACAGTAATTAATTTTCCTTCAAGCACCATATTTTTAGTCTCCTAGTTTTTCTGACTTTGGGCGTGTTTCATACCAGTCATTTTTTTTCTTGATTTACATTATAATGTCAGTGTTATATATTTTTTTCTTGGTTTTCCTTAGAATGTCAGTGTTATGAAATGTTATTTTTCTCTTAGCTCCACAGTACTCACTAGTTCATGTTGTAGTGCAGCAGCAGGTAGTCGGGGTGGCTGAGCGCGGCGGCGGCGGGCGCGCGCGGCGACAGCGGCGCGAATCCCATGAACATGAACGTGCGGACCAGCGTCGCGCGGTCGGGCCGGGACTTGAGCACGCAGATTATGCAGCTGATGAGAGAAAGGTTCTATTAGTATTTGGACCAAGAAAGGTTTTAGTTAAAAAAAAAAAGTGGTTGTCTGTAAAGTCGGTTTTACGGGCGAAGATTTTACGTGACAACGTCTAATTCTCTAGTGCTGCGCGCGCGGCAGACCGATCATAGTTGAGTGGGAGAGAGACGCAAGGCATTCGGCGGGCCTCTCTCTCGTTCGGTGACTCATCGTAACGTTACCGAGCGTTACACTTTTTCATAAGTGACTCCCAGCCGCAACCTAATTTAAGACGTTGTCACGTCAATAAGTTTACAGATAGTATTGTCTATTATTTGCGCGGACACTACACATTAAATCAATGCGATCGTTAAAACAATGCACAAGGCAGAATGGCGGCGACGTGGTCCACAACCCGTCACGTCGCGTTTCCCGCAGAGGTGAAAAGTGGATCGCTGGAAGTGATCTCTGCCTACCTCTGGGAAAAAGGCGTGATTTTATGTATGTATGTACTACACATTTGACAGTCAGCTTTGACATATCTGTTTTTATTTATTCGTGATCACGAGCGCTGTAAAGAGCTCGAAACGTCGGATGTGTTTAGAATATCAATACACGCGAGTTTATTCCGTAAAAATTGTTTTTTTTTTTAATGTGTAGTGTAGTGTTCGCGAAAATAATAAACTGTCATATTTTCTTTCCACTATGATGTTCTGCTTAGACTATCATAATAAATTGGCGTTTGAGTACTATATTTACATAATAAAAAAAAATTATAACAGGATTACAAGCAATGAACAAATACATAAAAAAAGAACAGAAATTAGAACAAACAAAAAGGAAAGTACTTTAAAAAGTGGCACTAAATTAGGCCCTAGTTAAGGGTAGGCCCGTGTCCCAGCAGTGGGGACGTATATGGGCCGATGATGATACTGAATGATGCATCACTAAATAAGTCAACTATACTCACTTCTGGATCAAGGATCTGCGCGAGCTCCACGCGGACAACTGGCGAGAAGTGGCACAGGATCGGCCTAGGTGGAGATCCTTATTATCGGAGGCCAAGACTCGTTTTGGGTCGCTGCGCCAGTCTAGTAAGTAAGTAAGTAAGTATACTCACTTCTTACAGCCCAAGCGCTCCTCAGCGAAATCCAGAAGCAGCATGAAGCTCTCCTTGCTGCCCGACTGCAGCACGCCTGGCACGCGCAGGTACATCATGTTGCCCTGCACCACCTGTGGATAGCCAAGGCTGTTAGTTAAGATAGGAAAAAAAAAACAAGGCTGTATGGGATTATGTCTTGGACACGTTGCGAAGAGAGGCTGTTTGTAGTGTGAAAAAAAATAAGGCTGCATAGGATTATGTCTCAGACACATTGCTAAGATAGGCTGTCATTTGTGGTGTGAAAAAATAATATGACTGTATAGGATTATGTCGCGGACACATTGTAAAGAGAGGCCAAGGCTGTTATTGTGATGCGAAAAAAAATATGGCTGTATAGGATTATGTCTCAGACACGTTGCGAAGAGGCCTAGGCTGTTTATAGTAATGCGAAAAAAAAATAAGGCAGTGTGGGATAATGTTAAAGACATTTTGCAATGAGGCTAATGTTGTTACTTGTGATGCGTAAAAATATAAGGCTGTATGGGGTGTTGTCAAGGACTTGTTGCAAAAAATATGTGGAGGTTAACTTTCAAACGAAAAAAAATGTCAGAAATTTCGCAAGAAGAAGCCGAAGCTGTTATTTGTGACACGAAAAAATAATAACGTATAGGATTATGTCTCAGACATGTTGCAAAGAGAGACTGTTACTTGTGATGCAAAAAAAGGGTTATTTCAAGGACTTGTAGAAAAAATGGCTGAATGTGATCATGCCAATCTATACTAATATCTATACTAATATTATAAAGCTGAAGAGTTTGTTTGTTTGTTTGAACGCGCTAATCTCAGGAACTACTGGTACGATTTGAAAAAATCTTTTTGCGTTGTATAGACCATTTATCGAGGAAGGCTTTAGGCTATATAACATCACGCTGCGACCAATAGGAGCAAAGATCCAATGGAAAATGTGTAAAAAACGGGGGAAACGAAGTCGCTGGCACAGCTAGTAATAAAATAAAAGACACAAAAATATTATTCCATGGCCCCATTATAAGTAAAGGTAAATTAGGCAGTATGAGGTAATTTCAAGAACACAATGCAAAATATATCAAGGCTGTTGAGCGAGGTTGCAAAAAAAAAACGAAAAAACATGTAATGTACCTACTGTGTCATTTTAACTAACTCTAGATAAAAACGTAAAAAATAAATTGGAATACATTATTAAGATGTTATGACGCACGATATAAATAGAGAAACAGTTTATTTATTCGAAACAAAATACATTAATGCAAAACCGGTCATGTCAAAGTCAAAAGTACCATTTATCGAGGAAGGCTTAAGGCTATACACCGTGAAATTTTAGTGGTTGTTTTCCCGCAGTAAAATGATTCTATCTTAGTAGTACAATAGATTTGTGCAGTTCTTTTTTGTTAAAATCAATAAATGCCGGTTTTACGAAAGGTTTAACCGAAACTCGAAAGCACGTTCGAGCCGCTTTATGACTTAGGGCGTCGAGCTTCTGTAGCTTTAAGCATCGATTTCATGCGGCAAGCAGTACCTGATTACGTCACATCTTATAAAATAACGATAGCTTCTCTCGTTTTCGAGTTGGAAAATTATTATTTTGAAAATTTGAAAAAAAAAAAATTTTTTTTTCGCGGAATAATTTGCATGAATCGATAGTACTACTAAAGGCAAATCGTTCTGCCACGGGAAAACAACCACTAACATTTCACGGTGTATAACATCACGCTGCGACCAATAGGAGCAAAGAAAAAAAACAACATTATAACAGAAATTAATAAAAGTTTGCTACCTTACATTTAATAAGTTTAACAACACAGTTAGTCGTACATATGATTAGAGTGGTTCAATATCGACGAAATTGAATAAATCATTAACTGTTATTATGCAACAGTTCTAATGACATGAACTAATGTTGCAATCAGCTATAAATAAATACATAGGGCATTGCCACTGCGATAAGGTGAGAACATTCGATATTTCTAATAGATAATGTCATTATATTACGTGATAGCATGTTCATATGTTAGCATCATCATCTAACTGTGTGTTTTGTTCATGGTAAAAATATAGCACTGTATCATAATTAACACAGTCACATTATGTTAGTCTATACTTCTTTTTTTTTATTAGTTCTACTTGACCTAATGTGTTTAATACCAATGTTGTAAATAATGTTTGATTTTAGACTTTCGCGTTCCATTACACTAAAATTAGTCTTTATGGGTCTTCAAGTCGGGCAGTAAGTAGCTATGTAATTTGCTACTCCTAATATCGCGTGTAGACCCATAAAGACAAATTTGAATATAATGTTTGTCATGAAAAATAAAATACATTTAAGTGTTTATGAATGTACATACATTGCTCTAAATTACTTGCTCTTTTCTGGGCCAGCAACATCAGGGCATTACAAAAAAATGTATGAATGTGTGTGTGTATGTATATAAGAGCCATCCGCTCCCCCGCAAGTCCAGTGATGGAGACTAGGCTACTCCAAACAATCATTGTATGTCAGTTAGGAAAAATAAAATATGCATGCATGTATGTATGTATGTAAAACTAAACTAAAGAATTCTTAGTTTCCCGTTGCTTCTATAATATGGAAGAATACTTTACTGCCAATTATAATGAGTGATCAATCAAAATTATTGTTATAGTTGTATGTCAATATTTCATATTTTGTGTGATACATTAAGTTTGTTATTATTGTAAATTCTATGTTAATATTTAAGTCTACCTGTATACCTAAAATTGCTGTGCCCTTGCAGGGTTTATGTGAGAATCATGTAACCTTAATAGTAAGAACCAATGTAACCACATTTTGCAATAAATAAATATTATTATATTATTATGTATGTATGTATGTATGTACTCACAGCTTCCCAGCGGACCATGGTGTTCTCAGTCAGATAGATCTTGAAGTCGATCTTCACCGGCTGACGGTCCTTGCGGTCTAAGATCTTGCTAATCACCTGAAATTAGTAAGTTGTAGGGTAATTAGTGATTGGTGAGATACACGTAAATAAATTTATGAGTAAATGATAAATGAGTCTCATCTTATTCTATCGTGGGGACCATCTAACCGGTTCACGTCGACCCTCAGGGATCTTTAAGACTGGAAAGTCTTTCTTAGGTTTAAGCACAAAATTGTTTAATAATATCCCACAAAATGTTATAGAATTACCTTTTTATAATTTCAAACTTTTTATTAAGTCATGTCTTGTGAAAAAAGCATATTATAAAGTAGAAGACTGCTCAAATGATAAAAATCAATGGACATGATGAGCTGCTCACTTGGACATCAATGAATTATGTAACTTGTGAATTTCTATGTAATATGTGATTAATTTATTTACAACTTGACGTGCAAAAGTATTTCATGAAAATCTATTTGCAGAATAAAT
Source organism: Maruca vitrata (assembly GCA_039566165.1). Taxonomy (NCBI): domain Eukaryota; kingdom Metazoa; phylum Arthropoda; class Insecta; order Lepidoptera; family Crambidae; genus Maruca; species Maruca vitrata. Next base: position 2,882,701 of record CM076941.1, on the reverse strand, counting down.
TATTTCATTTCATTTCATTTGTGTTTCCCCTACCTCTATACACCTACTCCCTGAAGATCAAATGCATTGATGCAATAACGTCCTTGGGTCTGAGGTGCCTGTATTCTTCTGGTTTCGGATAAGCCGTTCCCAGAAGTCTGAGCCTGTGTCTGGCCAGTGAGTGACATTCACATAAGAGATATTTCATGTCTTCCATTTCTTCCTTGCAGGCTAACGTGGGGTAACGAGGTATATCGGTGGGGTAACAAGGTACATCTGTGGGGTAACAAGGTATATCGGTGGGGTAACGAGGAATATTGGCGGGGTAACGAGGTATATCGGCGGGTAACGTAAGTTATCGGTGGGGTAACGTAAGTAACCGGTAGGGTAACATAAATTATCGGTGGGGTAACAAGATGTATCGGCGGGGTAACAAGGTGTACCGGTGGGGTAACTTAAGTAACCGGTAGGGTAACTTAAGAACCCGTTGGGGTAACGTAAGTAACCGGTAGGGTAACTTATGAACCCGTTGGGGTAACGTAAGTTATCGGTGGGGTAACGTAAGTGACTGGGGGGGGGGGGGGGGGGGTAACGAAGTATATCGGCGGGTTAACGAGATCTATCGGCGGGGTAACGAGGTATATCGGCGGGGTAAGAAGATCTATCGGTGGGGTTACGAGGTATATCGGTGGGGTAACGAGATCTATCGGCGGGGTAAGAAGATCTATCGGTGGGGTAACGAGGTATATCGGTGGGGTAACGAGATCTATCGGCGGGGTAAGAAGATCTATCGGTGGGGTTACGAGGTATATCGGTGGGGTAACGAGATCTATCGGCGGGGTAAGAAGATCTATCGGTGGGGTAACGAGGTATATCGGTGGGGTAACGAGATCTATCGGCGGGGTAAGAAGATCTATCGGTGGGGTAACGAGGTATATCGGTGGGGTAACGAGGCATATCGGTGGGGTAACGTACCGCTTCGCGCCATTGCGGCCTCAGCTCCGGGCGCGCGCCGGGCTCGGCGAGGCTCTCGGAGCTGCTGGCGAGGGAGCTCGCGCTCGCCCATAGTAGGGCGCTCAACAAGTCAAGGTAAGGGTAATTTGTGGGGTAACGGGGTCTATTGGCCCGCCAATAGACCCCGTTACCCGTGCAGGTGGGTGGTGCAGGTGGGTACAGGGTGGGGTAACTTTAGATATCGGTGGGGTAACGAAATTTATCTGTGGGGTAACGAAATCTATAGGCGGGGTAACGCCTGTAACCGGTGGGGTAACGAGGTATATCGGTGGGGTAACGAGGTATATCGGTGGGGTAACGAGGCATATCGGTGGGGTAACGTACCGCTTCGCGCCATTGCGGCCTCAGCTCCGGGCGCGCGCCGGGCTCGGCGAGGCTCTCGGAGCTGCTGGCGAGGGAGCTCGCGCTCGCCCATAGTAGGGCGCTCAACAAGTCAAGGTAAGGGTAATTTGTGGGGTAACGGGGTCTATTGGCCCGCCAATAGACCCCGTTACCCGTGCAGGTGGGTGGTGCAGGTGGGTACAGGGTGGGGTAACTTTAGATATCGGTGGGGTAACGAAATTTATCTGTGGGGTAACGAAATCTATAGGCGGGGTAACGCCTGTAACCGGTGGGGTAACGAGGTATATCGGTGGGGTAACGAGGTATATCGGTGGGGTAACGAGGCATATCGGTGGGGTAACGAGGCATATCGTACCGCTTCGCGCCATTGCGGGCTCAGCTCCGGGCGCGCGCCGGGCTCGGCGAGGCTCTCGGAGCTGCTGGCGAGGGAGCTCGCGCTCGCCCATAGTAGGGCGCTCAACAAGTCACCTGGAATGCAGTCAATATAATATTACTCCCCAATATAACATAATTTTTTTTTGGGAATTTTGTAATATCGCGTCGCAAGTAAGCTTTACGTTTATTAGGGCACCTGAGGGCCTACCATGAGTTGGCTATCGTAAACTTACGTACGTTAAAAACCTATCGAGTTGTTTTTTTCATATGGCCGATTGTAGTTCTTCGCGTAACCACCAGGCGGCGCTGTACAAGTTTTTCATAGACATATTTACGTAGGCGATATCGAGCGCGTAAGTTTTAAACTCATGGTAGCCCCACCGCATGCCAAATTTCAATTATCTATCTTACGCGCTTTAAATTTTTTTCAAAATTTCCGTTACGTAATATTTGAAAGGTCCCTAAGCTAGGGTAGGCTCAGCCCTGGTAAGCTAAGGTAAGCTAGGCTAGTAAGGTATGGCCTCCGGGGAGGCTTGAAGGAGCCCGTGGAGGCTGTCTGCCGATGGTGTTGTGAGTGAAGGCTCTGCCAGGTACCACGTCACCATCAATAGGCGATGAGGTACGCCGCGGAGTTTAGTGGGTACACCCCTGGGCATTGCACCTTAGCCCAGGAGCAGCTGTCGGTCATTCCATCTCTACACCGCCTTGGGCAAACCCCTGCCCAAGGTGACGATGCATCAAGCATTCTCCGCGTTAAAAAAAAATGGTAAGGCTAGGCTAGGCCATGGTAAGCTAAGGCTAGGCTGTGGTAAGTTAAGGCTAGGCTAAGGTAAGGCACTCACGGTTGTTGTCGTCGTGGGTGGGGGTGGAGGGAATGGCGGGGCTCGCAGCCCCGCCACTCACCCCTCCGGGCGGAGCCGAGCCGTGAGCAGGGACATCAGGACCACCTGGAAAGGGAACATCATCATAAAGAAAGAAGAGAACAAAAATAACTAATACTAAAACAATTTAATTTATGACAAAAATTTTAAAGTGTACCACTAGAAAGGTATCTTGGAATCGCAGACTCCATGACGCTGATCTTCCGGACATGCCTCCAGAGAGTACGCATCATCGAGTACCATCATCATGTGTTATTTAAAACATTCACTGGCCCTTTGTTATTTGGTCAAGGAAATAATGTTATCGACTAGTGATTCTAGCAGCTTTTAGTAAACGAAGAGAGATTTATAGAAGATATAGGAAACAATAATAAACACTTATAGCATGGGGTCACAAATTTCTAAAACTTGAGTTAAATTTGTTATGACCAAAAAACTATTGTTATGTTATTGAAGAAGCGGATTTTGTCCTCATGCCATGCCATTTTGCTTGAATTACAGTAAAGTCGAAGTCAAGAGTATTTTCTATATGGACCAACAAACTTCGAAGGTATTCATCAGGGTGCACTCTCAGGACAGTTTCTTCTTATAAAGTTCACTACCGAACGCTAACCTCAAATGATGGATAGGCGAAGGAATATACTGAATTTAAGGGCAGTTCTACACAGGCACTTACCACAGAGGCCCGGCTCCCAGGCACAGCGAGAAACACTCGGCGTCGGAAGCCGACAAAGCCGACCGCTTGCTGCCGGCGGCGCTCAAAGACGCGCCATCGCCGCTGCGAAGAAAAAAAAAACAAATTAAAAAAAGTCGGTTTTACGGGCGAAGATTTTACGTGACAACGTCTAATTCTCTAGTGCTGCGCGCGCGGCAGACCGATCATAGTTGAGTGGGAGAGAGACGCAAGGCATTCGGCGAGCCTCTCTCTCGTTCGGTGACTCATCGTAACGTTACCGAGCGTTACACTTTTTCATAAGTGACTCCCAGCCGCAACCTAATTTAAGACGTTGTCACGTCAAAAAGCACTCGAGCTCTATGGTCCTTTAACCATAGATAATATAGAAAAACTTTGTTATAACTAAAAAAATCTATTGCGAGTATATGCGTGTCGTCCAGGTTTGACTCACTCCACCTGATGTTAAGACTGTCTTACCATATTATTAGGCACAATAGGACTTTTTGAGTCTGTCGCTCTTACCCCGAAGGGCTACATAGATACTGTTTCAAGAAGCAAGACTCTCTTGACCCTTAAAGAGCTCGAAACGTTATATCTCTAAATAATCACGTTTATATTTAAATTATATCCCAATTTAATCTGTCAAATTTGCCTTATCTGTCAAAATAGTGTTAAAATAATAGATAAATAACTTTAAGAAAGACAATGATCGCATTATTAAATCATTGCACAACATTTATAAGGTAGAAGACATTGTAAAGAATCTAGTTTGGAAAACAATGTCATAAATAGAGATAATATTATGTAGTTCCATACAATTTTCCTGCTACATACCACAAACAAAATGCAAATGTAAATATTGATTCATATAAACTGGCAATTAAAACGCTTTAATAGCCGAGTATTATGTAAGATAACAGATTACAAACATGTGAATTTACAATCGTCACTTCCATAACTTAGACTCGTGTTCTCTAAGATATTTAAGATATACTAACTACTTTATCATAATTTTCCTTATTATAACATCAAAACCTAAAAGTATAGTTAGTACAAATAAGTACATTTTAGGTACATTTTTTTGGTGACCGGTACAATTTGATTCGTTATGGTACACCCGCCATTTTGACTCTCATTTATTGGTTGTGGCACCCACACTTGGCAAGTGAGGCCTTATCACTCTGGTTTATGGTAGGCCCGTGCCTCAGCAGTGGGGACGTATATGGGCTGATGATGATGATGATTGGTTGGGGATTCTAGTCCTAGTTAGTCAGATTTTTTTTCTAGATTTGGAAAAATATTGTGAGCTAACTTTTTTTTAGAATAAAGGCTATTTTGGCAGACACAAAGACGATACGCTACTTTATGGAGTTTTAGTGTAATTGTGTGCAAATTTTGGATAATTTGCATGCTAATTCATAAATATACCAAGAAAATATCTAATATTTATTGAAATGCATCGGTTTCAAGCCCGCATTGCGTGTCAAGTGATTTGCCGTTACAATAACTTGCTTTAGAGTTTAGAATCGCTATATAAAGCCAGTGTCTACGTAAGTGCAGTCCCTTGTGAGCGATTCGCAAGTCCATTCATTTTGTATGCGCTAGATACGCAGCATCTGTAGCGCTACCATGAGTTTAGAAGTGAAAAGACTCGATATCGCCTATGTAAAAATGTTTATGAAAAAATGTACAGCGCCCCTAGCGGCAACGCTAAGAACTAAAATCGGTAGTATGAAAAAGATAGGTTTTTAACGTAGGTAAGTTTCCGATAGCTAACTCATACTGAGCCGTAGGTTTAATTAAATGTAAGGAGGCAAACTGAGAAAAAAAGCGTCGATGGCCGAGTAGTTAAGGTATTTGCTTGCCATGCGAGAGGTCGCTAGTCCTAACCCCGGCCCGTACCACTGTGTTTTTCAAATTTGAAATTCATATGTACGATTATTCGACGCTTTAACGGCGAAGGAAAACATCGTGAGGAAACCTGCACACCTAAGAAGAAATTCTTAGGTTTTAATTTCTTCAAAAAGAATTTCTTCTTAGGTTGTGTAGTTCAACCAAACCGCACTTGGCCAGCGTGGTTGACTAAGGCCGTACCACAATAGTTTAGGGTAGGCCCGTGCCCCAGCAGTGGTGACGTATATGGGCTGATGATGATGATGATGATGTGTACCAAATATAATTCAAATCTGTTTAGCAGTTTGGGTGTGAAAGCGCGTTCGATACTTTTGCATTTATAAATGTTAGGTAGTAAGGACACTTCGCATCACTTTACCCTTGTGAGTTATATTAAGAACATCAATGTATTGTTAATTGTCAACTGATAAGGAAATGGATCGTTCATTGTGTTTTCTTATCACTAGTTCTGGAATGTTCTAATTATTCAATACGCTATAGAATTTATTCTCTTAGCATAGGTATGCCCGTATGCATGAAGAATTCTATAAATTGCATATTTACAACGTTATTTTTTATGTCGCACATATATAAACGCACGCAATATTGAAACTTCTTTTTTTTTAAATAAAAGTTTAAGATAAAAATAAATTTAAAAATAATGTTTTTGTAGTGTCTTGTACATATTATCTAAATATCTTTTTTTTGTATCTGATTTTTTTTCTTAATTTTATGTCATTGACGATAACACATTATGAATTTTTAAAAGGTTTTACAAATAAAACCTGCTTACTTAGAATCCTTTGTTCATATCTAGCGATCGCAAGTCTTCGAAACGGTGACATAGAATCAGAAATCAAGGTCTCTACTTAGTCATTACTTCCTTCCGCGGTCTTGTTTTTTTAATTTATTTATGTTGATGGCAACTGACTGTCATTGTCGTAGACTACGGAATGCTAAAAGTTGGCTTTAAAATCGGATTTATCTTTTTTTTTATTTAACAGTTTATATTTTTTATGCCAGAAACATAGTCAGACTGAATGCAAGGCTGTACGGGCGAGATACTTTTGCGCTTTTCCCTGATGGGATGGGCAAAAGAAAACAGACTGATTGCTTAAAAATTGGCTTGAAAAAGGAATGCTACCTGTTGTTTTTTTTTTAATTTTGAAAGAATTTGTTTATCATGACAGATCTTATTTTGAAGTTGGTTAAGATGTTCGTGCTTATTACCCATACTATTGTGACGAATTAATTGGCACCGAATGTTGGGTTAAGGGGAAGTCAACTTATCAGAGTTCACAGTTGTTTTCATTTCAAATAGTTTACAATATAGAATTGCACTTAGGGGACTTCACGTTTAGCACACAGTAATGGTACATGAAGGTTTTTAGTGCAACACATTAATTAAATCTAAGTATGTATTGATTAAAATAATGTAAAATGTCTCGTTTGTACTATACTAATACTTTTACGCAAATAAATATTTCAAACTAGTGGTCCCGGCGAATTTCATACCGCCAATACTGATTCTTTTTCTATATTTTCTCATTGAAACCTTCCATGGACTACGACGAACATTTTAAAACCAAAATTACCTAAATCGGTCCGGGCGTTCTCGAGTTTTAGTCAGACTAACGAACAGCTATTCATTTTTATTTATAAGAAGATTTGACGTTACAGTAGACAGTCAGTACAGTGCCAATTGTATAGAAAATATTGAAAAAAAAACAAATCTATAATATTTTAATAATGCCACTTGCATTATCTAATAATAACTAATTAAAGGCACATAAGTAAACTAGTATTTCGAAACTCACCAGTTAATCCTCACAACCATTCTCATAAGATTGAAATGAACAAGCGAAGAAAAAAACCGAAAAAAAAAGCACTATTTTTACCAAAAAAATAAATAAACGACGCACAATATCACAAATACTGGAATGTTTTGCTTTTAAAAGGGTAAAAGAATCAGCTAATTTTCTTTCGACCTTTCCAATGGTATCTTTTTGAAAAATACGCCGTATTCAAACAGCATAATATTATTTTTGGGAAGAGAATGTTTTTTTTTATTGTTGTTTGGATTTGAGATAATTCGACCGTTCCAAATGGAAATCTAAAAGCTACTGATAGAAAATTTGGGATAAACACAATATATGATGTTGTGTCGGGATCGCTTGCCAAAACCAGAAATAGAAAGAACATTACGATGGAAAAGACAATATAATTAGGGTAAGCTTGCGCATTATCGTCGCTTACCAATTTGACGTTTATATTTTTGTATTTTCTTGATCATAAAACTTTATTTCACCTAGAAAAATACTTTAACACCTCACAATAGCCAGGTCCTTAGATATCTTTGTAAATCTCCTGTGCGATTCAGTATTTTTAATGGACAATAACTTATTTTGGGGAGCAATACTATTGGGGAGGGTCCATCCATATTGATTAATTTCTAAATTGTCATCGTTAGGATTCAAAACGAGAATGACATGGACTCAGACTTGTCAAATGCCAGATAATATTGGAAAGAAAAAAATAATGATTACATCTCACAACAAAAAAACTCAAACAGACAACAGTAATCTAGATGTTCTGACTCGGCATTCATGCTACAGCGGCCATATAGCGTATTTCATACAGCTTCATACAATACCAAATAGGACCGTGAGTATTAAGTTTCGTAATCTTTCCCTTCACTTCACGAATAGGTAAGAACATGTTTTGCGATCTAAGAGGCCATAGAAGTTATACTAATACACTGTGTACGACGATTGTCATTGACGTAAAGTAACTGATATTAAAAGTCTTAAAATTGGTTGATGAGAACTCAGAACTACGAATTCTTATCACTTAGAACAATAGAGAACATAATAAACTTTTGGCGCCTACATTAAAGAGACAATTGTATTATAGTAAAAATTCTTCAATAAAAGTATCATAAAAAGTTTTTCAGTATTTTCGATTTTAATATCAAATCGTCAGATAGTTTTTGACGGTAATCAAGACAGACATATTACATTTACACATCAAGTCTCAGCGAATCACCAAATAAATAACGCTATCAATACACAAACATACTGATTTTTATTTATAGATATGAGTCTAAATATTCTTACCAACATCATAATATAGCCATGACCTAATTATTTTAATTCTCTGTCCAAAGGTGACGTTGATACACAATTTGTTTATACAAACAACAATAAATGAATTCGTAAGATTCCTTTCGCGTTCCATTATACTAAATATTAGTATTTATGTGTCTACACGCGATATTAGGACTAGCAAATACCTAACTACCTACTGCCCGACCCATGACCAATATAAACGAGTTCATTTTGAAAACATTATGAGGGTATTTTCAATCTAATCAACGAGCATACGGGGCGGCATCCGCGTCTAATCCAACTAAACTGTGAGGGGTGAGAGACATCCGATCCCCTGCAAGTCTGGCGATGATGACGAGGCTACTCCAAGCCATCATCGTATGTCAGTTAGGAAAAAAAAACTATTAAGAGGTTCATTTTAACATCTATGATGACATTTTAACTTTTTTTTTTCCTAACTGACTAACGATGATGGCTTGGAGGAGCCTTGTCATCATCACCGGGCTTGCGGGGGAGCGGATGGCTCTCACCCCTAAATGACATTTTAACGTTGTCAAAACTAACCAATTACAGTTTAGAAGTACCGGACCCCTACGTATCGACATCTGGTTGTTGATCGATTCGATTTTAAACAGTCTCATTATAGAACTAGTAGAAACTACAAGATGTTGCTTACTATTGTTTGATTTTTCGTGAAAACGTGAAATTTTCCAAATTATATCGAAGATCCTTTTAAGTGGCCATGAGAAAACCTTCTTTCTTTTTTTAGATTATGAGATTTTATTAGAGAATGAAATTGAGGCTACGACGTTCTTAATCAAGTCTACATGTATTTTCTTAACCTTTATATAGAAAAATAAAAGTAATCAAGCAAAATCTAAATGAAATAAACATGAGCATGTGCAAAGTAAAAAAGTGAAAAAAAATCACAAAAAACTTATTTTTTTTATGATCGTGTGCAATGTGTCACAAAATTGATTCCACATTAAGTCACGTTATTGAGAAACAGATGTGACCTTGACCACAAAGACAAATAACATTTTCATTTGAAAAGGTTACAATATGTGGTTAAATCAGTCTCATTGTGTATTAAAGCTCAATGAACATTGAATCAATATTAAAATAAATGTGAAAGACTCTCTCTTGTTATTTTTACTTAGTCTTTAATGGTCTGCACAGTCGAGTGATAACTATACCGATACAAAAAAAACGGAACTGTCGAAAGACCGGACAGAATAAAATTTTGCATGGGGAAAAGTACTAACTAACCTAACGTCATTATGAGATGTAACGAATAAAAAGGAGTACGTCTACAAAACTCAAAAATAAATTGATTTGCCCCAATTTACTCTATAAAGCACTCACGAACGTTTTTCTGGCAATTAAAGGATTTTTTACTTCTGTCGACAAGAAAGACAAGGCATTGGAGCAAAAACATGTGACTTTAGGTTAAGTTTACATTATTTTTCGTTTTTTCTCTGTTAAAGGTGTAACGAGTGTGTATTGACTGAGACTTTGTCTACAAATACATTATTATTTGTATCAACCTAAATATATTAGATGTTTTGAAGAGCAGTAATAAAACCACACAGAAGTGGCGATTACTAGTGCGTTTACCCCAACAACTGACGACTCCTAGAGACATTTGCCAAATATTCATAAGCTTTCCAATTTATTAACACGGAAAAAAATGGTAAAGTGCAAGCTGAACTTGAAAAAAAAACAGAAATGGTTCCGTATATTATATGGTATTGGTCTCCAAAGAAAAAGCTACCAATTTGAGGTACGCTTTAAAATGTTATATTATGAAATTTCTTATGAAATCAAATATTACAACATTGATATTTTAGTAAAAAAAATGAAGCATTTTATCTACTATCATTTTTATGGCTTCAACAAACTGCATATTAAACAACAGAGCTGTGTAGTAATAAAGTTGTATTCAGTTTTTAAGCAAGGAAATTATTATTTTTAAAGATTTTTTTCTTTCATCAAAGCTCTGGCAGTACGCGTTTTAAATATAGAATCCTAAAAAATATCATCTCCTTAGCGTGTTTCCATATTTATCAGGAACTATTTTTATTTTCGCTAACTAGCCCGATGATCTTTTAATATCACTGAATACGTTACACAATCATTATGTTGAGGAATAAAATTGCAATTACGCTTCCCCTTAAGTAAAAATGACATAAGTGATAAAAACATTTTTTTTTCGGTTAACGGTTATAAATAAGTTTTTTTATTACTACAACTATACAGTATTTCTGTTGTAGTAAACTACAAATTCTTCGTTCTATGTCTCTATAATCTAAATAAAAACCTTTAACTCCTTAGAGGGTAGACGGATCTATATTCCAATTATAATCATAACATTATTTTTACAAAACATAAGGTCCAACCAATCAAATTTTTTAACATGTTGTGACCATTATGCGTTTAAAAAAATACCAGATCTTCCGACTTATGTAACACATAAAACCATTCTAATCTCTTTTAGGAGTCGGTTAAGAATAACATACATTATCGTGTCCGTGCATATTCCCTAATAACGACGTCCCTTTGCGTCACCATCTTGAAAGTTTGCCATAATTGTGTATTACTTTGTTATTACAGCCCAAAATAGAGATTGTGTATTTTTGTTCATCCATTTCTCCCAGTGCTAACACATAAACGATTAAATGAAGCTGCAAAACAGGTATCTTTGCATTAGATATGAAAATATCATTAAGTCTAATAGTCACTTAATCCTAGTGCAATGCAATATAAAAATAAATCGAGTCTGTATTAAATAAAGGCATGCTGTGATTTAAAATGTATGTTTTCATTTACAGAAACTGTGCTGTATGGTCCTGTTATCTAAAGCCGTAAAACAGTAATAAAAAAAAATGTGTATTTTTTTATTGGTCCGCAATAATGGTACTGGATATGCTCTGAAAACGCAAGTAGGTATGAAGTATGTCTAAATCACCATGACAACAGAAATGATATCAACACAAAATATCCATAAGCGTTGCTTTGAAGAAAATTGTTTTTACCTAATAAAGTTTCCGCGTTTGAGTAATTCACTAGATGGTAATACGTAGGCGTGACGTCCAACTGCAGCATGATTGGTTATTTTTGGCGTGACATTGACAGATATGTCAATATTCACCAATCAAATAGCAGTTAGACCCCACATCTACGTCTTGCCACCTAGTGGAAGTTTCATACGCGCTTTTATTTTATCACTAGCAGTGCCCGCCACTCCGTTCGCGTACATTTCGATTTTTACGAAGCATTAGGTGCAATTTAAATAGCCTATCCTGTGTCCCAGATGTCTATGTGTTTTTATACCAAATTTATCAAATTCGGATAATTGGTTTAAGAGTTATGGAGGAACATACACACATACAGAAAAAAATTCTAAAAATCGTGAAATTAGTATCAGTATCATATATTGAGCCTATAAACACAACATCTCTGAAAACAAACTAACTTACTCCATGACCGACCCTTACAGATTTATTATTATACTCTTTTTCACCTAAGATGATCCCTGTGACACTTCATTGTGTTCTGAATCACGCATCTTACGATTGACAAACGAATATAATTTTATTGCACACTTTTTTCATTTTATTGCGGTGTCATTAGGAAAAATATTAAAATAAATATTTTTATACTTTTAAATGACTGACAGTATCGTTTAGTTTAATTTAATGTAAAAGAACATTTTAAAAAAATACCTATGCAGTTCGTATACGTAGAATGAAACGTAGTAACTCTGGCTAAGTTCCAATCTACGTAATACGAACTGCACAGGTATTTTTAAAAAAAAATCTTTTACTTCAAATTAAACTAAACGACACTGATTCCCTTTTAAAAGTTTAAAATTATTAATTTAATATTTTTCCTAATGAAGCCGCAATAAAATTAAATAAGTGTGCAATAAAATTATTTTCGTTTGTCAATCGTAAGATGCGTGATTCAGAACACAATGAAGTGTCACAGGGATCATCTTAGCTGAAAAATTAAGGTAAAAAAATCTTTAAAAACAAGCTTTTATTTAAATGCGCTAAAAAGAAAAAAATAAACTTTTACACTATAACTTTACTGTCAACTTATAACATTTCAAATTCAACATATTTGACACAATTTATATGTTTTAAAAGCTTGTCGCGAGATTTAAGTACTCGTATTTACTTTCTTAGTTTAAAATTTTTAATAGGCAGGTATTTTAAAACTTGCTTTTAAAATTACGAGTAGGTACTTAAATCTCGCGACAAGCTTTTAAAACATATAAATTGTGTCAAATATGTTGAATTTGAAATGTTATAAGTTGACAGTAAAGTTATAGTGTAAAAGTTTATTTTTTCTTTTTAGCGCATTTAAATAAAAGCTTGTTTTTAAAGATTTTTTACCTTAATTTATTTTATACTTTTTAGTTTTCACCTTGTAAGTTCCTAAGTCTGTTCATCTCATTCAACGCATCATTATTGCAAGGTCGTTTGCCAGTTAATTTTGAACAATCCAACTCTTCAATTAGACCCTGGTTACCATCTAGCATCTAAGTACTCATCTAGGCGAATCAAACGAGCCCAAACTCGATGGGGTTGTGTCGTTTAAGTACTGAGTTCCTTTGGCTGTCTTCCGGCTCCATCATCAGACCCTGGTTACCATCTAGCATCTAAGTACTCATCTAGGCGAATCAAACGAGCCCAAACTCGATTTGGTTGTGTCGTTTAAGTACTGAGTTCCTTTGGCTGTCTTCCGGCTCCATCATCAGACCTTGGTTACTATCTAGCACCAAAGTACTCATCTAGTCGAATGAAATGAGCCCAAACTGGATGTGGTTATGTTATTTAATTACTGAGTTGCTATGGCTATCTTCCGACTTCATCATCAGATCAGCTCCATGTCATAATAATATTGCATTGTCATCGGATATACACGTGCATGCAAAATTTCAGCTCAATCGGTTGAGGGCAAGTGCCTTAAAATTGAGTTATAAAATTCCACCCGAACACACAAACATACATACATACATACATACATACATACATTGCAAGTTAAATAAAAGCTTGTAAAAGAGTATAGTATAGATTGAATGCATACAAGATGAGACCTACATAGTGCACCTATAACCTTATTTGATAAATAACGTCATGTCGAATTAAACTAGATTTTACAAGGTCTCAAACGTCCTTCATAATGTCATTACCCTAATTTAAACAAGTCACTATCAGTAAACAAACACACATGAACCTATTATGAAGAAACGAGTTATCTTATCCGTATCAATATGTGTGAGCATTTTATTTATTTTGGCATTTGTCATTATCATCATCAACATTTGCGGAGGGAAAATATTTGTACGAAACTAGCGAAAACAAAATGTCGGCTGTCACGTGAGCGCGCCAAAATTTAGCGCATCGTTGTTTACGTTTTATTTTTAAAAACGCCGGGCTTGTTACGGCTTTCCAGCCTCACTCTATTTTCGGCCAGTGCCTACTTACAAGTTTTGTTTGTTGTTGTGGTTTCTTGACCGTGAATTGCTGTAGCGGTACCATGAGTTGGCTATCGAAAACTTACGTATGTTAAAAACCTATCGAGTTGTTTTTTTCATACGACCGATTTTAGTTCTTAGCGTAACCACCAGAGGCGCTGTACAAACTTTTCATAGACATATTTACGCAGGCGATATCGAGTCCGTAACTTTTAAACTCATGGTAGCGCTACTGAGGGCCTACCATGAGTTGGCTATCGTAAACTTACGTACGTTAAAAACCTGTCGAGTTGTTTTTTTCTTACGACCGATTTTAGTTCTTAGCGTAACCACCAGAGGCGCTGTACAAGTTTTTCATAGACATATTTACGCAGGCGATATCGAGTCCGTAACTTTTAAACTCATGGTAGCGCTACTGGTGGCGCTTGAGGCAGTAGTACGTTTGTAGTAAAGTTAAAAAAAAATGTTCTTTTTTAAATTTTCTGGCCTGCACTTGTAGACAAATTAACAATATCAAAACTATAACGAAATTCGAAAAGAATAAAATGTATGGGATTGACATAAGATTGACCACGTGATTTATCGCCTCTAATCCCATACATCTTATTCTTTTCGAACTTCGTTATCGTTTCGATATTCTTACTTTGTCTAAGCCCCCTAGTCTTCGGTCAGACTACAGTTCTGTCTAGCCCGTGACTACGAGAAGAAAGATCTCGAAACGTCGGGTATCTTAATACATATTACTAATATTATAAATGTAAAAGTCTGTCTGTTTGTCTGTATGTTACGCTTTCACGCACAGATTACTGAACCGATTTAAAAGAAATATGGTACAGATATAGTCCAGAGCCTGAGAAAGGACAAAGGCTACTTTTCAACCGACTGCGCTATAAAGAAGTATGTTTTACCTGTTAAACATCTCGAACGGAAAGCTGGTAATTAATAAGTTTAGAATAACAATACACGCGAGTTTAATCCGTAAAAATAGTTTTATTACAATGATCTACATAATGCGCCAGAGACAACATTAGCGGTCGAGTTTACACTGCCTTCTTAGAAAGTACCAAAGATAAGGAAGTATGAAAGTACTTAGGACCTACTTGAGTACATATTATCAACGCATTACGTATCAATGTTGTGTTTTGTAGGTACAACAAAGAACAGCCATATATAAAGGTAGGTTTAAGATGTTTTCAGTGTTACATTGCGAGCTCACAGAATTCACAGAATATTTAATAGTATCTAAAAAATACTAATAAAGTAAAAATTTAAAAGGGGCTCCCATACAACAAACGTAATTTTTATGCGATTTTTACTCGGTCTTAATAAACATGAAGAAACTTGAATATCTATACTATCTATACTAATATTATAAAGAGGAAAGATTTGTATTTTTGTATTTTTGTATGTTTGTAATGAATAAACTCAAAAACTACTGGACCGATTGCAATATTTTTTTCACCATTAGAAAGCTGCATTATTCAGAAGTAACATAGGCTATATAATATTTTTAAAAAAATTAGGGATCCTTACTAAAACTCCAATAATGTAACCCAAGGTGTAAAAAATTTACCTGAAAAATTCCTTACGTCGCGTACGCTGCGAAAACTATTGATGATAGAACAAAATCATTTACTACGACTTTGTAGAACTTATCATTATCTATAAAAAGTGTCGCGACAGCATATGTCTAAATATTATAGTTATGTCACAGTAAGCGGTTTTTTATTCGAAAAATTTAATTTATATGCCGCCACATGAAAAGGCTCTTTATTTGTACCTTGGTATTAATCCTTATCAAAATAAATTACTTTATATGCAAGACGGCTTCAATACCTATTTATGACTTTTTGAATTATTCAATTCGGACATTTCATTCGGAAGATATCACGAGTTTAAAAATGCAAGTATTAGAAAAAAGTCGCGTGGTTGCCGCCACCGCGCTCAGCTAGCCAGCATGCGATGTAGGCTCCATGTAAGCATCACTGGGGTACGGGTGTTGGAAAGCTACACTATCCCTGAGTGTCATAGGCTTTTTTTAGATAAAAATAGATTTCTCTTACGGGGTTAAAATATATTACATAGAGATAGAGATATCCCCGAAGCGAAGCGAGGGCGGGTCGCTAGTTTTTTATATTTTAGATGATAGTACGGAATTCGTGCGCGAGTCCGACTCGCACTTGACCGATTTTTTTAGTAACCCTGGGTACAGTAGCGCTACCATGAGTTGGCTATCTAAAACTTACGTACGTTAAAAACCTATCGAATAGGCGTGACGACTGGGTCAAAATATTATTATTCTATTTAGTCCGTAAGTTAGTTTATACAAAAATATGGGACACGTATTTTTTTGTTTTTCAATTGATTGAAAAATGACAAAATTATAGCTTATCAAACTTCTGGAGTGGGGGCTTGTGACGTCACAGTTACGCAAAAATTGTACGTAAACGTGACGTCATACGAAACTTCTAAGCACTATATCTTCACAATTTCTTGTTTGTGAAAGAAAATAAAAAATACGAGTACAATATTTTTAAATAATGTAAATAACGGACTAATTATATTTTTTTAGTCGTCTCGCCCATTGTTTTTATCATACGAGCGATTTTACTTCTTAGCGTTACCGCTAGGGGCGCTGTACATTTTTTCATAGACATTTTTACATAGGCGATATCGAGTATGTGACGTTTAAACTCATGGTAGCGTTACAGAACCCTAGAACGCATCACGTGTGACACCCGTCACAACTAGCTAGATTGGCATTCATTCGACTGATTGAAAAGACGAGCGGCCTTGTTAGCTGTTAAAGAGTGTTGATATCAATTTGTACCTTCGACACCATAGCACATGTATAACGACTATAATATCTAAATATATAAAAGGAGAAACTAACTCACTGACTGACATATCGACGCACAGCTTTTTTAAACGAAGGCACTTAAAATTTGGAAGGGACGTAGCTCAGGTACCGTAGAGGTGCACTAAGGAATTCCCGAAATTCTCACGGGAACGGGAATAATCAGGAAAATCCTTTTGTATGAAAAATCTAAACTGCTTAAGTTACACGCAATCAGATACCTCAGTTAACTTAAAGCTTAATTGCAACAGAATATTGCAGAATTCCTCCGGGAACGAGAATTATTGAGAAAAATCTTTTAAATGTAAAATCCTGTAGTCCACGCGAACGAAGTCGCGGGCACAGCTAGTTATTACTAGCTATGCCAGCGACTTCATCCGCGTTTCTCCCCTTTTTTTTTTACACATTTTCCATTGTTTCTTTGCTCGATTTGATCTGAGCGTGATGTTATAAAGCCTTCCTCGATAAATGGTCTATCCAACACAAAAATACTTTTTCAATTCGAACCAGTAGTTCCTGAGATTAGCGCGTTTAAAAAACAAACTCTTCAGCTTAATAAAATTTGTTTAGATTACAGCCCGCGATTTCATTGCGGAGTCATTTAACACATAAAACATTATCTATCATTAGCAAAATCGGTTAAAAGTATTATAAGTAGTTTATAGTCTAATAGCTTTCCGCCCGCGACTCCGTCCGCGTAGAGAAGTTTAACGGGTAAAACATTACTTCTTTATAGCGCAGTCGGTTAAAAAGTATCCTAAATTCTTTTCTAGGATCTGGACTATATCTGTACCAAACTTCGTTACAATCGGTTCAGTACTCAATGCGTGAAAGCGTAACAGACAGACAGAGTTACTTTCGCATTTATAATATTTGTAAGGTAATATTTTGTTTTTTTTTTCCTAACTGTCATACAATGATGGCTTGAAGTAGCCTCATCATCATCACCAGACTTGCGGGTATCACCCCTAATATAAATATCTGTATTAAAAGCATAGTACATATTTGGGGTTTAACAGATGCAGAAATGTATGTATATGCAAATGTAGTTACAAATGTATTGCGTCACAGTAATTTACAAAGCGAAATACGAATAGCAACTTGGTATTTTTATGATACATCGGAATATAGGTAGGTAATTGATAATAATCCTTTCAAGTAATCCTTTGTATGGTGAGAAATTTTATTGAAACATCTTAAGGTAACAATGTTTTCCTTCATCGTGAGGAAACCTGCACACCTAAGAAGAAATTCTAAGGTTGTGTAGTCAACCAACTCGCACTGGGCCAGCGTGGTCGACTAAGGCCTTATCGCCCTAGTTTAGGGTAGGCCCGTGCCCCAGCAGTGGGGATGTATATGGGCTGATGATGATGATCTTAAGGTAAACAGTATTTATGATTAATAATATTGACAATATTCCTTTCCAGTAATCCTTTGTATGGTGAGAAGTTTTATTGAAAAATTTTGAGGTAAACAGTATTTATTTTAAAAGTTACACAATATAATGATTATGGTCCCATGTCATAGGGGTGAGAGCCATCAACTCCAATGGATTGCGATGATTTTTAAAAATTAAATTTATACTATTAGGGAAGCAAGTCCGGTGACCATGACAAGGCTACTCCAAGCTATTGTCATAGTCAGTCAGGAAAAAATATGTTTTGGCCGTAATAGCCAATATCAATCATCATCATCAGCCCATACCTGTCCACTGCTGGACATAGGCCTCTCCAAATGCACGCCACTTCTTTCTATCCTCGGCCACTCACATCCAGTATCAATGGTGACCAGCCAACTCAGTATGATTAAAGTGTCAGCTCCCTTCCTTACTTCAAGGTAATGGAAATCCATGATGACCAATGAAAGGAGGTATAATTCTAATGGTGAGAGATCTTGGTGACCAGCCAATACTTTTATAATTAATTTGTGAGGAAACCTATACACACCAACAAAGAAATTCTAGGTTTGTGTAGTCGAACAGCCCACTCTTAGCCAGCATGGTTAACTAAGGCCTGATGGCCATAGTATAGGCCTATGCCTAATAGCAGCAATGAGGATGTATATATGCTGCTGATGTTGATGATAATTCATACAATCTCACATCTATATACAGTAGAACTCCAAGTATCCGAACTCCGACTATCCAAATTGCCGATTATCCGAATCTATATTGGAAAAAAAAATTGTCCTAAAAAAGTCTAAGTGTGCTATTATTCTTCCCCCTGCGAAGCCAGTATTTGCGTGTTCGCTCAATATTGTCCTTCCCTCCGTTTATATTTAATACATGTGAAAATATC
The DNA here is from genome assembly GCA_039566165.1 of Maruca vitrata. Classification (NCBI taxonomy): domain Eukaryota; kingdom Metazoa; phylum Arthropoda; class Insecta; order Lepidoptera; family Crambidae; genus Maruca; species Maruca vitrata. The sequence continues at coordinate 2,863,795 of CM076941.1, read as the reverse complement.
ATGTTTCTTTTATTGAATTCAATAAAAAAATAGTGCAATATCAAAACGTTACTTTTTTACTCTCCAATGGCAATTTTTTAAAAATAAACTCTGATTATCTGAATGGGTCCCGGTGCCCATTAATTCAGATAATTGGAGTTCTACTGTAGTAATAAAATAGATTACACCAATATCTTGTTATTTTCTTATTCAAATAGTGCCTAGATAAGGAAGGAAAAAGATGGCTCGACACATAAAATGTGTCACATTGAATATTGTATCTAAATTCTGTTGCAATCTCATCAGAAGAATTGATAAATGTGCCATGGTACAAGTACATTTTATATCAAACAGTTTTATCAAATAAGTATTTCAAAACCATTTTGACGTTTTGACTGGCTCGGTGGAACAGTGGTTAGTGACCCAGGTACACTACCTATGGTTCCAAGAGTTGTAGGTTTGATTCCTACTCGGGGCAAATACTTGTGTGACGAGCACTGGTGTTTGTTCTGTGTCTGGGTGTGTTATTTAATATGTTCCACTGTTGATTCTGATACATGTAACACAAGTGCTTATCCTACTTACCAAGGGATCAAATCAATGTATGTGATGTTGTGAAATATTAATTTTATTTATTGCCCATTATTTATTGTTTCATTGCCATATTGGGAAAAAAAATTGTTTTAGAACTGACTAGGTATTTCTTCAAACATTAAGTTTGTTTACATTTACACAGGTTGTGTTGATAAAAAAATTCATTTGCTTCTTACTGGAATTTCCTACACAGATATTATTTTAATTCAAGCTACCCAACCCGACCTACTTTACAACATAGCAAATATAATAAGAATAAGATAATGTGTGCATACAGATCAAAAACCATACTATGACTATTAATTTTAGGTTAGTTTGGCCTGAAATACTGAAAATTCAGCAGTTTCTTATGCTACAATGTAACAAATTCTTTGTCATAAAGTAGGTATTAGGTAGAATTTTCCTTCTTGCGTTACTAATGAATTATTTATGTATTCAGTGAAAAATATTGCAACATCATTCCTACATGATATTAAATTATTAAACTACCTTACATAGATTCAGCTAATATTCGTTTTTTTATAACGACACGTAGGAATACGACCATCAAAATCCTTTCAAGGTAAGTTCAATAAATAAAGGCGAAGGTAGACAATCGCCAATCTGGCCAGTGATGACGTAAATCGTCCAAACAAAATCTATACATTCGAAATTTAAACACACATTGAATCTTCTGTTTTCCTTTGCGTCAACTTTCTAGTTGAACTAAAGATGAAAGGATGGCGTGATGATTGTTTTTATTGCATTAAATTAAAAAGAATACTCACTAATTTTTCTTTTTCTCGGGTTTGTCGTTGGGCTCAAACTCGATGGCAGATGCGTCGTAGTAGTTACTAATACTACTACTAAAATTTAACTGCTGTATTAACTTCGTCATCTTGATTAATCGTAGTTAAGCCTTGAAATAACTTGGAAACGAAAACACGGTCGCGACCGTAGGACTTGGAAGTAAATGCGCAGAAAACCTCAAAGTGCACACTGTACGTAGACAAGATGATTAATCAATGGCCAGTGCTGTACTACTAACTTCACCTGTTGTCGGTATCGATTATTGTCAATGAGAATCGATATAAAAAAAGTAATTAAAAATAATATTATTGCAATTTATGGTTACCTACTGCTATACAAAAATTGTACTATAATATTGGAGAATTACAGAAATAGAATAGCTTCCTAAATGTCAAGGGGTTGATGATTTCCCTCTTAAGGTAAATTCATTTTTTTGTAATCATTCTCAAATAAATATAAAATATTGGAGTTAAAATTAAAAAAACTTTTAGTGAGTAGATGTTAACACATTATTTTTATATTATTATTTTATTTTATTTACATATAAATATTACTTACTTATAATGGGAAAAGGTATAAGTTTTCCCTGATTCCAGTGAAGTTACATAACGGAATTAGTGAAACAAAACCCTTGTCATAAATAAAATTTACAACTTTGTGGGATTAAGAGTTCAAAATTCTACATTTCCTGATAAAATATTTTATTGTATATCGTAGAGCAATATTTTCTAATACTTCGATTAACTCGATTAATATCATATCGAATGCTTTTAAAATACAGCACTAAGGTAAAATAAGCCTACCGAAACAAATAGGTCAGTTGATTGTATACAAAGAGCACGTGGTTTAGTTACATTTGAAGTTAGCTGCGTAGGAAGGGCATGACGTAATGTGACATTTCTAGTTCGTTCCGTTTTGCCAAATAAGCGTCGATATGAAAAAAAATATGGACTTAAACTTGCAAACACTAACAACCTTTTATAAAAAAAAAAACAAAAGGAACAGTGACATCTGTGGTGCAGTAGCTGAACTAGATTCTTTATTGTGTGCAAGACATGAGTGGTTGTTAGTATTTAAAACAACTTTCCACTGTTAGAGGTCGCTAACCAAAAAGGGTTCATTTGTTATTATTTTATACCTTGTTCTAATTTGATTGTATTTCAAAATAGAGTTTCCAAAAATAATAATTTTTAAACGCCTTTTTCTGGTAATAATAAATGAGTATTAATAAATAATAAATTAATATACACTTTGCCTTGAGATAATCTTGTATTTTCTGTAGTGGGTGTAGTTACAGACTTACAGTACAGTAACTACAGAAAAGAATTTACCGTATTCTGAATTTACAGTAGGTACCTACGTGTAAAGGTACATTGTACCTGATTTTTATATGCAATATGTACCTGGTACATATTGCTATGAATGACTTAGTGAACCTGCAGTAAAAATATCAGTGTATTTGTGCAAATGTTGACGCAAAAGGGCAACCACTAACTGAGGTAGGTATTTACCTACTAAATAAAGAATTATTCTATTATATTCAATTTATTCTCTTATAAAATATTATGTTCAGAATTATTCTTCCATTTGCTTATAACTTTTTGTTGCTTTTCGAATTTGTGCTAAGTTATATTATTACAATTTTTTTTTATTCTATCTTCTTAGAACTAATTAGTTTAATTAGAAATATATGTATTGTGTCCAATTCAACTCTAAATATGCGCTAAGAGAAGGCAATACCTACCTATTAGACTCGATATGAATCGAGTCAACAGAAAATACTTACCTACCTTTAATAATAGGTAGGTAGGTAAATAGGGAGGTAGCTACTATAATAAAATTATTCAACAGAACGTAGCGTAAACAATTTTTGCTTATCAAATTTTTTCATATCTATCTTTTCTCATCAAATGTTTTCTTGCCAGTATTCTTCACTTGAAACCGAGAAAACTTTAAGGAAAACCTTTTGTTACCGCAGTACAAAACCTCATTTGACATCCACACGTCCAATTCGAAAATAGAACGTCCGTTCCGTTCCATGCGAAAGCAAACACACATACAAAAACAACGCGCTGCGTCATATCGATCGACCTCCAAAAACAAATCGATAACACTTACCGATTACGAAATATTAAAGAAGGCATCACACTCGTTGAATCAATACTTTTAAATCTCTCTTCTATCATGTAAATTGATGCCGGCAGGGCATGTAACGTCATTTCAAATTCGCACAAAACAAATCGAAGCACACACTTAATTTTTTAGTTTTCTCACTGCGCGGAACATTTACATACACATTGATATATTCACAGTGGTTTGGTTTCTTATAATACGACATTCAGACTCGGAGTCAGATTCTGTACTGGATTTCTGTACGTCTATAGCAATGAATGTAGGTAAGAGTCACCCCCTAGTTTCAGGGCGCAAGGGTTGGGACACACGTGGTGCTTTTCAAAGTGGATGAATGGGGATTGATTATATCAAAAATATTCCTACAAATCCTATATTTGTTTAAGAGCTACGGGAAAACAGATATCCAGACATAGTAATAAAAAACAAATTGATTTTCATGTAAAAGCTTTGCCATAATGGCTGAATGTCTACATAGCTCACCCCTTAAAGGATTTTTTTTCCTTACTGACATACGATGATGGCTTGAAGTAGCCTCGTAATCATCTCTGGACTTGCGGGGAAGCGTATGGCAGCGTGAAAGAGTTATCAGATGTCGTATAAAGCCATGCTCTATAGATTACACGCTTTATACCTACAAGATCTACATTGCATCTTAATCAAAATCTATAAAAAAAATTATCAGAACTCCGATCTCATGTAGCGTCAAGATTCTCGATCTATGCGTCCTCACTTTACCAGTAGCGCTACCATGAGTTTAAAAGTTACGGCCTCGATATCTCCTACGTAAATATGTCTATGAAAAACTTGTACAGCGCCCCTGGTGGTTACGCTAAGAACTAAAATCGGTCGTATGAAAAAAACAACTCGATAGGTTTTTAACGTACGTAAGTTTTCGATAACCAACTCATGGCTGCCTATATGTATGCTTAGAGGTAGAGATTAGGTTTTATAAGCATCATATACCTCGGTATAGCCCTCGGGCTAGTTTAAGAATGTACCATTCTTGTGATATTGTGTGGTATCCTTAACTAATATTATAAATGTAAATGTAACTGTGTCTGTCTAACTCTTACGTAGTAATCACGCCTAACCTGCTGAACCGATTTAAACGAAATTAAACACAGATGTAGTCTAGAGCGTGAAAAGGATATTGTCCTTTTCACGCTCTAGTCTAGGGTATGCCCTAGACTACTTGTTAACCGACTTCGTAATAAGGGAGGAATCGGAGGGACGGACTTGTACTTTTACCTATAATTTGAAAAAGTTTACAGCCCATATATTATGTTGGTTGTGGAACTGTGAACCTGTTAAAATGAAAATGTAAATGTGTGTTTTTAAGTAATGTAACTGAATAAATGAAGAAGATTGATGCATGTGAAAGAAGCAAAAGTGGTGTGCCTGGATCGTAGCACATGGCAGGAAGTGATTGTAACGTAGTACGTTATTTTTCTAATATTTTTTATTATTTAATTTCAATATATAAATGAAATAATAAATCATCAATAAATATATTGCAATGGATACCAAATATCCTAAGGCTGTCCATAGCTATATTCTTTTGCCTGCGTGCAATTAGTAAACATCAAAGAAATGTCAGTTCAAACTGACATACGTCAGAAAATCCGTATAAATTCCGGCGCAGACGCCGCGGGCTTCCTCTTTTGCTCCTGATCATCCTTTTGTAATTTAACGCGAAATTGCGGCTCTCATTGCCACCTTAACTTTCTACGTTCACGTCTTATTAAATTCTGTGATACCCCAGATCGGGTGAGTGTGTTGCAATAGACTAATAGGTTGCATTTCTTAGGTCGTAATTATGCCTTCTTATTGTTTAGTTTTTTTGTTAATCTACCGGCATAATTACGTTTTACAAATCTTTTAGTTTTACTTTTACTTTAATAACATTTTCTATCTTCCAAATTGTAGCTGCTTTCTTGTGTTCTTATAACTATCCTGTCGCTGTAATGGATTCCCTCACCTCAGCAATTAATTAGTGGGAATGCTGCTCCCACTGGTGGTTGTTTGGGGTGGTTGGAGTCCATTGCGGGGACACTTGGTGACTCCTACCTACCATCATTCCAGGGTTCAAAGTCTGGACTGGACTTTCAAAGTGCGGGGCACACATTCAGCGGACACGAGTCAGTGCAAGCGGGATCTCCTACCTACGCTGCTACCAGCAATCCCTTGTGCTTGCCTACACAACGTGCTTGGCCGCCTACCACGTGCCTACGCCTTTACTGCGTGTCCTGACCGCGCCGCCTACAACCTCGTGCAGAAGCTGCCTGCACGACCTACCCTCAACGGCTGCGGACTACCCTACCAGGACAGTAGCTTTCCTAAGCGGTTTGATAAACACAGCTCAATCTCGACCCTCGTCCCTCGCTCTCCGAACTAATTTACCGAGAAGGTCTTTTCTAAAATAAATTTGTACTGTTAATTAATCTTTTTTTTTATTTCCTCCCCTACCTACATACATTGTTTCATGATATCTGCCTACCCCTCTAGGAAAAATCCGTGATTTTTATGAATGTATGTATGTATCCCAAGGAGGAGGAGGAGTTTTGCCACACCTTAATGCAACATGGACCACATGTTGCGCCGACCCCATATAGCGTGGGATAAGGGCAGGAGCATGAAGATGTATGTACAAATACATTTCTTTCGTTCTTTCAAAAAAATAAATTAGTTAAGCGTAGTAAAAACCACCCCGTGTGTACCACCCTTCACGCGCGCGTGCGCGGCGGCCATTTTGTGACGTCACATTGTTTACCCCGCATAGTCATTCGATTGTTTTGTGCTGCATAGGGTCACCAAGTACAAGAATAGAAAACGGACGAGAATACAGAGGCTAATGAATATTTGGAAAGAGGCTGGGTCTGATATTTCCGGCACGCTTAAGAATCTATCTCCACTTATAAATAAATATCTGGGACATTTCCAAATACGGTAACCCGACCCTAAACAAAGCAGAACTTGTACTATGGGCGTAAGAGACTGATATACTTATACATAAATTTATAAATACATACTTGAATACACAATCACACCCAGACACGGAATCGGAATCGGAATCAGAATTGTTCATTGAACAAATATCTGTTCCGAGTGGGAATCGAACCCACGACTCTTGGAACCGCCAGCCAGGGTCACTAACCACTGTTCCCCCGAGCCAGTCACAATTTTAATCAAAGAAAAAATACTATTTAACTAACATTCCTGACATATTTGACTGGATTGGTGGAACAGTGGTTAGTGACCCAGGTTTACTACCTACGGTTCCAAGAGTCGTGGGTTCGATTCCCACTCGGGACAAATATTTGTGTGACGAACTTCGGTGTTTGTTTCGTGTCTGGGTGTGTATTAAGTATATTTAAGTAAGTTTGTGTATCCACTGTTGATTCTGATATCTGTAACACGAGTGCTTAAGTTACTTACCACGGGATCAGATCAATGTATGTGATGTTGTGTAATATTTATTTATTTATATAATTAGTAGGTACTTATTACTTGGCCACCCTATGCTCACAGCATAGCATTAGAATCCACAATAGACATAGAAGGTATTATTACCTCTTGTTACCATGTTACCTTACAAGCAATGGTACAGACAGAATCATGAGTAAAAAATCTCTACTTCCTTACTAATATTATAGACTTGTGACCCAAGCTCGCTTCGCTTCGGATCTGGGGGCACGGCAGTGCCACCGCCAAGTCGAGCGCGAAGCAAACACTGCCGTACCATCCTTTACTGGAACCATTTCGCCGCATTTTCAGGCCCCTATTTGAGAACCTCTGGGTAAGACCAGAACGCTGAAATTTTTATCATCCAGTAACCTATGATAACATACTTAAAATCCAAAATTTCAAGTCTGTGGGACTTATAGTTCCGAAGTTAAGCGAAAGCAAAGTTTCGCATTTATGACACTCACTCACACACTCACCTACTCATGATCATCAAAATAGAACTAGTACTTCCCATAAACTCAGAGCGCTGAAATTTGGTACAGAGTTAGGGTTTAATAGTCACATAAAGGGAAAACTATAAAAAAAAACGATAATCGAAGATCTGGAGTACCTGGTGATCTTGATTAGAAAACAACAATATTATAAAGTCGTCTAAAAATATTAAAAAACGCCATACCGCCTTTACAAAAATATTGAATTTGGCTAGCTGCTTCTACAAAAAGAAGTGAAATCCCATCAAAAACATCCTGTAAAAAAACTAGCCAAGTCTCGATGGAGCAGATTGCTCATCTCTAAAAAGTAATGAAATCTAGACAAAATCGTGCCAAGCCTAAGGTTCCTTACTGCGATTTCTTCATTATTTTAGTAAGTGTTGTGACTTTGACTAAAATTATCTTAGTATTTTGGGAGGAAACCTGTATACCTACAAAGAAATTCAAAGGTTGAATGAAGTTGATCAAACTGCACTTGGCCAGCGTGGTTGAATGAGACCTGATCAACTTGCCGTTGGTGCAGCGGACGGAAGGCTATGCTATTTCCCGCTGCACCGCCATACGGCTTTGTGGTTGCACCGCGGAGTTTTAGTAGGTACACCCCTGAGACACCTTCTCAGGAGCAGCTGGTCGGAAGTCCCGTCTCTGGTAAGCCGGTAGTCCCACACACCGCTCAGGGCAAACCCCTGCCCGGAGTGAAAGTGCGTATAGCATTTCTCCGCGAACAAAAAGGCCTGAAGCGCTACCATGAGTTTAAAAGTAACAGAAAAATTTATAAGAAAAAATGTACAGCGCCCCTAGCGGTAATGTTTTCAACTAAAATCGGTAGTATGAAAAAAACAATTCGATAGGTTTGTAATGTATGTAAGTTTTCGATTGCTAACTCATGGTAGCGCTACTGATCGACTTCGTTTAGGGTGTGGGCTCGAGACCCTGGTTGGAGACATATGATGCACACAGCTTATGATGATTGTGATTACTGAAGAGAGACAGAAGTGGCGTGCATTTGGGGAGGCATGTACAGCAGTGGGCAGAGATGGGCTGATGATGATGATGATGAATGATTGTGTACAAACGAAAATCTACATAATGATTTATTTTGAAAAGTCTGATTTGAACCTTGTAAACAGGGACAGTTTTGTTTAATGTTTTTTTTTTGATTATGATTATTAGGTTATACTTGACATCACTATCGGACTTATGGGGATGTGGAACACATTCACCTATAAACCTTCAGAACAGTAGGCAGCAAGTGAGTTGTGAATTGATTAAACACATGATTGTATTATAAAGAACATTTAATGACAAATAAATAATTACACCATACAAACTTACAAACTAGGCTTTAAGTATAACTCTATAAGTATGACTCCGTGATACACAAATAAATATATTTTCAAAACTTACACAGAATAGCGACGATTATGTGGATATTTACCATGTTTCCCTATTTTGACAGTTCAATGTTACATGTTACCAAATCGAAGTCTGTTTTCTTCTTAATGAGGGCTACATTGACAGACATATCAATATTCACAAATCATACTGCAGTTGCGTCGATGGCCGAGTGGTTAAGGTCGTTGCTTGCCATGCGAGAGGTCGCCAGTTCAAACCCCGCCAGGTACCAATGTATTTTTCAAATTTGAAATTCATATGTACCATCATTCGACGCTTTAACGGTGAAGAAAAACATCGTGAGGAAACCTGCACACCTAAGAAGAGATTCTTAGGCTGTGTAGTCGACCAACCCGCACTTGGCCAGCGTGGTCGACTAAGGCCTTGTCGCCCTAGTTTAGGGTAGGCCCGTGCCCCAGCAGTGGGGACGTATATGGGCTGATGATGATGATGATACTGCAGTTGGACCTCACGCCTACGTATTGTCGTCTAGTGAATTTCTCATACGTGTCAACCCTCATTATTTTTTTCCCATACTAGCTTAATTTGTCAGTTTAGATATATGATATGGAACCAAAACCGTCAATGTGATTTTCTTCAACAGATCCCCATAAAACTTTAACAAAGATATATTTTTTGGTTTAAAAACTATCGCCACATCGTCTTCATCATCTTTGATCATCGGTTTTTCGCATTGCAAGTTTGCTACTGGTCTTTCTACAATAGGGTTTATTGGCTTAGCTTGCATAGTAGGATTGTAAAATTCTTCCAAAATATCAGAAGCCCTGTGACAAGGTATATTAAACCCTGTTGGTTTAGATCTTTGGACTATTTTTGCATGATCAATGTTATTAATTCCTGTATATTGATTTACAATTGTATCCATTTGAGGATTGCTTTGTGGTACTCTATCAATTTGAGTGGGTATATTAATTCTATTAGTGTATTCATTTGGTATTACTGTGCTATCAGAATTTGCATTTCTTTGCAAGCTATGACCAGTTTTTAATACCTCATTATTAGTTGCTTTCGGAGTACCCATAGAACTGAATCGATTACTTTGGGGATCGATATTATTCTTATTGAAAACAGGATTTAAACCAGTCGAATCTAAATCTATGAAATGCGTATTCAATCCTGTTTGTACCGGATTTATAACGATTTTGCTAACCCTCGGTTGATATACGTCCTTATTCATATTATTTGCATTAAAAGTGTTTTGGTTGGGATCAATATTAGTCGGAATAACGTTATTGGTTAAGCCCGTATTAGCTTGGAAACTATTTTGAGGAGGGTTGGTTTGAATTGGAAGGAATCCATTTTGGTTCTGTAGTTGCGGATTTGGTACAGGTCCACTGAGGTTTGCATTGCTGAGATCCACATTTTGGGCTAAGTTACCATGAGTTAACCCATTTAGGGCTAAATTCATTGTACTTGGTTCTACATTATTAGCGATTGGGTTGAGATTGGATGGAATGAATGCGTTAGGTCCTGAATCAAGGAAGCTTGGAGCAATGTTCATGTTGTTTGAGTTGATGCCATTTTGAGGTGGGTTCGGATTTGGGTTGAGACCATTTGGTATTGCGTTCAGGTCGAGACCATTTGCGACTAGGTTAGGATTTCGGTTGAAACCATTTTGATTCAAATTTAAACCGCTTTGTTTACTTTTCTCCGTATCCAGATTATTTGCTGTAACACCATTCTGATTGATTTGAGCATTGCTGGGGGTTAACACATTTGGTGATAAGTACATGTTCAGTGGATTAAATCCATTTGGATCTACGTTTATTTGTTGCGGATTCAATCCTTGACGCATAATATTCAATTCCTTGGCAATTACTGATTTGTGTATGATCTCTTTAAGATGTGGATTATGTTTTATGGAATTTTCATTGTATTCTATTAATGTCCGATTATTATTATCAATGCCCATTAGATTAGCTGCTTTGATATTTTCATTTTGAATATTGTTCAATATATTGGAATTGAAATTTATTGGTATTCTGTCATTATTTGTTATTTGACTCAATTTATTTTGACCATCACTAATGAGATTTGAGTGGAAAAGGTTGCTTGCGTTATAATCTAAACTCCTATAGGTCTTTACAGATGGTTGAGTTGAATCTTCGTTGACAACATCCTGTCTTATAAGTTCGTTAGACAATGATTGCAGGGTCGTTTTTGAACTGGTTTGCATCGGCTTGAAAATCGGTATCATTGTAGGCGCAATAATTTCGGGCAATTGTGGTTTTTCCGTTGTTGTATTAAGCTTCATATTTGCTAGTTTCCCCCCAATAGTTTCGTTGACTGGATATTTCTTCTTATTGTATACTGTTGTGTTTTTCTTACCGAAAAAGCTGTTGAGCACTGCTTCCGTCTTGTAATTATTATTAAGTGTTTTATTAGCTAGTGTTTTGTTTTGATCGTTGTCTACAACCTTTAGTGGTTTATTACTAATAGTTTCTTCAGTGACGTTGATGTTTGATGCTTTCGGGATATTGACGTTATTAGGAACAGTGACATTAAGTATAATTTCATCGACCTTTTCGATGTCGGCTTTGTAAATGTCATTTTCAATGACAGCGTTTGTAGCATTGTTGATAGTTATATCTCCAACAGTCTTGTTGTTAGCGACGTCGATTTCTTTAGCCGAGACCACTTTAAGGAGGTTTATTAACGATTTTGTTTTGTTCTTCGTGTTTTTCGTGTACGAGGCCAGTTCGCCCCATTCCGGAACATGGGGCCCAAATTGTTTCGCTAAAGCTGCTTTCTTGTTCGTCAGGTGGTCCTTGTTTATTGATAATTTCGAGGACACTTCCTGAAATGTTAAATAAACAGTTAAAGTTACCAGATTGATGAAGTATAAAGTGGCACGCGATAAAAGATTTAAAAAATATAAAGAACTAAAGAAAAACATTTTGGTAATAGAATTAACGCCAAAGAGGTGAAATAAAATATGCTGATCTATACAAAAAGAAACACTTTGTATCTGCTTTCACCATCATCAGCCCATATTCGTCCCCACTGCTGGGGTACGGGCCTACCCTAAATTAGGGCGAGGCGAAGGCCTTAGTCAACTACGCTGGCCAAGTGCGGGTTGGTCGACTACACAACCTAAGAATTTCTTCGTAGGTGTGCAGGTTTCCTCACGATGTTCTCGTTCACCGTTAAATTGCTAAAGTAGAAAATAATGTAGATTCATATTTTTAGATTGATTTGCATTTGTCATGGGCTGAATCATCACGTTTTGAAATACGATATGTATTTCTTAGATAGTTATTTAGGTATTTAAATATTTGAAAATGATAAATTGGAGAGTGGCGTTTCTAGCAAGTCATTCTTTGTAAACTACACTGATCTTTTCTATATTAATCTGTGAACATCGCCGTTGGTTATGCATTTAATTGATATGTATATGATTATAATTATTTGTTTCTTATGTAATGTATAACTGTTTGTTGTTCCTAATAAAATAAAAAATAAAAAAAATATTCATTATTTAAACAGAATTAAACCTTGTAGCAACCCAGAAAGTGATCTCTGCCTACCCCTGTGAGAAAAAAGCGAAATTCTATGTATGTAAAACTTGTAAAAATAAAAATAAAATACTCACATTCAATAACACACAAAATATAAATATCAAAAACGCTTTATGCATATTTTTTTCAACACAACCGACACAACAAATCGATTTTAGCATCGATACGACATTAAAACAATCGATTACAATCGCAAGCTTATGTAAGCACGGCTTTATCGCTTATGTAAGCGATGATTTCAAAAAATCTATTATTGCACTTGTTATATCGAGATTTCGTGACTTATATTGATATGTTATCAATTTGAAAGGAATTCGAATCATCCCTCAGGCCCGGATCTAAGGGTGGCAATCCGGCGGTAGTTTTATCTATGAGACAAGAATCCTTACTTATATTTTAATATTATAAATTCGAAAGTAACCCTGTCTGTCTGTTACGCTTTCACGCATAGAGTACTGGGCCGATTTAAATGAAATTTGGTACAGATATAGTCCAGAGCCTAGGAAAGGTTATAGGCTACTTTTTAACCGACTGCGCTATAAGGAAGTAATGTTTTACCCGTTAAACGTCTTTACGCGGACGAAGTCGTGGGCGGAAAGCTAGTCTTAACATAAATAACTCAAAGACTGACATAATCTATCAACGCACATCCCGAATCACTGGACGGACCGGGCTTAAATTTGGCACAATATTTTTTTTTGGCTGTCTCTCCCCTACAACTTGACTGACTACGCTATAATGTAATACGCTATAAAGTAGATTAAGCACTTGTGTTACGGATATCAGAATCAACAGTGTTCGTCCCACAAATATTTGTCCTGGTGGGAATCGAACCCACTACTCTTGGAACCGTAGGTAGTGATTCTGGGTTACTAACCACTGTTCCACCAAGCCAGTCGATGTGTTGTTAATTGTTATACATTGTGTGTTGTCCTATCGGCAACAGATATACTTACATATCAGTAAAAATATCAACGGTCTACCTATTATAGTTGATCTGCTGGAGTGACATACGGTCCTGTGACTGCAATACGGACAGTTAAGGCCGACATACACGGACTAGCAGTCAGGACGGACTGCTTAAAGCTGCGGCTGCATAGTAAACTACAGATTCTACCTACACATATACACGCAACCGCTCGAGCAGTCGTGTCTGCTCCGAGCAGTTAGCAGCACGATGAAATCTCAAGCAGTCGCCAGGCATCAGCTGTTGGCTATGACTGCCAGAGCGGTCCGTGTATGTTGATCACTTCCTAACTCGGGCGGTCCGTGTATTCGGCGGGCCTTAGACAGTAATAAGGCGTCCGACCGATTACACCATGGCGGCCAATCTCAATGAAGATCAGCCAAATGCGCAGGACATATTATTACAGTGTACAAGTGTACGCACAAACACAAGTGCACCCTCTGTTCCCTTACTCTCATAGTTCGGTGAGATGGCAATCCGACACCGCCGATGAGAGATAGGGCGCAGGACCACCAGCTTAACGTGCTTTCCAAGGCATAGGCGTGTAACCGCCAACTTCCTGACTCCGGGCTGAGTAATTTCTTAACAGAAAAACTTACACAGATTTTGCCCGACCCCGGATTCGAACCGGGGACCTCTCAGTTATAACGCAGCACTTGCTACCAACAGACCAACGAGGCCGTCAAGACAGACGGTAAATAGTAAATTTTAGTCTTTCTAGGTCTACAAGCGATATTAGCACTAGCAAATACATAGCTATTATGATTGGTGTAACCCAGTCGAAACGTCGGGCAGTAAGTAGCTATATATTTGCTACTCCTTATATTGCGTACTAGCGACCCGCCCTCGCTTCGCTTCGGGGATATCTCTATCTCTATGTAATATATTTTAACCCCGTAACAGAAATCTATTTTTTTTTATCTAAAATAAGCCTATGACACTCAGGGATAGTGTAGCTTTCCAACAGTGAAAGATTTTTTCAAATCGGTGCAGTAGTTTCGGAGCCTATTCGAAACAAACAAAAAATCAAACCTTTCCTCTTTATAATATTATTATATATTATATATTATTATATTATTATTATTATATTACATTGACTCCCCCGTACCCCAGTGACGCTTACATGGAGCCTACAACGCATGCTGGCTAGCTGAGCGCGGTGGCGGCATCCACGCGACTTTTTTCTAATACTTGCATTTAAACTCGTGATATCTTCCGAATTAAATGTCCGAATTGAATAATTCAAAAAGTTATAAAAAGGTAGTGAAGCCGTCTTGAATATAAAGTCATTTATTTTGATAAGGATTAATACCAAGGTACAAATATAGAGCCCTTTCAAGCGGCGGCATAAAAATTAAATTTTTAGAATAAAAAACCGCTTGCTGTGACATAACTATAATATTTAGACATATGCTGTCGCGACACTTTTTGTAGATAATGATGAGTTCTGCAAAGTCTTAGTAAATGGTTTTGTTCTATCTTCAATAGTTTTCGCAGCGCAGGCGACGTAAGGAATTTTTCAGGTCTATTTTTTACACCTTGGGTTACATTATTGGAGTTTTAGTAAGGATCCCTAATTTATTTAAAATATAATATAGCCTATGTAACTTCTGAATAATGCAGCTTTCTAATGGTGAAAAAATTGTTGCAATCGGTCCAGTAGTTTTTGAGTTTATTCATTACAAACATACAAAAATACAAAAATACAAAAATACAAATCTTTCCTCTTTATTACAAGCTTTTATTTAACTTGCAATGTATGTATGTTTGTGTGTTCGGGTGGAATTTTATAACTCAATTTTAAGGCACTTGCCCTCAACCGATTGAGCTGAAATTTTGCATGCACGTGTATATCCGATGACAATGCAATATTATTATGACATGGAGCTGATCTGATGATGAAGTCGGAAGATAGCCATAGCAACTCAGTAATTAAATAACATAACCACATCGAGTTTGGGCTCATTTCATTCGACTAGATGAGTACTTTGGTGCTAGATAGTAACCAAGGTCTGATGATGGAGCCGGAAGACAGCCAAAGGAACTCAGTACTTAAACGACACAACCCCATCGAGTTTGGGCTCGTTTGATTCGCCTAGATGAGTACTTAGATGCTAGATGGTAACCAGGGTCTGATGATGGAGCCGGAAGACAGCCAAAGGAACTCAGTACTTAAACGACACAACCCCATCGAGTTTGGGCTCGTTTGATTCGCCCTAGATGAGTACTTAGATGCTAGATGGTAACCAGGGTCTGATGATGGAGCCGGAAGACAGCCAAAAGGAACTCAGTACTTAAAACGACGCAACCCCATCGAGTTTGGGCTCGTTTGATTCGCCTAGATGAGTACTTTGGAGCTAGATGGTAACCAGGGTGGAACTTACAAGGTGAAAACTAAAAAGTATAAAATAAATTAAGGTAAAAAAATCTTTAAAAACAAACTTTTATTTAAATGCGCTAAAAAGAAAAAAATAAACTTTTACACTATAACTTTACTGTCAACTTATAACATTTCAAATTCAACATATTTGACACAATTTATATGTTTTAAAAGCTTGTCGCAAGATTTAAGTACCTACTCGTAATTTTAAAAGCAAGTTTTAAAATACCTGCCTATTAAAAATTTTAAACTAAGAAAGTAAATACGAGTACTTAAATCTCGCGACAAGCTTTTAAAACATATAAATTGTGTCAAATATGTTGAATTTGAAATGTTATAAGTTGACAGTAAAGTTATAGTGTAAAAGTTTATTTTTTTCTTTTTAGCGCATTTAAATAAAAGCTTGTTTTTAAAGATTTTTTTACCTTAATTTTAATATTAGTATAGATAGACCCATGAAGGCTAATACACTGGACAGCAAAAACACGGGCCCACCAAACATTTTTATTACAAACATGTTCAGCTCTGAGGCCTATAAATGTTATAGTTTTATTGCTGTGGTAATAACGTCAAAAAGGTTATCTATTGTTTGCCCGAAAGATATATGCCATAATATTCATATGCCCGAATTTCATTTGCCATAATTTCATTTGCCCGAATGTTATGTTTGCCATAAAATACAAATGACATAATTTTAATTGCCCGAAAATCAGATTCCATAATGATTCGAATGCCATACGTATTGTTATCCATATTTTTAATTGCAATAATATTATGCAACAGAATTTTTAAGCGCCATACTCCTAACGCCAAATATTTGTCCTAAAAAGCGATTGGCTTTCTGGCACTTCGCCGGCCGTTGCTGCGGCATCGCTTCGCTTCGCTCGCTCGGCTCGTGCGTTGTCTTTCATGTTTCTAACCTAACCTAACCTATTTTTTTTATCATTCTTTTAACCTATTTTACAAGCTTTTTCGGTGGGAAATGATGTAATGGCACGGAAACAACGTTTCTAACACGTAACTAATAAAGTAAACAATGAGTATGACATATATGGCGTTTGAAAATTCTGTTGCATAAATTATTGCAATTAAAATATGGATAACAATACGTATGGCATTCGAATCATTATGGAATCTGATATTCGGGCAGTTAAAATTATGTCACTTGTATTTTATGGCAAACATAACATTCGGGCAAATGAAATTATGGCAAATGAAATTCGGGCATTTGAATATTATGGCAAATGAAATTCGGGCAACTGAAATTATGGCAAGTGGGGGTATACCCGTCAAAAATGATCATTTAAAAAAAAAGTGTTAACTTACTCCAGTAATATGCTCATTTTATTAAAATGGAGCAAACATAGGTGGTTTTTGCATCCCATATAACACACACACACACACACACAAAATCACGCCTTTTCCCATAGGGGTAGGCTGAGATCACTTCTAGCGATCCACTTTTCACCTTTGTGGGAAACGTGACGTGACGAGTTGTGGACCACGTCGCCGCCATTCTGCCTTGTACATTGTTTTAACGAGGTCATTGCGTTCCCACGAGTAGCAAGGATGTATGACGGGGGATGGAAAAGGGGAGGAAGGATACTATCGCCTCGGATGATTTGGACTGAGTCGATAGTAGCTCGAGGAGCCGGGGTCGCTTACCCGTATACCGTTCACCAACCACCGGACAGATAGTTGTGACTGGTATCCCCTGACTTACCCATCTCCTGACCATCCCATATAAACTTGTGTGAAACAAGGAAAACAACTTATATTTTCTTCATTTTAAGGATTTCGTATTTCTGGAGTTGGAATAAACATATTTTTTTAAAAATTG
The DNA here is from genome assembly GCA_039566165.1 of Maruca vitrata. Taxonomy (NCBI): domain Eukaryota; kingdom Metazoa; phylum Arthropoda; class Insecta; order Lepidoptera; family Crambidae; genus Maruca; species Maruca vitrata. Next base: position 2,846,223 of record CM076941.1, on the reverse strand, counting down.
TATATTTTGACATCTATTTACATTTAAATTATAACCATAGCAATAAAACTTTCACATTCATAGGCCTCAGAACTGGACATGTTTGTATGAAAAATGTTTGGTGGGCCGGTTTTTTTGCTGCCCAGTTATGTAGTGTCCACGTGACACCCTTCAGGTCAAGTAACCTAAAAGCCGATGCGAGAAACATGTAATAAAACGTTAGGGGTGAGAGCCATCCGCTCCCCCGCAAGTCCGGTGATGATGAAGAGGCTACTCCAAGCCATCATCGTTGGGGTGAGAGCCATCCGCTCCCCCGCAAGTCCGGTGATGATGACGAGGCTACTCCAAGCCATCATCGTTGGGGTGAGAGCCATCCGCTCCCCCGCAAGTCCGGTGATGATGACGAGGCTACTCCAAGCCATCATCGTACGGGTGAGAGCCATCCGCCCCCCCGCCAGTCCGGTGATGATGACGAGGATACTCAAAGTCTTCTTCGTAAGTCAGTTAGGAAAAAAAATGTAATAAAACAAATGCCAAAGTTTAAAAAAAGTTGCAACTATAAACAATTTTTATCATCATTTGTAACGACACATACTCATGTCAACATTCAAACACAATATTTCTTATAAACTATGACTTGATAACATACGCATCTTGTGAAACACTTTTCTATTCTATTTTCAACTTTATTTCAATAGTAATAAAGATAACAACGATTCGATGATAAACCTAGTACACAACTAAGAATTGTGTCATTTATATGTATAAATTGACTAAAATAGTCAACACTAGTATCATTCGACAAGTGTTTGTTAGAGAAATAACAAAAAAAACAAAAAAAAAATGAAATCTTTCGCTCTTGTTTTTGTGTTCGCCCAGGTGGCTATCTTCCAGGTAAATATAATATTGTTTTTTTTAATATTTTAAGTATTTCACGTAAGCTTTTAGACTTTCGCGTTCCATTACACTAAAATATTAGTCTTTTATCATATTTTATCAGAAGCGCCGAGTGGTTAAGGTCGTTGCTTGCCATGCGAGAGGTCGCCAGTTCAAACCCCGCCAGGTACCAATGTGTTTTTCAAATTTGAAATTCATATGTACCATCATTCGACGCTTTAACGGTGAAGGAAAACATCGTGAGGAAACCAGCACACCCGAGAGATTTTTCAACGGTGTGTGAAGCCATGTCAGAGGCCTACGGGCGGCTTAAAAACTCTGACACCAGGTTGTTCATCAACCATACGATAAGAAGAAGATCATATACACGCGATATTATATCCGTAATACGTAGTTAAAGTTACTTACCACGGGATCAGATCAATGTACGAGTATTTTTGTACCATGTTAGGGTCACCAATTGTGCAATACAATGTATTTCGTTAAACTAACTATATTTTTGAACTATCTTCAACAAATGAAGATGTTGAGAGGTTCTCTTTTATATTTTTTTATCCATTTTATTTTACACAATTTTTTTTTCTAATTAGTCAGTTACAATCTAGAATCTTTCTCTGGTTACTGCAATACAGGCCTAGAGCCAGGTGCAGTGGCCTCTGTTTAATTGTCTAAATAAGCAGTTTTACACGAAAATTTTGAGCTTACCTTTATTCATAGATACATAGCAAAATTACTACTGGTATCTCAAATTTATGTGCATAACTATTGTATGCTTGAGGGAACATTTATGTCATACTAGCTTTCCGCCCGCGACTTCGTCCGCGTAGAGACGTTTAACGGGTAAAACATGACTTCTTTATAGCGCAGTTGGTTAAAAAGTAGCCTAAATCCTTTCCTAGGCTCTGGACTATATCTGTACCAAATTTCGTTTAAATCGGTTCAGTACTCTATGCGTGAAAGCGTAACAGACACACTGACAGACAGAGTTACTTTCGCATTTATAATATTAGTAAGGATTTACCTGTATTTTTGTGTGTCATCTCTGTATTTTTTTCTTGTCACCTTGTCTGTGATTTTGAAACACTTAATAAATTATTTATTTGTTGAATGTAGCTTAATAATCCTCTTTGTTTACAGAGCTACGCCCAGTTACTGAGACCGGCGCCTATCCTCCCTGGGGTGTTGCCAAGCCCGTGCGGCTGCGGTGCCCCCCTCCTACCCCCCGTACTTGCCGGACCACCCGTACTTGCCGCACCCCCAGTACTCGCAGCACCCCAAGTACTCGCCCCGTCTCTAGCACCCCAGCTCTACCCGTCTCTGCTGCCTTCCTCTGCTATCTCTTTGGTGCAACCCAACTCTGTTGCTAACAACTTGGTGGATACTCTATCTCTTTTGACCGTCTCCTCTCTGTTGGCAGAGTCTCTACCTTTTGGCTACCCTAATGTGGTCGGTCTGCCCGCTGTCTCCCCCTATCCGTCATGCGGATGTGGTGCTGGTTACCCCTACTATTACTAAGTCGGTTAATCATCTTCAATGATGATAAACTAGACTGTTAAACGCAATTACTTTACTGCTTTATTCTTATGGGTGAGAGCCATCTGCTCCCCCGCAAGTCCGGTGATGACATGTATACTCCAAGATGTCTTGGAGGAGTAGTCATCGCAGTATTTCGTAACTGACTACGATGATGTTCATCGTAGTCAGTTACGAAATACTGCTTTATTCCTATGTAATCTGTTAATTAGTACGATTTAAATGGGCCAATTAATGAAAAAAATTTAATTAAATTATAAATTAAAACCGAGACAAACGAAATCAGCTGTCACTCGTAGTGTAGCCACCACAACCAAAAAAAAAAAGACGTGTGGCACTCGGGGACTGCCGCGGTATAGCTATTGCATAGCATCGTCCGATTTCGGAGCAGCTCGTCTCGATTCGTGCGAGTTTCGTGAGTCGTACAATAAGTATGTCTAACCGCACGCACACAAACATCGTGCCGAAGTCTACCGAACTGAAACGACGTTAGACGATTGTGAGGTTTTTTTCGTTACGGAATTTCTTGGTTCGGTCGCCGCGCTCAAAGCCCGCGATAAAAGCTATGCAATAGCTTAAAAAGTTGCCACAACCAGAAAAATTCGCATTGATGACTCAACACTTGGATAGCTCAGTTGGTTAGAGTAGCTGACGCGATATCCGAAGACCAATGGTGCAAGTCCCCGTCCAGGTGGGGTCATAAATGGCATTCAAAATTTGTACAGTTTAATAAATTCAATATAATAAGTGCCAAAGTATAGGAGTTTTAAAAATAGTGCTATTTTGAAATATAACTAATTTCACGGATCAAACTCGCGGGTATTGCTAATCTGAGTATATTATTTAGAGAACCGACGTTTCGAGCTCTTTACAGCGCTCGTGGTCACGGGCAAGACCTACTTTTAGGGCTACCATGAGTTTAAAACTTACGCACTCGATATCGCCTACGTAAATATGTCTATGAAAAACTTGTACAGCGCCGCTGGTGGTTACGCGAAGAACTAAAATCGGCCGTATGAAAAAAACAACTCGAAAGGTTTTTAACGTACGTAAGTTTTCGATAGCCAACTCATGGTAGGCCCTCTGGTCCGTAAAATTAGTTCAAATGTGTAGTATTCGCGCGAATAATAGACAATACTAGTGCCATTTTATTATTTTTCTTAAGTGATACCACTATTGTAACCACGAATGTTGCCATGATTAATTTACTTATGCATTTTCGATGGCTTTGGGCATGTTGGAGATTTCTCTATTTCAAACTCTACAGAATACTATCTATTTACTTTGATTATGCCAAAGACTCTTTGTTCAACTTTTAAACTTAACCTAACTAAATTTCTGGTTTTTTTGATGATTTGATGAAGTCTTTATGGATCTACACGCGATATTAGGAGTAACAAATTACAGTCGCGAGCGACCACGATTGGTGTAACCCAGTCGAAACGTCGGGCAGTAAGTAGCTATGTATTTTGCTACTCCTAATGTCGCGTGTACACCCATAAAGACTAATTTTAGTTTAACTTGATGAATTCAAAATGAAAGCACATTTAACTTACTTTATTAACTTTTCAAATATTTGCTGTTAATATATGATTTTTAATCAATGTTTTAATTTGTATTCCATTTTTCTTTCTTTCTTACATAATATTTTAAATTTGTCTTCTTATATTTGTCAAATCAACTAATTAGTATTTTATTTTAGAATTTTCTTCTTCCACATTTCAATGCACATACATGCATGCTTGATTAATTATAATTTTAAATATGTATTATGTATCATATAGTTTGCTGAGATATCTTTTGCGTGGTTGTGATCCTGTCTACTTTATATTTATTATTTAATATACTTATTTAAATGTTCAATTATCTTTGATAAATTTTAAATTAGCTTCAGTAAATATTTTGTTCTTTTAATGTACCTGATTGCATTTAATATATAATTCTCTATGTATATTCGATAATTGCACTTCTGTATGGTAAATATTTATGTACTAGTGGTCCCGGCGAATTTCATACCGCCAATACTTACTGATTCTTTTTCTTTATTTTCTCATTGAAACCTTCCCTGGACTACGACGAACATTTTAAAACCAAAATTACCTAAATAGGACCTATTTAATATAAATAGGCTAACGAACAGAAATTCATTTTTATTTATAAGAATGTATCTGAGAACTATTAAAAATTATAAATGTATTAAGTATCGTTTATAAAAAATGAACCTATAACGTATTTTATTTGTTACATAATGTGTATTTTATAAATGGTTCAAATTGTCATGTGTACAGACGTGTATTTTATTTAATTTAAGTATATAATGTTGTATGTGACCAATAAATATTTATTATATTATATTCTATTCTATTTGTGAAGATCAATATGCTTTGTCTCTCCTTGTTTGAATATAAAGAAAAATAAATATTTATATTTAAAAAATGCTAATTACAATTTTTTTTCTTCTACTTTTTTACCCTTTTCTAGTTATAAACATATTATTATCTTGCAATACCGTTCCTTAAACAAGGTGACTTACTAAATACTTGTTGAAACTAAAAAAAAAATAACAAAATACTTGAATCCTACTTTGTGTGTGAATGTGAATGTATTTATTTATTTAAAAATTGTAAACAAAAAAAAAACCGCCTTCAAAACCCGACTCACTAAAAATTACAAAATAATATAATACGAACATTAATCTGGGTATGTATTTGATATATTGTTGAAGGCGGTGCCAATTAAATTTTTGAGGAAAACTGCATGAAATATAAACGGCACCGCCTTCAACAATATATCAAATTCATACCCAGATTAATGTTCGTATTATATTATTTTGTAATTTTTAGTGAGTCGGGTTTTTGAAGGCGGTTTTTTTTTGTTTACAATTTTTTTCATCCTTTTTAGTGTTACATTTTTTTACACCCTATTAGTTCAGCTCACCTATAATTCTACTGATATTATAACTAGTAGTCTTAATATGTATACAGTATTGAAAGAATTATCCTTTTACTCCAAACATAACATTATGATTGCAAGAAGCAATGCCAATATAACTTCAGAAAATATGTGAAACGTGGTACATGTGCCTATAAAATTTAAGGGTTGCCCTAGATTTCTCCTGGATCCCATAATCAGATCCTAGACTGGACCCCATTAGTTCAGCTCACCTATAATTCTAGTGGTATTATAACTAGTAGTATTAATATGTACACAGATTTGAAAGAATTATCCCTTTACTCCCAACTATTAAGGAGTTGACCTTCCATCATCAGCTCAGCATCATAACATTATGATTTCCAGAAGCAAATGCCAATATAACTTCAGAAAATATGTAAAACGCGGTACATGTGCCTATAAAATTTGAGGGTTGCCCTCGATTTCTCCTGGATCCCATCATCAGATCCTAGACTGGTCAACCTAATAGTTTAGCTCACCTGTAATACTACTGATATTATCACTAGTAGTCTTAATAATATGTATACAGTATTGAAATAATTATTCTTTTACTCATAACTATTAAGGAGTTGACCTTCCATCATCAGCTCAGCATCATAAGATTATGATAGCCAGAAGCAAATGCCAATATGACTTCAGATAATATGCAAAACGCGGTACATGTCCCTATTAAATTTGAAGGTTGCCCTCGATTTCTCCTGGATCCCATCATCAGATCCGAGACTGGTGAAAATGGGACCACCTCGGAAGTGAACTCTATCCAACCAAAAAAAAATTTTTGAAATCCGTCTATAATTGACGAAAATATCGGTGAACATACATAAAAAAAAAAAAAAAAAAAAAAAATATTATACATACAGACGAATTGAGAACCTCCTCCTTTTTTTGAAGTCGGTTAAAAAGAAACACTAACAGTGTACATTCTAAAAACTTAATCTTAAATATAGAGTGACAAAAAAAGATCTGGTACGCACACCAATTGTAGGTGTTTACAGCACTTACAAAATATTTAAGACTTACAAATATAATTCTTATAAAGTAATATAATTAAAAAGTTAACAATAAATTAAACCGTTTAAAAACAGACGAATTTCAGAAAATCAACAAAATATTTCTAATAAATTCTTTGTACTTATTATTAAAAATATCCAGATGGTCCGATTTAGTACACGTCTATTGTTACTACGGCAGATTCTTAACAGAGGCGAGTTAAAGCCTAAATTGGTTCTGGCGAGAGATGTATTTTATGTGGGTTAGAAATATCCAGTGTATGAATAATGAACTTGGCTTGACACGCTACCGCGTGTCTAGATAATCACCATTAATTTTTACCCGACTACGGCAAAGCAAAAGGAGGGTTATGATTTTGACAGGCTATGTATGTATGTATGTATGTATGTTCATCTGTTTCCACATAACTTCTAAATTGCTTGTCAGAATTCGACAAATGACATATCATTAGAAGCGTCTTAATTGTCCGCTGGTTATAGGCTATATAGGGTTTCACAAAATCTAATGTGGCGCCCACTAGCGGACAAAACATACAGAGTAAAAAATAAAGTTAAGATAAATACGCCGTGTTTGGTATCATTGGAAAGCGCTTTACTTGTACATTTTAAATATATATATATTACTAGCATTTGCATGTGACTTTACGTATATTCATGGACTGATTGCATATAGTTCACATCTTTTTAACCGACTTCAAAAAAAGGAGGAGGTTCTCAATTCGTCTGTATGTATAATATTTTTTTTTTTTTTTTTTATGTATGTTCACCGATATTTTCGTCAATTATAGACGGATTTCAAAAATTTTTTTTTGGTTGGATACAGTTTACTTCCGAGGTGGTCCCATTTTCACCAGTCCCGGATCTGATGATGGGATCCAGGAGAAATCGAGGGCAACCCTCAAATTTTATAGGGACATGTACCGCGTTTTGCATATTATCTGAAGTTATATTGGCATTTGCTTCTGGAAATCATAATCTTATGATGCTGAGCTGATGATGGAAGGTCAACTCCTTAATACTTAGGAGTAAAAGGATAATTCTTTCAATACTGTATACATATTAAGACTACTAGTTATAATATCAGTAGCATTATAGGTGAGCTGAACTAATAGGGTGACCAGTCTAGGATCTGATGATGGGATCCAGGAGAAATCGAGGGCAACCCTCAAATTTTATAGGGACATGTACCGCGTTTTGCATATTATCTGAAGTTATATTGGCATTTGCTTCTGGAAATCATAATTTTATGATGCTGAGCTGATGATTGAAGGTCAACTTCTTAATAATTAGGAGTAAAAGGATAATTCTTTCAATACTGTATACATATTAAGACTACTAGTTATAATATCAGTAGCATTATAGGTGAGCTGAACTAATAGGGTGACCAGTCTAGGATCTGATGATGGGATCCAGGAGAAATCGAGGGCAACCCTCAAATTTAATAGGCACATGTACCGCGTTTTATATATTTTCTGAAGTGATATTGGCATTGCTTCTTGCAATCATAATGTTATGATGCTGAGCTGATGATGGAAGGTCAACTCCTTAATTGTTTGGAGTAAAAGGATAATTCTTTCAATACTGTATACATATTAAGACTACTAGTTATAATATCAGTAGTATTACAGGTGAGCTGAACTAATAGGGTAACAAAAAATTTAACACTAAAAAGTATGAAAAAAATTGTAAACAAAAAAAACACCGCCTTCAAAAACCCGACTCACTAAAAATTACAAAATAATATAATACGAACATTTATAATCATCTGGGTATGAATTTTATATGTTTTTGAAGGCGGTGCCAATCAAAATTTTGAGGAAAAAGAAGCACTCTGTGCTTGTCTGTTTGAAATATAAACGGCACCGCCTTCAACAACATATAAAATTCATACCCAGATGATTATAAATGTTCGTATTATATTATTTTGTAATTTTTAGTGAGTCGGGTTTTTGAAGGCGGTTTTTTTTTTGTTTTCGTTCATAGCTTCTTTACTACGTCCCCTTAAAATATAAAACATGTTGGTTCATCAATTTAACTTTTGATAATATTATGCGCCACAAATACACTTTAACACCAAAATAGTACAAATAATTAAAAGTTAAAAACTAAAACCCAACTACGACAAAAAACGACGCTGAAAAAGTATAAAACAAGACTTTTAGAACACTGAAAGTCTTGTTTTATACTTTTTCAGCGTCGTTTTTTGTCGTAGTTGGGTTTTAGTTTTTAACTTTTTATTATGACTGCCTCGTTGGTAGTAGCAAGCGCCATAAGGACCGAAAGGTCACCGGTTCGAGTCCGGGGTCGGACAAAATTTGTGTAAGTTTTTCTGTAAAGGAATTACTCAGCCCGGAGTTAGGAAGTCGACGGTTGCCCGTGCCTCGGAAAGCAGGTTAAGCCGGTGGTCCTGTGCCCTGTCATTCATCGGTCATGTCGAATTGCCGTCTCACCGAACTATGAGAGTAAGGGAACAGAGAGTGCACTTGTGTTTGCGCGCATACTATATGCGCATGCGCATTTGGTTGATCCTATTATTTAAATCGGCCGCCATGGCCGAAATCGGTCTGTCGCCTTATTATTCCTGCTCTTATCTATGCGATGGCTCCGCAAAGTACTTGTTACTTTTGGCACGCTAATGTTTTCATACTTAGATGGTAAGTGATTTGCTCAGATTCAAAATACACCCGTCATTCTGGAGTCAGGCTGGCTGCTCAATAACTTTTTGAAATAACTCGAGTTTTATAAAAGCACATTGCGTGAAATTTTACGCACATTCCTCGCATTGCTAGCATTAGCATTGCTTTTATGTATATAGAATCCCCGATTTTAAAGGTACACCCGTCATCCATACACACGTATTCTTGATAGGTTGCAGCGACGTGCTATACGTATTGTTTTTGATCAAGTTTGACTACATGCCTTGAACCTCTGCATTTACGTAGAGACATTGCCGATAACTTAGTGTTCTCTACCGTCTCTAGAATGCGATTCTATGATGAGATGTTTCAACTTCCTAATTTCAATAGGGAAGAAGTTTGGAGTGTACCATCCTATCGTGAAGACCATAATATTCCAGGCCCGTCAAAAACGACAACATATTGTAAGACCTAAGGATGTTGTGAGTTCTGTGTGCATGAACTGGAACGCTTAAAATATCTATCAACTAGCGACCCGCTTCGCTTCGCTTCGGTATACCTCTATCTCTATATAAAATATTACATTAAAACATAATATTTATTATCAGGTACTTATTTACCTACGAAACGAATTTAAAGCGAATTCAAAATTCCTTCAAGTTAAAATCAAGTGGCAACCACGCGACTTTTTTCTAATACTTGCATTTTTAAATTCGTGATATCTTCCTAAAGAAATGTCCGAATTGAATAATTCAAAAAGTTATTTAAAGGTACTGAAGCCGTCTTGAATGTAAAGAAATTTATTTTGATAAGGATTAATACCAAGGTACAAATAAAGAGCCTTTTCAAGCGGCGACATATAAATTAAATTTTTAGAATAAAAAACCGCTTACTGTGACATAACTATAATATTTAGACATATGCTGTCGCGACACTTTTTGTAGATAATGGAAAGTTCTGCAAAGTCGTAGTAAATGATTTTATTCTATCATCAATAGTTTTCGCAGCGTACGCGACGTAAGTAATTTTTTAGGACATTTTTTACACCTTGGGTTACATTATTGGAGTTTTAGTAAGGATCCCTAATTTTTAAAACAATATAATATAGCCTATGTTACTTCTGAATAATGCAGCTTTCTAATGGTGAAAAAATTATTGCAATCGGTCCAGTAGTTTTTGAGTTTATTCATTACAAACATACAAAAATACAAAAATACAAAAATACAAATCTTTCCTCTTTATAATATTAGTATAGATGTATAACATGATGATTCGTTTATAAAGAGCGACTATCGAGTTTCTTGCCGGAGTCTTCTCGGTAGAATCGGCGTTCGGAACCGGTGGTAGAATCTTATTATTACTAATGTGACGATTAATAAGTGCATGCAAATTGCCTATATAAATAATGACATTTTGATTTTGATTTTGATTTTGATCTCACCAAATGGCGGATGTGATTTCCAATTTTGTGATTTTGGATTAGGGTAAAGAATCGATCGATTCAAACTGAAATTTCAAAATGATGATGATGATGATGATTTGATCAATTTTTAAGGGCAACAGTCAGGGATTTTAGACATGGCGGCCATATCAATTGAGATCAACTGAGATCAACCAAGTGCGTAGCACATATTATAGTGCACAAGTATGCGCGCAAACACAAGTGCACTCTCTGTTCCCTAACTCCCATAGTTCGGTGAGACGGCAATGCGACATGACCGATGAGAGATCAGGCGCAGGACCACCGGCTGAACGTGCTTTCTGAGGCACGGGCGTGCAACCTCCTAACTTCGGGCTGAGTAATTTCCTAACGCAAAATCTCACACAAGTTTTGCCCGACCCCGGACTCGAACCGGGGACTTCACGGTAGTTACGCAGCGCTTGCTACCAATAGACCAACGAGGCAGTTACCAGTAGCGCTGCCATGAGTTAGGTATCGAAAACTTAAAAATCTATCGAATTAATGTAAGATTTTAGACTTTCGCGTTCCATTACACTAAATATAATACTTACTGCCCGACGTTTCGACTGGGTTACACCAATCGTGGTCGCGAGCGACCACGAGTAGCTATGTAATTTGCTACTCCTAATAACGCGTGTAGACCCATAAGGACTAATATTTAGTATCTATCGAATTGTTTTTTTCATACTACCGAATTTAGTTCTTAGCGTTACCGCTAGGGGCGCTGTAAATTTTTTCACAGACATTTTTTACATAGGCGATATCGGGTCTGTCACTTTTAAACTAATGGTAACGCTACAGTATGTAAATATAAATAATAAATATTGCACAACATCACATACATTGATCTGATCCCGTGGTAAGTAGCTTAAGCACTTGTGTTAAATAAATTTAATAACACATCCAGACAACAAACACCGATGTTCGTCACACAACCGTTGTCCCGGGTGGGAATCGAACCCACGACTCTTGGAACCGCCAGCCAGGGTCACTAACCACTGTTCCACCGAGCCAGTCAAAATGATTTTGCTGATATAGCGTCAGTTCGGAATGACGAGCTGGTGTTGACTAATTGTGTATTTGCAAACGCATCAGTTGAAACTGCATGCTCAGCCAAACACCGTATGCAGGTCGCTACCACAGTGATTGCTGACTAAATGTAAAAGGATCTGTGTGTTTTAATTATAGCGTTGAAAAAGTCAGGGGATACCAGTCACAACTATCTGTCCGGTGGTTGGTGAACTGTATACGGGTAAGTGACCCCGGCTCCTCGAGCTACTATCGACTCAGTCCAAATCATCCGAGGCGATAGTATCCTTCCTCCCCTTTTCCTTCCCCCGTCATATATCCTTGCTACTCGTGGGAACGCAATGACCTTGTTAAAACAATGCACATGGCAGAATGGCGGCGACGTGGTCCGCAACCCGTCTCGTCACGTTTCCCACAGAGGTGAAAAGTGGATCGCTGGAAGTGATCTCTGCCTAACCCTCTGGGAAAAAGGCGTGATTTTATGTATGTAAGTATGTTGGTAACTGGTAAAATAGTAGATACCAAAGACTAACTCTAACTATTACATAAATAAATAATATCATAACATCTGATAAAATATTATCATATACGTTGATTTTTTTTCGGGATGAAATGCTTTACGCACCGTCACCAGGAGAGGGGGATTCTCTCCCGGTGGTGTGTCGTACTCCCCGGCGACTGGCGGAAAGATGGTAAATGCCACCCGCCGCTCCTGGGCGGAGTGCAATGCCCAGGGGTTCTACCGACTAAAACACCGCGGTATACCTTATCGCCTTGACGGAGTCATGGTTTAATGGCTTAGCCCTTAACCTACAACGCCGCCGGCGACATACATTGACCTGTTACCGTGGTAAGTACGAGTAGCTTTAAACACTTGTGTGAACAATGGGGCTACCATGAGTTTAAAACTTACGCACTCGATATCGCCTACGTAAATATGTCTATGAAAAACTTGTACAGCGCCGCTGGTGGTTATGCGAAGAACTAAAATCGGCCGTATGAAAAAAACAACTCGATAGGTTTTTAACGTAAGTAAGTTTTCGATAGCCAACTCATGGTAGGCACTCAGGAGTATACGCTAGTAAACGTTACTGAAGTTGATTACATTAATATTTGTTATAAGAGGATGGAGGGATGGTAAATATCCCAGACAGTTTCAGTTTACTAATATCATTACAGTAAGAAGTTCAGAGTAGAGTAAGAAACTAAAAAAAAATACATTTAATGTTTTACGCCATTTTATTTTCGACTTTCAATCATCAACACAAAACAATTAACAACAATAATCTCATCACCCAGTCTTTTAACCAGGACTCACTTCTATTGAAAATTGTGTTAGCTAAAAGATTTAATATAGAATCGGTCTAATCCCGCCGATACCAGCGATCCCGCCTACGCCAGGCACCCCGCCGATTCCGCTTCCGCCAATGCCAGTAATACCGATGTTTCCGCTTAGGGGCGCGATACTGACTGGGTTCACGACTCCCAGAGGAACCTCTTTCGTGGCGAAACTGCTTAAGTCCTTACCCAGTAAGCCTGCCATGCAAGGGCAGAGAGATACCGCCGTCTGGAGAAAAAAATATATAAAAATTAAAGAGCATATCAAAAAAAAATCTTTTATTCGTTGATTTAATTATATTTAAAAAAAATTAAAAATTCGCATTTATGACACCACCTGAACGGGGACTTGAACCACCAGTCTTCCGATATCGCATCGGGAGCCAATATCAAATTTTTAAATATTTAAAAGAAAATAAATTTACATATACAATTACATAGTACAGTCTGTGGGGACATATAAAAGCCTCTGGTCTGCAAAAGGTGGAGTAGAAAATGTTTTGGCGTTATATTGCTTACGTATGGCAGTTTAATAGAAATCCAAGTTTTCGACCTCGGGGGGCGCATGCGCGAGCAGCCATCTTGAATTAAAGGTGCCGAAATTCGTTTTTTTCCAAAGAACGTCTAAACAGTTTACTTTATGACTAAAGTGTCTATGAAAAGCATAAAGAAGACAAAATTACTTACATTTCCTTCATACATATTTATTCTGTAAGTCTTATAGGTAAAAGTTTACCAGCGATGGAAAAAAAACGAAAAAAATATTTAAATCTAGTATGAATTTGTTACTACGTGTTTGGTCTGGGATAAAAAAGAAACCCAGAAGACTGGGGCTGGAGATATAACACCAATGGGCTCAGTCCAATAACAACAACTGAGAAAGCTGCACCCCCAACGCGTTTAAAAGTAATTTCTTGCCTCTGTAAAAAAGGATGCAGTAGAGCATGTAGTTGCAGAAAAGCTGGATTACAATGCTCTATTGTATGTGGGTTCTGTAGTGGTCAGTCCTGCGGAAATGCGGTAGAGATTCGGATAGATAACGAGGACAACGATGACGATGAAATTTCATTGCTGGAAACCCATTTTGTTAGAAACAGCGACATTGAAACTGAAAATTCTAGCGAGATTAATGAAGATGTCGACATTCACCTAACTGGGCCATCAAAAAGGTTTAAAAAATAATAAGTAAAATTTTTAACCAAAATTTTAATATATTGATGATTTTTGTAACTTTTTATTTTTCAACTGCTTTTATGTTTTTACCTATAAGACTTACAGAATAAATATGTATGAAGGAAATGTAAGTAATTTTGTCTTCTTTATGCTTTTCATAGACTTTTTAGTCATAAAGTAAACTGTTTAGACGTTATTTAGAAAAAAACGAATTTCGGCACCTTTAATTCAAGATGGCGGCTCGCGCATGCGCCCCCAAAAGTCGAAAACTTGGATTCTAATTAGGCAGCCACACCCAAGCAATAGGATGCCTAAACCTTTTCTACTCCACCTTTTGCAGAGCAAAAATACCTGCGGACTGGATTAACAGAGGAAGAAGAAAGTGCCTTAAAATATGTTCTTATAGGTCCTTATATTTATTACTAGCTGTGCCAACGACTTCGACCGCGTTTCCTCCCGTTTTTTACACGTTCTCGCAGCAAGATGTTATATGCCTAAAGCCTTCCCCGATAAATGGTCTATCCAACACAATTTTTTTTTAAGCAATTGCATAGCTTTTATCGCGGGCTTTGAGCGCGGCGACCGAACCAAGAAATTCCGTAACGGAAAAAACCTCACAATCGTCTAACGTCGTTTCAGTTCGGTAGACTTCGGCACGGTGTTTGGGTGCGTGCAGTTAGACGTATTGTACGACTCTACGAAACTCGCACGAATCGAGACGAGCTGCTCCGAAATCGGACGATGCTATGCAATAGCTATACCGCGGCAGTGCCCGAGTGCCACACGTCTTTTTATTTAATTCAAACCAGCAGTTCCTGAGATTAGCGCGTTCAAACAAACAAACTCCTCAGATTTAAAATATTAGAATAGATTTTTAGATTTGGCTTGCAGTAGCCTCGTCATCATCACCGGACTTGCGGGGGAGCGGATGACTGTCACCCCTAATTGATAGAGTTCTTTATGGAATGAAATATCAGAATTTAGAATATATTTTTAAAATACACAGGAACAACATGTAAGTATTTTAGTTTGAACAAAGAAAAGACATATTTTTTAAAATATACCTGGATAAAACACGCCAAGGCGAAAATCAGAAAAATTGTCGTCTTCATTTTGGTTAGTTCTGTCAAATATTACTATTGTACTAAAAAATATGCTTCGCTCACTCTTTATAATATAAATAATTTCCTAACATTGATTGGTTGTAGGTAACCTGGTAATCGGTTTTATCAATATGTGACGCGTTGTATGATTGCTAAATAAAATCATAATACATAGGTACCAGAAAGAAAAAAAAAAGCGTCGATGGCCGAGTGGTTAAGGTGTTTGCTTGCCATGCGAGAGGTCGCCAGCTCAAACCCCGCCAGGTACCAATGTGTTTTTCAAATCAGAAATTCATATGTACCATCATTCGACGCTTTAACGGTGAACGAAAACATCGTGAGGAAACCTGCACACCTACGAAGAAATTCTAAGGTTGTGTAGTCGACCAACCCGCACTTGGCCAGCGTGGTCAACTAAGGCCTTATCGCCCTAGTTTAGGGTAGGCCCGTGCCCCAGCAGTGGGGACGTATAAGGGCTGATGATGACCAGAAAGAAAAGTATGAGATGAGATTTGTAGGATTTTTAAAAACTGAACCCTATTACTAATACTAGGCCTAATATCAGTCCATCCTTCCGTCTGTCAGGCAGGTTATATCTCAAAACAGTAATAGCTAGACAGATGTTAGTGATTAGTGACCCTGCCTGGCGGATCCAAGAGTCGTGGGTTCATTTCCCACTCGGGACAAATATTTGTGTGATGAACATCGGTGTTTGTGTTTATGTTTTTATAAATATCTCTGTATATATATCAGTCTCTGACGCCCATAGTACAAGCTCTGCTTAGTTTGAGGTCAGATGACCGTGTGTGGAAATGTCCCTGATATTTATTTTATCTAAAAATCGTGTTTTATTTTAAAAAATTGGTGAGGATCCCTTCATGCGTGAGTCTAACCTGCTCTTAGCCGGTTTTTTTTATTTAGCCCAGGCATGTGGCCTTAGTGTAGTTTAGGATACCTAGGCTTCATCCTCTCAGTACCTGGGCAAGTGCGATTTGATCTACTTCAAACATCCTAAGAATTTACTAGTTTTGACTGGCTTGGTGGAACAGTGGTTAGTGACTCTGCCTGGCGGATCTAAGAGTCGTGGGGTCGATTCCCACTCGGGATAAATATTTGTGTGATGAACATCGGTGTTTGTTCCGTATCTGGGTGTGATTATGTATTTAAGTATGTATTTAAATATATATATGTATGTATATCAGTCTCTGACGCCCATAGTACAAGCTTTGCTTAGTTTGGCGTCAGATGACCGGGTGTGGAAATGTCCCAGATATATTTATTTCATTTTTTCACAGGTGTGCAGTTTCCCCCCGGTGGTGTTGTGGTTATATAGATTTTCATCCTTTCCCACGGCACCACCAATGGCAGAGGCGTCATACCGCGGAGTTTTAGTACGTAGTACCCTGAGTCACCTTCTCAGGAGCAATTTGTCGGAAGTCCCAGTCTCCGGCAAGCCGGGAGTCCCACACACCACCCTGGGCAAACCCCTGCCCAGGTGTGACGGTGCATTAAGCATTTCTACGCGTAAAAATAAAGGAGTGCAGGTTCCTGGCGACGTTTTTTTTCACAGTGAGAACGTCTTATAAGAGTGCATTCGTGATTATTTATATTAGAATAGAATATTCAGAGGATACCAGTCACAACTATCTGTCCGGTGGTTGGTGAACGGTATACGGGTAAGCGACCCCGGCTCCTCGAGCTACTATCGACTCAGTCCAAATCATCCGAGGCGATAGTATCCTTCCTCCCCTTTTACTTCCCCCGTC
This sequence comes from Maruca vitrata, assembly GCA_039566165.1. Taxonomy (NCBI): domain Eukaryota; kingdom Metazoa; phylum Arthropoda; class Insecta; order Lepidoptera; family Crambidae; genus Maruca; species Maruca vitrata. The sequence goes on along the minus strand of CM076941.1, from coordinate 2,829,345 downwards.
ATATATCCTTGCTACTCGTGGGACCACAGTGACCTTGTTAACACAATGCTCAAGGCAGAATGACGGCGACGTGGTCCACAACCCGTCACGACACGTTTCCCACACGAGGTGAGAAGTGGATCGCTGGAATTGATCTCTGCCTACCCCTCTGGGAAAAAGGCTTGATTTTATGTATGTATATTGTATGTATGACTATAATAATTGGCATAACTTTTTAATTTATCGACCGATTGACATTGACTAAATAGCAAAGTTTAATAGAGTTTACCACAATAATTTTATTGTAAGCTTTACATCTAGAACGGATAGGTTCCTGAGATTAGCGCTCACAAACAGGCAACAGTTCCACAAATCATACTGTCACATCTGTACATCATCTGTCCATTTGCAAAACGTTTTAAAATAGTTGTTCGAATAACGTATATAATTAGGGAGTAGGAAATGATGGTGCAAATGGTACAAAAATGTGATGACAGGTCTCATTATCATTTGTACCGAGTCCAGTATTTCAATATCTTGATAAAACTTTTGTCGACAGAAATGCACATTGAAACCATTTTTTTTCACAATCTGATAATATTAATTGTTTTCGTAACGAGTTTTTATCAAAATGTCCTAATATCTGATCAGTTTGTGACATGGGAAATGTTAATATTAGTATAAATGTTAGTACAATCGATAAAATCACCATTCGAATACATTATCGACATTAAAGACTTAACTTAGAAAAGTCTTTAAAAATATTTTTAAAAATGGCATTTAAAACTCTTCTTATTTCGTCAGCATTACTTTTAATCCAGGTAAAAAGCAGATATTTCAGACCGACTTTAAAAAGGAGAAGATTGTTTAATTTAGTATGTTCTTTACTGTTAACTATATTTATTAATACGATTTAATAAACTATAGTTAAGAATATTAATTTAGCGACTGATTTCTTATGAATTCTTTAACGGAATTACTTAAAATATTATTCTCGACATTTCAAACGCTTTGAGAACTTTATTATATTTCAAATAATAAATGTAATGTGATATAATATTATCTGGCTTACATTTGATTTTTTTTTATTTCAGACTGTATCCTGCCAATATATTGGAAACGTTGGATCACCCCTACTGGCAAACCAAGCAAACGTGCCATTCGCCTTGGCGTCACCAGCTGCAGGGACAGTGCCAATTTCCTTGGCGTCTCCAGCTAACACCATCTCTTTGGCTGGACCAACTACACTATCAAGCCCAGCAACTTTTGCCGCCCCAGTGTCTGTGGCAGCTCCTGTGGCTTCGATTTCGAATCCATCATTACTGGCAAACTCAGCATTCGCTGGCGGGTTGTCAGTTAGCAAGCCAAACGCGGTCGTCACTGCTAGCTCTGGCGGCTACCAACCTAGCTTACTGGCGAATGTAGCAACCGTGAATTCAGGATCTAACAACTATCAACCGAGCGTTTTATCCATTACAAGCACATCACCTATTTACCCCAGTGGAATTTCAGTAAATGCTGATAGTATATACCTTGAAGGTCCCTTGGCTGTCTCTGGCCAGTTGCCATACTTGGGCACTATTGCCTTTGAAGGATCGTTGCCATCTAGTGGCAGTGGAGTGGCGACGTGTGGCTGCGGGAATGGCAACATTGGCATTAACAGCGAAGGCCTTGGCGGTGCCAACTATGGCGGGCCAATCTCTGGCGGTTTGTTAAAGTAGTAGCTTAAGACTGATTAGTGTAACTAATTTAGTTAAGTCAATAAATTATTTATTAAATGTGTGTCTGTATTTTATTTATTTTTTTTCTAGATGACCCGACAGACTTCGTCCTGTCAAAAAAATGTGAAAAAGAAAAGGGTTGTTTTTAGGGTTTTCCCAGCAATTATTCGATATTTTCTCGCCGTAAGAACCATCCTTGGACTTCAACGAACATTTAAAAAAAGAATTAGCCAAATTGGTGCTGGCTTGGTTGAGTTATGCGCTTACCAACACATTTTGCGATTTATTTTTATATTATAGATTACTATTACTTTACTATTATTTCTTTGGAAAAGGTTTACGTCCTTTTAATGAGTATAAAGTAGGATTACCTAATAGGATATAATAAACACATATACGAGGTCTACATAAATATAAATAAATAAATATTTCACAACGTCACATCATACATTGATCTGATCCCGTGGTACGTAGCTTAAGCACTTGTGCTACAGGTATCATAATAAACAGTGGATATGTTACCGGCCAAACCCGATTTCAGGACAAACTAGTTTAGCCTAGGCCAAACTAGTTTGTCCTAAGCCTGTCAGGATAAACCGGTATAGCCTAGTCCAAACTAGTTTGTCCTAAGCCCGTTAGGATAAACCAGTTTAGACTAGGCCAAACTAGTTGATCTTGATATAGATACGCATTATCTAGGATATACTGGCATGGCATTTTCCATACATTGTAATATGTCAAGAAAGTCAAAATAAATAGATTATCCAAATAAAATCCTCCGCAATAGGAAAAATAATAATTTTTATTATACTATAATCTTATTTCTTGTTTCTTATAAAGATAGGATAAACCGGTATGGCCTTCTGTTTATAAAAATTAAATTTAAAAATTGTGATAGCATGAAAAGTTAAGGAGTTATAGTCAAAAACATATTTTATTTTTCTCTACTCCGTAACTGAAAATTTCGGCATGTGATTATTTGGAGCAATGTGAGAGTACGCAGTATAATACAGAGACCCAAAACTATTGTATTGTGTATAATTAATATACATAACTATCTGTGCCCGCGACTATAAAATATTACTTACTCTATATTTACACACTAATGTATTTCTTTGTGTTTTTTCAATTTAGGGGTTGTTTGCAAGGGTTGTAAGATTTTCAAGGGTTGAAATTATTTTTATATGAGGTCATTGTGTTAGAAAACACTTCACAACTTCATCACTCACTATTAGACGTGTTTTTTATCGATTAAAGTTTTCCGATTAAGGTTTTGTCTACACCCTTTAAAAATAATAGGCGCAGTTCAGATCATTTTCACTTTTGAAGTTATGGGGTACATTATACTCATATGATTATTTCTTTTTATTATTATTTGTTAAAGTATGATTGTTTGTATTATCATTTATTATCCACTAGCGGCCGCCCGCGACTTTGTCCGCGTATTAATGGGTTTAAGTAGCAATGATGTATTAAAATAGCCAGCTACCTCCATACCACGTTTTATAAAAATCTATAAACGTAAAAGTTTTCACATACTAATTTTCACCCCCCCCCCCCAATGAATGACATAAAAAAAAAATAGCGCTGGTGTCTCCGGAGTGCCAACTACCTCCATATCAAGTTTCATAAAAATCGACAAACACGTCAAAAGTCTCACACACTAATTTTCAGCCCCCCCTCCCCACTCCCCAATGAACTCCATGGGGATTGAATTAAAAAAAATAGCGCTGGTGTCTCTCCGGAGTGCCAGCTACCTCTATACCAAGTTTTATAAAAATAGACAAACACGTAAAAATTCTCCCATACAATTTTCACCCCCCCCCCAATGAACCACATGGGGATTGAATTTTAAAAAAAGTAGCCTATATTCCATACATCCACACATCCATACATCCATACTTACAAACTTTCACGTTTATAATATTATAATAATTAAGACATTATTGCTTACATAAAAAAAAACATTTATTTCTTGCCAAAAATAGTATGATTGCACGAATGAAAACTTAACGACGAATCATTATAAGAAGTAAGAAATAAGATTATAGTATAATAAAAATTATAATTTTTCCAATTACGAAGGATTTTATTTGGATAATCTATTTATTTTGACTCTCTTGACATATTACTATGTCTGGAAAAGGCCATACCAGTTTATCCTAGATAATGCGTATCTATATCAAGATCACCTAGTTTGGCCTAGTCTAAACTGGTTTATCCTAACGGGCTTAGGACAAACTAGTTTGGACTAGGCTATACCGGTTTATCCTAACGGGCTTAGGACATACTAGTTTGGCCTAGGCTAAACTAGTTTGTCCCAAAATCGGGTTTGGCCGGTAACAGATACACAAATAAATAAATATATTTTATAATACACCCAGACACGGAACAAATACCGATATTCGTCACACAAATATTTGTCCCGAGTGGAAATCGAACCCACGACTCTTGGGACCGTAGGTAGTAAACATACATACATACAATCACGCACGAGTCCCCTGAATTCCCCTGAATGAAGGTAGTAAACCTGGGTCACTAACCACTGTTCCACCGAGCCAGTATAATAAACACATATAGTTCTACATACAACAGTGGACGAACTTAAAGGTTCATGATGATGAAGTAAAGTCAATGCATTTATTGTAAACAAACGACTTAAACGACTAATGGCCGCAATCGAAAGAAAGAGAAAAAAGAAAGAAACAAATTAATTTGGTACGAAATTAAACTTTAAGTAGAGAAAGAAAAAGTTATTGATTAAATTGCATAACTACACACAGAAAAATTAATGTTATTAAAAATATTATTTGTGTAATAATTTGCTTCAAACAAGTTTGTGTTTAAATCACTCAGGTATTAATACCTGAGTGATTCTCAAATTTAAAATCTGTGTCTGGATTTCTTATTTACTCATTTAATAAATTAAAAGGATATAAACAATCAAAATATACATATGCAGCAACATCAGCTTAGCCTAACTGCACATACTCTACATTTTAGGCAAAACGAAACGAAAGTGATGCTGGGCCGTGAAATTTTCGTAACGTAGCAAAACGGTTACAATCACTTTTCGCCCAAAATATACAGCGTCCGACCGATTTTGGCCAAAGCAGCCGATATTAAGTCCACAAATGCACTCTCTCCTTTAATGAGTTGAAACGGCAATCCCACATGAAAAATCTGGCGCAGGATCACCAGGCTAATGTGCTTTTTGCGGCACGGGCGTGTAATCGCCAACTTCCTGACTCATAGTAATTTCTTTACAGTAAAACTCACAAAAATTTCGCACAACCCCAGACTTGTACCGGAGACATTTCAGTAGTAGTAGTAGTAGGAAGTAAAAATAAAGAGTGAGAAGAGACCTATAAATATAAGGCGTCCGACAGATTTCAGCAATGGCGACCGATCTCAATTGAGATCAGCCAAGTGTGCAGGACATATAGTGCACAAGTGTGCGCGCAAAGACAAGTGCATTCTCTGTTCCCTTACTGAGTTCGGTGAGATGGCAACCCGACTTGAAAAATCTGGCGCAGGATCACCAGGCTAGTCGTGCTTTCCGAGCAAGGTCGTGCAAACGCCAACTTAGTGAGTCGTAGTAATTTCTTTACAGAAAAACTCACAAAAATTTCGCACAACCCCAGACTTGTACCGGAGACATTTCGGTCCTTACGCAGCGCTTGCTACCAATAGACCAACGAGGTAGTAAAAATAAAGAGTATGTGATGTTGGACTAGTAAAGTTAGTGAGTGTGCATAGATCCTTAATCTTCCTCTCTACAACTCTACTTGAGATCTGACCAGGTTTTCATTTTATAGAGCTTGTAGGTATAGAGCGTGTAGTCCTTAGAGCTTGGTTTTATAGGAGATCTGATAACTTTTTCACAGAGTAAGCTGTGTAGACTCGTCTTGGCAACATTTTAAAAATGTTGCCAAGGTTTTAAGCTATTGCATAGCTTTTATCGTGGACTGTGAGCGCGGCGACCGAACCAAGAAATTCCGTAACGAAAAAAACCTCACAATCGTCTAACGTCGTTTCAGTTCGGTAGACTTCGGCACGGTGTTTGTGTGCGTGCGGTTAGACGTATTGTAATCGAGACGAGCTGCTCCGAAATCGGACGATGCTATGCAATAGCTATACCGCGGCAGTCCCCTAGTGCCACACGTCTTTTTTATGTACAATTTGTGTTTGTCTTTATGAAAAATGGTAACAGTCGAGCTCAATAAAATACTTAGAAAGAGGGTAGACCGATATGTCTGTTCTTAGGCCTACCGTCGTCCTCACAGTCCTACAGTTCAGCCATGATCATGGCGCTTGAAAACTGGCCTAGTCAAGTCTCACCATCACCAACTTTAATATCTCAATTTTTTTTAATACAGTTAACTTCATGGAGCTTAGTATTGTTCTTTTGCTTGAACTTGGATTTGACACGCTGCCGCGTGTCTAAATTTGGACTTATGCAGTGTTTTAGTATTATCCTTGTTTATCAATAACGTCCAAGTCGTAGGTAGGTCGTAGGTCAAGGTAGGCAAGTCGTAGGTCACTGTGTAACACAATCTATACTTACATCTATACAATTGAAGTGTCTATTTGTTATATTAAAATAACGTTTACTAAATGGTTAGGATTCTATATCGCGTAGCAATAACATAACCACAAGTCAAAAATATATGCGATCCTTGCTTCCTTACTAATATTATAATAATGTTTGTCTGTCGCGCTATCACACCAAAACTATTGAACGATTTTAATGAAATTCAGTACACAGGTCGCCTGGAGCCTGAAAAAGGACAAGACTTCTTTTTCACCAACTACGCTTTAAGAGGGTCAAGCTTTACGTTTAACTAGTAATGTTGCAAGAGGTAGTAGAACCCATACATACATACATAAAATCACGCCTTTTTCCAGCGATCCACTTTTCATCTCTGTGGGAAACGTGACGTGACGGGTTGTGGACCACGTCGCCGCCATTCTGCCTTGTGCATTATTTTAACAAGGTAATTGCGGTCCCACGAGTAGCAAGGATATATGACGAGGGAAGGAAAAGGGGAGGAAGGATACTATTGCCTCGGATGATTTGGACTGAGTCGATAGCAGCTCGAGGAGCTGGGGTCGCTTACACGTATACCGTAGTAGAATACTACCCACTATAACACAATATGTAATATTTGCAATAGCTATGACTTATACTTACTAATCGGTACTACCAAAGTTGCAGCATACAATACAAAATTAAAGATAAACGATTATGTAAAATTACGTGCCACGTTGCTTACAAAATAATACTGATAATATGACCTAATTGTATATATTACTAACAATTTTTATGCATATATAAACCTTTAACTTTTTTTATGCCATCAGTAGTAATACAGTTTTCCAAAATGGCGTTCAAACTCATTGTTCTGTTCTGCCTGCAGGCTCTGCTTTTGAAAGTAAGTTTTCAAATAAATGTTCTACGTAAGTAAGAATAAGCTTTTCTAAGAAGCTATTCTAAAGAACTTTTCCTCGCCTATACAAAAGAAGAAAATGTATTTTTTTTAATTACTTATGCGTGCGCCTAAAGCCTATTTGCTAGTTATTATGTAGGTCTTGTTATTTTTTTTATTGTGGACTTTGCTACTCAGTAAAGTTTGTTTTTTTTCGAATTCGTACAGATTGCAAAATGAAAATGTTTTACTAGTGACCCGCCGTCGCTTCGCTTCGGGTTAATTTTACATAAAAACCTTCCTCTCGAATCACTCTATCTATTGGAAAAAACCGCATCAAAATCCGTTGCGTAGTTTTAAAGATTTAAGCGCACATAGGGGTATAGGGACAGAAAAGGCGAGTTTGTATTATACTATGTAGTGATGATGCAAAAATTAGAGTATTTTAGATCGAAAAATAACACCATATGGCGTAAAGACGTAATCACCTGTTCCAGCTAAATTGTCATTGGCGAATTCTGACAAGAAACGGCAAAATGTCAATATGAGCGTGAAAATAAACCAATTACCGTTTAACGGAACCAAATACCTGTCACGCCATCTGGTTATTTTGATCTAAATCATCTTCACTGAAAATCTGCAGAACATTACCTAACCATCCCCTTGAAGATCGCACTAGTTAAGGGTAGGCCCGTGCCCCAGCAGTGGGGACGTATATAGGCTAATGATGATGATGTTAACCTAACCAAACCTTAACATTTTCAGGACGCCTTTGGCCTGCCAAGCATTCTCAACACCGGCCTCAACACCGTCACGCCAATTGCCACCGGTGTCGTTCCTAGCTCCGTGCTGACTGGCACGGTGGCCCAAGCAGTCTCCCCTAGCTTCACCCCTAACTGGCCCGCCAGTGCCGCCGCCGTGCCATTAGTCACCGAAATCGTGCCAAACCTCCAGTTTGGCGAGATCAACGTGGACGGCGACATGCCAGTCAATGGCATGATCAAGATCTCTGGCACCTTCCCTGTGTTTGGCAATGTGGCTGTGGATGGATCTGTGCCCTCGTATGGTACAGCGTACGTTGATACAGCGAACGTTTTCCAGAATGATTGTGCTTGCTTTTAAGCAATTTGTTGATGAGTTTTAAATATATTGTTGATTAATTCTTACTGCTGACTTTTGATTTTATTACCCAACAAAAAAAGCTAGATATATGTTTAGGTTGAGAAGTTAGTTACCTTCACATATTACTGACTAGCTTTCCCCCTGCGACTTCGTACTCGTAGATATGTTAAACGGGTGAAACATTACTTCTTTATAGTGCAGTCGGTTAAAAAGTAGCCTATGTCCTTTCTTTGGCTCTGAAATATATAAGAACCAAATTCCAAAAAGTAATGTGATTCTTAAAAAAGAACATCGAACTCGAAACCGTGGCAGCGGACAGGCTTAACGTGTTTCCGAGCCACGGGCGTTCAACCAACAATTTCCTAACTCCGGGCTGAGTAATTTCTTTACAGAAGAACTCACACAAATTTTGCCCGACCCGGGGAGGAACCGGGGCCCTTTCGGCCCTTACGCAACGCTTGTAATACGGAGCAGGTGCAATGAGGCTGAGGAGGCGGAAGTACGAATTCTTTTGCAAAGCCTCGCATCAGCAAGCTGAAGTGGAAGTGGGCTGGTCACATCAGCCGTAGATCCGACAGCCGCTGGAGTAGACGAGTTCTAGAGTGGAGACCGCGTCTCGGCAAACGTAGTGTTGGACGCCCTCAGGCCAGGTGGTGTGACGATCTGCGCGGGACGGCTGGTAGGAGCTGGATGCGAGTAGCCGAAGAAAGACAGGAGTGGCGTGCATTTGAAGAGGTCTATGTCCAGCATTGGACAAGGATGGGCTGATGATGATCATGATGATGGTGCAAAACCTTCATAGTGGCGCACTGTCCCTTCAGCGTTTGTTGAAAACCGTCAAGACTGCCAATAAGAAGCATTTTTAACGGAATTCATAAAATAAGGTTCTCCGTTTGACCTTTATGTATGTCCCCGATTATATTGCGTATGACAGAACCTATTTGGATGCGGTTAGCATAAGAATATTTGTCGAATTTAGGAGATTAGAATCTTTTGTATTTTTAACCGACTTCAAAAAAAGGAGGAGGTTCTCAATTCGTCTGTATGTATAATATTTTTTTTTTTTTTTTATGTATGTTCACCGATATTTTCGTCAATTATAGACGGATTTCAAAATTTTTTTTTTGGTTGGATAGAGTTCACTTCCGAGGTGGTCCCATTTTCACCAGTCTCGGATCTGATGATGGGATCCAGGAGAAATCGAGGGCAACCTTCAAATTTTATAGGGACATGTACCGCGTTTTACATATTTTCTGAAGTTATATTGGCATTTGCTTCTGACAATCATAATTTTATGATGCTGAGCTGATGATGGAAGGTCAACTCCTTAATAGTTGGGAGTAAAGGGATAATTCTTTCAAATCTGTGTACATATTAATACTACTAGTTATAATACCATTAGAATTATAGGTGAGCTGAACTAATAGGGTCCAATCTAGGATCTGATTATGGGATCCAGGAGAAATCGAGGGCAACCCTTAAATTTTATAGGCACATGTACCACGTTTCACATATTTTTAACCGACTTCAAAAAAAAGGAGGAGGTTCTCAATTCGTCTGTATGTATAATATTTTTTTTTTTTTCTGAAGTTATATTGGCATTGCTTCTTGTAATCATAATGTTATAATGTTGAGCTGATGATGGAAGGTCAACTCCTTAATTGTTTGGAGTAAAAGGATAATTCTTTCAATACTGTATACATATTAAGACTACTAGTTATAATATCAGTAGAATTAAAGGTGAGCTGAAGTAATAGGGTGCTAAAAAATGTAACACTAAAAAGGATGAAAAAAAATTGTAAACAAAAAAAAAACCGCCTTCAAAAACCCGACTCACTAAAAATTACAAAATAATATAATACGAACATTAATCTGGGTATGAATTTGATATGTTGTTGAAAGCGGTGCCAATTAAATTTTTGAGGAAAACTGCATGAAATATAAACGGCACCGCCTTCAACAACATATCAAATTCATACCCAGATTAATGTTCGTATTATATTATTTTGTAATTTTTACTAAATTAAAAAAAGGAAGCTGTAATGAAACATAAAACTACCCGGGGCAAGTGCCCCGGTTTTACTCCTCTTTCGATCCAGGGAGAGGAGACAGCCTTCTTACTGTGCACTATGATTCTCGTATAAGTCCTGACGTCACAACGTCGACATTGTTGGTATTTAATGCAATAGTCTGACGTCACCGCTATAGGGAGAACTATACCTCACTAAATAAACAAATAACAATCTCTAAATCCCTCACTCTCTCATTGCTTCATAGAAATTATTAATTACGACAACTCTTTGTTCTTTTAACGTGGGTGGTAACATTAAAGAGTTTCTGACGTTCCAATTCATTTGGCAAAATTGCTTTTCACAAACGCCTGATTTAGCAGGAATTACGAGTCAATGAAAGTTTTGAATTATTTCTTGAATTATTTTAAAGATTATTTTGTAATTTTTAGTGAGTCGGGTTTTTGAAGGCGGTTTTTTTTTGTTTACAATTTTTTTCATACTTTTTAGTGTTACATTTTTTTTGACCCTATAAGTTCAACTCACCTGTAATACTACTGATATTATAACTAGTAGTCTTAATATGTATACAGTATTGAAAGAATTATCCTTTTACACCAAAAAATTAAGGAGTTGACTTTCCATCATCAGCTCAGCATCATAACGTTATGATTGCAAGAAGCAATGCCAATATAACTTCAGATAATATGTAAAACGCGGTACATGTGCCTATAAAATTTGAGGGTTGCCCTCGATTTCTCCTAGATCCCATCATCAGATCCTAGACTGGTCAACCTATTAGTTTAGCTCACCTGTAATGATACTGATATTATTACTAGTAGTCTTAATATGTATACAGTATTGAAATAAATATTCTTTTACTCATAACTATTAAGGAGTTGACCTTCCATCATCAGCTCAGCATCATAAGATTATGATAGCCAGAAGCAAATGCCAATATAACTTCAGATAATATGCAAAACGCGGTACATGTGCCTATAAAATTTGAGGGTTGCCCTCGATTTCTCCTAGATCCCATCATCAGATCCTAGACTGGTCAACCTATTAGTTTAGCTCACCTGTAATGCTACTGATATTATTACTAGTAGTCTTAATATGTATACAGTATTGAAAGAATTATCCTTTTACTCCTAACTATTAAGGAGTTGAGAGTTGACCTTCCATCATCAGCTCAGCATCATAAGATTATGATTTCCAGAAGCAAATGCCAATATAACTTCAGATAATATGCAAAACGCGGTACAATTAAATTTGAGGTTTGCCTTCGATTTCTCCTGGATTCCATCATCAGATCCGGGACTGGTGAAAATGGGACCACCTCTAAAGTAAACTCTATCCAACCAAAAAAAAATTTTTGAAATCCGTCTACAATTGACGAAAATATCGGTGAACATACATAAAAAAAAAATTATACATACAGACGAATTGCGACTTCAAAAGAGGAGTAGGTTCTCAATTCGTCTGTATGTATAATTTTTTTATTTTTTTATTTTTTTATTTTTTTTATGTATGTTCACCGATATTTTCGTCAATTATAGACGGATTTCAAAAATTTTTTTTGGTTGGGTAGAGTTCACTTCTGAGGTGGTCCCATTTTCACCAGTCTCGGATCTGATGATGGGATCCAGGAGAAATCGAGGGCAACCTTCAAATTTTATAGGGAGATGTACCGCGTTTTGCATATTATCTGAAGTCATATTGGCTTTTGCTTCTGGCTATCATAATCTTATGATGCTGAGCTGATGATGGAAGGTCAACTCCTTAATAGTTATGAGTAAAAGAATAATTATTTCAATACTGTATACATATTAAGACTACTAGTTATAATATCAGTAGCATTACACGTGAGCTAAACTATTAGGTTGACCAGTCTAGGATCTGATGATGGGATCCAGGAGAAATCGAGGGCAACCCTCAAATTTTATAGGCACATGTACCGCGTTTTACATATTTTCTGAAGTTGTATTGGCATTTGCTTCTGGCAATCATAATGTTATGATGCTGAGCTGATGATGGAAGGTCAACTCCTTAATAGTTGGGAGTAAAGGGATAATTCTTTCAAATCTGTGTACATATTGATACTACTAGTTATTATATCAGTAGAATCATAGGTGAGCTGAACTAATAGGTTGTAAAAAAATGTAACACTAAAAAGGATGAAAAAAAATTGTTAACAAAAAAAGAACCGCCTTCAAAAACCCGACTCATTAAAAATTACAAAATAATATAATTCGAACATTAATCTGGGTATGAATTTGATATGTTGTTGAAGGCGGTGCCGTTTATATTTCATGCAGTTTTCCTCAAAAATTTAATTGGCACCGCCTTCAACAACATATCAAATTCATACCCAGATTAATGTTCGTATTATATTATTTTGTAATTTTTAATGAGTCGGGTTTTTGAAGGCGGTTCTTTTTTTGTTTACAATTTTAAAGAGCTCCCGATATAACGGCACCGTTGCAAGTACGGCGCGATCACGGGAGAACTGTTTAGGACTGCGAGAATGACGGTAAGTCTAAGAGCAGACATATCGGTCTACCCTTTTTCTAAGTTTTTTATTACGGTCGACACCACTAAACCGTATTAAATATCCGGAAATTTTCAGTTTTCTAATGTGTGTAAACACGACTGTTTAAAAGTTTATATTAAAATTGTAAACAAAAAAAAAAACCGCCTTCAAAAACCCGACTCACTAAAAATTACAAAATAATATAATACGAACATTTATAATCATCTGGGTATGAATTTTATATGTTGTTGAAGGCGGTGCCAATCAAAATTTTGAGGAAATACAGACGAATTGAGAACCTCCTCCTTTTTTTGAAGTCGGTTAAAAACCAGGAACATGCAGTACTTTTAGCAGAAACTCAATAATAATATGTAAGTTTGATATGCTACTTGAAAAACAAAATTGCGAATTGCGTATAATGGTTTCTAGAAATGAATCCAAGTGTATTGCTGTGTTAACGTACACTTTTTGAGGAAAGACAAGCAAATAATTCCTAACTCTTGACGAACTCCAATCATGTCCACCAAAGAAAAAGATAATCAGATTCTCCCATACTGTCTGTTACTCTGCCTTCTCGAACAAGCCCCTTGCATAGAACATAAATTGCTGTCAAAGGTGCCCAACGCATTTGGGAGTCAGAATCTTTGGAAAGTGTCAAATATTATTGTGTGTATTTTATCTGTACTTTGCAATATGTTTTATAAATATTATGGAAGGCTTTGATTAGCATCAGCAACATCGAAAGGTGTGATGAACATACAAACATAAAATCACGCCTTTTTCCCAGACGGGCAGGCAGAGATCATTTCCATCAACCTCTTCATGCATGCTCGTCTTTTACGGGTACATTTGATTTGGCTACACTTTAAGATTTGACCGATTTGATTATGGAACGTCCTTCTTGGTTTTCTCCTGTAGACATCTCCATTTATACCCTCTCTATTTATACCCTTCGTTAATCGTCTGACACTCATCCTCTTAACATGACCAATTGACCAAACCATGCATACTCTTATCTACTCTAGTTACTACATCTTCTTTCACACCACAACGTTCTCTGATTTAATTTCTAATTCAATAACTCAGTTTTACTGAAACTAAGTGATAAAGGAGTTAAGAAAGGAAAGTATCCACATATAGTTTTAAAAATTTTAGAATTTATTTCGTCCTGATATGAGCTTAGAAGTAGACTCCACCGAATCCAGAACCGATCCCATAAGTAGGACCGACGGATGCGGGGAACCCTTCGCTGACGATGCCCACGCTCCCGCTGCCGCAGCCGCACGTCGCCACGCCGGAGCCGGCCGTCGGCAGCGCGCCCTCGAACGCCACAGCGCTCAGGAACGGCAGCTGACCGCTCACAGCCAGGTTGCCGGCGAGCGCGTTCTCAGAAGCGACGGCAAGACCGCTGGGGCCGATGGGGGAGATGGTGGTGACTGCTAGTGGGCCGCTGGCGATCACATTGTAGCCGGAGAGCGGGGCGAGGGTAGCAGCGCTGATAGAGGGCACGCCGATGGAAGAGGAGCCAAAGCCAAGACCAGCTCCAAGGCCGATGCTGCCAGCGCCAAGACCAGCTCCATAGCCAATGCTGCCAGAGCCAAGACCAGATCCAAGACCAATGCCGCTGACACCACCGCCTCCGATGTTGATAATGTTGTCAACCACGGAGTTGCCGTACACAGACGAACCTCCACCGATGATTTGACCGAAGGCAGCCTGGAAATAGTAAAATCAAGGTAACCTCACCATATGTCGGAATATGACTAATTTTGGATCGTTATTTTAGTATTTGTATTAAAATGTCAAAAAATCCGACGAATTAAGATTTCCTTTTCCTTGTTCAAATAGAAATTCATTGGAGAACTGCCCCCTTATTAGGAATTACACACTAATTTGTCATCATGGGATAAGATTTTCTATGTCTTGGTTCTGATCAACTCAGGAGAAAGAAAGAAAGAAAGAAGTAAAAATGTACCTGGGCCACAGCCAATACAACAACGAAGGTTTTGGTGACCATTTTGATGTTGTTTCTTCGACTAATCAGTAAAGAATGAGGTCATATTTGAAAACTGGGTTATTTATAGGTGGTGGGTTTTATCAGTTCAATGCATAAGTTGGTTATTAAAGTGATGAAATTTCGCATGCCAAGCTAAGTTTGCGACGTCAGAGGTAGTACCGAACGGAAATAAACTTAAACGTTGATGATCATAGAAATCTGTGCTTGTCAGAAAATTAAAATTATGTAAGATTTTAGACTTTCGCTTTCCATTACACTAAAATTAGTCTTTATGGGTCTACACGCGATATTAGGAGTAGTAATTACATAGCTACTTACTGCCCGACGTTTCGACTGGGTTACACCAATCGTGGTCGCGAGCGAACTGTAGTAAGTAGCTATGTAATTACTACTCCTAATATCGCGTGTAGACCCATAAAGACTAATTTTAATTACAATTATGTTACCTAGTTTTAGTATATTCTTTTTGTTTGGCAGTAGGTAGAAGCAAACAGCTTCGTGTTATGTCACCAATTTGCACATTCGCTTATTCAGCATATTGTTCGATTCAAAGTTATTGTTAAGTTAGTTAGTTAGTAGTAGATATAGTTTTTTTTTATTTTCAATTAAGGCTTGATTATTAGGGCTCAATATACTCACACTTTAATACTGCAATTTAGCAAATTTGAGTTTGGGGTCAGGTGACTGAGTGTGAATATGTTCAGATATTTTGCATATTTTGTAGTGACCATATTGATATTAAATTCTACTAAACTGGTTCGTTTTGGTTTGCCCAGCAGGGCATGTTTTTTATTTATCTAGTCTGTAATATCTCACAGCTGGGGAAAAGCTTAGAATTTCGTCCATGTCTGCCGTATCTGTGGCCAGTTTAGGTGTTGATGAGCGTTGAGATCATCGTGTCATCTCTTTTTAGGACTTCCCCATGAACAATCCGTTTGGCCCAATATTAAATGAAATTATGGTTCAAATACTGATAAATTGCAATAATAAGTAACGGAAAATAATTACTTAGAAAGCATTTCCTTAATCTTTTAAGACATATTTACAAATGCAGCCGGATCGCACTTACGTAAACTACATGTACATAATTCTGAAAAACAATCACTAAGCAGAAACTTGCAATGAATGTTACAAATTTCATATCTTTTCATTTCTCCATGACTATATCATTGTTGCTAACTTTATTGATAAGGAAATGGGTCGTGACATCACTTTCTGCCGCGACTCTTGTTGCAAAATGGATGAGTGATAAGTATAAATACTCGAAGTATCTACTTTTAAAATCATTCCAGTACAATCACTTGTATAACCAACCACATCATGTCTTCCTTCAGTTTCCTTCTCCTCTGCATCCAGGCTTGCCTTATCCAGGTAATATTTATTTATTTATTTATTTAAAAGAAACACCAACAGTGTCCATACTAAAAACTTTATCTTAAATATAGATTGAGAAAAAAAAATCAGGCACGCACACCAATTGTAGGTGTTTACAGCATTTACATACTTACATACAGAATAGGATGCTCTAGATTATAATATTGCTTATATTGTAGAGCATCGTAGCAAAGTAACGATCAAAATCTGGCTCGGTATAACGGTGGTTAGTGACCCAGGTTCACTACCTACGGTCCCAAGTCGTGGGTTCGATTCCCACCCGGGACAAATATTTGTGGGACGAACATGTTTCCGTTTCTGGGTGTGTTATTAAATATTTTTATGTATTCACTGTTGATTCTGATATCCGTAACACAAGTGCTTAAGCTACTTACCACGGGATAACATCAGTGCATGTGATGTTGTGTAATATTTATTTACTTAAAATCAATGGAAAAACAAGTTCAAAGGAAATTTAGTTCTGTTTTGAAAGAGCAAATTTATTCCTGGTTTGACTGAAAACGTGTTCAAAGTTTTCTAAAGTTGCTGCAATGGAATTTTAGTGTCGTAATAGTTCTAATAAAATGGTTACAACAAAAAAACTCATTACATATTTAGTCCTGTTTTTACTAAAAAAATTCTTCACCATTTTCTGACTGTTAGAATAGAAATTTATACTGAAAATTTGTTCACAATTTACATATTGCTAGAAGGCTGATAATTCTGAGAGTCGGCAAAAGACACAAAAGTGGCATTTGTGGTGACACTGGAATAGTGGAAAAATCAATCCAAATTTCCAAATTATCATGGAGTTACAAAAGAGGCTGTTTGTCTAAAGTCTTATGTGAGCTTACCAAGTGTTTTCTATTCCAGCATGCATTTGGCCAATTGTACGGAAGCAACTATGGTGTGAACAATCTCGCCGTTGAAGTGGAAGCCGCCAGCTCCGGCGTCGCTGGTGTCAGCGGGTACAACTTGAACGGTCTTAACAGCTACGGAGGTCTGGGCCGCAACAACGCTGGCTTGGCTGTCGGCAACCTCGGTGGTGGAAGCATCAGCCTTGGCAGCGGCCTTGGCGTCAACAATGGCCTCGCTCTGGGCGGCATCAACAACGGACTCGCTCTGGGCGGCATCGGCAACGCCGGTCTCGTGTCCAGCGGCTTCGCCGGCTACGGCGGCGTGTCCGATGTGGCTGCTGTGGCCGCTCTCCCAGTCACTGGCCCGTTCGTCACCAACGGCTTCGGTGAGCTGGCGGTCGGTGGTGAGATCGGCGCTGCCGGTTCCACTGTCGTCACCGGTCAAGTGCCAGTCCTTGGTGCTGTTTCCTTCGGTGGCAACATCCCCGCCAGTGGTGTTGTCTCCATTGCTGGCAACTGTGGTTGCGCTGGCATTCCTTTGTAAGATGTTAAGTGAAAGTTTAATATAAATACATGTTGTTAATTGTAATGTCTGTATTTTGTTCATCTGTGTCATCCCTTGAACCCTCTTGAAAACAACTCCTGTCAGATAATTCTCAAGTGTTGGTATTTACATACCGTAGTAGTTGACAATTCAAGCCACGACTTAGTTCCCACATTACACCACAAACTATGCGTAAATACTAAAAAGCCAAGTAGCTTCCATCTTTTTTTTGCAACTTTAAATCAACTTGCAACTTAATTCGAATCAAATTGAAGGAAAGTGGCGCTGTATACCCTGAAAAAGTAGCAGTATTCTGCACAGTGACCCAAAACGGGTCTTGGCCTCCAATAATAAGCCACTACCCAGAGCAGTCCTCCACCACTTCTTAACATTCTGAAAATATTAATAAAGTAAAACTAAACCAACTTCAAAAAGCAATAAATAACTTCGGTATCAGTTTTGATTAAAATGTGCAGTATGTGAAGTCAGGCCTGGTAAAGTAAGAGCACATAGATAAACAATCTTGGTTCTACATGAGATCTGACAACTTTTTCACAGGGTAAGCTATATAATGTCTTTGGTGGGATTTGGTTTATGTTAGTAAAGCTCGTTATTGGCTCGTTACTTTTTAAAGTTTAAACTATGTAGCTTACATACCAATTTCAGCTTTCTAGGGCGTTAGGAAGTAAGTACTCCTAAAATTTTGATGATCAGAGAGTGAATCAGAGACGAAATCGGGGGATTTTAGACATTAATAAAATCTAAAGCGTGACATTCAAACTTTGTTTGTTTAATGATTGTTCTTGCATTTTTTAAAGCAGAATTGTGAGAGTTGAAAAAAACGACATAAAGTTTCGAGAAACGTCGTAGGTACTGCCATCTACGCTTGACTAGGCGGGGACACTGAAGTGCTTCTAGATACATCATCTATAAAAATTGCAACTGTCTAGGTATCACTGTTATCGAACCTGGTGACAGACAGACAGCGAAGTCATAGTAAAAGTGTTATCCTTTGGGTACAACCCTAGACCTTGATGATGGGTCAAATCTAAAGTACCCGTGGAAGACGAGCATGAAAAGATTGTTGGATGTGGAAGAAGCGAAAGTGGTGTGCGGATCCAGAATCGTAGCATATTCTAGGAAGTGATCTCTGCCTATCCCTCTAGGAAAAAGGCGTGATTTTATGTATATGTATGTTTGTACGAACGAACAACTCTAAAAAATAAATAGAATTACATAATCTTGCAGAGTTCGTTAGCCATCTGCTCCTCGGCATGCCCGGTGATGATGACAGGACTACGCTGAGCCATCATTGTAGCTAGTCACCTGCGGTATTTTAGGTGGGACATGAAAAGGTATAGTTCAGTCAGGGGATACCAGTCACAACTATCTGTCCGGTGGTTGGTGAACGGTATACGGGTAAGCGACCCCGGCTCCTCGAGCTACTATCGACTCAGTCCAAATCATCCGAGGCGATAGTATCCTTCCTCCCCTTTTCCTTCCCCCGTCATATATCCTTGCTACTCGTGGGAACGCAATGACCTTCTTAAAACAATGCACAAGGCAGAATGACGGCGACGTGAACCACAACCCGTCACGTCGCGTTTCCCACAGAGGTGAAAAGTGGATCGCTGGAAGTGATCTCTGCCTACCACTCTGGGAAATAGGCGTGGATTTTTGTTTGGTTATGATATTTCAATAACACATTGTTGAATTACCCCCAAGCGCATGCTGAACGTGCCAAGGTGCGAAGTATGTGTTTAGTGTAGTATACTTGATATGTTTCGAACTTCAATCCAGATGTATGTATAACTATATCTCTCATTAGAGTCTCTACTTTTTCACTGAAGGCTAATATTGCTCTATAACAAAATAACGAAAATCTCCTTTGAATATAATATGGAAAGGGTAATAATATAAGGCATATTGAGGCATATAAAGCATATTTATTCCATCATCAATCGATCAGCAAGTGTACCTCTCATACTCCTCATATGTATCCGAGGCCAAGACCGGCTCCAAGGCCAAGTCCGAGACCAGCACCGCCGAGGCCAAGTCCAGCACCGAGGCCAAGTCCAGCTCCGAGGCCAAGTCCAGCTCCGAGGCCAAGACCAGCACCAGGGATTGCGATACCAGAGTTGGCGGGGAACCCTTCGCTGACGATGCCCACGCTCCCGCTGCCGCAGCCGCACGTCGCCACGCCGGAGCCGGCCGTCGGCAGCGCGCCCTCGAACGCCACAGCGCTCAGGAACGGCAGCTGACCGCTCACAGCCAGGTTGCCGGCGAGCGCGTTCTCAGAAGCGACGGCAAGACCGCTGGGGCCGATGGGGGAGATGGTGGTGACTGCTAGAGGGCCGCTGGCGATCACATTGACGCCGGAGAGCGGGGCGAGGGTGAGTGCGCTGATAGCGGGCACGCCGATGGAGGAGGAGCCGAAGCCAAGGCCGGATCCGATGCCGATGCCAGCGCCAAGACCAGCACCAAGACCGATGCTGCCAGCGCCAAGACCAGCTCCAAGGCCGATGCCGCTGAGACCAGCACCAGCTACACCGATGCTCGGTCCGCCCAGGCTGACACCACCGCCTCCGATGTTGATTATGTTGTCAACCACGGAGTTGCCGTACACATTCGAACCTCCGCCGATGATCTGGCCGAAAGCAAGCTGTAAAAAAAAACCATTTTGGTAACTTGTTCTAGACTTACTTGGGAGTAATTGAATAATTGACGTACGTTATTATTTTAAAGTCAGTCCGAGTAACGATTTACGCAGGACGGCTAGTAGGAGCTGGATGATAGTAGCTGAGGATTTGCGAGAATTTGGGATGGCCCATGTCCAATAGTGGACGAATTTAGAGGCTGATGAGATGATGAAATTTATTTTTAACCTTGATTTATGATTCCCTTAGAATATGCAATTCTCTGGACAGTCATTTTCTGGACAAACGTATTGGTTGTCTTTTAATATCCATAAACCTAATAATGGATATAAAATTTGACATGTTTCATTATAATATGAAGGTCTAATATTTTACAGAAATTAACAGTGATTGCATTGAATTATTCCAAATTGCATTTTAGGGCTAAATAAGTGCTGTTAAGGAGGCAAAATGGGTGGAGTGACGATTATGGTTGATTATGATTATATTATAAATATCTTTTATTATTATTATTATGGCAGAACGGCTGATGGAAATTGAACGTCAGTCGTTGTTCGTCGTCAGTCAAAAACAGATAAGATTGGCAAATATTTGGAAAGGATCTGCGCGAGCTCCGTACGGACAACTGGCGAGAAGTGGTGCAGGATCTGCCTAGATGGAGGTCCTTATTATAGAAGGCCAAGACTCAGTTTTGGGTCTCAGCGCCAATCCACATAGTAAATTCGTTAGTTATATTCAGGAGTCGACTTCTCATGATAATGGAGTTAAATCTTACTAAGTTGCTAATTACCTGGACCAACAGGACCTGAGCGGTCAAAGCCAGAAGTACTTTAGCTGCCATTTTGATGTTGTTTCTTGAAAATTGCTTCCCAGAATGAAGGTTCGATGTGGAACTCTGTTTTTATATGTTTAAGTTATTCTTATATTTCTGATAACATGTACGTGCCTATAGAAACAATTAAATGGTTTATATCAGGTCAATGGGACAATCTCAGGTTTTTACTGATAACTGTCGTTTAGTAAGAGTCGAAGACACCGATTAATTGTAGTAAGTATAATGACATAGTTTCAAAGTATAATAATTGGTAACAATGCTTTGTATCTTGCTAAATCGTTGGTTTTAGCAACAAATTTCCATATGATTTAAACATCTGCAAGAAACATTGATAATACTAATTTTTATTAAAATACTTTTGCTCTTAGAAAATTGATCAGATTTCGTTTCAAATTACAGTTTCAATCGGTCGATTCTTTACACCCAAAATTGCTAAATTGGAAATATTTATTCAATTAGATCTACATTAATTTTGGCAAAATCTTTTAAAAATTATCTTCCCTTTTTTCAATCAATAAGAAAGGTAAGAAAGGAAATCCCAAAATTCTCTCTGAAACAGGAATTAGCGGGAAAAGCCTTTTGTATGAAAAATCTCAACCGCATAAGTAAGACGCTTGATATTTGGCACGCACCTTAGTCAACTTAAAGCTTAGTTGCAACAGGATATTGCAAAATTCCCACGGGAACGGGAGTTAGCGGAATAAACTTTTGTATGAACAAATGTAACTGTAACACGCGGATGAAGTCGTAGGCACAGCTAGTATACGTATAAAAATATACGCTCGAAGTCAAAATCTTCGTTCGAGAATATTAATTGATAACCAACGTTTCTCACCAAAACATACATGTGCTTAAAGGACGTCACATTATCAACGTTGCTGATAATACCAGTCTTTTGCAACACTCCATCCAATGTGGTATAAAATGCTTGCATAGTGGCATCAAAATCATTCTGAACTCAGAAACACATTCAGCCATGTCTAAAATCGCAGTTTTCTTCATCTGCCTGCAGGCTTGTCTGCTCCAGGTAATATACATTCATACATAAAATCACGCCTTCTTCCCAGAGGCAAAGATCACTTTCTACCATGTGCTGCGGTTCTGGAACACCACTTTTGCTTCATCCGCATCCAATATTCACCACTAAAATTTAACCCAATTTGGAAAGGATTGGAAAGGCACCACACAAGCCATCGAGACATGATAATGGAAGAAGAGTTTACGTTTAGGTATGGTTAGCTCTCTTCCAGCCAAAACACCCAAGTGGAGGGCCTATGCAAGCTAGAGTCCGGCTGACAATCACCACCTAGTTTATACAGTCAGTCCGACGTTGAATCTTGCAGTTTTGGGAACCAGCCAAACTATGAATAGCCTAGACATAAACACTTATGACAAATGCATTATCTAAGTAGGTTAACAAACTATCATTTTCCAGACCGCCTTCTCCCAGTACATCAACCAGGGCTATGGCGTGGCCGGCAACAACCTGCAAGTTGCAGTGGAGGCCGCCAGCTCCGGCGTCGCCGGCGTCAGCGGGTACAACCTGAACGGGCTCCAGGGCTACGGTGGTCTCGGAAATGGTCTGGCTGTCGGCAACCTCGGCGCCGGTAGCATCGGTCTTGGCAGCGGTCTCGGCATCAACAGCGGTCTCGGCATCAACAGTGGTCTTGCCCTCGGTGGTATCAACAGCGGACTCGCGCTTGGCGGCATCAACAACGGACTCGCTCTGGGTGGTATCAACAACGGACTCGCTCTGGGCGGCATCGGCAACGCCGGTCTCGTGTCCAGCGGCTTCGCCGGCTACGGCGGCGTGTCCGATGTGGCTGCTGTGGCCGCTCTCCCAGTCACTGGCCCGTTCGTCGCTAACGGCTTGGGAGAGTTGGCTGTCGGTGGTGAGATCGGCGCTGCCGGTACCACTGTCGTCACTGGTCAGCTCCCAGTCCTCGGTGCTGTCTCTTTCAACGGCGCCATCCCCGCCAGTGGCGTCGTGTCCATCGCTGGCAACTGCGGCTGCGCTGGTATTCCTCTGTAAATTAAATCAATGACGATTCAATGAACTTGCGGCGAAATAAAATCAATTTATTAAAACTCCTTATTTTCATTTCTGATACCACAAAAATAATGTAAGCTTCAAATTTACTTACGATAACTTACTTTAGTTTTTTTTGGAGGTGACGGTTGGTTTGTTGCCTAACGAAAAGGTGATCCAAGAAATCTAAATCTATATATATAAAAATCAATGCCACTTTTCGTTGTAATTCCATAACTCAAGAACGGGCTCACCTATCCAAACCAAATGCTTAGGATTTGGTCGGCATATTTAGTAGATGGTTTATGTGAAGTTTGCATAAAATCGGTCGAGCCGTTCCTCATTTGTCACATTTTTTGTAATAAATGAATTCAATAGAAACTTTTTTCACAGAAACTTTTTTGAAGTTTTGTTGACAGGACAAGCACGTTGTTATGTCATTCATGCCGTCAGTTCATTTTGGACGTGGTTCGCTACGTATAAAGTGAAATAAAATAAACAAATCGGAACATCAAATTCATTTATTGCAACGTGAGCAGGAATTCAACTGTAATGATTTGCGTTTATTTGTACAATCGAATATAACCAAATTAAATATTCAGCAAAAACATGTATATGATACAATCATGCAAGCCGTTTCCAATAATGCAGGTGGATTATATTTTTGGATGCACCTGGTGGCACAGGTAAAACGTTCGTTATATCATTGATTTTAGCGACTATTCGATCAGATCAGAAAATTGCACTAGCACTTGCATCTTCGGGAATTGCTGCTACATTATTAGAAGGTGGTCGGACCGCACACTCTGCATTAAAATTGCCATTGAATGTACAGGTGATTGAAACTCCAACTTGCAATATATCGAGAAATTCTGCTATGGCAAAAGTTCTGCGATTAACGTCAATTATTTTATGGGATGAGTGTACAATGGCGAATAAAAAATCACTAGAAGCATTCAATCGAACAATGCAAGATTTACGTGGTAATCAACAGCTTTTTGGTGGTGCTTTGATATTACTTTCAGGGGATTTTCGTCAAACATTGCCTGTCATTCCTCGATCAACTCCTGCTGATGAAATAAATGCCTGCTTGAAGTCATCAGTTCTTTGGAGATATCTACAAAAATTGACACTAAACATTAATATGCGTGTTCACCTACAAAATGATCCAGCTGCCCATGAGTTCTCAAAACAATTGTTAGAAATTGGTGACGGCAAAATACAAATCGACAGAACCAACGGATTGATCGCTGTACCGAACAATTTTTGTACAATTGCGCAATTGATAGATGAATTGATTGAATGTGTTTTTCCGAATATTGTTCAGAATTACAGAAATCATGATTGGTTGACAGAACGCGCCATTTTAGCACCGAAAAACATTCATGTCAATGCAATTAATTTTCAAATTCAAGCGAAACTGCCAGGCGTAGTCACGAAATATAAATCAATTGACAGTGTTATGAATCAAGATGAGGCAATGAATTATCCAATTGAATTTTTAAATTCATTGGAGCCGGCTGGTATGCCACCGCATTGCTTGAATCTGAAAGTTGGTTCTTCGATTATATTATTGCGAAATATTAATCCACCAAAACTGTGTAACGGAACAAGATTGGCAGTGAAAAAGTTATTGCCAAATTTGATTGAAGCTACGATCTTAACTGGTAAATCAAAAGGAGAAGTTGTTTTGATACCGCGTATACCTATGATTCCAACTGATATGCCTTTTGAGTTCAAACGTTTACAATATCCTGTGCGTTTATCATTTGCGATGTCCATCAACAAGGCCCAAGGTCAAACACTTCACGTTTGTGGTGTGAATTTGGAGGAACATTGTTTTTCACATGGCCAGTTATATGTTGCCTGTTCCAGAGTCGGTACCCCCAGCCGTTTGTTTATTTATGCTCAAAATGGAAAAACAAAAAATATTGTTTATCCAAATGTTTTGGATTAAGTGTGTTGTAAATAGCTAGCAATTGATTTCGATTTTAAATAAAATATTTTTTTGATTAAATAAATGAATTTGATGTTCCGATTTGTTTATTTTATTTCACTTTATACGTAGCGAAGCACGTACCGGGCCGCTAGTACATATATAAAAGGAGAAACTGACTGGCTGACTGACATATCATTGGACAGTCTGTAGGCACTTGAAATTTGGAAGGGATGTAACTTAGGTACCGTAAAGATGCACTAAGAAATAAATTCCCGAAATTCCCACGGAAACTGGAAACAAGTATTGTTTGAAAAATTCAAAATCGCGTAAGATAGATAATTGAAATTTGGCCTGCAGCAAGTACCCTAATGAGCGTTAAGTTTACACACAATGCGATATTGCAAACTTTCTTCGGGATCGGGAGTTATTGGGAAAAAACATTTTCATGTAAAATCCTGTAGTCCACGCGAACGAAGTCGCGGGCACAGCTAGTAGTCCTATATAGCACAATGTCGGTGTTGCCTTAGACGTATCCACCAAGTGGTACAAGGATTTCTTACATAAATACACAAAATCAGGCCTTTTTCCCAGAGGGGTAGGCAGAGATCACTTCCTGCCATCTGCTACGGTCCTGGCACACCACTTTCGCTTCTTCACACACATCCTTCAATCGCTTCATGCATGTTCGTCGATCACGGGTACTTTCAATTTGACTTTTCTTTAAAATCTGATATTCCTCTATATACACCGTGAAATTTTAGTGGTTGTTTTTCCGTTGCAGAACGATTTGCCTTTAGTAATACTATCGAATCACGCAAATTAAAATTTTTACAATAATTATTTTTCAACTCGGACACGAGAGAAGCTATCGTTCTTTAATAAGATGTGACGTAATCAGGTCCTGCTTGCCGCATGAAACCGGTTTCCTAAACTAGGGCTGTAAGGCCTTAGTCTACCTAAGAATTTCTTTGCAGGAGTGCAGGTTTCCTCACGATGTTTTCCTTCACCGTTAAAGCGTCGAATAATTGTAGATTGTAATGATTGGGCTATAGCTAAAAATGGAGTATTTCTGTAGTTTATGGCCATCATAAGGACTCTTACAAGTCACGCTGTAGCCTATTAAGCTAACGAAATACTTGTGATTAACCATCATTGACAATTTGGATTGATTGTTGAGAAATTTTGGCATGGGTACGGGTTACCAGAGTAAAAGATGTGGCTTCGATAGTTATTTTGGGTATGAGAATGGCTAAGTTGGTCTTGAGGAATCTACACTAATATTATAAAGAGGAAAGATTTGTATTTTTGTATTTTTGTATGTTTGTAATGAATAAACTGGCTCTGGAACATAGTCCAGTCAAATTAGGTTTCATCTGCGGAAAAATTACTAGTGAGCTGAATTTTGGTACACACCTTTATTACGGCATTGTAATGAAGGTGTGAAAAATCGACATTCATATCGTGCCGGCTTAAAAAGTTACGAGGGTCCAAAGGTCGCGAAAATCAGTTTTTCGCGAATATCTTGCGATCTATTGCTTGTAGGTTAATTGAGGTCATTAGAAAAATTATTTGTTATAAAATTATCTACATAAAATGTCCTTTGCATTTTTTTGTAGAATTGAAAGTTTTCGGAGGAGAGCGCCGAGAAAGCACTCACATACGGTATACGCCTATACGCCTTGGTATACAACCAAGGCGTACGCCCTATGCTTTTCATTGATATTTGTAAGCGTGTTGTTAGTAAAATCTACTACATACAGACATATAGCATTAGTAATACTAGTACAGAAAGTTTTCCTTTTTGGAAAAGGAAAACTGAAAATCATGAAGATGTTTGAAAAAAGATCTGATTTAAGCAATTTTGCAGAAATATTCCAACAAGAAAATTGCTCTCGAGATGCATTGTCAATGCTAGGACATATTTTCTACCGCTGCAATTTTTTGTACAATTACAAATCTTTTTTTAAACATCTTCATGATTTTCAGTTTTCCTTTTCCAAAAAGGAAAACTTTCTGTACTAGTATTACTAATGCTATATGTCTGTATGTAGTAGATTTTACTAACAACACGCTTACAAATATCAATGAAAAGCATAGGGCGTACGCCTTGGTATACAATACCGTATGTGAGTGCTTTCTCGGCGCTCTCCTCCGAAAACTTTCAATTCTACAAAAAAATGCAAAGGACATTTTTTGTAGATAATTTTATAACAAATGGGTCAATTTCAACAAGTCCATATTTTTTAACATTTCGGTGAACTTTTTTATTTGTTACTTTTTTGAAAATACAACCATGTAGAATTGTTATTTACGCTATCGTTATAATTAATTTTAACACGACATTAAATTAAATTCATATACTTAAGAGATATAGTACTTTGAAATTTTGGTGTCACCGAAATGAAAGAAGAGTTCACCGAAATGAAAGAAGAGTTCACCGAAATGAAACTTCTCATCACCGAAATGAGAAACGCAATACACCGAAATGAAATTACTTATGTAGTCACCGAAAAAGTAAACTGTTACCAAGTATACAGCCTACAACCTACGTTTTGAAGAGTGTATTCATCACACAGTAACAGATTTTTTCTTACTAAAATTAAAACTTCGGCCTTATCAATAAAAATGCATCTCCGTTAATCGTTAAACAGTGGTCGATGGAAACGTGGATACAACCCAGTCTTGATCTTTGTCAGTTCCAGATTCAGCTCTCAATGCATAAAGTCCATCTACCAATCAATACCCCTAACCTTACATAGACCGATTAAGTGCAATATGCAGTAGTGCAATAATTCGTTAAACAATTGACAAAGCCATTATAAAGCTAGCTTCATTACCGAACTACGAACGATTCGTAGGTATCATCTGGAAATCGTCGTGCCAACATATCCCAAGAGGCTGTCGTACTTCCAACGTCCCGGATTTGACTCAAGAGTCATCTGCGCCATTTAAAAATTATGAATCCGCCTATACTGCCGATCCATTTTCACAAGACACATGTGATGCTTGTGAAATCTTAATGCTGTCTATCCATGCAAACCAGCGAACCAAATGGATTAATACAGTCACCAGCATTGACATGACCCACAATAGTAAAAAGGCCTAGACCACAATCCGTAAATGGACCGGTGAGCCCTCTCCTCCAAAGTTCCAAGTAAAGTTACTGCAAACAAAATTGCTCATCAACTGTTGCTGAATAAGAAATCGTACACTCGCCTTCCCAGAATTCAACTTGTACAATGCCTTCCGAAAGAGAATTTACTGAGCCAGCCTTTTGACGATATCATTTTTAGTGTTAGATACTTGAAATCTGGTAAAGCATCGAGTGTTGATAACATTTCCACAGAACAACTTAAAAACTTGGATCCTATGACTATTTGCTGGTTACAACCGAAGTTCAATGATTGTCTACAATCTGCGAAATTATCACGTCTATGGATCTTGATATTGCCATTCCAAAACCGGGAAAAGTTCTAGATGACCCTAAAAACCTTCCGCCCATTATCCTTGCTCAGTCACACATACAAATTACCTCAACGACTTTTGCTTAACCGCCTATCACCTATTAGATCAGCACTTAATTCCAGAACAGGTAGGATTCAGACCTAAAAATCATGTTGTAACCAGACGTTAAACCTCACCCAACACATGCCATTTTATCATAAACGTCTAGTCCATAAGATTTGTATTTGTAATTCAGAAGCTACACTGATGTTATTCTGTTTTGTGAACCAAAATAAATAACACAAAGAGGATAGTTTTGAAATGGGAATGAATACAGCGCTGTATGCGTGGATCTGACAGCAGCTTATGATACAGTGAACCTGAAGCGTCTCTTGTGGAAAGTCTACTCGATGGTCAATGACTAGAAATTTATAAAAATACTTGGTGAGCTGCTCCGCAACCGTAGCTTTCAGGTCCATTTGTCTGAAGAAATAAGCAGATGGCGATCCCAAAAAAACGGTAATCCCCAGGGTCTCTACCCTGGGGATGACCGTTTTGTTGGAATCACTACTTTTCAACATCTACACAAAAGACCGACCATGTTGCCGATGACCTGGCGCTCATATCACAAACACAATCCTGTGAAAACATAGAAATAAACCTCACTTCAGCCTTAAGGTTCAGACACTCTCAGACTAAATATAACATGGCAGGGACAACCACAGAAGTTAAAGTCGGCATAGCTTTATATTTAGATTTAGAAAGTATCGAATCTTGACACAGATCCACCTTCTGCTCGTCTTAACCTCTGGTCTAACACGTTTGCTCCACCCGTCCCCTTGGTTCTACCTTCAGAAAGCCTTCCAACAGGACACGATTTGCCATGGTTAACCTGAAGGTCCCTGGACAGACTCCGTAGCCAGGTTGGCCAATGCAAAGATAATATGTTTAGGTGGGGGTTTCCTGGACAGGAGGATATCGCGTGCCTATGTGGTCTCTCACCATTGTCCATGGCTCACCTCACTTCATGCCCCGCCTGTCCCGACTCCTGTACACAAATTGAGCTGATAGAAGGGTCAACAACCGCGGTCCGGGTGGCGGAATTATCCAAAATAATTTTAAGTGTTTTGCCATCGACACGAAAAAGAAGAAGAAGAAGAATAACTTAGCATTTTGAACTTCATCATTTGACTTTAGATGCTGTTGACAAACATTTCAAGTTAATCTGTTATTACTTTAATCCAGAGTCTTAAATATATAAAAGAAGAATCACTGACTGACATATCGATGCACAGTCTAAACGGCTAAACGTAGGCACTTGAAATTTGGTAAGGACGTAGTTTAGGTACCGTAGAGGTGCATTAAGAAAGGAATTCCCGAAATTCTCACGGGAACGGGAATAATCCTGAAAATCCTTTTGTATGAAAAATCGCCCACGCAAACGAAGTCGCGGGCACAGCTAGTGAAAAATAAAGGTATTGATTACAACCACACATAGATTTTAATAATTTAATCTGAAATTCATTTGGGAACATGTAAGAATAAATCAACAAATATATTGTAATTATCAACAATAAAAATAAAAATATATTCCTTTCGAAATTACAATGTAACAAAATAAATTAAGGTCTTTATTCACCGAAATGAAGTAATTTGACACCGGAATGACAAAAGAAATCACCGAAATGAAGATAATAATCACCGAAATGAAGATAATAATCACCGAAATTACCAAATTCTCACCGAAATGAAAAAAAGTCACTGGAATGATATTTTTTCTCATTCCGGTGGTCAATTTAGGTCACCGAATTCACCGGAATGAGGTCACCGATATTATATACAGCCCATAAAAATAAGCACAACAAGGAAAATATAAATAAAAGAAATAAATTGATACGACCTACTTAATTGAGCGACATTTAGTAATAGTACATAGATTTTATAGACATACCGAATGATTGGATCACAACTTATATCCATTCACGTGAATGACAAAAAAAACGGTACGCAGTCACCGAAACCGACTTACTTACGTTTTTGGCGGGAACTGCAAACAGCAATACACGTCCTCTTACGTTAAGCGCTTAGGCGGCACTGATGCGCAGATTTACTGCGCAGTGGCAAGAAGCTAGTGTTTTTCGATGCCTAGATATTCGCGTACAACGAAAATTCACCGCGATGACATATCTCATTTGGACACGTGAATTTGTACTTACCATTCATTAAATATAACATATTTTGTATTGAACTTTCCGCAATAAGGTACTGTCATTATTAAGGATTTAAATAAAAAAAGTTAAATCCCTAAAAAATCAACTGTTTTTAAAATATGATTAAAAGTATACTGAAAAACAAATTGTGCCGCGTCACCGATATGATACAATTGGGGGTTTAAGATTTTTTTTACCTAATTAGCGATAATCATAATTTAAAAATATTTATAGTCACCTATAGGAGACAACACCTTTTATCTAAAAAAAAATATTACAAGTTAAAAGTGCCATCCTGCACTAGCAGTTTCAGCCGTGCCGTTTACGATTTGGTGTCGGGAAATTCACCCAAATAATTTTTCTAATGACCTCAATTAACCTACAAGCAATAGATCGCGAGATATTCGCGAAAAACTGATTATCGCGACCTTTGGACCCCTGTAACTTTTTAAGCCGGCACGATATGAATGTCGATTTTTCACACCTTCATTACAATGCCGTAATAAAGGTGTGTACCAAAATTCAGCTCACTAGTAATTTTTCCGCAGATTGGTGTTTAAAAGAGCTAATTTGACTGGACTAACAGTGGTTAGTGACTCAGGTTCAAAACCTACGGTTCCAAGAGTCGTGGGTTCGATTCCCACTCGGGACAAATATTTGTGTGACGAACATCGGTATTTGTTCCGTGTCTGGGTGTATTATTAAATATATTTAAGTTTATTTGTGTATCCACTGTTGATCCTGATTTCCGTAACACAAGTGCTTAAGCTACTTACCACGGGATCAGATCAATTTATGTGATGTTGTGTAATATTAAAACTCAAAAACTACTGGACCGATTGCAATAATTTTTTCACCATTAAAAAGTTGCATTATTCAGAAGTAACATAGGCTATATTATATATTTTTTAAAATTTGGGTGCCTTACTAAAACTCCAATAATGTAACCCGAGGTGTAAAAAAATGACCTGAAAAATTACTAACGTCGCGTGCGCTGCGAAAACTATTGATGATAGAATAAAATCATTTACTACTACTTTGCAGAACTCTCCATCATCTACAAAAAGTGTCGCGACAGCATTTGTCTAAATATTATAGTTATGTCACAGTAAGCGGTTTTTTATTCTAAAAATTTAATTTATATGTCGCCGCTTGAAAAGGCTCTTTATTTGTACCTTGGTATTAATCCTTATCAAAATAAATTCTCTTCTGTAATCCGTCGAAAATCTGTCGAAAGAGCCGTCTTAAATATAAAGAAATTTATATTCAAGACGGCTTCAGTACCTTTAAATAACTTTTTGAATTATTCAATTCGGACATTTCTTTCGGAAGATATCACGAATTTAAAAATGCAAGTATTAGAAAAAAGTCCCGTGGTTGCCACTTTGATTTTAACTTGAAGGAATTTTGAATTCACTTTAAATTCGTTTCGTAGGTAAATAAGTACCCGATAATAAATATTATATTTTAATGTAATATTTTTATATAGAGATAGCGAAGCGAGGGCGGGTCGCTAGTCAAATATATAGAACGAGAAACTGACTGACTGATTGACTGATTGACATATCAATGCACACCCTAAATGGCTCAACGAAGGCTTTTGAAATTTGGAAGGGACTTAGCTTAGGTACCTTAGCGGTGCACTTAGAAAGGAATTCCCAAAATTTCCTCGGGCACGGCAATAAGGGGGAAAATGCGGCAGGGAGGTATCTTAGTAAACTTAAAGCTTAGTTGCAACAGGATATGTTTCAAAGTTCCTACAGGAACGGAAGTTAGCGGGATAAAATAATTCATGAAGGCAGTCGTGAAAAATACAAATATATATTTCTTCATTAACAGTAGGCAACGTCGTCACAAAAATAGTTATAGCCTCAAAATACATCCCTTTTATCTATACTAATATTATAAAGCTGAAGAGTTTGTTTGTTTGAACGCGCTAATCTCAGGAACTACTGGTTCGATTTGAAAAAATCTTTTTGCGTTGTATAGACCATTTATCGAGGAAGGCTTTAGGCTATATAACATCACGCTGCGACCAATAGGAGCAAAGATACAATGGAAAATGTGTAAAAAACGGGGGAAACGCGAACGAAGTCGCTGGCACAGCTAGTGTGTATATAAATGGAGAACCAAAAATGTTTATGTTTGCCATTTGAAATTGCGTTTTATTTCATGTCATTGCAGCAATATATTGTTAACCTAATTTCGTAATTACTGTAAGCTTACCATGAAGTCAATTAATTCTAACGTGATACGTCACTTAAAATCCAAGGAATCTTTGATGTGGAAGAAGCGAATGTGGTGTGCCAGGATCGTAGCTCATGCCAGGAAGTGATCTCTACCTACCCCTCCGGGAAAGGCGTGATTGTATGTATCTATAAGTACATACACCGTGAAATTTTAGTGGTTGTTTTCCCGCAGTAAAATGATTCCATTATAAATATAAATATTTCGCAACATCACATACATCAATCTGATCCCATGGTAAGTAGCTTAAGCACTTGTGTTGTTAGAAGCTTGAAATTTTGACAGGCAGGTACCTAAGTAAACTTTAAGCTTAGTTGCAACAGGATATTGCAAAATTTTTACGGGAATGGGAGTGACCGCGGAAAACCTTTTGTATGCAAAAAACTAAACCGTGTAAGATAGATGATTGAAATTTGGCATGCTGATGTGGTAGTTCCTACGGGAGCAGGAGTTATTGGGAAAAAAATTGCATGTAAAATCCTGTATTTCACGCGACCGAAGTCACGGGCACAGTTAGTGTATGATAAATGAGAAAGTGTGTTTGTTTATAACCTCTTCGCGCTTTATCTCTCTGTAAGTCTTCTTGAAATTAAACATTTATACTGGAAGACTAAACTGGATAAAGAAGGAAATAGGACCTTTCATCTCTATAAAAATATTGGATTTGGGAATAACCGGTATTTTACTTAGATAACGCTAAATGTGGTAGTAAAAAGATGTTTTTATGGAAGTTTAAAGCGAGCAAAGCCGCGGACAAAAATAGGAGTAAATAAAAGCAAAGCTCTAAATTTCATAACACAATTTATTAACCTCAACAGTGTAAAACTACTTCAACAATCAGTACAGAAGACCGCGTCCACCAATGCCAGCGCCGAGGCCTAAGCCATTGGCAAGACCTAAGTTGGCAGCGCCGTAGCCAAGGTTGCCAACGCCGAAGCCAATGTTGCCAGCGTTGGCGGGGAACCCTTCGCTGACGATGCCGACGGTCCCGCTGCCGCAGCCGCACGTCGCCACGCCTGATCCAGCCGTAGGCAGAGCACCCTCGAACGCCACAGCGCTCAAGTAAGGCAGCTGTCCACTGACAGCCAATATTCCTTCAATAGCATTCTCAGAAGCTACAGCCAATCCACTGGGTCCAATAGGAGAGATGGTGGTGACAGCCAGAGGACCGCTAGGGACGACGTTGTAGCCACCGATGCCAGATAGGACTCCGCTGCTGATGATGCCGTTGGCAGCGTTCGAGCTCAAGCTAGATCCGTAGCCAGCCAAGCTGCCGAAAGCGTTGCTTCCGAAAGCGTTGCTTCCGAAAGCGTTGCTTCCGAAGGCATTGCTGCCAAATGCGCCTGATCCAATGACGATGTTATTGTCAACGATTGAGTTGCCGGTCACAGTGGAGCCAGGGTAGATGACTTGGGCAAGGGTAACCTGCAATAAAAAAAAATCATTTATAGCTTACAATATTAATACGAGTTTTGGAGTGTATACCGCGTTTCGGCAAACGTAGTGTAGGTCGCCCTAAGGCCAGGTGAAGTGACGATCTGCGTAGGATGGCTGGTGCGACTTGGATGCAAGTAGCCAAGGATAAGCGGGAGAGGGGAGGCATACGTCCAGCAGTGGACCAAGTTGTAGGCTGATGATGATGATGATGAACATTTAATTGTTCTTATCCTAAATTAAGTGGCTTAAGCCCTTGTATTACGAGTATCATATACTCGTACAACAGTGGTACATACAAATATATTTAAATAGTCAATTACTCTGAAAACCTGGAGAAACACCAATGTTGATCACACAAATATTTGTACCTAGTGAAAATTGAACCCACGACTCCTGGTGGGAAGGCCTGATCGCCCTGACTTAGGGTAGGCCCGTGCCCCAGGATTAGGGACATATATGGGCTGATGATGATGATGAAGAAATAGAAAAACCATTGTATTTTACCTGCAGGAGGACTGCTTGAGCGCAGACAATGAAGAAAGTTTTGGAAGACATTTTGGTTGAGCGCTGTTTGTAGTTCAAGCGAAGTAGTATACTTTTTGAAGGAGTAACAAAGTATTTATACAAAAATTGTTAACTTATCAACGAAATTACGCTAACTTAATTAAGTAATTCACTCAAGTTGACAAATTTGTTCCTTTTGAAATATCGCGGCTTATGTAAGAATATTACTGTTATCTGTTTAACAGAATTAGACATACGTATTTGTTTCGATGGTTTGTAATATTCCTATCATACACTGCTCAAACTATTTCATAACATTGTAATGACACAACGCAAAGTAATTTGTTTCCGATGGATTTCGGCGTTTGGCAGCCGATTTTAATGGAGACTAGACAAATGCGCAGGGCATATTATAGTGCACAAGTGTGCGCGCAAACACGAGTGCACTCTCTCATAGTTCAGTAAGACGGCAATCAAACACCTGCCCTTTCTGTTCTCTCAATCTCAAAGTGTGAAATCCGATACGACCGATGAGAGGTGAGGCATGAGAAACGTTGGCTTTACGTGCTTTGCAAGCCACGGGCGTGCATCTGCCGACTTCGAAACTATTCTTCTATGGGGTTTTGACTTTAAGAAGTTTGGTACAAAGGACTAAGAAAATAATACGGGTACCCCAACATTAAAAGCATCGTTGGCCGAGTGGTCGAGTCGGTCGAGATTGGTCGTTCAAACTCCACATGTACACGTGTTTTCAAATTTGAAATTCATATGTAGTATTATTCGGCTCTTTCACGGTGAAGGGAAACATCGTGAGGAAACCTGTACAGCTATTGCTACCCATAGATCAACGAGGTAGCCAACAATATTATGTAAAGATTTAGAGGACTAAAAACCCTTGAAAGATGACATATTTTTACAGAGCTGCAGTATCAGTAAACATTTAACGCACACATTTAATTTTTATCTTAGAAGACAGCAAATTAAGTCTGCTTTAAACTACCATAGTAACCCGCACTTGGCCCGGGTGGTTGACTAAGTCCTGATCGCCCTAGTTTAGGGTAGGCCCGTGCCCAGCAGTGGGGACGTTAATGGGCTGATGATGATGATGATAGAGTTCCTAAGAAAATAGCAAAAATCAAGTCTAGCTCTTAATTGTGTCTTTGATGGACTGGCTCGGTAGAACAGTGGTTGGTGACCTAGATTCATTACCTACGGTTCCAAGAGTCGTGGGTTCGATTCCCACTCGGGACAAATATTTGTGTGACGAACATCGGTGTTTGTTCCGTGTCTGGGTGTATTATTAAATATATTTAAGTGTATTTGTGTATCCACTGTTGATTCTGATTTCTGTAACACAAGTGCTTAAGCTACTTATCACGGGATCAGATTAATGTATGTTATGTTGTGTAATATTTATTTATTTAATTCTTTAACATAACATAACTATTTTAAATATTTATTTGGTTTTGGACCTTATGTCAAGTGAATAAGGTCTAGAATTTGGTGGGAATATATCTCCCTATGCCTGCTAAATGGTTAATGACTGGATTACTCGTATACTTGTAAAAATATGGCTCTAATTTAGTTTAGCTCCAGTTTATGGTAGGGTCGTGCCTTTTTTTTACCTAACTGACTTACAATGTTGGCTTGGAGTGGCCTCGTCATCATCATCGGACTTGCGGGGGAGCGGATGGCTCTCACCCCTAACCTAGGCTCGTGCCTCTTTGTAGGGACATATATGGGCTGATGATGATGATGATTCTCATAATAATGAGGTTTTATATGGTTCGGTTTTTAAGCTATTGCATAGCTTTTATCGCGGGCTTTGAGCGCGGCGACCGAACCAAGAAATTCTGTTACGAAAAAAACCTCACAATCGTCTAACGTCGTTTCAGATCGGTAGGCTAAAGAGAAAAAAAAAATGGTAGTCTTCGGCACGGTGTTTGTGTGCGTGCGATATGACGTATTGTACGACTCTACGAAAATCGCACGAATCGAAACGAGCTGCTCCGAAAGCGGACGATGCTATGCAATAGCTTTACCGCGGCAGTCTCCGAGTGCCACACGTCTTTTAATAAACAATTTTATTCTGCGTGACCTGTTTGCTCGTTCATTTATCAATCATGTTAAGAAGAACCTTACATTTTTTCATTGAACTTTTTATTTTACTCATGATGACTTGTTTCCTATCCATCAAACTGACGTTACGTTCAACTTTGGTTCAATAAAGGTACAATTGCAGATTTATTTTGGAGATACGGTTAAAACGAGTTTTTAAACGACCATTCAGAATACAAAAACGTTTTCCTCAACGTGATAAATATTCTTCTGCAAACCGCGTCTAAATCGGTTTTGTCAAAGACGAGATATGCTTGCCCCCGAGCAAACGTACTTACTATACGTACAGATCAAACTGAAAACCTCCCTTTTTGAAGTCTGTTAAAAATATAAAGACTCGGCTCGGCCAATTCCAGTTATGGGTCGTCTTCATGAAGCAGCATATTCGTAGTAATCGAGGAGATATTGCAATTTTTTTCGTTTTGTTCAGGTGGGAGACGTTTTGTTCAGGTGGGAGACGTTTTGTCGACCGGTTGCTGTTACCACCATACAGTTGCGTAAAACCCGCCAAGTGACTCTGGCCTCTCTCGGTCAGGTCGCGTTCCGGGATCAGCACTGTACGAACCGGAGCCAGGGGGGACCATTTTTGCGGCAAGCGCCGGACCAGTGGAGTCTTAGCGGCGGCATTGTGCGGGCGGAGCGGGTCAGCCCGCCGGCCAGGGAGACCCGTAGAAACGGGGGCCCTTCCGTCCGGCGGACTGGCCAACTCGGACCCGCACAGGTCAATACCAATGCGAGACTCCACACGCCTTGTCTCGTTGTTGCCGCGGCAGTGGTCTCCTCTTTAAGCGGGCTTTCAGGGTGAATGCGACAGGCTCAATATGGTCTATTGTGCCTGTCGACCTCATATTTGGATCTCACTACCGCTTTCCATCAGATGGAGTGAGGTCATCTTGTTAGCTTATTATAAAAAAAAAAATCTTTCACAATATTCCTGAATAATAACTAGATCAAGAACATGTTGCATAATAGTCTAATTCAATAACTTTCTTCCAAACTCCGTCTCCAGTCCCTAAATTACTATCTCTTAGTTTCTTTTTAAGCTATTGCATAGCTTTTATCGCGGGCTTTGAGCGCGACGACCGAACCAAGAAATTCCGTAATGAAAAAAACCTCACAATCGTCTAACATCGTTTCAGTTCGGTAGACTTCGGCACGGTGTTTGTGTGCGTGCGATTAGAGTATTGTACGACTCTACGAAATTGCACGAATCGAGACGAGCTGCTCCGAAATCAGACGATGCTATGCAAGAGCTTTACCGCGGCAGTCCCCGAGTGCCACACGTCTTTTATATTTAGGTTAAGCTGTCTCACTTTTGGGCAAAGTCTTCCCTAAAAAATCTGCGGCCATATCCAGCCAGTTCCTGTAATAGGCATCTAAGTCATCTCTCCATATCTTTTTTGGCCTTCCCCTTTTCTTTTGCACAGTTTATCCCATCAAAAATATTTTCTTTTAAAAATATTGCCAAGACAAGTCTACATAGTCTTACCGTGTGAAAAGTTATCACGTCTCATGTAGAGCCAAGATTCTTGATCTTGATATGAGCCGTAACTTTACCAGTTCTAACTTCACATACTCTACATTTTATTCAAAACGTCTTTACATACTCTTCATTTTATGAAACGGTATATTACTATTGCGAATTGACTTGCATAAATACTGTTTAAAAACCCTCTCTACAGAATGGGGTTCTGCACCTTATGTTCTGCGGACAACTTTAATGGCGCTATGCTTATCTGCTGGCGAATATTTTCTTCGTCAAACCTAAGCGCGTGTGGTATCTATGGATAAAACTTCAAAAATGATATTGAGGTTTCTAATATTCTTCTTTCGTAAAAACAATAGTTTGCTCGAGAGACCCTTTCAAATGAGAAAATATGGTTGTCGGGTTAGCTAATGAAAACACTTCCATTCCTGTCACAGTAATAGAGTTTAAATAATCTCCACATCTATCATCAAAATGTTATGACGTGCTTTAAAACAAAAGTATTAAACACAGTATATACAAGGTCAATGCATTGTTTGTATTTTTCCTAATTTTTACAAAAGATAATCAACCTTTTGTCGGGGTTTGTCAATAAAATAATGTAATAAGAAATACCTGCACTGATATTTAAAAAATTCTAAACTTTAACTTTGTAGCTCGAAAAGGTCAGCAATTTTTTTTGTTACATTTTCGTTTTTGTTACCAAAGAAACCAATATTATATTTTCTTATAACTTCTTGTTTCATTCGTCGCTACTTCCACTTTTAATAGATTTTCAAACAACACTTTAAATAGTTCGATAATTTTTTTTCTTATACTTATTGGATATAATGTGAAACACAGAGGGATTTAAATTATAAGTCAATAAAATAAGTTTACTAAAAATTTTATTTCTTTAATTATGCACAACAAAACAATAACAATTATGAAAACAACTTAAAAACGCGCGACTCCATTAGGTAAGCCTTCGCTTGTGATGGCTACTTGGCCATTTCCGCAACCACAAGTGGCCACTCCTGACCCAGCAGTTGGCAGAGCACCCTCGAAGGCCACAGCGCTCAAGAACGGAAGCTGCCCACTCACAGACAATACTCCCTCTAGAACATTCTCAGACGCAACCGCCAAACCACTAGGACCAATCGGAGAAATGCTAGTAACCACCAATGGACCGCCAGCAACCACATTTAAACCGGTCAGGCCGGAAACGGTGGCGGCGCTGCCAGAAACAGAGTTGCCAAGCACGCTGCCAGTGATTGCGTTGCCAAGCGCGTTGCCGGAAATGGCGCTGCCAACCGAACTACCACTGTTCAGGATGCTGCCGAAACCGGATCCGAAGGCAGGGTTGTTGAAAGGGTTTATGGAGCTGGCTGGAATGACCTGGGAGAGGGCCACCTGAAACAAGGAAAGCAAATTAAAGCAAAATATAAGAATAACCGGCCAAGTGTTAGTTGAACTCACGCACTAAGTTTTCCATTCGATTGCATTAAAAAATAGACTCTATTATAATATAATGTGATAAACTGAAAAACAACTTCTTTAGTCTTTCGCCTTCTTGTTTTGAACTTGAGACTTTATAATTTTCCATGGGACTTGCAGACAACTAGAAAGTTGTAAACAAATTTTACCTGCATAAGGACTGCCTGAATGCACACAATCACTGCAAATTTGGCGGGCATTTTGTAAAATATCTTGTAAATATGATTTTACAAGGAAAATGAAAAGCAAACTGATGCTTTTTGCAGCGCAAAATCAATATTTATAGTGAAAAGTTAAGTAATAATAAACTATCAGTTCTTATCGGTTACAAGAATTTTGTTGCTGCCATAATTACTTGGTGATGTTGTTTATGATATTACTTAAATGCTATCTTTATAATTTTAATAGGTTAACTCACAAAATTTTCAGACCCTGGATTCGAATCGTGGTCCTCTCGGTCCTTACGCAGTACGCTTGCAACCAATAGACCGACGAGGCAGTTAAACACAGAACACAATAACATTAGAATTTAAACAATGTTTTATAGCCAGGTGCAAAACTGAATAGTGTTCTTAGATTTATAAACGTCAAGTTATAATTATAGCTGTCCACTTTTACAGAAACTGATCTAATCAGTCTATAACCTCGTCCACTGTTAGACTTAGACCTATTATCTACTCGTATTACTGTTGTGACTGGCTCGGTGGAACAGAGGTTAGTGGCCCAGACTGACTGCCTTCGGTTCCAAGAGTCGTGGGTTCAATTCCCAACCGGGACGAATATTTGTGTAACGAACATCGGTGTTTGTTCCGTGCATGGGTGTGTTATTTAACATAGTTAAGTGTATTTGTATATCCACTGCTGATTCTGGTATCCGTAACACAAGTGCTTAAGCTACTTACCACGGGATCAGACAAGTGTATTTTATTTATTTAGCTTTTAAAATTCACCACGACCAGGAGGATAATGAATTAGGGGGCCCTGAGCATGATGAAGAAAAATCGATGAGCCAGATTCGTTACGCATTGGGTGCCTGAAGATGGTTTTCGCCGAAGAGGAAGGCCCAAGAAACGGTGGAGTGACAATCCGGTCCATGTATCAAAGAATTGGCAAGTCTTGGATATAGACCAGCGGATGGTTTTAGAGGAGACCTTTGCCCAGCAGTGGGATGATAAAGGTTCAGGAAAAAAAATGTGAGGGTGCTTTTTATTCCCCATCGGTTATATAAGGCGTCGGACCGATTTCAACCATGGCGGCCGACCTTCAATTAAGATCAGCCAAGCCAAGTTTTGGCGTGACGACGTGACATACGAAATCCAAACTA
Organism: Maruca vitrata; assembly: GCA_039566165.1. Lineage (NCBI taxonomy): Eukaryota > Metazoa > Arthropoda > Insecta > Lepidoptera > Crambidae > Maruca > Maruca vitrata. The sequence continues at coordinate 2,788,054 of CM076941.1, read as the reverse complement.
TTTGTTCAACTCAGCCATAATCAGCCGATCTGATGATAAGGTCATATCAAAATGTATTATTATTATGTAAAGTGTATAATAATAACATTGACATTGCAATCACTTGCAAAAGTGCACACAAAGTATAATAAATACTGATGGGTAAGCTGTTCGATTCACATTCAACTATTTGTTTGAAAACAAACACGTGCTCAAAATGAAAACATCAGCCATTTTCTTCGCTTGCTTCTGTCTTGTGCAGGTAATTAAAATAATATAAGTACGTATAGTACCTACCCATAAGAGCGCCGATAGCCTAGTTGTTAAGGTTGTTTTGACTGGCTCGGTGGAAAAGTGGTTATGTGTCTCTGGCGCCCATAGTACAAGCTCTGCTTATTTTGGGGTCAGATGACCGTGTGTGGAAATATTATTCCCAGATATTATATCCCAGATATTTACAAAAATTTAACCGAAAAAAGCATACGAGTATTCGTACGAACAAAAAGACGAATGAATCGAGAAGGTCCTTTATTGAAGTCGGATAAATCAGAATAGAAAACAGTAATTTCGCGTGCCTCGGAAAGCACGTTAAGCTGGTGGTCCTGCGCCCGACCTTTCATCGGTCATGTCGGATTGCCGTCTCACCGAACTATGAGAGTAAGGGAACAGAGAGTGCACTGGTGCACGATAATATGTACGTCCTGCGGACTTGAATGATCTCAATTGAGATCAGCCGTCGATCGAAACCTTATATTATTATTATGATTAAAGTCTTTGTAAATTTTTCAGGTTGCCTTCAGTCAAGTTATAAACCTTAGCCAAGCTGGATCAGTCAGTGCCGGTCTCAATTCGTTCGGCGGATCGATTGGCGTGCCAGATGTGGCCGCGTTCGCGCAGTTGCCAGTCTCCGGCCCGTTTGGCGGGACCGGTACGGGTGAGATCTCCGTAGCCGGTGAAGTTCAAGCGTCCGGCCAAACCGTGGTCGCCGGCCAAGTGCCGGTCATTGGCACGGTGACATTCAGTGGCACTATCCCGGCTGGCGGAGTGGTCTCCATTGCTGGCAACTGTGGTTGTTCGTCGTAAATACCTAAACCTAACAATTAATCTTTGTAAATTGTTATTTTGTTGATTAGTTTGTAAGATTGTTGAAAATATACATTGTTGAATTTTATTTACTATTTCATTTTATAACGCAAATCCTTAGATAAAATCTATGAAGAAGTGGTTAGATCTCATGTAGAGTCAATATTTTGATCTATGCGCCCTTACTTTGCTAGATAAGCATTAGGGGAAGTGCCTAGGCCCCGCAATCGATGAGGAGGCAACATAGCTCGAAATGTAGTTCCTATCAGATCACCAAACGATACCATTTTAAGCTATTGCATAGATTTTATCGCGGGCTTTGAACGCGGCGACCGAACCAAGGAATTCCGTAACGAAAAAAACCTCACAATCGTCTAACGTCGTTTCAGTTCGGTAGACTTCGGCACGGTGTTTGTGTGCGTGCGGTTAGACGTATTGTACGACTCTACGAAACTCGCACGAATCGAGACGAGCTGCTCCGAAATCGGACGATGCTATGCAATAGCTATACCGCGGCAGTCCCCGAGTGCCACACGTCTTTTATTTTTTTATAATAGGCTAACAAGATAACCTCACTACACCTAATGGTTAGCGGTAGAGACCACATGAGGTCGACAGGCACAATAGACCATATTGAGCCTGTTGGACTCACTCTGAGGGATTTCTTGAATGAAGCTTCACGCCCCGCCTGAAGAAACTGGGATCATAGGAGAGAGGGGAAATGATGAGTTAATATGATGAACGATTATTTTATAATAATTATTTTCTTGGGCGTTTATAACGAATAAATAAATAATAAATATTGCACAACTTCACACACATTGATCTGCTCCCGTGGTAAGGAGCTTAAGCACTTGTGTTACGGGTATCAGAATCAACAGTGGATACACAAATATACTTAAATATATTTAATAATACACCCAGACACGGAACAAACAGCGATGTTCGTCACACAAATATTTGTCCCGAGTGGGAATCGAACCCACGACTCTTGGAACCGTAGGTAGTAAACCTGGGTCACTATAGTATTTTTCACCTAAGATGATCCCTGTGACACTTCATTGTGTTGAGGGGCATTGGGCTGAAACTATTATAGATGGTAGTCCCCTTGTCTCTTCCGGCAGAAGTCGTGAGTTCGATTCCCACCCGTCAAAGTTACTTAATAAATAAATATAATTCTACATCAAACACATTTATCTGACTTCGTGGTAAGTACAGTTGTGTAACATATATCAGAATATACTCAAATAAATAATTAAATATAAATAAATATTTCACAACATCACATACATTGATCTGATCCGTGGTAAGTAGCTTAAGCACTTGTGTTACGGGTATCAGCATCAACATTGGATGCACAAATATACTTAAATATAATATATTTAATAATACACCCAGACACGGAACACACACCGATGTACGTCACACAAATATTTGTCCCAAGTGGGAATCGAACCCACGACTCTTGGAACCGTAGGTAGTAAACCTGAGTCACTAACCACTGTTCCACCGAGCCGATCAAAACACCTATAATTATGTCCTTTCAGAGTGGTTAAAGTCGTTGCTTGCCATGCGAGAGGTCGCCAATTCAAAACCCACCACGCACTACAGTGTTTTGAAATTTTAAATTCATATGTACGATTATTCGACGCTTTAACGGTGAAGGAAAACGTCGTGAGGTAACCTGCACACACGTACGAAGAAATTCTTAGGTCGTGTAGTCAACTAACCCGCACTTGGCCAGCGTGGTTGACTCGCGGCCTAATCGTCCTAGTTTAGGGTAGGCCCGTGCCCCAGCAGTGGGGACGTATATGGGCTGATGATGATGGCAATGACCTTTACCAACGCAGTAGTACCCAAAACATTGATTATACACCCTGAAATTTAAGTGGTTGTTTTACCGTGGCAGAGCGATTTGCCTGTAGTAATACAATCGAATCATGCAAAATTATTCGTTGAAAAAAAATTTTTTTCTTTCTTATTTTCAAAATTATAATTTTCCAACTCGAAAACGAGAGTAGCTATCGTTCTTTTAGAAGATGTGACGTAAGGTACTGCTTGCCGCATGAAATCGATACTTAAAGCTAAATAAGCTCTACGTCCTAATAATAAAGAGGTTCGAACGTGCTTTTGAGTTTCGTTTATACCCTTCGTAAAACCGGCATTTATTGATTTTCATTAAAAATAACTGCACAAATCTATTGTGCTACTAAGATAGAGTCATTTTACTGCGGGAAAACAACCACTAACATTTCACGGTGTAGAAATTTTTGTCTGTAGTGTTTGTGCGTGCTAGTTTCAAAAACGGATTATCCGTGAATCCAGATGTGATAATATATTTTGGTAAGCTCTCACTCGGCGTAAAATGCCGGGGCCTCAAAGAAAAGCGTCGATGGCCGAGTGGTTAAGGTCGTTGCTTACCATGCGAGAGGTCGCCGGTTCAAACCCCGCCAGGTACCAATGTGTTTTTCAAATTTGAAATTCATATGTACCATCATTCGACTCTTTAACGGTGAAGGAAAACATCGTGAGGAAACCAGTTTACCTGAGAGATTTTTCAACGGTGTGTGAAGCCATGTCAGAGGCCTACGGGCGGTTTAAACTCTGACACCAGGTTGTTCATCAACCATACGATAAGAAGAAGAAGAAGAAGAAGAAAGAAAATGATCAGAAGATACTTATGAAGGGCGAGCTTTTACGAAGTAGACTTTAAGCAAACTGGATTTACAACGTGCAGTTACATAGAGACTTTGCCGGCCTAATTGTTCTCTACCGTCTCTATAATGCTTTGAAGAGCTATTTCAACTAGACCCTCCCTCCCCTTTACACTCAGAAACAACACGTATTGGCTAGCGCTGCCATCCACATACCTAGAAGGCGCTGGTAGCTCGGACAGGTTCTGAAATTATATTGGCATTTGCTTCTGGCAATCATAATGTTATGATGCTAAGCTGATGATGGAAGGTCAACTCCTTAATGACTGGGAGAAAAGGATAATTCTTTCAATACTGTATTTATATTAAACCTACTAGTTATAATGTCAGCAGTATTACAGGTGAGCTGAACTTATAGGGTGAAAAAAAAACAAAAACGTATTAAATTCATACCCAGATACATAATTATAAATGTTCGTATTATATTATTTTGTAATTTTTAGTGAGTCGGGTTTTTGAAGGCGGTTTTATTTTGTTTAAAATTTTTTTAAAGAGCAAAAATGACGGCGTGTGATAAATTTGGCGCGCGTGTGTGTCTGTGTGTGTGTGTGTCTATCTATTTACATACAACATACAACCGGCCATATGCGAGTAAGACCCGGTCGGGCAAATAAGGGATTATTGATTGAGTACTATTTGTTGTTGTCTTGCTATTTATTGACCCCTGTCTTGATATTTACAGAATGACACCCACACAATACCCCCATAATCAAACCTAGACACGGAACAAACACCGATGTTCATGACACAAATATTTTATTATTTTATATTTTGACTGGCTCGGTGGAACAGTTGTTAGTGACTCAGGTTCAAAACCTACGGTTCCAAGAGTCGTGGGTTCGATTCCCACTCGGGACAAATATTTGTGTGACGAACATCGGTATTTGTTCCGTGTCTGGGTGTATTATTAAATATATTTAAGTTTATTTGTAAATCCACTGTTGATCCTGATTTCCGTAACACAAGTGCTTAAGCTACTTACCACGGGATCAGATCAATGTATGTGATGTTGTGTAATAATATATGGATATGAATTCGGGTGATCTTCTTCTTTATTTGTTCCGAGTGGGAATCGAACCCACGACTCATTATTACCTCGGCTTAGTAACTTGAACCCATTAGTTCAGAGTTCAATGTTCTAATCTTAGTGCGTTAGCAATAACATTATAAATATGACATAACAAATAGATAATGCATCATCAACTTAATTGCAATACCGCTTATCTGCAAGATTGATGCACTTGACATATATAATGTGTCAATACAGTATTACAAAGCTGATATAATTTATGAAACATGCAATTTGTATAGGTATAAAATCATATGTTCGATTTGGTGAGACATCAATTAATTAATAGCTTTTCAATTAGACACTGACTAAAAAGCAAACAAAATGGCATTCAAATTTTTCGTTGTTTGTGCTTCTATCTTGCTTCTACAGGTAATTTAATTTTAAAAAATAAACTGTCTTCAAAGATCTTATGAAATAATCATCTCGAGAAAACCAGCATTAAAAAGACGTGTGGCACTCGGGGACTGCCGCGGTATAGCTATTGCATAGCATCGTCCGATTTCGGAGCAGCTCGTCTCGATTCGTGCGAGTTTCGTAGAGTCGTACAATACGTCTAACCGCACGCACACAAACACCGTGCCGAAGTCTACCGAACTGAAACGACGTTAGACGATTGTGAGGTTTTTTTCGTTACGGAATTTCTTGTTTCGGTCGCCGCGCTCAAAGCCCGCGATAAATTTCGCTATGCTTAAAAATTTCGAGTTCCATTACACTAAATATTATATACTTAGTCTTTATGGGTCTACATGAGAAATTAGAAGTAGCAAATACATAGCTACTTAATGCCTGACGTTTCGACTTGGTAACACCAATTATGGTCGAGAGCGAAGGAGCAAGTAGCTATGTATTTGCTACTCCTAATACTTATCATGTGTAGAGCCAAAAAGACTAATATTTAGTATAATGCTACTAACCATGGAAAATACTATCTTCACTAATATTTAGTATAATGCTACTAACCATGGAAAATACTATCTTCACAACGTCATCTTCCCATTGTCAGTATTTCTAACTATCTTCCTTTTCTTTTCCAGTCCACCCTCGCCCAAGTTATTCAGACATCCGGACCATCAAATGTCAATGGGAACTCTGTTGTCAACAACGAAATTCGCCTGAGCAGCCCCAGTCAACTGTCAAGCATCAGTGGCCTTACTGGCTTAGGGAACAACTTGCTCGGTTCTGGCTCAGCTGGATCTGGCTTGGTTAGATCTGGCTTGGCGGGAGCTGGCTTGGCGGGAGCTGGCTTGAGTTCTGGCTTGGCGGGAGCTGGCTTGAGTTCTGGCTTGGCAGCACCTGGACTGAACGCTGGCTTGGCGGGAGCTAGCTTCGCCAATCCATTCAGCGGTCTCTCAGGCCAAGTCGCGTCAGGGCCTCTGACAGTCACCAGCATTTCTCCCATTGGTCCAAGCGGGCTTGCTGTTGCTTCCGAGAATGTTCTGGAAGGAGTCTTGACCGTCAACGGGCAGTTGCCGTTCCTCAGTGCTGTGGCCTTTGAAGGTCCACTTCCTACTTCAGGGTCTGGTGTGGCTACCTGTGGCTGTGGGAGTGGGTCAGTTGGTATCGTCTCTGAAGGTCTCCCGCAAGGTGTGAACAGAGCCCTGGTTTATTAAGATGTTGTTTTTTTTGTTGTTGTTGATTATTGATAATATACGAGTTTGAAAGTTTATTGTTGTTTTACTTATTTTTAATTAATAATAGGCAGAATAATAAGGCGTCCATCCGATTTCGGTTATACGGAGCAAGAATAAATAAATCTCAATTGAGATCAGCCAAGTGTGCATTTGGAGAGGTCTATGTCCAGCAGTGGACAGGAATGGGCTGATGATGATGAAGTGTGCAGGACATATTATTGTGTACAAGTGTGCGCGCAAACACAAGTGCACTCTCAGTTCCCTTACTCTCATAGTTGGGTGTGACGGCAATCCGACAAGACCATTAGAGGTCGGGCGCAGGACCACTAGCTTAACGTGCTTTCCGAGGCACGGGCGTGTAACCGCCAACTTCCTAGCTAACCTGCCTAGGGGCTGAGTAAATTCTTAACAGAAAAACTCACACGATTCTGAACTTCCGACCGAAACTAATTGTTTATTATTTAACTTTATATCTATTTTATTTTTAGTCTGAGCTCAAGTCATGTAAACCTATTACTAAATCATTATTTAGCAGGATTTTTGGAAAATAAATGTTGAATGTCCTGACACACATTTAAATTGAAGATTTGTTTTACTCTTCTGTCTTATTGGTTTGTACTTTCATGAACACGCCAATCCTGCTCTATCGGTCGTTATGAGTATTTTTCGTTGTTGAATTTTAAAGGTATACTTTTGTAATGTAAAGGTTTTCTGGCTAGTGTCTTAAAAAGTGTTAGTTAGTGTTGCATAAATAAGGTTTTATATATTTCACATGCAGTTTGAGAATCTTTACTCATTCTGTAGTTTAATGCACTCAACACCTGCTTACTCACATACTTTTCTGTAGGTTTCACTGCTTTTGAACCATTTCATAAATGAATAAAGTTTTAAATTTTTGTTACATTACCACCACGTAAAGGGTTAACAGATATAATAGAAACAAAAAAATCAATTGCCAGAATCTTTATTTTATTCGGAGTTCAAAAGTCGAATGCTTACAGAGGCACACCGGCGCAAGCGCAGTTGCCAGCGATGGACACAGCGCCTCTGGCGGGGATGTTGCCGTTAAACAAGACAGCGCCGAGCACTGGCAATTGGCCAGTCACGACGGCAGTACCGGCAGCGCCGATCTCACCACCGACAGCCAACTCTCCGAAGCCGTTGGCGACGAACGGGCCAGTGACTGGGAGAGCGGCCACAGCAGCCACATCGGACACGCCGCCGTAGCCGGCGAAGCCGCTGGACACGAGACCGGCGTTGCCGATGCCGCCCAGAGCGAGTCCGTTGTTGATGCCGCCCAGAGCGAGTCCGCTGTTGATGCCACCGAGGACAAGACCGCTGTTGATGCCGAGACCGCTTGAGACAAGACCTGCGTTGCCGAGGCCGCTCACAGCAAGACCATTGCCGTAGCCAAGACCGCTGCCGTAGCCAAGACCGCTGCCGTAGCCAAGACCGCTGCCGTAGCCGTAAGCGCCGTAGCCAAGAGCCAAATCAACGTCTACGTCAAGATCCAAAGCGCTGTATCCGTAGCCGCCGAGACCTGAAATCGCAAACCATATTTGATCCTACACTGCTGGCCCTAGGAGAGGTTAATATATAATATATTTTGTCTGGGTGATCTCATGAGACTGGCCGGCATAGCCAAAAGCGATTTAAATACAACCTTTTTGGTGGCAGATGGTTATATTCCCACCAAAATCTCCATCGTCCATAATCAAAGAATATTTTCTACATGCTGTACCCAAAAAGGGACGTTTAGATGAAGATGTACGAAGGTAACTAATGATTTGTATCTTTACCTCCAAGTCCGTAGCCATAGCCAAGAGCAGCATCCAAGTCAATGTCGATTCCTAAAGACGAAGAACCGTAGCCGTAACCGTAGCCAGGGTAACCAGCGTAGCTGAGGGAGCCAGGGTAGTAGGCTTGGCTGAAGACATTCTGTAAAGCAGTTCAGAAGTTATTTGAATGAAGAGTAGAAAATCGTTTTTCTAATTGACTACGATGATAGCCTTGTCTTTATCAACGGGCGAGCGGATTGCTTTCACCCCTTAGAGCTGGATTGTGGAGCGAGCAAGAGCAACATCGTCCTATTAAAACTGTCGAGGTGTATAGAATGTGTGATGGTATACTACTGTGAACTTTGGCTCGAAAAGCAAGTAGCTCTACTGGTCATAGTAGCTCTCGCAAGTAGCTCGACTGGTCTCTCATCGGTCATAATGTTTCACCGAACTGCAAGAGTGAAGGAATAGAGAGTGCACTATTATTTGCAGCCTTGTGCACTATATCATGTTAGCTGATCTCCATTGAGAGCGGACACCATAAACGGAAAAGGTTGGACACCTTTATTTGCGCTTTACAATACAATTATTAGGTACTTTTAGTTTTAGCCCAAAAATTTTCTTACCTGGATCAAGCAAGCTTGAATGCAGAGGAGCAAGAAAGAGAAGGAAGACATGTTTGTTGCTGATGTTGAACTCAGAATGATTTGTCTGAAACCAAGTAGCGTTTTTATATAAAAATATTCTTTCTCATGCGTTATTTCGTAATTCAGATAGTCAATGTGTTGTGATTTGGTGGTAGTGTGAATCCTCACGTTTTAGGTCGATAAACAACATAGGACATTCTCACTTAGATATTTTAACAAAATGTCTTCTTTAGAATACAGGTTAATAGAGAAAACTGATAACAACAACTTTTTACTTACTTATTTTCGATAATAGCACTATTTTTGGTACATTCGGCTTCTAGCAGTATAGTGAGGACTAAAATTCCTATTCGTATACGTTACTTTCTTTAGAGTACCTCTATGGTCGCATTAAGCCAGCGGGTCCAATATCAGTGGTGGTGGAGTTCGGTGCGGGACAACACCAAAACTCTAGTGAAGGTGGTTGCAGACAAGATGGACAGTCCAATGATTTATCACTGGAAGTCCATCCATGTCCAACCCAATTTTTAATTAAAGGTTTTACTAACACTGCTTTATTTTATTTATTTTCATTTATTCTTACTAACAATATGTAATCCATGAGTATTCTGAAATAAATAGTTTCATTTCATTTTACTTCATTTAAATCCTAATTTAATATTTGCAAGACAAAACCGGGCCTCCGTTTTTCATGGAAAAAATAACATAACTCACAAAAACCAATTACCCGATTTTAGCACGTGGTATAAGTCACGTGAATAAAGTTAACTTCAGTGATAATTCAAATAAACATTAAATGTTATGAGCTAAACGATGATAGAGCGCGAAGTAGTACGAAGAGTCTTTTGCAATATGACGATTAAGTATTAATATAAAATGTAGGTCAAATGGTTAGGAAGGCACTACTTGTTTAGTTCTCAGTAACAATGGCGGCCCGATTCGTTGTAACTTTGTGCCTGTCAGCGCTTTTGGCACAGGTATGACTTATTTTTCTCTATCTTCAACTTAGGTTAACTTAGCTTTTAACTGGGTGTCATCGAAATTCCTAATTCAACCTTTTGATTTTCTATTTATTTTCTACCATGATCTTGACTGTCTTGATAGGGCAAAAGACAGGGGCACTAACAATTCTGGCTCTTGCGCAGTTGTGGTTAGATCCCACGCCTAGGGTTGCCAACTATACTGTTTTAAACAGTATTATACTGTTTTTCCCTCAATTATACTTTTTGCTGTTGAACAAAAAAAAGTATACAAAATACTGTTTTCCGATCGAAATGGAAACACGAAGGACTCTCACAAAAATTTATTTTTATTCTGTCAGACGGTACTCACTGCTCAAAGCAGCGCAGCCGAGAACCACTAAAAATATGTGCTTAGAACTAAATTAAAAATACTGTTCATTTTCCTAAGATACTGTTTATTTTTCTTCATCGATATGAATATACTTTATTTCTTGTAAAATAAGTTGGCAACCCTACCCACGCCCCACTCGCAACGCGTCGGAATTCGTATACCGAAACTACTCTCTTTGACGCTTTCTTAGCCTTAGCGATTGTCTTTAAAATACCTTAGTTTTGAGAGTGTTTAAAATTCTAACAAAGGTAAAGAAATACTTTTTTAAAAAAGGAGTGATAGATTTTTGTCGCAAACTCTGAATAACAAGTTAACAATAACATTACAGATACTACTCACGATTTTTGACTTTCGTGTTCCATTACATTGAATTGAAAACTGGTTATTATGTAGTTCACTCGGGACCATGATAGTTGTAAGAACCCAGTCGGAACGTCGGGCAGTAAGTAGCTGTGTATTTGCTACTCCTTTCATCGCGTACACTGCTGCATGTTGCTTAACCAATTCTTCCACTTCCAGGCATCCTTTGCCCAGTTTATAGGCCAAGGGTCCTACCTGGCCGGAAACTCTTTTGTGGACAACGAAATCATCATCGGTAGTAGCTACGGTGGCAGCTACGGTGGCAACAGGCTGGCCGGTCTCTCTGTCCCCAGCGCTATATCTTTGGGAAGTCCTGTTGGTTTCGCAAGCAATGGTCTCGGTTTGAGCAGTGGACGCGGATTGAGCGGTAAGTTTTGATTTTCTAGACTGAATGGTGACGAGGTTTGCATTCAAAAGGGTTCTTCTAAAACATGAAGATAAAATGGACAGGAAAGAAGGGCATCTCCTTTCTTTTCTGTCCATTTTATCTTTAAGATTTTTAAGGGGTGTTTTGACTGATGAAAACATATTCGTGGCAAAGTAAAAATATTCCTTATTGAGTAGGGTCTGCCAAAAAATCTGGACAACAAGAAGATTCAAGTATGATAAAGCTATTGAGTCCAGATTTGGTAGGGTCTACTAAAACTCCTCTAATACACAGAAACATTTATTTATTTCTTTCTTAATAGAGTTAACGATGACAAGAAAGACACCTGGAAAATGAAGTCTTTTTTGGTTTTTGTTTTATTCGATTAGAAATTTTCATAAAATTTTCTAGTTATAAACAGGACAGATAAAATGGTGATATGTTATCAGCTAGTGGCATAGATCTTCTAGAATAGTTTTAAATAATCATTTCAACTTTGCAAAAACCCTATCTTACATATGCCATTCTTTCCTCTACACGAGTAAATAAAACCATTTCTTCCAGGCTCCAATGCCGTCCTGGTCGGCGGCCTCTCAGGCCTCAATGTGGCGTCCAGCGGCCCTCTAGCCGTCACCAACATCTCCCCCATCGGCCCCAGCGGTCTGGCCATCGCCTCCGAGATTGTCTTGGAAGGTCTCCTGTCTGTGAGCGGTCAGCTGCCGTTCCTGAGCGCTGTGGCGTTCGAGGGCGCGCTGCCGACGGCCGGCTCCGGCGTGGCGACGTGCGGCTGCGGCAATGGCAATGTGGGAATCATCAGCGAAGGGTACCCCGCATCCGTCGGTCCCACTTTCGGGATCGGTTCTGGAATCGGCGGATATTACTTCTGAAATGATGTGACGTAATAAATTTCTTCAACTGAATATGACTCCTTTAATTTGTGTTCCTTATATATTCGACATTGTACTTGTTGAATTGTTCATTGTTCGTAATTGTTGAATGTAAAAACCTTACTAATATTATAAAGGTGAAAGTTTGTATGTATGGATGTATGGATGTATGCATGTATGGATGTTTGTTACTCTTTCACGCTCAAACTTCTGAACCGATTTTTATGAAATTTGGTATGATGGTAGCTGGCACTCTGAAAGAACATAAAGGCTACTTTTTTTTTTAATCCAACCCCCATGTGGTTCGGGGGGGGAGGGGGGGTGAAAATTAGTATGGGAGAGTTTTACGTGTTTGTTGATTTTTATAAAACTTGGTGGTTGGAGGTAGCTGGCATTCCGGAGAGACACCAGCGCCGATGACGGTCATTGGGGGAGTGAAAATTAGTATGGGAGAACTTTTACGTGTAGATTTTCATATTCGACCCCCATGGAAGTTATTGGGGGGGGGGGGACGTACTATGGAAGAACGTTGACGGAACTTCAGTAATAAATAACAAATTTTACAAGGCATGTAGGCTATTTTAATACATCATTGCTACTGAAACCCATTAGTACGCGGACAAAGTCGCGGGCGGCCGCTAGTTCAGTAATATTTTTATGTACAAACTAGCTGTACCAGCGGCTTTGTCCGCGTTTTCCACTGTTTCTTTGCTCTTGTTTACAATATCCTCTTGCAACAAAGCTTTAAATTTATTAAGGTACCTGCATGCCAAATTTCAAGCGTCTTACTTATTTTTTTTTAATTTTTTAATTAATAATTTCTTTATTGCACTAAAATCAAATATTACATCCTTAAAATTACCTTAAATCAAATACAGGTCCAGTGCTAACAGAACAGTGTCACACTATTCAAACAGGGGCCCCCAAACTAGGCTATGCCTGTATCTTGGGAAGCCATGTTAAGTAAAATAGCACAAATCACAAACAGTAGTATAGACAAAACAGTAAGAAAGACAATTTTTACTTAGTAGGTATATCTAACATTAAAGCTAACAGGAATATAAAATAAAAGAGATATAAGAGAAATATATATATGTTTATAAATAATGAGCCAATTTTGAAGCATCACACAACCAGTTTTTCTGTAGTTATGTAGTCTAAGGTAAGCAACCATTTTTAATGATGAATTTAGCTTCTGGTACAGAGCAGGATTTTATATCACAAAACTTTAGCACGGCATTGTAGACGTGCACTCTGATGGCATCACCAAATCTACTCGCAAAAGAAGAACTGACAGTGGGAACTGGAAGTTTAAAGACCCGTTTCTTTAAGAGTGTTGTGTAAGTATCAGAAATAAGCAGCCGCTTATGAGTAAACGTGCAGGATCTTAAAACAAACAACTGGCGGACTGTGAGGACATTAGCGGTTAATATTTTTCTTACAAAAGGTATTAAAAGGAAAACCCTTTAATTCCCGTTCCCATGGCAATTTCGGGAAATCCTTTAACGGATGCCGACGTCATAATATCTATCTGCATGCTAATGCAGTGGTTTGGGTTGTGACGACTTCGTCCGCGTAGAGATGTTTAACGGGTAAAACATTATTTCTTTCCTACGCTCTGGACTATATCTGTACCAAATTGCGTGAAAGCGTAACAGACAGACAGACAGAGTTACTTTCGGATTTATAATATTAGTAAGGAGTAAGGATTATCCTCTTAATAATAAATAATACTCCGCAGATCGACTCTGGATTAAAGTAATAACAGATTAACTTGATATTATTTTCAACAGCATCTAAAGTCAAATGATGAAGTTCAAAATGGTAAGTTATTCTTCTTCTTCTTCTTTTCGTGTCGATGGCAAAGCAGTTAAAATAATTTTGGAGAATTCCTTACTTCAGGCGGGGCATGAAGTAAGCTGAGCCATGGACTGTGGTGAGAGACCACATAGGCACGCGATATCCTCCTGTCCAGGAAACCCCCACCTAAACATATTATCCTTGCATTGGCCAACCTGGCTACGGAGTCCGTTCAAGGACCTTCAGGTTGACCATGGCAAATTGTGTCCTGCTGGAAGGCTATCTGAAGGCAGAACCAAGGGGACGGGTGGAGCAAACGTGTTAGACCAGAGGTTGAAACGAGCAGAAGGTAGATCTGTGTCAAGATTCGGTACTTTCTAAATCTTAATGTAAAATAAAGCTATGTCGACTCTTTAACCTCTGTGGTTGTCCCTGCCATGTTATAATATTAAGTCTGGTTTGGGATTTCACAGGATTGTGATTGTGATATGAGCGCCAGATCATCAGCATTCAAAAATCGTTTTGTGTTTGGGCAACATGGTTGGTCATTTGTGTAGATGTTGAAAAGTAGTGATGCCAACAAAACGGTCATTGCCGATGACACAGACCCTGGGGATTACCGTTTTTTGGGATCACCATCTGCTTTTTTCTTTAGACAAATGGACCTGAAAGCTACGGTTGCGGAGCAGCTCACCAAGTATTTTTATAAATTTTGAGTCATTGACCATCGAGTAGACTTTCCACAAGAGACGCTTCAGGTTCACTGTTTCATAAGCTGTCAGATACACGCATACAGCGCCTGTAATCATTCCCATTTCAAAACTATCTCTGTGTGTTATTTATTTATTTATTTAGGTTAGGTTCACAAAACAGAATAACATCAGTGTAGCTTCTGAATTACAAATACAAATCTTATGGACTAGATGATAATAATAAACCGGCCAAGTGCGAGTCGGGCTCGCGCACAAAGGGTTCCGTAGCAGCAAATATAATAAAAATCAACCTATCTCAAAAACTATAAGAGATACTTTGATCAAACCAAAAATCGTTGAAAGAGTTAATTAGCATGCATCACCTCTATTTTTTTTAGAATTTTATACCCCGTAGTTATAAAAATAGAGGGGGGGAGACATACTTTTTACGACTTTGAGAGCTGATATCTCAAAAACCGTTCACTTTAAGAAAAATGTTTTTTAGAAAACTTTATATCATTTTAAAAGACCTTTCCATTGATACCCCACACGGGTATGTACATCGAAAAAAAAAATTTCATCCCTCAGTTACATGTATGGGGGGCCCCACCCCCAATTCTTTTTTTTACTATTTAGTGTCATATTTTTGTAGCGGTTCATACAACACATATTCCCATCAAATTTCATCACTGTAGTACTTATAGTTTCCGAGTAAATCGGCTGTGACAGACGGACAGACGGACAGACGGACAGACGGACAGACGGACATGACGAAACTATAAGGGTTCCGTTTTTGCCATTTTGGCTACGGAACCCTAATAAAATGGCATGTGTTGGGTGAGGATTAACGTCTGGTTACAACATGATTTTCCAGGTCTGAGTGCCTGTTCACACCTAGCGATTCCGATCGCGTCGATATCGATGCGTGCTCGCAGCGTGCACGCCGCGATATCGCCGCGTACTGCGATCATATTCCCAACATGAACGGACCTGCGCGGTAGAGCATTAGCATTAGCGCATGCGCCGCATTCTAATGCGGCACATGAGCTAAGCGGGTAGGTTGGAGGAGGAAATCTCGGCGATATCGCTGCGATCGAAATCGCCCAAAAATCGCTAGGTGTGAACACGCTGTAAATCCTGCTTGTTCTGGAATTAAGTGCTGATTTAAGAGGTGATAGACGGTTAAGCAATCAGCATTCAGCTACAGTTGATGAGCAATTTTGTTTGCAGTAACTTTACTTGGAACTTTGGAGGAGAGGGCTCATCGGTCCATTTACGGATTGTGGTCCAGGCCTTTTTACTATTGTGGGTCATGTCAATGCTGGTGACTGTATTAATCCATTTGGTTCGCTGGTTTGCATGGACAGACAGCATTAAGATTTCACAAGGATCACATGTGTCTTGTGAAAATGGATCGGCATTATAGGCGGTTTCATATTTTTTAAACAGCGCAGATGACTCTTGAGACAAACCCGGGACGTAGGAAGTACGACAGCCTCTTGGGATATGTTGGCACGACGATTTCCAGATGATGTTCGTAGATCGGTGATGAAGCTAGCTTTATAATGGCTTTGTAAATTGTTTCACGAATTGTTGCACTACTGCATATTGCACTTAATCGGCCTATGTAAAGGTATTGATTGGCAGATGGACTTTATGGATTGAGAGCTGATTCTGACAAAGATCAAGTCCGGGTTGTATCCACGTTTCCATCGACCACTTAGCGTAGCGTAGCGTAAATAACAAAACATGGTTGTATTTTCAAAAAAGTTACAAATAATCAAGTTCACCGAAATGACAAAAAATATGGCCTTGTTGAAATTGACCCATTAACAACATGTCATTGATATGCATCGGAAACAAAGTAGGCGACAGGACGGAACCTTGAGATACACCGGAATCCGTAGGGTGGAAACAAGAAGTGATTCCGTCACAAAGGACACGAATCCTGCGCCCTTTCAAAGATCCCGCTATCCAATCGTATAAGCGAGGTGGCAGACCGTATGCCGGGAGCTTGAAGAAAAGCGAACGATGCCACACACGGTCAAAAGCTTTAGCGACATCTAGGCTAACTGCTATAGAATCACCATGCTTCTCCCAAAGATCACCCGTGGACCGTTTTGGTCTAAAACCGTATTGTCGGTCATGGAGTAGTGAGTGATCCTCTAGGTAGCAGATGAGCTTGGCATTAATAAGCCGCCCAAACATCTTACCAAGAACTGAGGTTTGTCTGTTTGTTTTCATGCAATAGGCTCCTAAAGCCTTAGCGGTTTCAATAAAATATTCACCGTTGGAAAGGTACACTATCTGCGAAATGTGTGTTTCATAACTTTTGAACCTTGTCATGAAATTAATAAAATGATCAGTATTTGTTACATTACATACAAAGGGTTAGCAAATACAATGGAAACAAGAAAATCAGCTGCCAGAATCTTTATTTTATTCGGAGTTCAAAAGTCGAATGCTTACAGAGGCACACCGGCGCAAGCACAGTTGCCAGCGATGGACACGGCACCTCTGGCAGGGATGTTGCCATTAAACGAGACAGCACCGAGGATTGGCAGTTGGCCAGTCACGACGGCAGTACCGGCAGCGCCGATCTCGCCACCGACAGCCAACTCTCCGAAGCCGTTAGCGACGAACGGGCCAGTGACTGGGAGAGCGGCCACAGCAGCCACATCGGACACGCCGCCGTAGCCGGCGAAGCCGCTGGACACGAGACCGGCGTTGCCGATGCCGCCCAGAGCGAGTCCGCTGTTGATGCCGCCCAAAGCGAGTCCGCTGTTGATGCCACCGAGGGCAAGACCGCTGTTGATGCCGAGACCGCTTGAGACAAGACCTGCGTTGCCGAGGCCGCTCACAGCAAGACCATTGCCGTAACCAAGACCGCTGCCGTAGCCAAGACCGCTGCCGTAGCCAAGACCGCTGCCATAGCCATAAGCGCCGTAGCCGAGAGCCAAATCAACGTCGACATCAAGATCCAAAGCACTGTATCCGTAGCCTCCGAGGCCTGAAATTGAAACCATATTTTTTAGATGATCCTACACAGCTGGGCCTAGGGGATTTTAATATATTAATATTTTGTCTGGGTGATCTCATGAGACTGGCCGGCATGACAGACGATTATATTCACACCAAAATCTCCACCTCATTTGCTTACATGAGGTTCAAAATCAAAGAATATTTTCTACATGCCGTACCCACAAAGGGGCGTTTTGATGAAGATGTACTAAGGTAATTAATGATTTGTATCTTTACCTCCAAGTCCGTAGCCATAGCCAAGAGCAGCATCCAAGTCAATGTCGATTCCTAAAGACGAAGACCCGTAGCCGTAACCGTAGCCAGGGTAACCAGCGTAGCTGAGGGAGCCAGGGTAGTAGGCTTGGCTGAAGACATTCTGTAAAGCAGTTCAGAAGTTATTTGAATGAAGAGTAGAAAATCGTTTTTCTAATTGACTACGATGATAGCCCTGTATTCATCAAGGGGCGAGCGGATTGCTCTTACCCCTAAGATCTGGATTGTGGAGCGAGCAAGAGCAAAATCAACATCATCCTATTAAAACTGTCAAGGTTATATAAGTGGCAGAATATGTGATGGTACACCACTGTGAGCTTTGCCCCGAAAAGCAAGTAGCTCGACTGGTCTCTCATCGGTCATAATGTTTCACCGAACTGTGAGAGTGAAGGAATAGAGAGTGCGCTATTATTTGCAGCCTTGTGCACTATATCATGTTAGCTGATCTCCATTGAGAGGGGCCACCATAAACAAAAAAGGTTGGACACCTTTATTTGTGTTATACAATTATTAGGTACTTTTAGTTTTAGCCCAAAAATTTTCTTACCTGGATCAAGCAAGCTTGAATGCAGAGGAGCAGGAAAGAGAAGGAAGACATGTTTGTTGCTGATGTTGAACTCAGAATGATTTGTCTGAAACCAAGTTGCGTTTTTATATAAAAATATTCTTTCTCATGCGTTATTTCGTAATTCAGATAGTCAATGTGTTGTGATTTGGTGGTAGTGTGAATCCTCACGTTTTAGGTCGATAAACGACATAGGACATTCTCACTTAGATATTTTCACAAAATGTCAGAATACAGGTTAATAGTGAAAACTATAACAACAACTTTTTACCTACTTACTTTTGATAATAGCACTATTTTTGGTACATTCGACTTCTATCAGTATAGAGAGGACTAAAATTCCCATAAAAACTGGAGCTATGCGTATACCTACGTAGTTTTCTTTAGAATACCTCTATAGTCGCTACATTATGGCCGCGGGGCCAATTTCAGTATAATGTATTCAGTCAACATGAGTCCCGAATCATATCCAAGTGACTTCGTTTGTAAACTTTTAAAAAGTTATAACGAGTAGGGCCACAAATAACCCAAGCACAGTTGGATATTGTGGAACCCACGTGCAATATTTCCGGCCAGTCTTGCTATAAACATCAAATTTCTTGATATCTTCAAAAATGTATTCCTTTTAAAAACTTTAGATCCTAATTTTCTAATTGCAAGACAAAACCGGGCCTCCGTTTTTCATGGAAAAAATTACATAACTCACAAAAACCAATTACCCGATTCTAGCACGTGGTCTAAGTCACGTGAACAAGTTAACTTCAGTGATAATTCAAATAAACATTAATTGTTATGAGTTAAACGATGATAGAGCGCGAAGTAGTACGAAGAGTCTTTTGCAATATGATGATTAAGTATTAATATAAAATGTAGGTCAAATGGTTAGGAAGGCACTACTTGTTTAGTTCTCAGTAACAATGGCGGCCCGATTCGTTGTAACTTTGTGCCTGTCAGCGCTTTTGGCACAGGTATGACTTATTTCTCTATCTTCAACTTAGGTTAACTTAGCTTTTAACTGGGTGTCATCGAGTTTTAGAAAAAAAGCTGTTTCCTAATTCAACCATTTTGTTTTTTCTTTATTTTCTGCCATGATCTTAACTATCTTGATAGGGCAAAAGACAGGGGCACTAACAATTCTGACTCTTGCGCAGTTGTGGTTAGATCCCACGCCCCATTTGCAACGCGTCGGAAATCGTATGCTGAAACTACTCTCTTTGACACTTTCTTAGCCTAAGCGATTGTCCTTAAAATACTATAGATTTTCGAGTGTTTAAAATTCTAACATGGGTTCAGGGTTCAAAAATACTTTATTTTAAAAAGGAGTTTTATATTTTCTTAGCAAACTCTGAATTACAAGTTGACAATAACATTACAGATACTACTCACGATTTTTGACTTTCGTGTTCCATTACATTGAATTGAAAACTGGTTATTATGTATTTCACTCGGGACCATGATAGTTGTAAAAACCCAGTCGGAACGTCGGGCAGTAAGTAGCTGTGTATTTGCTACTCCTTTCATCGTGTTCATTGCTGCATATTGCTTACCCAATTCTTCCACTTCCAGGCATCCTTTGCCCAGTTTATAGGCCAAGGGTCCTACCTGGCCGGAAACTCTTTTGTGGACAACGAAATCATCATCGGTAGCAGCTACGGTGGCAGCTACGGTGGCAACAGGCTGGCCGGTCTCTCTGTCCCCAGTGCTATATCTTTGGGAAGTCCTGTTGGTTTCGCAAGCAATGGTCTCGGTTTGAGCAGTGGACGCGGATTGAGCGGTAAGTTTTGATTTTCTGGACTGAATGGTGACGAGGGGTTGATGGCTTGCATTCAAAAGGGTTCTTCTAGAACATAAAAATAAAATGGACAAGCAAGAGGGGAGATGAGGATTTTTAAGGGGTCTTTTGACTGATGAAAACATCTTGGTGGCAAGGAAAAAATATTCCTTATTGAGTAGGGTCTGCTAAAAAATTCGTACAACAAAAAGATTCAAGTATGATAAAGCTATTGAGTTGCTATTGAGTCCAGATTTGGTAGGGTCTACTAAAACTCCTCTAACACACAGAAACATTTATTTATGTATTTTTATTAAAATTAACGATATCAAGAAAGACACCTGAAAAATGAAATCTTTTTTGGTTTTTGTTATATTCGGTTAGAAATTTTTATCAAATTATCTAAGTAATAAAAGAATAAGAAGGACTGATAAAATGGTGATATGTTACCAGCTAGTGGCATAACTCTTCTAGAATATTTAAATAATCATTTCACCTCTGCAAAAACCCTATCTTACATATGCCATTATTTCCTCTACACGAGTAAATAAAACCATTTCTTCCAGGCTCCAATGCCGTCCTGGTCGGCGGCCTCTCAGGCCTCAATGTGGCCTCCAGCGGTCCTCTAGCAGTCACCAACATCTCCCCCATCGGCCCCAGCGGTCTGGCCATCGCCTCCGAGATAGTTCTGGAAGGTCTCCTGTCTGTGAGCGGTCAGCTGCCGTTCCTGAGCGCTGTGGCGTTCGAGGGCGCGCTGCCGACGGCCGGCTCCGGCGTGGCGACGTGCGGCTGCGGCAATGGCAATGTCGGCATCATCAGCGAAGGGTACCCCGCATCCGTCGGTCCCACTTTCGGGATCGGTTCTGGAATCGGTGGATTGTACTTCTGAAATGATGTGACGTAATAAATTTCTTCAACTGAATATGACTCCTTTAATTTGTGTTCCTTATATATTCGACATTGTACTGTTCGTAATTGTTGAATGTAAAATCCTTACTAATATTATAAAGGTGAAAGTTTGTATGTATGGATGCTCTCTGTGGCACTCTGAAATAATGAAATAACATAAAAGCTACTTTTTTTTTAAAAATTCAACCATCATGTGGTTCGGGGGGGGGGGGGGGGGAAAATTAGTATGGGAGAGTTTTTACGTGTTTGTTGATTTTTATAAAACTTGGTGGTTGGAGGTAGCTGGCATTCCGGAGAGACAACAGCGCCGATGACGGTCATTGGGGGAGTGAAAATTTGTATGGGAGAACTTTTACGTGTTTATAGATTTTCATATTCGACCCCCATGGAAGTTATTGGGGGGGGGGGGGGGGAACGTACTATGGAAGACGTTGACGGAACTTCAGTAATAAATAACAAATTTTACAAGGCATGTAGGCTATTTTAATACATCATTGCTACTGAAACCCATTAATACGCGGACAAAGTCGCGGGCGGCCGCTAGTTCAGTAATATTTTTATGTACAAACTAGCTGTACCAGCGGCTTTGTCCGCGTTTTCCACTGTTAGCTCTTGTTTACAATATCCTCTTGCAACAAAGCTTTAAATTTATTAAGGTACCTGCATGCCAAATTTCAAGCGTCTTACTTATGCGGTCTTATTTTTATAAATTTCGAGTCATTGACCATCGAGTAGACTTTCCACAAGAGACGCTTCAGGTTCACTGTATCATAAGCTGCTGTCAGATACACGCATACAGCGCTGTAATCATTCCCAATTTAAAACTATCTCTGTGTGTTATTTATTTAGGTTCACAAAACAAAATAACATACAAAAATACAAATACAAATCTTATTGGTCCAAGATCCCAGAGCTGCCAGACATCACTTATTTTCTAATGGACTAAATATATACGATTGAGTAGTGTTGGGGTGTACTATCATCATATGACTAGTTGCTACCTTGACCAGACGGCCATTTTTCAGATATCAACCAATCAAGGTACATAGGAACACTGCTCACATCACTTAAATTCTGATGGCTGATTTTAACATATATTTCACACAATATCATTAAAAATCAGGATTCATTACTCCCAGACACATGCGGTCGGCGGTTTTACCTTACAGACGCTTTAAAGCTATGAAAAAAATTTTACTTTTACTTATTTTCTGATGCTTGATTTTTATATATGTTATTCAAACAACTAAAAAGTGCTCATCTGACCGCAATAATTATAGAATTGTACCTTACAAACTATTTTATTAGAAAAACTTAACTAAATTCAATTTAAAAAAAAAATCTAAAACAGTTGGGTCTGGTGAATGTTTGGCCCCTTGGATCGGTCTGTCCGTTTGCAAAACGTTTTAAAATAGTTGTTTGAATAACATATATAAAAATCAAGCATCACAAAATAAGTAAAATTAAGTAAAAGTAAAATTTTTTCATAGCTTTAAAGCGTCTGTAAGGTAAAACCGCCGACCGCATGTGTCTGGGAGTAATGAATCCTGATTTTTAATGATATTGTGTGAAATATATGTTAAAATCAGCCATCAGAATTTAAGGGAGGTGAGCAGTGTTTCTATGTACCTTGATTGGTTGATATCTGAAAAATGGCCGTCTGGTCAAGGTAGCAACTAGTCATATGATGATAGTACACCCCACCACTACTCAATCGTATATATTTTGTCCATTAGAAAATAAGTGATGTCTGGCGGCTCTGGGATCTTCCTCTATATGGACTAGATGATAATAATAAAATGGCATGTGTTGGGTGAGGATTAACGTCTGGTTACAACATGATTTTCTAGGTCTGAGTGCCTGTTCACACCTAGCGATTCCGATCGCGGCGATATCGCCGCGTGCTCGCAGCGTGCACGCCGCGATATCGCCGCGTACTGCGATCATATTTCCAACATGAACGGACCTGCGCGGTAGAGCATTAGCATTAGCGCATGCGCCGCATTCTAATGCGGCGCATGAGCTAAGCGGGTAGGTTGGAGGAGGAAATCGCGGCGATATCGCTGCGATCGAAATCGCCCAAAAATCGCTAAGTGTGAACACGCTGTAAATCCTGCTTGTTCTGGAATTAAATGCTGATTTAAGATGTGATAGACGGTTAAGCAATCAGCATTCAGCTACAGTTGATGAGCAATTTTGTTTGCAGTAACTTTACTTGGAACTTTGGAGGAGAGGGCTCATCGGTCCATTTACGGATTGTGGTACAGGCCTTTTTACTATTGTGAGTCATGTCAATGCTGGTGACTGTATTAATCCATTTGGTTCGCTGGTTTGCATGGACAGACAGCATTAAGATTTCACAAGGATCACATGTGTCTTGTGAAAATGGATCGGCATTATAGGCGGTTTCATATTTTTTAAACAGCGCAGATGACTCTTGAGACAGACCCGGGACGTAGGAAGTACGACAGCCTCTTGGGATATGTTGGCACGACGATTTCCAGATGATGTTCGTAGATCGGTGATGAAGCTAGCTTTATAATGGCTTTGTAAATTGTTTCACGAATTGTTGCACTACTGCATATTGCACTTAATGGGCCTATGTAAAGTTAGGTATTGATTGGCAGATGGACTTTATGGATTGAGAGCTGATTCTGACAAAGATCAAGTCCGGGTTGTATCCACGTTTCCATCGACCACTTAGCGTAGCGTAGCGTAAATAACAAAACATGGTTGTATTTTCAAAAAAGTTACAAATAATCAAGTTCACCGAAATGACAAAAAATATGGCCTTGTTGAAATTGACCCATTAACAACATGTCATTGATATGCATCGGAAACAAAATCGGCGACAGGACGGAACCTTGAGATACACCGGAATTCATAGGGTGGAAACAAGAAGTGATTCCGTCACAAAGGACACGAATCCTGCGCCCTTTCAAAGATCCCGCTATCCAATCGTATAAGCGAGGTGGCATACCGTATGCCGGGATCTTGAAGAAAAGCGAACGATGCCACACACGGTCAAAAGCTTTAGCGACATCTAGGCTAACTGCTATAGATTCACCATGCTTCTCCCAAAGATCACCCGTGGACCGTTTTGGTCTAAAACCGTATTGTCGGTCATGGAGTAGTGAGTGATCCTCTAGGTAGCGGATGAGCTTGGCATGAATAAGTCGCTCAAACACCTTACCAAGAATTGAGGTTTGTCTGTTTGTTTTCATGGAATAGGCTCCTAAAGCCTTAGCGGTTTCAATAAAATATTCACCGTTGGAAAGCTACACTATCTGCGAAATGTGTGTTTCATAACTTTTGAACCTTGTCATGATACTAATAAAATTTTCAGTATTTGTTTAATTACATACAAAGGGTTAGCAAATACAATGGAAACAAGAAAATCAGCTGCCAGAATCTTTATTTTATTCGGAGTTTAAAAGTCGAATGCTTACAGAGGCACACCGGCGCAAGCGCAGTTGCCAGCGATGGACACGGCACCTCTGGCGGGGATGTTGCCGTTAAACGAGACAGCGCCGAGGATTGGCAATTGGCCAGTCACGACGGCAGTACCGGCAGCGCCGATCTCACCACCGACAGCCAACTCTCCGAAGCCGTTAGCGACGAACGGGCCAGTGACTGGGAGAGAGGCCACAGCAGCCACATCGGACACGCCGCCGTAGCCGGCGAAGCCGCTGGACACGAGACCGGCGTTGCCGATGCCGCCCAGAGCGAGTCCGTTGTTGATGCCGCCCAGAGCGAGTCCGCTGTTGATGCCGCCCAGAGCGAGTCCGCTGTTGATGCCGCCCAGAGCGAGTCCGCTGTTGATGCCACCGAGGGCGAGACCGCTGTTGATGCCGAGACCGCTTGAGACAAGACCTGCGTTGCCGAGGCCGCTCACAGCAAGACCATTGCCGTAGCCAAGACCGCTGCCATAGCCAAGACCGCTGCCGTAGCCGTAAGCACCGTAGCCGAGAGCCAAATCAACGTCGACATCAAGATCCAAAGCGCTGTATCCGTAGCCTCCGAGACCTAAAATTGAATTTTGTATAATTTGTAAATCCAACGTTGGGCCTAAGAGAGCAGGCTAAGGTACTAGCTCCCCTCCTGGTCTCTCATCGGACATGTCGGATTCCTTCTGCCGTATGTCAGTATTAAGAAAACTAGAGTGCACCTATATTTGCGCAATGTACTCGAATGTTTACAATAGAATGTCTTTTGGCTAGCTGATCTTATGAGACTGGCCGACATAGCCAAAATTGATTCATTACAAGCTTTTTAAGGGGCAGAGGGTGATATTCCCACTCAAAATTTCAATTGCAAAAGGTCAAAAATTAAAGAATATATTCAAGATACTGTACCCACGATGATTTTGATAAAGATGTACGAAGGTAACTATTGATTTGTATCTTTACCTCCAAGTCCGTAGCCATAGCCAAGAGCGGCATCCAAGTCAATGTCGATTCCTAAAGACGAAGACCCGTAGCCGTAACCGCCGTAACCGTAGCCAGGGTAACCAGCGTAGCTGAGGGAGCCAGGGTAGTAGGCTTGGCTGAAGACATTCTGTAAGCAAGAAAGCAGTTCAGAAGTTATTTGAATGAAGTTTGATGTGTCATCTTTTTCCGTATTGACTACGATGATGGCTTGGAGTAATCTGGTCTTCATCACTTGCAGGGGAACGAATGGCTCTCACCCCTAATAGCCGAAGTGTAGCTTTTTGAATGAAGTTTGAAGTGTGTTCTTTTTCCGAATTGACTACGATGATGGCTTGGAGTAATCTGGTCTTCATCACTTGCAGGGGAACGGACGGCTCTCACCCCTAATAGCCGAAGTGTAGCTTTTTAAGAAATATGTTTATTATGTTATTGTTACACCACCATGCCTTGGAAAGAAATTGCCTGATCTCTCATCGGTTAAAATGTTCCACTGAACTGTGAGAGTGAATGAACAGACAATGCACTGGTGTTTGCACCCTTGTGCACTGTATTTAGCTGGTTTCCAATAAAAGTGGCCACCATAGCCAAAACTTTGCCACCATCATCATATTTTTATATTATGTCCTGCGCGTTAGCCGACCTCCATTGAGAGAAGCCACCATAAACTAAAACGGTTGGACACCTTAATTTATTTTACACAGATAGATACCTGTGGTTTTAGACCAAATGATGTTTCTTACCTGGATCAAGCAAGCTTGAATGCAGAGGAGCAAGAAAGAGAAGGAAGACATGTTTGTTGCTGATGTTGAACTCAGAATGATTTGTCTGAAACAAGTAGCGTTTTTATATAAAAAATATTCTTTCCCATGCGTTATTTCGTAATTCAGATAGTCAATGTGTTGTGATTTGTTGGTAGCGTGCATCCTCACGTTTTCTCGAGTGATAAGCGACGTAGAATGTCCAGAATTGGGTAGTTTCTCGACTGACTTACTATACAGAAGATTGATAACAAAAGCAGGATCTTATTTGGTAGCTTTTTGTATACTGCTAGATGGAATGTGAGATCGGAATCGTGTTTTTTTCATGGCCATAATTCGCATACCTACGTAGTTTTATTTATTAGGTACATACAGTGCAGAATCACACCAATCCGATTAGTAGCAAATTATATCAAGTGAGTGAAAGTATTTTTCTTTTTTTAAATATTTGTGGTCCACAAAAATAGTGAGAAGGGTCCCAAACATTTGTCAGTACTACTTTGTCTTTAGATCCATATCTGATAATATGACACATATTACATGCGTTTGTCTGTTTTTTGATGTAGTAAATGTATCAGATATTGCCCTTGTGTGCCCACGGTAGCTTAATAAATTATATTTGAAGTGTTTGTAAAAATAGAAAATAAATAAAAAATTGTGATCGAGTGCATAACAGAATGTAATCTGTTGAATAGTCGTAATTGGCCTACAAAATTTGTTCTTCCTATTTCAATCATGATTGTATTGTGCTGTGTACTATTCCTTAATAAATAAATAAAAAAAAAATTACAAATAAAATAACTACAATAATTTATAGTTGTATAAACTAAAATTGATAAAATATGGTAATTTGCGATTGATTTTTAAAATAGAAAATTGCTCAATGCAAAAAAAGCAGAAACACAGAAAAAAATATGATACTATCCGAATCTAACACGTGGAAGACCACGACTTAAGAAACACGTGAAAAATTAACTTCAGTGATAATTTAAATAAACATTCATATTATAACCTAAACAATGATAGAGCGCGTACGCCCTCAGACCACTTAGTACGAAGAGTCTTTTGCAATATGACTAGGTATTAAGTTTTATAAAATGTAGGTTAATATATGAAAGAAGCCACTGTTTGTTTAGTTCTCAATAACTTACAATAGTAACTTTGTGTGTGTCAGCGCACAGGTTAAACTTATTTCCCTCTCATAAACTTAAGCTAAACCTTAACTTTTAACTTTGTATCATTGGATATGTACCGACATCAAAAAATGAGTGGTTCCTCAATGCTGTACAGTCAGCGACGAAAATTGTCTACCACTTTTGACAAATGTTTCTGCGAGATGTATCTATTTACATAAATCGTTTATTTATTTATTTTAATAAAGGTATCGATCGCTAAGATTGCCAAAAGTCACTGACACAATCTTATTGCCAGGGAAAATTGACCTTGTTGTTTCAGGACGTTCAATCAAATCTTAAACGTAGGGTGGTAGACGACGTTTTTGGATGACTGTACCGTAAGGATAATTTTTATTTCTGACCATTATTTTTACCGGTTTGTTGATGGTCCATGAGACAGGCAAAAACTTTTATCTCTATCGCCTGAGTTTAGGCTAGATCTTATCCCAGCTCCTCATTCATAACGCGTCGGAATCGGGATCAAATTTGGAAACTATTTAATCTATGAAAATATCTTTTGACCGAATGTTAGAACTAACATGTGTTCAGGATGCTTATAGATAGAGAAATCCTTTTCCTCATATTTTTATTTAAAAAATTGTTATTTCTATTTTAAAAATAGTTATTTAGACGTGGAGCTGGGCTGGTCATGTTTGTGGAATGAAAATTGAGTTGCAGCCGAGCTGTTGTCGGCCAAAGGGAAGACCAAGAAATAGAGATGCTACCGATCGGCAAACATGGAGTGAATTGATGGAGGCCTTTGACCAGCATTAGGACATCACAGATTAGATAAAAAAAAGGTTTCATTGCAAAAGCTGCTTATAAGCTTACTAGCTGTGCCCGCGACTTTATTCGCGTGGTCTACAGGATTTTACATTCAAAAGTTTTTTCCCAATAATTCTCGTTCCCGAAGGAAGTTTGCAATATCCTTAGTTACAACTAAGCTTCAAGTTTACTAAGGTACCTGCATGCCAAATTTCAAGCGCCTTACTTAAACGGTTTAAATTTTTTATACAAATGTTTTTTCCCGCTAACTCCTGTTTCCGTGGGAATTTTGGGAATTCCTTTCTTAGTGCACCTCTAAAGTACCTAAGCGTCCCTTCCAAATTTAAAGTGCTCATGTTTACCCGTTTGCGCTGTGGATCTATGGATTTACCCGCTCCCGTTCCCGTGGGAATTCCTTTCTTAGTGCACCCCTACGGTACCCAAGCTACGTCCCTTTTAAATCTCTAAATACAATATTTTTTCCATTGACTCCTGTTCCTATGGGAATTTTACAATATCCTGTTACAATTAAGCTTAAAGTTTACTAATGTACCTGCATGCCTTTCAAGCGTCTAACTCAAATGGTTTCGATTTTTCATACAAAAGGATTTTCCCGATTATTCCCGCTCCCGTAAGAATTTCGGGAATTTCTTTCTTAGTGCACCTCTAAGGTACCTGAGCTACGTCGTTCCCAAATTTTAAATGCATACGTTTGTCCGTTTAGGCTGAGCGTCGATATGTCAGATAGTGAGTCAGTCAGTCAGTCAGTTTCTCCTTTTTTTATATTTAGATTATAAGTTGAATTACGGTACATACATATACACCGTGAAATTTTAGTGGTTGTTTTCCCGCAGTAATATGATTCTATCTTAGTAGTACAAAAGATGTGTGCAGTGCTTTTTTGGTAAAATCAATAAATGCCGGTTTTACGTAAGGTTTAACCATGACTCGAAAGCACGTTCGAACCGCTTTATGACTTAGGGTGTAGAGCTTCTTCAGCTTTAAGCATCGATTTTATGCAGCAAGCAGTACCTGAATACGTCACTTCTTCAAAAACAACGATAGCTTCTCTCGTTTTCGAGTTAGAAAATTATTATTCTGAAAAAAGGAAAAAAAAAATTTTTTTTTGAGGAATAATTTGCATGTTTCGATAATGTTACTAAAGGCAAATCGTTCTGCCACGGGAAAACCACCATTAAAATTTCACGGTGTAGAGATAGCTGGCTATTGCTACCCGATGCCTGTTACGAAACCAATCATTTCGCTTCCAGGCATCCTTTGCCCAGAATATAGGCCGAGGATCCTACGTGACTCTATTGTGAACAACGAAATCGCCCAGCGTCATATCTTTGGGAAGTCCTGGTTTCGCTAGCAATGGTCTCGGTTTGAGCAGTGGACTCGGATTAAGCGTTAAGTTTCGGTTTACTGAACAGAATGGAGTACAGTATGTAGGAGGAGTACAATTACATACTATACACATGTACAGCAAAATAAAATTATATTTATTAAGATTTTCATCACGTTCCAGAAAGTGGCCCTAAACGCGTTTTGTGAATTTGTAGGCTAAGAAGTCTCAAATCCAAGCTGACAGGGAAAACTTTTTCAAGAGAACCATATTTAGCAACAAAATCCTTCTTCTCAAGGAATTGTCATGGTCCCCACCACGCATTGATGCTGGCATGGTTTAAGTATTTGAATGAAGCAAACCCAATCACCAATACCCCACTATGCCCACTAATAGTTGATTTGTAAAATTCTCTATACCTTTTACATATAATTTATTTACTACATTGGCCTTGATTACTAAGAATTCTTAGTTTCATCTACCCATTTTTTCAAGCTAGACGTTCTTTAAATTCAAATAGAATAGTCATAAGAAATTTTTTCTGATTTTATAGTACAACAAAATTAGATCAGTTTTAGGGCCTCTGATACCTCTGAATGTGCTGAAGCAAAATTTATCAACAACAACAGTTCGTAGGTAGTGAGTGTTAGGCAATGTGATAATAAAACATTTCATAAGTTGATAATAAAGATTTTATTTAATTATGCCAAGAATTTCCTTGCAACATATTTACAGGGGAATACCAGCGCAGCCGCAGTTACCAGCGATGGACACGACGCCACTGGCAGGGATGTTGCCACCGAAGGAGACAGCACCAAGAATGGGCACTTGGCCAGTGACGACAGTGGTACCGGCAGCGCCGATCTCACCACCAACCGCCAGCTCACCGAAGCCGTTGGCGACGAACGGGCCAGTGACTGGGAGAGCGGCCACAGCAGCCACATCGGACACGCCGCCGTAGCCGGCGAAGCCGCTGGACACGAGACCGGCGTTGCCGATGCCGCCCAAAGCGAGTCCGTTGTTGATGCCGCCCAGAGCGAGTCCGCTGTTGATACCACCGAGGGCAAGACCACTGTTTATGCCGAGACCGCTGTTGATGCCGAGACCGCTGCCAAGACCGATGCTACCGGCGCCGAGGTTGCCGACAGCCAGACCGTTTCCGAGACCACCGTAGCCCTGGAGCCCGTTCAGGTTGTACCCGCTGACGCCGGCGACGCCGGAGCTGGCGGCCTCCACTGCAACGTTAAGGTTGTTACCGGCCAAGCCATAGCCCTGGTTGATGAACTGGGAGAAGGCAGTCTGGAAAAAATAATAGCCAAATCAGATTACTGAGTACAGCCAACTCAA
This sequence comes from Maruca vitrata, assembly GCA_039566165.1. Lineage (NCBI taxonomy): Eukaryota > Metazoa > Arthropoda > Insecta > Lepidoptera > Crambidae > Maruca > Maruca vitrata. The sequence continues at coordinate 2,757,332 of CM076941.1, read as the reverse complement.
GTTATGTGTGCAGCATTTAATACTTTTCAAATTACTATTTTTCATGAAGCTCCTTTTAAGGAAGCACGGCCTGGCTCATGCTGAATTGGCAAATACATTGGTGATATTATTAAGGTCACAAATTTTCAACTATCCCAATTCAAATTACTTACAGCCTGTGTCTAAAAATTTCTTATTAGGTGTAGCAAGGTCGCGAGCGACCATGATTGGTGTAACCCAGTCGAAACGTCGGGCAATAAGTAGCTATTTAATTTGCTACTCCTAATAACTTTGGTAGTCGTTGAGAAAATGTAGAAAGTCTTAAAAGCCTTTACCTGGATCAGACAAGCCTGGATGCAGATGAGAGCGAAAGTGAAAGGAGACATAGTGGAATATTCAATTGGCAATTGAACTGAGAATGATATCCGATTGACAAGTTTGGTATTTATACGTATTTTTTTCATTTATTTTGTAACACAGTTTATCGTATTTTCGTAAGGCATTGCTTTAGGTTGCTTCGATATGGTGAATGTTTATTTTTAGGATAATGAGTCTTACACTTTAGTGATAAGGTAAAGTGTAGTATGATATTACGATTGCTGCGTGAATTTCTGATACCTATTACTGTACGCCAAAAATAAGGTGACTAGGACCTCAATAGTTACGTCAATATGGCCGATCCTTAAGATTAGTTTTTTTTTCGTCATAATAGGCTAACAAGATGACCCCACTCCACCTGATAGTAAGCGGTAGTGAGGTCCACATATGAGGTCGACAGCCATAAAATACCACATTGAACCTGTCTAACTCACCCTGAAAACCTGCATTAATGCTCTATAAAAAGTCTGACGTGGGCGAGCAGGGTAATTTCTGTTTGACATTTGATTTGACATTAAGAAAATCTAATCCCATCAAAAACATCCTGTAAAAAAACTAGCCAAGCCTCGATGGAGCAGATTGCTCATCTCTAAAAAGTAATGAAATCTAGACAAAATCGTGCCAAGCCTAAGATTCCTTACTGCGATTTCTTCATTATTACAGTTAGTGTTGTGTGACTTGGCCGTTGAAGGGAACACAAGGGTATATATGGCGTTTTTTAATATTTTTAGACGACTTTATAATATTGGGCTGTTGTTTTCTAATCAGGATCACCAGGTACTCCAGATCTTCGATTATCCTAGTTTTATAGTTTTTCCTTTATGTGACTATTAAACCCTAACTCTGTACCAAATTTCAGCGCTCTGAGTTTATGGGAAGTACTAGTTCTATTTTGATGATCATGAGTAGGTGAGTGTGTGAGTGAGTGTCATAAATGCGAAACTTTGCTTTCGCTTAACTTCGGAACTATAAGTCCCACAGACTTGAAATTTTGGATTTTAAGTATGTTATCATAGGTTACTGGATGATAAAAATTTCAGCGTTCTTGTCTTACCCAGAAGTTCTCAAATAGGGGCCTGAAAATGCGGCGAAATGGTTCCAGTAAAGGATTATACGGCAGTGTTTGCTTCGCGCTCGACTTGGCGGGGGCACTGCCGTGCCCCCAAATTTTATTTTCTAGTAGCTGTGCCAGCGACTTTATCCGCGTTTTTTACACATTTTCATTGCTTCTTTGCTTCTATTGGTCGCAGCGTAATGTTATATAGTCTAAAGCCTTCCTTAATTTACGGTCTATCCAACACAAAAGAGAGACTTTTCAATTTGAACCACCTTAGTTCCTGAGATTAGCGCGTTTAAACAAACAAATTCTTCAGCTTTATTAATATTAGTATAAATTTGTTCAAGCTGAAGAAAATCATGTTGCAAACATTATTATCATAGTTTCTGTTATTACATACATTTGACTTGAAATTGTAAAGTTTTCAGTTTTCAACCCCTTATTAAAATTACCCCATGACAAATATATCAAACAAACTATAATCTCAATGAAATATTTTATTATGAAAACTTTTGAAATCGACCACATAACATTAAATGTAATTTTATAAGTAAAAGTTGATAAACATTCAAATGAAATCGACTTGCAAAACTGATAATCTGTTTAGGTGACTATAAAAGCTACTGTTCCTACTAAGTAAAGTATTCTCATTTCAATAATTGAAGAATTATAATCAAATATGGCCGCCAAAGTTGTCCTTCTCTTCTGTGCTTCGGCACTCTTCTTCCAGGTAAAGTATTTGGGATCAACTTAGAAAGCAATAATGACTTGATTCCGATTTTAAGGATAATTTTATTAGGGGCAGATTATTCTAGAATTGACCTATGACCAACAAAAAACGTAAGGTTTTACAAGTTTGAAAATGGGTCAAGAGTAATTCCTAAGATACAGATCTATAATTGAGAAAAATTTGTTATTACTCTGGAAATCTCTAACTTTGGTTGGTATCGACACTTTGGGGGACAGTGGAGTTATCCGGGGCTCCTACTAAAATTCTCGGAACCTTGCATCAGAAGCTAGTGATTGGTCTGTAAAAAGAGGTCCGCATGCACAGTCTTTTCTATCAAACCCAGCAGTTTAGTCCACTAAATGACTATTTGGGTCATACCCAAAAGTGGACACTGCCAAAGTGGCAAACAGTATTTGGTTTCACAAATCCCTAAGGCTGCAAACTGGATCGCACGGGGGTGCCGTTGGTGGCTTATACAAATTTAAGCATTTCTATCATAATTATAGCGCCAGCCGTCTGATTTATAGCGTCCACTTGCATCCAGTTTGCGGCTTTAGTGGTGGTTTGCTGCAAAATCTTGTGGAAAGAATCGAAGAACACGATTGGTTCAGCCAGTACCTACTCTGCTCTTTAATAGCTAGCATCAAACCTATTTCTCATTTCCAGGCTGCCGTTGGCCAGGTTATCGGATCAGGATCGTACGTGTACGGAAACTCTGTCTTGGAAAACAACATCAACATCGGAGGCAGCAGTCTAAGCATAGGAGCTCCCTCCATTTCGCTGGGAGGAGCCGGTTCCGGCGCGAGTAGCATCGGTCTTGGCGCTGGTCTTGGCCTCGGGGCCGGTCTTGGCTTTGGATCTGGTCTTGGCTTCGGCTCTAATGCCATCAGCGTAGCCAATCCCTCTATCAGCGCTGCTACACTCGCCCCGCTCTCCGGCTACAATGTGATTGCTAGCGGCCCTCTGGCGGTCACCACCATCTCCCCCATCGGCCCCAGCGGTCTCGCTGTCGCTTCTGAGAACGCGCTCGCCGGCAACCTGGCTGTGAGCGGTCAGCTGCCGTTCCTGAGCGCTGTGGCGTTCGAGGGCGCGCTGCCGACGGCCGGCTCCGGCGTGGCGACGTGCGGCTGCGGCAGCGGGAGCGTGGGTATCGTCAGCGAAGGATTACCCGCTAGCGCTGGTCGTCTTTACTACTAGAAGTAGAAACACTAAATATAATAAACTTATTTGATGTCACATCTACTTATTATCTTTTATTATGCCTCATAATCAATTTTATTGGCATTTCTGGTGTGCCAGTTCTTACTAACTTTTTTTTTGACCCGGTGAAATGCCTTACGCACCGTCACCCAGAGAGGGGGTTCTCTCCGGGTGGTGTGTCGGACTCCCCGACGGCTAGCGAGAAGATGGTAAATGCCAGCCGCGGCTCCTGGGCGGAGTTCAATGCCCAGGGAGTTTACCGACTAAAACACCGGGGTGTACCACATGCCTATTGGCGGTGTCATGGTACCTGGCAGAGCCTTCCCTCACAAAACCGCCAGCGGACAAGCCTCCATGGCTCCCTCAAGCCTCTCAGGAGGGGGGCGACGGGGCGACCCGGTGCTCAGGGTCGCTCCCGTCCCTCAACGACGGCCGTTGGTGCAATGCCGACGGGGGTGTCCTCACACCCGCCGCCGGCCGGACATCGTTGGACTGCAGCATGTGACGCGCATAATCACGCCTTCTGCGCCTGTACTTACCACCTTGGTTAAATTTAATCATAGCAGAGATAATAAGTAGACATGACAGTAAAGTAATTTTTGGAGTTAAATAAACACTCTCAGGTAGTTTTTTGGATTTGAAAATAATGGGCGAGATTGTACACATAACAGACACGTAGAGTCAGTAATTTAGAGCATTGAAACCAGTTACCTGTTCTGGATGACTTTGGAAAGAGTACAAAATCAATCACAATCCTTCAGAAATAAAAACCACACGATAAGCGACACATATATGCACCCTCCATTACACACTATTACCACGTGGTGATAGTTTGTTATGGACGCTGCATAGTTCATTCAAAAAAGACGTGTGGCACTCGGGGACTGCCGCGGTATAGCTACTGCATAGCATCGTCCGATTTCGGAGCAGCTCGTCTCGATTCGTGCGAGTTTCGTAGAGTCGTACAATACGAATAACCGCACGCACACAAACACCGTGCCGAAGTCTACTGAACTGAAACGACGTTAGACGATTGTGAGGTTTTTTTCGTAACGGAATTTCTTGGTTCGGTCGCCGCGCTCAAAGCCTGATAAAAGCTATGCAATAGCTTAAAAACAATATTTTTTTAAGCTCCCACTGCTTTGTTTTGGCTTTTTTGTTCAAGTCTTTTGGTGGTAGTAGTCGCGTAGAGACTTAAGAAGACCCTGGATGTGCTTACATTTAATTTTTGTTCTAGTTTTCCTGTAAAATCCCTGTTCTTAGTTTCCTTTCTTGAATTTGGAATCTATTCTCTGCACTCTTTTTAAGATTATAGTGGCAGAAAATAGTTTCTCCGAATAAGTTATCTGAGGTAAACCTTTCAAATATGGCTGAGGTTATATATTATCGGTCACGTTCTTTACCGTGTTCATAAATATGAATACTCTGAAGATTTATTTCAACTAGTACCTCCCTCTCTTTTTCATTCCCGAACCAAACCCGCTGGGCAGCTTTGCCATCTGCATATCATTCCGGTACTGGTGGCCCGACCCAAGAGTATCAGTTGCTTTTTTTTGCTCTGTGCCATTAAGCTACGCTCATGTTTTCTTTCCATATAATGTGGACCGCACGGCCGCTTATCATCAATTGAAGTTATGAGGTTAATCCGAAAGTGTTTACTAATCAATGGACATTGGCAACCTACATTAACGTTAAAGCTAGATTCACTGGCCAATCACATTTTCATGCAAGACTTATCCAACAGTATCCAGAAATCCAGAAGTGTGTATCACTAACGGATGATGGCGCCACCTGTGGTTCACAGGTAAAATGCAGGAAAACATCGACGGCTCCAATAAGCAGTTGGTTAGTGTAATGTTTTGCACGTCTGGACGTTATTTCTGGAAGGACGGGTGTTCAAATCCCCGGTCAACGGTGGAGCAATTGAACTTTTCCGTATTTCAAAGTATTAAAACAGCTAGTGCAAGCTTTAGCACCTACGAATTTTAACAGTATCCAGAAAATCTAAGCACATACTCATCACTAAGTAACATTAAAGCTAGTCTTGCTAGTCGTATGTATGGAGTTGTGTTTTATCTATGATATTAACGTTTCCTGATATGTTATTAATCTAAGAATATTTTAGGGCTGAGAATCATTCGCATCCCTGCTAGCCCGATGATGATGGCAAAGTTGCTCCTAGCCATCATCGTAGGTTTCATCGCGTATCAAGTCAGTCAATGCGAAACAAAAATCTGATTTATACATTTCAGATTCTACTACAAAATGTACAAAAAAAAATATTTTGGTCAAAAATACTTGAGTGAATTCCTAATCCTACAAGTTCAGGTGGATAGAATAAAATAAGCTTTTTTATTTGAATTCGCTGAGTTTTATTTCACTTCATTTTGTAGAGGGATTCATCATGGATTTACAGGGGGATACCAGCACAGCCACAGTTGCCAGCGATAGACACAACGCCACTGGCGGGGATGCTGCCACCGAAAGACACGGCACCGAGGACTGGGAGCTGACCAGTGACGACAGTGGTACCAGCAGCGCCGATCTCACCACCGACCGCCAGCTCACCTAAGCCGTTGGCGACGAACGGGCCAGTGACTGGGAGAGCGGCCACAGCAGCCACATCGGACACGCCGCCGTAGCCGGCGAAGCCGCTGGACACGAGACCGGCGTTGCCAATGCCGCCCAGAGCGAGTCCGTTGCCGATGCCGCCCAGAGCGAGTCCGTTGTTGATGCCGCCCAGAGCGAGTCCGCTGTTGATGCCGCCCAAAGCGAGTCCATTGTTGATGCCAAGACCGTTGCCGATTCCGCCGACAGCCAGACCGTTTCCGAGACCACCGTAGCCCTGGAGCCCGTTCAGGTTGTACCCACTGACGCCGGCGACGCCGGAGCTGGCGGCCTCCACCGCAACTTGCAGGTTGTTACCGGCCAATCCCTGGTTGATGAACTGGGAGAAGGCGGTCTGAAAGTAAGATATACAACATTATATAGCGGCCTCCATTTTAACAGCGGGGCAGTTGCGGCCACAATTTGCGGCAGAGATGCATCGAAAAAAGTCCTGAAAAATCACGTCGTCTTGCAAAACTCATCCAGTTTTATCCACAAAATCTACCGTTTTCCTTAAAGAACCGTATAAATCTAAGGTATTTTTTCAGCGGTCAGATTTGTCAGCGATCATGGTCAACCATTTATGCTGCATTGTAAAACCAAAACCGGTATAGTCAAAAAAGGTTTGATTGAAAGCAGAAAAATCCTATGTTTACCTGGATCAGGCAAGCCTGGATGCAGAGGAGCAAGAAAGAGAAGGAAGTAGACATGTTTATTATTTCAAACTGTGACTTGCAGTTGGAATGTCTTAGAAAATGTGGGTCGCGGTATATATACTGATTTTGAGACCATTTTGCAATGACATGTTCGTCTTATCTGGTACTGAGGTTGCTGGTAAAGTATAGAAGCTACTATCAGTGTTTGCGAAAGCAAAGCGGTAATAATCGGTGGCTTAACTTCTGTCCATTGACAGGTTACCTTTGGTAATAAAAACGATAACAATATCACCAAAATCGATTGGGTAGATTTTGGTTAAGGAGGCAAATCTCGATGTGATCATCATCCAACAGAATAGTGCATATTAAAGTGCACTAGTGTGTGCGCAAATACTAGTCTAGTACTCTAAAGAGACTAGACTAGTATTTTAGACTGAATAGATTCAGTCCCACCATAAAACAGTCTGATAAGGCTAATGTACTAAGAATTTAAGTAAAAAAATAATAAATTTATAGCATTTTTCGTATTGGGAGCCTCTATTTATCTATATGCATAAAATTGAAACCAGTTTCCGTTGTTACGGCATACCATTTAATTTTTTTTTTTAATTTGCTATAAATTTTTAGAATACCTACCTAACTAAAATGTTAACCTTAACCATGTTGTGCATATCTGTAATAGATGTAAGCACTAGAATATTTATAATGCATGCTTAATTTAAGAATGTTTGTGTTTACATTGTTGATGTGCCTTAAAAATAAATAAAAAAAAAAAATACCATGAAAACGGCTCGACCGATTTGGATGATTATTTTTTTTGCAGATTTCGTATTAAAATATTAAATAAATCTCTCAGAAAAAATCCAGTTCAAATGAAATGGGTACTCATTCATAAGATGACAGGGCAAACTGTCAGCTATCTACACTAATATTATAAAGAGGAAAGATTTGTATTTTTGTATGTTTTTGAGTTTATTCATTACAAACATACAAAAATGTATGTTTGTAATGAATAAACTCAAAAACGACTGGACCGATTGCAATATTTTTTTCACCATTAGAAAGCTGCATTATTCAGAAGTAACATAGGCTATATAATATCACGCTAGGTACCAGTGGCGAAGAGTCCATATAACCCGATTCCCATCGGCTTCCCTTCGAAAAATCGAATCCATGGGCCAACGACATTTATTTGTTAAATTATTCATTTACTTCATTCAAATTCCTGAAATTGACAAAACGCCTACAAAATTTCATAGGCAATGCAAATAACGCCAAATACGGCCAAATAGAAGCCGATAAAAGCCGGCTTACTTCTTCATACAAAAAAAAATCTCCTGTCCTTTTCATTTCTATGAACTAACGTCATGCTTTGTCTCGTTTTAGCACGCGCAAATGTACTAGGAAATAACTCGATGTCCACCGGGTTGTGATAGAGATAGTTAATTAGAAAACCTACATGTGCAAGCGAGAAAGAACACTCGTGACGTAGATTCCCAAAAACGTTTTTTAATACAATTAATTTATCCCATCAGTGACAAGCAAAGGCATCTAGCCCGTACAGCCTAGTTCCGAATTACGTTAATCCGTGTGTGCATAATTTTTATCTGGCTGGTGATTAATTATTACCCGTGGCTTTTTAGTTTTATATCGTGGCTTTGGCCTTGAAAATATTGCTCACTTATGAACACAAATCAAAGAAGACATGGCTCCAGCCGAAATATTTAACAATTTACTGTAGGCTAGGCTGTACGGACTAGATCCCTTTGCCTGTCTTTGATGGAATGAATTAGACAAAAAAATAGTTTTACATATGGCGGATAGTGCGAATTGTTTGTAAACAACTTGTTTTTTTTTGTCGAATTTGTGTTGCTGAAGTGAGTTGAATTTGTATTGTATGTTGTGGTGTCGTCGTCGTGTAGTTGTTCGTTCGTTAGAAATGGTTATCGAAAGATACTTCGTTCTCAAAAGTAAGTTTTGTAAACAATAAACATGATTAACTATAATTAGATAGAATTTGATAAACGCAAAAATAGATTTTTAAACGTTTCCATACATCGAATTTACGACAGGTATGTGTGGATGGCAGGCGCAGGTAAGTTAAATAAAATGTTTTGTTGTTTATGTTTACTTCTTCGTTGGGAATAAAGTTCAGTTTGGAGTAGCACAGGTTTTACTGATATGTGTTAATGACCAATAATATAATATGCTTGCAATGCTTAAACTCGGAATGCAGATTTATAAATAATAACATTTTAACTATAGTACATTAACATCAGTGTATATCGTTCATTATTTTGGTGAGCAGTTTTTATACTCCGGCTTCCCTTCTGAAAATATTCACCCTTCGCCACTGCTAGGTACTATAGTTGAGGAGCAGTAACCGAAAATGTTTCAAAAACGGGAGAAAAGTATCGTTTCTGAGGCCTTTCGTGGCGTGCGCTGAGCATATAGTTAAAGTTATACAAAAATGCTCGATGGATGAATTGTTCATCTTAACATTATCTTCAAAAAAGTCCTCGAGAGAATTATGTCCACCTTTTATAGTTTACCCATAACAATCGTTTTAATGGTTTAGATGTTTGCTCCATAGTTATGTCATTTTGGCGACGGGACTTCGAAGTTAATAATTTAATAATAAAACGTAAAACTATGTAAAAAATCTTAAGTCCCCCCGTGCAAAGCCGGGACGGGCCGCTAGTACAAAATAAAGTAGTACATCAAAGCTACGCTAAGGCGGTACGAAGTTCGCCGGGTCAGCTAGTTTTTTATAAAGCGGCAAAGACAGACAGACATACAGCGGAGTGATAGTAATAACGTCCCAAATTTTATCCCTTAGGTTTTATAAAACCATCAAAATTTATGAACCGATAAAAAGTGATTACGAAGGGTTAATATTTTTTTACTTTTTAACTGACTTCAAAAAAGGAGAAAATGCTCGAAATCCTTACTTACGTTTCCCTTTCTCAAAATTTACACTTACACTGTTTATTACTGCTTAATTACTCATTTTAAACAATAAATTACATGGATAAACATATATCGATGCCCAACACGAAAAGCGAATGACACAAGACGTCAATGTCACAGGTGAGCGGTTAAATGAGGATGACTTATGTCTTTTTAATAGTTTATTTTTTCAGTATTCACAAATAGTGTTCGATGCCTAATACATTGAAGAGTGGACTACAAGTGTTATCATAAATCTCATGCAACGTCTCGTACAATTACGGTCAAACTTCACTTTAGGTAAGTTTGTTTAATCATCAATTTTATGTTTGTTCGCGGATAGATTTTGGGACCAATTTTTCAGTTAAAACACAGCAATAATATTTTCCAGGTTGCAATAATAATTAAAACGACTAAGTGCCTCCATCAAAACCCCAAAATATCATAATACCTGCAACAAGAAGTATCGAACATAGTAACAAAGTACAGGTTTATCAAATTCATTAGGAAACACATGTAATAACATACAACGATAATTCATAGGCACGTGTTCAAAATACTGTGTCAAAACTCTTTATCTCTAAATATATGTCACTTGGACCTAAGGTTATTAACATATAAAAGAGAAACTGTAGGTTTCAAATTCATTCTAGTGTTCAACACCTGAAAATCAAAATGGCAGCTAAATCGATCATCGTTGTAGTGGCCTTGGCCCAGGTAAATGATTTAGAATACTAAGCATATTTATTATATGTACTAAGAAGTTTTTATTCTTATTCGAACACAAACATACACCATATAAAATTCATCATCATCATCAGCCCATATACGTCCCCACTGCTGGGACCTGTCCTAACTAAGGCGATATAGTCAGCCACGCTGGCCAAGTGGCCAAGGTTTCCTAACGACGTTTTCCTTCACCGTTAAAGCTTCGAATAAACCTACATATGAATTTCAAATTTGAAAAACATAGTAGTACACGACTTGGTTTGATCTGGCAACCTCTTGCATGGCAAGCAATGACCTTAGCCACTCTACAATCGAAGCTTTTCGAAAAAAAAAACTTTTTTTAACGTTGCAAATTCATCAAATTCAAATAAAAACTTCTTTTTATTCCGAACATGCACTTCTTAGAAGCTCTCAATTTGACTCTACCTCACGTATGAAACGCTGATTCTAACAATTCATAAACCTAACACCAAAATCATTTACAGGCGGTGTTCGGTCAGGTCATCCCCTCTGGTTCAACCGTCTCCGGCAACTCAATCATCAACAACGAATTCATCATCTCCGGCAACGGTTACGGAAGCGGCTTCGGTAACGGAGTTGGAATTAGCAATGGTGTCGGTATTGGCGGCGGGGTCGGTATTGGCAGCGGTATTGGACTCGGCAGCGGTATTGGAATTGGCAGCGGTATTGGACTCGGCAGCGGTATTGGAATTGGAAGCGGCATTGGTCTCGGCAGTATCCAGGCTAGCAGCCCTCTCATCGTCACTACCATCTCCCCCATCGGCCCCAGCGGTCTCGCTGTCGCTTCTGAGAACGCGCTCGCCGGCAACCTGGCTGTGAGCGGTCAGCTGCCGTTCCTGAGCGCTGTGGCGTTCGAGGGCGCGCTGCCGACGGCCGGCTCCGGCGTGGCGACGTGCGGCTGCGGCAGCGGGAGCGTGGGCATCGTCAGCGAAGGGTTCCCCGCCAACTCTGGTATCGCGGTCCCTGGTGCTGGTATCGGCCTCGGAGCTGGACTTGGCCTCGGCGCTGGACTTGGCCTCGGCGGTGCTGGTCTAGGACTTGGCCTTGGAGCCGGTCTTGGCCTCGGATTCCTGTGAAGAGGATAACCCTTTCTGATCGATTGATGATGGAATAAATATGCTTGATGAATTATTTTTGTATTTTGTTGAAACCTTTATTACTTCTACATCTACGACCTTATTCACGTCGTCTGCGTCATGTTCGGATTTGGAAAGTCTATGCTGTAACTGCCACTGCCACTGCGCTGTGGTTGTTTTGCTTGCCATTTTTATGATAAGCAGTAAGATTTAAGTAAATCAAAATCATTAATGAAATCGAAACAACAATTTTTGGCGAAATAAGACAGCAAAATACATTTAAAGTTGGGTGGGCAATTTCAAAAGTGCGAAATTCATTTAAAAGTTCGTAGTCATCTATAAATAACAGAATCAGTAACATCTTTCATTATGAAAACATATCCATAAACGCAACTTTTGATGAACCTGCCGAACAAACTTCCTTGGCGCTGCATACAAAGAACTAGCGTCTGACGTCACACGCTAGTGGACGTTTGTATGGAGCGTTTTTGAGCTCGCCCAAATAATGTGCAATTATAATTGTAATATCTCGTCGAGTTATCGAGATATCAAAGTGATACTTTCAATAGTGCCTTTGTGTTCGAGTGATCCATCCAACTATATCGAAATAAAAAAAATAGTCAAATACTCTATTATTAAGGGATTAGGTAATAGTTAGTAAAAAGTTTCCGAATTCATTTCTGATGCGTCACGGATTCATATCTTCATGCATACATACTACAGTGGTTTGACCATCTGAATGTCATTTTTTGGAATATTTGATTCTAGATCATAAATTTAAAAAAAATCAAATTGATAACCCCTTGATCCACCGGTTTTTAGAGTATATCGTACTAGAAAACCATACTTCATGGTAGAATATACCTTATTACCACCTAAAAAACCCTAATTGGATCTGATGTAGATCATCAGATGACGAGTAGCAGGAAGAACGGTTTAGGGGTGAGAGCCATTCGCTCCCCTGCAAGTCCGGTGATGATGACAAGGCTAAAATTAGTCTTTATGGGTCTACACGCGATACTAGGAGTAGCAAATTACATAGCTACTCGCGACCACGATTGGTGTAACCCAGTCGAAACGTCGGGCAGTAAGTAGCTATGTAATTTGCTACTCCTAGTATCGCGTGTAGACCCATAAAGACTAATTTTAGTGTAATGGAACGCGAAAGTCTAAAATCTTACATGACAAGGCTACTCCAAACCATGATCGTAGGGGTGAGAGCCATCCGCTCCCCCGCAAGTCCGGTGATGATGACAAGGCTACCCCAATCCATCATTGTAGTCAGTTAGGGAGAAAAGAAAAGAAGAACGGGCGACCGTACGAGGGCAGCGAGGACCAAGTAGTGCGCCAGCTGTTGCAGGTTTTGTTGTATGAACAGGTAAAATGAATGGTTACTATAATTTCTTGCAGTGAAAAGTATGCTTCCGAAATTGTGTGCAGGATAATGATTAAATACTTTATGATCCATCAGACGGTAATATGCTACATCGTTCGAATCATTCATAACAATCACAATCCAAACCAAAACTATAAATGTAAAAAGGAAAGCCAAGTTCAATTTTTTTTTTTTTTATAAAGAGGCTAACAAGATGACCTCACTCCACCTGATGGTAAGCGGTAGTGAGATCCAAATATGAGGTCGATAGGCACAATAGACCATATTGAGCCTGTCGCACTCACCCTGAAAGCCGTGAAAAAGGAGACCACTGCCGCGGCAACAACGAGACAAGGCGTGGAGTCTCGCATTGGTATTGAGCTGTGCGGGTCCGAGTTGGCCAGTCCGCCGGACGGAAGGGCCCCCGTTTCTACGGGTCTCCCTGGCCGGCGGGCTGACCCACTCCGCCCGCACAATACCGCCGCTAAGACTCCACTGGTCCGGCGCTTGCCGCAACAATGGTCCCCCCTGGCTCCGGTTCGTACAGTGCTGATCCCGGAACGCGACCTGACCGAGAGAGGTCAGAGTCACTTGGCGGGTTTTACACAACTGTATGGTGGTAACAGCAACCGGTCGACAAAATGTCTCCCACCTGAAGGTTGAATTTGAAAAACTCCCAATTGCATAGAGATCTGCGAGAGATGGCAGCAAGAGCAGGCTTCACTTGACTTGTGAACAAGACCCCTGCAGGAGTGCCGAAACATCAGAACGCACCAAAAATGTATAAACAATGAAACTCTTGATGTGTAGGACTCCTCCCCCTCACTTGCCAGGGACTGGGACTGCCGACAAGCTGCTTTTGAGAAGGTATCTCAGGGAAGTATCCACCACAACTCCGCGGTGTGACGCCTCTGCCATTAGTGGTGCCGCGGCAACGGCTACACCATACTACCGCTGCACCACAATTAAACTTGGCGTAACCACCGTTCCTTGTTGCGTCCGGGGTTAAAAAGTATTAAACATGACTCACTCTTTGTATGCACCTTCTGCATTTGTGTGTATTGTATACCAAACAATTATTCTGTTCTATTCTATCCGTTACTAATTTAGTAAAATATTTTATTATTCAGAATCCTTAAAATAATCAATGTTATTTAAAAGAACTCGAAAATCGATTCCAAAAGATGAAGTTCCAATTGTTGTCAAAAACTTGTATAAAGGCGATTAATCACTTGTGTTTGTTTAAATTAACCTAAACTAACTCATCATCATCATCTTTCGCGTTTTCCCGGTTGCATCCTTGCGGAGCCCGGGCTCCGCTTTCCTACTCCTAACTCTCCACTTCGCACGGTCTTCGGCATCCTTTATGGAGAGTTTGTTAGCACGCATGTCATCCACTACGACGTCAAGCCAGGCCTTCTTGGGCCTTCCCCTTCTGCCGGGACCCGGCGGTAGCGACATGGCTAGACACTTGTTCCCTACGTAGTTTGCCGGTTTCCGTAAAACATGACCGTACCAACGTAGGCGGCACTCTTGCAGTTTATCAGCGATGTCTCGGACATGAAGGCTGCCGCGAATACGGGAGTTCTTTACGCGATCTGCTCGCGTAACTCCCGACATCCAGCGCAGCATCTTCATCTCCGTGACCCGCAGTTCCTGCTTGTGCCGCTCAAGTAATGGCCATGCTTCACTGCCATATGATGGATATGATATGATAATGATGGATTTATAGACCTGTCCCTTCAGCTTAATCGGCATTTTAGGGTCGCAAGTGACGCCGCTCACCTCCCGCCATTTATCCCACGCAGCAGCAATGCGTGCCTTGACGTCGGAGTCGATGTCGCCGTTCGCGTGGAGTACAGATCCCAGATACTTGAACCGGTCCGTGCGCTCGACCGTGTCTTCGCCTATGCGGACGGACATGGGATCTGTAGTGTTGCAGGCCAAGTACTCTGTCTTCGCCACGTTGAGTTTCAGACCCCCGTTCTCAAGCGATTCCTTCCATGTGTTAACACGTCTCACCAGCCGTCCCCTGTCCGAGTCCACCAGCGCGATATCGTCAGCATACATAAGTAGCCATGGTGGCTGCTCATGGTGGTCTCTGATGCTGTGAAATTAACCTAAACTAACTAAATTAATTAATTCTTATATAAAATATATGTTCCAGATAACTGTCCATAGGCATTACGCCCAAGAGGCTGGCCGAGTTTCCTCTTTGGATGGCGATTCTTATTTGCTGACCCAGGAACAAGCCCGCCCTCCGGTCACATCTCAATCAGCCGCTTGGCGAGGTCTTGGTAAACACGATGCGCTGATGGTCCCCACGGGCCTATTGTGTCTACCCCAAATTCTCTCTACGTCTCAAACATGTAGGAGCTACTAAGTCCGACAATGTGTTTGTTTTGATAAATATAATCCCATCAAAAACATCCTGTAAAAAAACTAGCCAAGTCTCGATGGAGCAGATTGCTCATCTCTAAAAAGTAATGTAATCTAGACAAAATCGTGCCAAGCCTAAGGTTCCTTACTGCGATTTCTTCATTATTATAGTTAGTGTTGTGTGACTTGGCCGTT
The DNA here is from genome assembly GCA_039566165.1 of Maruca vitrata. Classification (NCBI taxonomy): domain Eukaryota; kingdom Metazoa; phylum Arthropoda; class Insecta; order Lepidoptera; family Crambidae; genus Maruca; species Maruca vitrata. The sequence continues at coordinate 2,742,001 of CM076941.1, read as the reverse complement.
GAACGGAACACAAGGGTACATAACCAGGTTCTCCGTCTTCTTCTTCTTCTTATCGTATGGTTGATGAACAACCTGGTGTCAGAGTTTTTAAGCCGCCCGTAGGCCTCTGACATGGCTTCTCACACACCCTTGAAAAATCTCTCAGGTGTGCTGGTTTCCTTACGATGTTTTCCTTCACCGTTAAAGCGTCGAATGATGGTACATATGAATTTCAAATTTTGAAAAACACATTGGTACCTGGCGGGGTTTGAACTGGCGACCTCTCGCATGGCAAGCAACGACCTTAACCACTCGGCCATCGACGCTTTTTCAGGTTCTCCGTAACAATATTACACCAATCTGTCGCCAGAACCGATACCTATTGACGATAAAAAATAAAAAACAAGTGAAAATTAAGGCTTTAAAAATTAATTAATTGATACTGGTTTTGTACCCTTGAGTACCCTTCAACGGCCAAGTCACACAACACTAACTATAATAATGAAGAAATCGCAGTAAGGAACCTTAGGCTTGGCACGATTTTGTCTAGATTTCATTACTATTTAGAGATGAGCAATCTGCTCCATCGAGACTTGGCTAGTTTTTTTACAGGATGTTTTTGATGGGATTTCACTTCTTTTTGTAGAAGCAGCTAACCAGTTTAAATATTTTTTGTAAGAGCGGTATGTCGTTTTTTAAATATTTTAGACGACTTTATAATATTAGGCTGTTGTTTTCTAATCAGGATCACCAGGTACTCCAGATCTTCGATTATCGTAGTTTTTATAATTTTCCCTTTATGTGACTATTAAACTCTAACTCTGTACCAAATTTCAGCGCCCTGAGTTTATGGGAAGTACTACTTCTATTTTGATGATCATGAGTAGGTGAGTGTGTGAGTGTGTTACATAAATGCGAAAATTTGCTTTCGCTTAACTTCGGAACTATAAGTCCCACAGACTTGAAATTTTGGATTTTAAGTATGTTATCATAGGTTACTGGATGATAAAAATTTCAGCGTTCTGTTCTTATCCAGAGGTTCCCAAATAGGGGCCTGAAAATGCGGCGAAATGGTTCCAGTAAAGGATGGTACGACAGTGTTTGCTTCGCGCTCGACTTGGCGGGGCACTACCGTGCCCCCAGATGAAGACATTGTGCGCCGGCAATAGAGTGCAAATTGACTCTTTAAAGTTAGGTTAAATAACTATAAAATTAAAATCTGACGCTTCATTTTAGTTGGAAAACATTTGAAGGGGAAAGAGAGAAGGAATGTTTAAGGGTTTTCCCGTTCCTGGACATCTACAAACATTTAAAAAAAATTGGTCCAGGCGTAGTTTAGTTATGCACTTACTAAAAAATAAAAAGATTTCAGTGATAAAATGAATAGGTTTCGTCGAAATAATACAATTAATGTCATTTCACGCATAATTTTATTATGTTCATATCTGTCATTTTATACGTAACATCTCATTACAAATTAGAACAAGATGTTGCCAAGACCCAATCCGGCGCCAAGACCCAAGCCAGCTCCGAGACCCAAACCACCACCGATGCCCAAGCCAGCGCCGACTCCCAAACCAGCTCCCAAGCCAAGCCCAGCTCCGGCGCCCAGACCGAGACCAGAACCCACGCCCAGACCGGCGCCGTAGCCCAGACCAGCACCAGGCAGCGCGATACCAGCGCTGGCGGGGAACCCTTCGCTGACGATGCCCACGCTCCCGCTGCCGCAGCCGCACGTCGCCACGCCGGAGCCGGCCGTCGGCAGCGCGCCCTCGAACGCCACAGCGCTCAGGAACGGCAGCTGACCGCTCACAGCCAGGGAACCGAGGAGATCGTTCTCAGAAGCGACGGCGAGACCGCTGGGGCCGATGGGGGAGATGTTGGTGATGACGAGGGGGCTGCTGGCTTGGATACCGCCGAGGCCGATACCGCTGCCGATGCCAATACCGCTGCCGATGCCAATACCGCTGCCGATGCCAATACCGCTGCCGATGCCAATACCGCTGCCGATGCCAATACCGCTGCCGATGCCAGCAACGTCAAGGCTGCTGCCGTAGCCGATGCTACCAGCGCTGATTCCGCTGCTGTAACCAGAACCTCCATAGCCGTAACCAGATCCAAGCTGAATAGCGGGGGCTCCGTAGTTCAGACCGTTGCCTCCGATGACGATTTCATTGTTGACGACAGAGTTGCCAGACACGGTGGATCCGGGGTAGATGACTTGCCCGAAAGCAATCTGGAAGAGATTAAAAAGTTTGTAAGAAATTTAACTCAACTAGAATCAATAGAATAGTCATGAAATTAATATGTTAGGACATATCAATTTCAGTTGTCGTATGTCTCCCATGTCGCATCAGACAGAAACTTAGGATTCATGCCATGAAAGGAAAGGATATTAGATTTTAAATAGGCTAAAAGACATACGATTTTCGTGCATGTTTACTATAAACCAATGTTGTATAGGTACACAAATACTGTTTTACATAATGATAGTTAAAAACTAAAATAAAAACTTCTGCTTAGATGATTTCAACCCCTCCCATGTCTAAAAAGCCATTAATAAATGTTCTGTATTTGCAAATATATACTCTCAATTCATAACTCCTCAGCATACCTGATAGACCGATTTTGGTCATGGTGACCGACCTCAATGGAGGTCAGCTACATACACATGCTTGGCACAGGACATCAATATGTCCTGTTATGAAACACAAGTGCACTCTCTGTTCCCTTATCCTCATAGTTCGGTGAGACGGCAATCTACGACATGACCGAGAGATTGGACGCAGGATCATCGACTTAACGTGCTTTCCGTGGCACGGGCGGACAACCGCCAGCTTCCTGACTTAGCGCTGATTTCCTGGTCCCGGACTCAAACCGGGGACCTCTTGGTCCTTACGCAGCGCTCAATAGACCAACGAGCTAGTTAACTGATATAATCGTTGCAGAAATGCTATCATCATAAAAGTATTTGTTTAATGTGCATAAAATAACAAAAGTATGTTATGTAATATTACCTGCACCAACAGAACTTGAGCTGACAGAGCAAACAAGACTTTAGCTGCCATGTTGATGTTGTTTCTACAAAACGTATCTTGAGAATGATTCCTCGTTCACCAACTTTCGTTTTTATATGTTTTAAACTTCTACAGTGCACATTATCACTATATGTTACGAATAATGTACTTAATTAGTTCAAGAACATACGTGCTATCGAGTTTAAAGTTTTACTATCTAGCTGACCCATTATCACCATTGTTCAATAATATAATTTCGGAACGTATATTTCAGTGTTATATTTTTTGAAAAACGTTTAATGACATCACTCTTGTATTCACGGTCTGATAAGGCTTAATAGTGTTGCAAAACAAATCATTTAATGTAGTATATAATATCGAGAAGTCTACGTAGAAATCATTCGAGATACAACCATCAAATCCAATACAACCATGACTAAATTTGCAGTTATTTGCATCTGCCTTCAGGCTTTCCTGATCCAGGTAAGACTTTAATTTTGCCTCATCAAGGAACGGACAGTTAAATCCCCAATATTTCTACCATATACGCCAGAAAATATACAATATGAATCCTTGAAGACCGTTGTTTTTAGAATCCAGGATAATTCCTGACGGACTCAAGATTCATACAATAGAGAGCAGTTTTGATCAAATAAATGTTACTCATGTCTTCTTAGAACGCTGAGTTTGTGTTGATTGCGAGGAATAAGGCAATAACTTCTGGAAAAGGCTTCTTCTTATTCAATGAGTTTCCGGCAATCCATGATTAAAATTCTGTTGAGTGTTTACTCTGTATAATGTGGCTCAACTTGTTTCCAGACTGCCTTCTCCCAGTTCATCAACCAGGGCTATGGCTTGGCCGGCAACAACCTGAACGTTGCGGTGGAGGCCGCCAGCTCCGGCGTCGCCGGCGTCAGCGGGTACAACCTGAACGGGCTCCAGGGCTACGGTGGTCTCGGAAACGGTCTGGCTGTCGGCAACCTCGGTGCCGGTAGCATCGGTCTTGGCAGCGGTCTCGGCATCAACAGCGGTCTCGCCCTTGGTGGCATCAACAGCGGACTCGCTCTGGGCGGCATCAACAACGGACTCGCTCTGGGCGGCATCGGCAACGCCGGTCTCGTGTCCAGCGGCTTCGCCGGCTACGGCGGCGTGTCCGATGTGGCTGCTGTGGCCGCTCTCCCAGTCACTGGCCCGTTCGTCGCCAACGGCTTCGGTGAGCTGGCGGTCGGTGGTGAGATCGGCGCTGCCGGTACCACTGTCGTCACCGGTCAGATCCCGGTCCTCGGCGCGGTCTCCTTCGGCGGCAGCATCCCCGCCAGTGGCGTCGTGTCCATCGCTGGCAACTGCGGCTGCGCTGGTATCCCTCTGTAAATTACAAAGCAATAAAGTTAAATCATCTGGTATTCAATGAAGCAAAGTAATTTTATGTATTCCCACTTTATCATGTTGATCCTTATCCACAAAAAATGTCATAATCTTATAATTGTAGAAGATTAAACTTATGGTCTTCTTCTGCACGATAAAATAACTCGTCCACGAAGGGTTTTTAGCACGAAGTAATATTCTTGTAGTTATTTGTAACTTTGATCGAGTACTTTTGTCTAGATGTACTTTTGTCTGTTGTAGAGAAGGTAGAGAAAACTTGCAAAACAATGTCTCTACGTAATTGTAGAGATTCAGGAGTCTAGTAATATTTTGACACACACAATGTGTTCAACTGTCCTTTCATTCTTACAGGTATTTTACTTGCTAATACTACAAAAAATAAAATGATTCACAGTATTCGGTACTTATAGTAAATCGAGATAGATTTCGTTACCACGTTTCACCTTATTTCTATTTATTTGACCACACGTCAATTCAGAAGCTTGATAAATATAACTAGTCCTATGATTTTCTCTGACCTTCAATACCATGAGCAAAACGTATCTGGTATCAGTATAGTGTATTATTGTAACTGAATGCTAAGCCGTTGTCAGCATTATTTTGCTAACCTACATTACGCTATATAATTGTATTAAGCGTCCGATTTCATAACACACAGCGGGTCGCTCTGTCTTGTAATTTGTTGTAGATATTTTTAAAATCAGCCGTGAAACCGACTACCGCTGGGGTAAACGAGTTCTGGAATGGATACCGCGTCTTGGCAAACGTAGTGGAACGTCCTCAGGCCAAGTGGAGTGAAGATCCGCTGGACGGCTGGTTGGATTTGGATGCAAGTAGTCGATAATTAATAGATGGGACGTCCTCAGGCCAGTTGGAGTGACGATCTGCGTAGGACGGCTGGTGGGATTTGGATTCGAGTAGCTGAAGAAAGACGGAAGTGGCGTGCATTTGGGGAGGCCTATGTTTGTCAATGTGTCATAGGCTGACTACGACGATTCATATTAGCACTTTGAAAAACAAATCAATGCTCTAGTTAACTAAATCGTGCAACAACCTCTAACGTAATCCGAACTAAGTACTAGTGTTTTTAAACGGTTTTATTTAATTCGAATCGTATGGTATCCATTTGTTTGTATCGGTCAAAATTAGAAATTGAAATTAAAGTACCTACGTGTTGTAAGATTGATCTAAAATTTAGTACATTTTCTTGACAATCCAATATAATAAAATCAATAACACTACAAATCTAAGATGGTCGCCGGTACAAAATGGCAGATTTCCACAACCTACTCAATATGGGTATCAAATGAAAGGGGTACACTAGTAAAATACGATATATCAAAGTTTTAAATCTAAGATGGCTGCTGTTCCAAAATGGCGGTCTAGGTACATATTTCTCCAAATCCCCTGAATATGAATTATCAAATGAAAAGGCTTCATTAAAAGAATACTGTTATAATTTCAAATTTCAAATCCAATATTAATAATTGCTGTTGCAAAATTGTTTTTTTTATTTTAGTCGTAGTAGTTTATCTACCACTACCTACCTTCAGAGATAGCAATGACCGGGACCACCTACGTAGTTTAATAGGTAAGCTATAACTATTTTTCTATTTCCTAGCTTTCAGTGCACATAAAATAAATTGCTTAGTAACGTTTTATTAATTCAATAAATTTGCTTGAAATTTCGTATTCATAGTCAAATTAAAGAAGACGAAGAAAAAGGTCTCGACCAAGATTTGGCTCTGTGGGAGTTTTCATTGATTGAACACTATTTTTATGTCTAGTTAGACCGCACTAACTCCCAATAATTAAGTTAATTACGTTACGTTTTATATTTGTTTCCTTCTTTGAGATAACTGGAAACTATTGAATAAATCTATGCTAAATAAGAAACTTGTAAAAATAAGTACTGGTTTCGTTGAAATAATACCAATCAATTTCATCTCACGCATAATTTTAATTTGTTCATATCTGTCATTTAATACATAACATCTTATTACAAATTAGAACACGATGTTGCCAAGACCCAATCCGGCGCCAAGACCCAAGCCAGCTCCGAGACCCAAACCACCACCGATGCCCAAGCCAGCGCCGACTCCCAAACCAGCTCCCAAGCCAAGCCCAGCTCCGGCGCCCAGACCGAGACCAGAACCCACGCCCAGACCGGCGCCGTAGCCCAGACCAGCACCAGGCAGCGCGATACCAGCGCTGGCGGGGAACCCTTCGCTGACGATGCCCACGCTCCCGCTGCCGCAGCCGCACGTCGCCACGCCGGAGCCGGCCGTCGGCAGCGCGCCCTCGAACGCCACAGCGCTCAGGAACGGCAGCTGACCGCTCACAGCCAGGGAACCGAGGAGATCGTTCTCAGAAGCGACGGCGAGACCGCTGGGGCCGATGGGGGAGATGTTGGTGATGACGAGGGGGCTGCTGGCTTGGATACCGCCGAGGCCGATACCGCTGCCGATGCCAATACCGCTGCCGATGCCAATACCGCTGCCGATGCCAATACCGCTACCGATGCCAGCAACGCCAAGGCTGCTGCCGTAGCCGATACTGCCAGCACCGATTCCGCTGCCGTAACCAGATCCAAGCTGAATAGCGGGGGCTCCGTAGTTCAGACCGTTGCCTCCGATGATGATGTCATTGTTGACAATAGAGTTGCCAGACACACTGGATCCGGGGTAGATGACTTGCCCGAAAGCAATCTGGAATAGATTGAAAAGTATGTAAAAACTACAAGATTTAATATGTAAGATCAAATGAAAAAGTTCATGAATAAGATGACGCCTTCGCATAAAACTCAAACAGAAAAGTACTTAGGATCTTGACATAGATAGAACATTTGATTATGAATTGGACAGGATATCGCATTCCTGTAGCTCTTTGCCCTTGTACTAATGGTATGTAGGGATCAAAAGAAAGGCGTTCTTATACAGATCAGATGGTTCAGAATCACTCCGAATCAAAAGGGTCAAGAATAAATCGTAATTAAGAACTCCTCAGTAAATCTGATGATTACTTAAAAATACTATTTGCAACAAAAGGGGACCTCTTGGTCCTTACGCAGCGCTTACGACCAATAGACCAACGAGTTAGTTAACTGATGATCGTTGCAGAAATGCTATCATCATAAAAATATTTGTTTCATGTGCATAAAATAACAAGAGTATGTTATGTTATATTACCTGCACCAACAGAACTTGAGCTAACAGAGCAAACAAGACTTTAGCTGCCATGTTGATGTTGTTTCTACAAAACGTATCTTGAGAATGATTCCTCGTTCACCAACTTTCGTTTTTATATGTTTTAAACTTCTACAGTACACATTATCACTATATGTTACGAATAATGTACTTTATTAGTTCAAGAACATGCGTGCTATAGAGTTTAAAGTTTTACTATCTATCTGACCCATTATCACCATTGTTCAATAATATAATTTCGGAACGTAATATTTCAGTGTTATATTTTTTGAAAAACGTTTAATGGCATCACACTTGTTTTCACTGACCGATAAGGCTTAATAGTGTTGCAAAACAAATCATTTAATGTAGTATATAATATCGAGAAGTCTTTACGTAGAAATCATTCGAGATACAACCATCAAATCCAACACAACCATGACTAAATTTGCAGTTATTTGCATCTGCCTTCAGGCTTTCCTGATCCAGGTAAGACTTTAATTTTGCCTCATCAAGGTACATGGACAGTTAAAACCCCAATTTTTCTACCATATACGCCAGAAGATATGTAATATGAATCCTTGAAGACCGTTGTTTTTAAGGATCCAGGATAAATTCCTGCTGGACTCAAGGTTCTTACAATAAAGAGCAGTTTTGATCAATGTTACTCATGTCTTCTTAGAATACTGAGTTTGTGTTGATTGCGAGGAATGTGGCAATAACTTCTGACTTCTTCTTATTCAATGGGTTTCCAGCAATCCATGATTCAAATTCTCTTGAGTGTTAAGTCTGTATGATGTTGCTCTACTTGTTTCCAGACTGCCTTTTCCCAGTTCATCAACCAGGGCTATGGCTTGGCCGGCAACAACCTGAACGTTGCTGTGGAGGCCGCCAGCTCCGGCGTCGCCGGCGTCAGCGGGTACAACCTGAACGGGCTCCAGGGCTACGGCGGTCTCGGAAACGGTCTGGCTGTCGGCAACCTCGGCGCCGGTAGCATCGGTCTTGGCAGCGGTCTCGGCATTAACAGCGGTCTCGCCCTCGGTGGCATCAACAACGGACTCGCTCTGGGCGGCATCAACAACGGACTCGCTCTGGGCGGCATCGGCAACGCCGGTCTCGTGTCCAGCGGCTTCGCCGGCTACGGCGGCGTGTCCGATGTGGCTGCTGTGGCCGCTCTCCCAGTCACTGGCCCGTTCGTCGCCAACGGCTTCGGTGAGCTGGCGGTCGGTGGTGAGATCGGCGCTGCCGGTACCACTGTCGTCACCGGTCAGATCCCGGTCCTCGGCGCGGTCTCCTTCGGCGGCAGCATCCCCGCCAGTGGCGTCGTGTCCATCGCTGGCAACTGCGGCTGCGCTGGCATCCCTCTGTAAATTACAAATTAATAAAGTTAAATCATCTGGTATTCAATGAAGCAAAGTAATTTTATGTATTCCCACTTTATCATGTTGATCCTAATCTACAAAAAATGTCATAATCTTAAAACTGTTGAAGGTTAAACTTATGGTCTGCTTCTGCTCGATAAAATAACTCGTCCACGAAGGATTTTTAGCACGAAGTAATATTCTTGTAGTTATTTGTAACTATGATCGAGTACTTTTGTCAAGATAATAATAATAATAATAATAATAATAATCATTTATTTATCTTCACAATGGCAAGCTTAAACTAATACTTAATAAACTAACAAAAGTTTACAATTATTGTTGTGGGTGCACACAGAAGTTTGCCACAGTGAAGGAACGGAACCTGTACTAGGATTCCCTGTGTTACAGTATTCCGGCCCCCTCCACAGCGGTCTTAAATCTCTGTAATTGGTTTAAATGTACTTTTGTCTGTTGTAGAGTTGGTAGAGAAATTTTGCAAAACAATGTCTCTACGTAATTGTAGAGATTCAGGAGTCTAGTAATATTTTGATCACACACAATGTGTTCAACTGTCCTTTCATTCTTACAGGTATTTTACTTGCTAATACTACAAAAAATAAAATGATTCGCTGTTTTCGGTACTTATAGTAAATCGAGATAGATTTCGTTACCACGTTTCTCCTTATTTCTATTTATTTGACCACACGTCATTCAGAAGCTTGATAAATATAAACTAGTCATATGATTTTCTCTGACCTTCAATACCATGAGCAAAACGTATCTAGTATCAGTGTAGTGTATTATTGTAACTGAATGCTACGCCGTTGTCAGCATTATTTTGCTAACCTGTATTACGCTATATAATTGTATTAAGCGTCCGATTTCATAACACACAGCGGCTCGCTCTATCTTGTAATTTGTTGTAGATATTTTTAAAATCAGCCGTGAAACCGACTACCGCTGAGGTAAACGAGTTCTGGAATGGATACCGCGTCTTGGCAAACGTAGTGGAACGTCCTCAGGCCAGGTGGAGTGAAGATCCGCTGGACGGCTGGTTGGATTTTGATGCAAGTAGTCGATAATTAAATAGATGGGACGTCCTCAGGCCAGTTGGAGTGGGGATCTGCATAGGACGGCTGGTGGGATTTGGATGCGAGTAGCTGAAGAAAGACGGAAGTGGCGTGCATTTGGGGAGGCTTATGTATGGCCTGACTACAACGATTCATATTAGCACTTTGTAAAAAAAATCAATGCTCTAGTTAACTAAATCTTGCAACAACCTCTAACGCAATCGCGTCTATCTAAACATTTTAATTAATGAAATATCCCTCATAGCCAAATCTTGGTGGAGACCTTTGATTCATCATTTTAAATGAAGCGTCTAAAGTCCCCATCGATCCGGTGTGACCGATTCAACTTAACCGGGGCTTTGTGCTTGCTTTTTGTATCATGTCGAAATGTATGCATATCATGTATATTGTGATATTTTCAACTGCGATATCTCAGTATTGTTTGTTTTATGGAAAAAATAATTTATACCATTTTTGTAGAGAGTAACAAGAGCTACAAATTTGAGTTAAAGTACTTTTTTGTGAAACGCACCATTTTTGAGAAAAATCCAAAAATCCTCAAGTTTTTACGTTTTACTCCAGATAACTTGAAACGCTCACACCACTTTATAATGATGTATCGAAGGTCTCTACCAAGATTTAGCTCTGTGGAAATTTTTGTTGATTGAACACTATTTTTATGTCTAGATAGACTGCACTGCACAACTCCCTATCATTGAGTTAATTACGACACATTCATTAAGATAACTGGCAACTATTGAAGAAATCTATGCTTAAAAAAGAAGCTGGTAAAAATAAGTACTGGTTTCGTTGAAATAATACCAATCAATGTCATCTCACGCATAGTTTTATTATGTTCATATCTGTCATTTTATACATAACATCTCATCACAAATTAGAACAAGATGTTGCCAAGACCCAATCCGGTGCCAAGACCTAAGCCAGCTCCGAGACCCAAACCACCACCGATGCCCAAGCCAGCGCCGACTCCCAAACCAGCTCCCAAGCCAAGCCCAGCTCCGGCGCCCAGACCGAGACCAGAACCCACGCCCAGACCGGCGCCGTAGCCCAGACCAGCACCAGGCAGCGCGATACCAGCGCTGGCGGGGAACCCTTCGCTGACGATGCCCACGCTCCCGCTGCCGCAGCCGCACGTCGCCACGCCGGAGCCGGCCGTCGGCAGCGCGCCCTCGAACGCCACAGCGCTCAGGAACGGCAGCTGACCGCTCACAGCCAGGGAACCGAGGAGATCGTTCTCAGAAGCGACGGCGAGACCGCTGGGGCCGATGGGGGAGATGTTGGTGATGACGAGGGGGCTGCTGGCTTGGATACCGCCGAGGCCGATACCGCTGCCGATGCCAATACCGCTGCCGATGCCAATACCGCTGCCGATGCCAATACCGCTGCCGATGCCAATACCGCTGCCGATGCCAATACCGCTGCCGATGCCAATACCGCTACCGATGCCAGCAACGCCAAGGCTGCTGCCGTAGCCGATGCTACCAGCGCTGATTCCGCTGCCGTAACCAGATCCAAGCTGAATAGCGGGGGCTCCGTAGTTCAGACCGTTGCCTCCGATGACGATTTCATTGTTGACGACAGAGTTGCCAGACACGGTAGATCCGGGGTAGATGACTTGCCCGAAAGCAATCTGGAATGGATTGAAAAGTTTGTAATAAATTTAACTCGACTAGAATCAACAGAATAATCATGAAATTGATATGTCCTACGTCTCCCATGTCGCATCAGACAGAAACTTAGGATTCATGCCATGAAAGGAAAGGATATAAGATTTTAAATAGGCTAAAAGACATACGATTTTCGTGCATGTTTGCTATAAACCAATGTTGTATAGGTACCCAAAAACTGTTTTACATAATGATACTTAAAACTAAAATAATAAATGAAAACTTCTGCTTAGATGATTTCAACCTCTCCCATGTCTAAAAAGCCATGAATAAATTTTCTGTGTTTGCAAATATAAACTCTCAATTTATAACTCTTCAGCATACCTGATGGACCGTTTTCGGCCATGGCGGGCGACCTCAATGGAGGACAGCTACATACACATTACACATGCTTGGCACAGGACATCAATATGTCCTGTTATGAAACACAAGTGCACTCTCTGTTCCCTTATCCTCATAGTTCGGTGAGACGGCAATCTACGACATAACCGACGTGCTTTCCGTGGCACGGGCGGACAACCGCCAGCTTCCTGACTTAGCGCTGATTTCCTGGTCCCGGACTCAGACCGGGGACCTCTTGGTCCTTACGCAGCGCTTACGACCATTAGACCAACGAGTTAGTTAACTGATATAATCGTTGCAGAAATGCTATCATCATAAAAATATTTGTTTAATGTGCACAAAATAACAAAAGTATGTTATGTAATATTACCTGCACCAACAGAACTTGAGCTGACAGAGCAAACAAGACTTTAGCTGCCATGTTGATGTTGTTTCTACAAAACGTATCTTGAGAATGATTCCTCGTTCACCAACTTTCGTTTTTATATGTTTTAAACTTCTACAGTACACATTATCACTATATGTTACGAATAATGTACTTAATTAGTTCAAGAACATACGTGCTATCGAGTTTGAAGTTTTACTATCTAGCTGACCCATTATCACCATTGTTCAATAATATAATTTCGGAACGTATATTTCAGTGTTATATTTTTTGAAAAACGTTTAATGACATCACTCTTGTATTCACTGTCTGATAAGGCTTATTAGTGTTGCAAAACAAATCATTTAATGTAGTATATAATATCGAGAAGTCTTTACGTAGAAATCATTCGAGATACAACCATCAAATCCAATACAACCATGACTAAATTTGCAGTTATTTGCATCTGCCTTCAGGCTTTCCTGATCCAGGTGAGACTTTAATTTTGCCTCATCAAGGTACATGGACAGTAAAATCCCCAATTTTTCCACCTCATACGCCAGCAGATATACAATATGAATCCTTGAAGACCGTTGTTTTTAAGGATCCAGGATAAATTCCTGCTGGCTCAAGATTCTTACAATAGAGAGCAGTTTTGATCAAATCAATGTTACTCATGTCTTCTTAGAACGTTGAATTTGTGTGCGAGTAATGTGGCAATAACTTCTGGAAAAGGCTTCTTCTTATTCAATGAGTTTCCGGCAATCCATGATAAAAATTCTGTTGAGTGTTTACTCTGTATAATGTGGCTCTACTTGTTTCCAGACTGCCTTGTCCCAGTTCATCAACCAGGGCTATGGCTTCGCCGGCAACAACCTGAACGTTGCGGTGGAGGCCGCCAGCTCCGGCGTCGCCGGCGTCAGCGGGTACAACCTGAACGGGCTCCAGGGCTACGGTGGTCTCGGAAACGGTCTGGCTGTCGGCAACCTCGGCGCCGGTAGCATCGGTCTTGGCAGCGGTCTCGGCATCAACAGCGGTCTCGCCCTCGGCGGCATCAACAGCGGACTCGCTCTGGGCGGCATCAACAACGGACTCGCTCTGGGCGGCATCGGCAACGCCGGTCTCGTGTCCAGCGGCTTCGCCGGCTACGGCGGCGTGTCCGATGTGGCTGCTGTGGCCGCTCTCCCAGTCACTGGCCCGTTCGTCGCCAACGGCTTCGGTGAGCTGGCGGTCGGTGGTGAGATCGGCGCTGCCGGTACCACTGTCGTCACCGGTCAGATCCCGGTCCTCGGCGCGGTCTCCTTCGGCGGCAGCATCCCCGCCAGTGGCGTCGTGTCCATCGCTGGCAACTGCGGCTGCGCTGGTATCCCTCTGTAAATAACAAAGCAATAAAGTAAAATCATCTGATGTTCAATGAAGCAAAGTAATTTTATTTATTCCCACTTTATCATGTTGATCCTTATCCACAAAAAATGTCATAATCTTATAACTGTAAAAGATTAAACATATGGTCTTCTTCTGCTCGATAAAATAACTCGTCCACGAAGGGTTTTTAGCACGAAGTAATATTCTTGTAGTTATTTGTAACTTTGATCGAGTACTTTTGTCAAGATGTACTTTTGTCTGTTGTAGAGATGGTAGAGAAAACTTGCAAAACAATGTCTCTACGTAATTGTAGAGATTCAGGAGTCTAGTAATATTTTGATCACACACAATGTGTTCAACTATCCTTTCATTCTTACAGGTATTTTACTTGCTAATACTACAAAAAATAAAATGATTCGCTGTATTCGGTACTTATAGTAAATCGAGATAGATTTCGTTACCACGTTTCACCTTATTTCTATTTATTTGACCACACGTCAATTAAGAAGCTTGATAAATATAACTAGACATATGATTTTCTCTGACCTTCAATACCATGAGCAAAACGTATCTATTATCAGTGTAGTGTATTATTGTAACTGAATGCTAAGCAGTTGTCAGCATTATTTTGCTAACCTACATTACGCTATATAATTGTATTAAGCGTCCGATTTCATAACACACAGCGGCTCGCTCTATCTTGTAAAATGTTGTAGATATTTTTAAAATCATCTGTGAAACCGACTACAGCTGGGGTAAACGAGTTCTGGATACCGCGTCTTGGCAAACGTAGTGGAACGTCCTCAGGCCAGGTGGAATGAAGATCCGCAGGACGGCTGGTTGGATTTGGATGCAAGTAGTCGATAATTAAATAGATGGGACGTCCTCAGGCCAGTTGGAGTGACGATCTGCATAGGACGGCTGGTCTGATTTGGATGCGAGTAGCTGAAGAAAGACGGAAGTGGCGTGCATTTGGGGAGGCCTATGTTTTTCAATGTGTCGTAGGCTGACTACGACGATTCATATTAGCACTTTGAAAAACAAATCAATGCTCTAGTTAACTAAATCGTGCAAAAACCTCTAACGAAATCCGAACTAAGTACTAGTGTTTGTAAACGGTTTTATTTAATTCGAATCGTATGGTATCCATTTGTTTGTATCGGTCAAAATTAGAAATTGAAATTAAAGTACCTACGTGTTGTAAGATTGATCTAAAATTTAGTACATTTTCTTGACAATCCAATATAATAAAAACAATAACACTACAAATCTAAGATGGTCGCCGGTACAAAATGCCGGATTTCCACAACCTACTCAATATGGGTATCAAATGAAAGGGGTACACTAGTAAAATACGATATATCAAAGTTTTAAATTTAAGATGGCTGCTGTTCCAAAATGGCGGTCTAGGTACATATTTTTCCAAATCCCCTGAATATGAATTATCAAATGAAAGGGCTTCATTAGTAGAATACTGTTATAATTTCAAATTTCAAATCCAATATTGATAATTTTATTGCTGTTGCAAAATTGTTTTTTTTTTATTTTAGTCGTAGTAGTTTATCTACCACTACCTTCAGAGATAGCAATGACCGGGACCACCTACGTAGTTTAATAGGTAAGCTATAACAATTTTTCTATTTCCTAGCTTTCAGTGCACATAAAATAAATTGCTTAGTAACGTTTTATTAATTCAAAAAAATTCTTGAAATTTCGTTTTCATAGTTAAATTAAAGAAGAATAAATGCGCTAAAAAGAAAAAAATAAACTTTTACACTATAACTTTACTGTCAACTTATAACATTTCAAATTCAACATATTTGACACAATTTATATGTTTTAAAAGCTTGTCGCGAGATTTAAGTACTCGTATTTACTTTCTTAGTTTAAAATTTTTAATAGGCAGGTATTTTAAAACGTGCTTTTAAAATTACGAGTAGGTACTTAAATCTCGCGACAAGCTTTTAAAACATATAAATTGTGTCAAATATGTTGAATTTGAAATGTTATAAGTTGACAGTAAAGTTATAGTGTAAAAGTTTATTTTTTCTTTTTAGCGCATTTAAATAAAAGCTTGTTTTTAAAGATTTTTTTACCTTAATTTATTTTATACTTTTTAGTTCGTTTGGCTGTCTTCCGGCTCCATCATCAGACCCTGGTTACCATCTAGATCCAAAGTACTCATCTAGGCGAATCAAACGAGCCCAAACTCGATGGGGTTGTGTCGTTTAAGTACTGAGTTCGTTTGGCTATCTTCCGGCTCCACCATCGAACCCTGGTTACCATCTAGCTCCAAAGTACTCATCTAGGCGAATCAAACGAGCCCAAACTCGATGGGGTTGTGTCGTTTAAGTACTGAGTTCCTTTGGCTGTCTTCCGGCTCCATCATCAGACCCTGGTTACCATCTAGCATCTAAGTACTCATCTAGGCGAATCAAACGAGCCCAAACTCGATGGGGTTGTGTCGTTTAAGTACTGAGTTCCTTTGGCTGTCTTCCGGCTCCATCATCAGACCCTGGTTACCATCTAGCATCTAAGTACTCATCTAGGCGAATCAAACGAGCCCAAACTCGATTTGGTTGTGTCGTTTAAGTACTGAGTTCCTTTGGCTGTCTTCCGGCTCCATCATCAGACCTTGGTTACTATCTAGCACCAAAGTACTCATCTAGTCGAATGAAATGAGCCCAAACTCGATGTGGTTATGTTATTTAATTACTGAGTTGCTATGGCTATCTTCCGACTTCATCATCAGATCAGCTCCATGTCATAATAATATTGCATTGTCATCGGATATACACGTGCATGCAAAATTTCAGCTCAATCGGTTGAGGGCAAGTGCCTTAAAATTGAGTTATAAAATTCCACCCGAACACACAAACATACATACATACATACATACATACATACATTGCAAGTTAAATAAAAGCTTGTAAAAAGAAAAAGGTCTCGACCAAGATTGGGCTCTGTGGGAGTTTTTGTTGATTGAACACTATTTTTATGTCTAGTTAGACCGCACTAACTCCCAATAATTAAGTTAATTACGTTACGTTTTATATTTGTTTCCTTCTTTGAGATAACTGGAAACTATTGAATAAATCTATGCTAAATAAGAAGCTTGTAAAAATAAGTACTGGTTTCGTTGAAATAATACCAATCAATTTCATCTCACGCATAATTTTAATATGTTCATATCTGTCATTTTATACATAACATCTCATTACAAATTAGAACACGATGTTGCCAAGACCCAATCCGGCGCCAAGACCCAAGCCAGCTCCGAGACCCAAACCACCACCGATGCCCAAGCCAGCGCCGACTCCCAAACCAGCTCCCAAGCCAAGCCCAGCTCCGGCGCCCAGACCGAGACCAGAACCCACGCCCAGACCGGCGCCGTAGCCCAGACCAGCACCAGGCAGCGCGATACCAGCGCTGGCGGGGAACCCTTCGCTGACGATGCCCACGCTCCCGCTGCCGCAGCCGCACGTCGCCACGCCGGAGCCGGCCGTCGGCAGCGCGCCCTCGAACGCCACAGCGCTCAGGAACGGCAGCTGACCGCTCACAGCCAGGGAACCGAGGAGATCGTTCTCAGAAGCGACGGCGAGACCGCTGGGGCCGATGGGGGAGATGTTGGTGATGACGAGGGGGCTGCTGGCTTGGATACCGCCGAGGCCGATACCGCTTCCGATGCCAATACCGCTGCCGATGCCAATACCGCTGCCGATGCCAATACCGCTGCCGATGCCAATACCGCTACCTATGCCAGCAACGCCAAGGCTGCTGCCGTAGCCGATGCTACCAGCGCTGATTCCGCTGCTGTAACCAGAACCTCCATAGCCGTAACCAGATCCAAGCTGAATAGCGGGGGCTCCGTAGTTCAGACCGTTGCCTCCGATGACGATTTCATTGTTGACGACAGAGTTGCCAGACACGGTGGATCCGGGGTAGATCACTTGCCCGAAAGCAATCTGGAAGAGATTGAAAAGTTTGTTAGAAATTTAACTCAGCTAAAATAAACAGAATAATCATGAAAGGATATTAGATTTTGCTATAAACCAATGTAGTATAGGAATCCAAAGACTGTTTAATATAATGATAGTTAAATACTCAAACAATAAATGAGAAGTTTTCATTCATAACTTAGATGATTTCAACCCCTCCCATGTCTAAAAAGTCATGAATAAATGTTCTGTGTTTGCAAATATATACTCTCAATTTATGACTCCTCAGCATACCTGATGGATGGACCGATTTCGGTCATGGCGGCCGACATCAATGGAGGTCAGCTACATACACACACATGCCTGGCACAGAACATTAATATGTCCTGCTCACACTTGTCCGCTATAATTAGCGCACAAGTGTGAGCATAAACACAAGTGCACTCTTTGTTCCCTTACTCTCATAGTTCGGTGAGACGGCAATCCACGACATGACCGAGAGACTGGACGCAGAACCACCGGCTTAACGTGCTTTCCGTGGCACGGGCGGACCACCGCCAGCTTCCTGACTTAGTGCGGATTTCCTGGTCCCGGACTCAAACCGGGGACCTCTCGGTCTTTACGCAGCGCTCAATAGACCAACGAGTTAGTTAACTGATATAATCGTTGCAGAAATGCTTTCATCATACAAATATTTGTTTAATGTGCATAAAATAACAAAAGTATGTTATGTAATATTACCTGCACCAACAGAACTTGAGCTGACAGAGCAAACAAGACTTTAGCTGCCATGTTGATGTTGTTTCTACAAAACGTATCTTGAGAATGATTCCTCGTTCACCAACTTTCGTTTTTATATGTTTCAAACTTCTACAGTACACATTATCACTATATGTTACGAATAATGTACTTTATTAGTTCAAGAACATGCGTGCTATTGAGTTTAAAGTTTTACTATCTAGCTGACCCATTATCACCATTGTTCAATAATATAATTTCGGAACGTGTATTTCAGTGTTATATTTTTTGAAAAACGTTTAATGGCATCACTGTTGTATTCACTGACCGATAAGGCTTAATAGTGTTGCAAAACAAATCATTTAATGTAGTATATAATATCGAGAAGTCCTTACGTAGAAATCATTCGAGATACAACCATCAAATCCAATACAATCATGACTAAATTTGCAGTTATTTGCATCTGCCTTCAGGCTTTCCTGATCCAGGTAAGACTTTAATTTTGCCTCATCAAGGTAAAATCCCCAATTTTTCTACCATATACGCCAGAAGATATACAATATGAATCCTTGAATACCGTTGTTTTTAAAGAATCCAGGATAAATTCCTGACGGACTCAAGATTCTTACAATAGAGAGCAGTTTTGATCAATGTTACTCACGTCTTCTTAGAACACTGAGTTTTTGTTGATTGCGAGGAATGTGGAAATCACTTCTGACTTCTTCTTATTCAATGGGTTTCCAGCAATCCATGATTCAAATTCTCTTGAGTGTTAACTCTGTATGATGTTGCTCTACTTGTTTCCAGGCTGCCTTCTCCCAGTTCATCAACCAGGGCTATGGCTTGGCCGGCAACAACCTGAACGTTGCGGTAGAGGCCGCCAGCTCCGGCGTCGCCGGCGTCAGCGGGTACAACCTGAACGGGCTCCAGGGCTACGGTGGTCTCGGAAACGGTCTGGCTGTCGGCAACCTCGGTGCCGGTAGCATCGGTCTTGGCAGCGGTCTCGGCATCAACAGTGGTCTCGCCCTCGGTGGCATCAACAGCGGACTCGCTCTGGGCGGCATCAACAGCGGACTCGCTCTGGGCGGCATCGGCAACGGACTCGCTCTGGGCGGAATCGGCAACGCCGGTCTTGTGTCCAGCGGCTTCGCCGGCTACGGCGGCGTGTCCGATGTGGCTGCTGTGGCCGCTCTCCCAGTCACTGGCCCGTTCGTCGCCAACGGCTTCGGTGAGCTGGCGGTCGGTGGTGAGATCGGCGCTGCCGGTACCACTGTCGTCACCGGTCAGATCCCGGTCCTCGGCGCGGTCTCCTTCGGCGGCAGCATCCCCGCCAGTGGCGTCGTGTCCATCGCTGGCAACTGCGGCTGCGCTGGTATCCCTCTGTAAATTACAAAGCAATATAGTTAAATCATCTGATGTTCAATGAAGCAAAGTAATTTTATTTATTACCACTTTATCATGTTGATCCTAATCCACAAAAAAATGTCATAATCTTATAACTGTTGAATATTAAACTTATGGTCTTCTTCTGCTCGATAAAATAACTCGTCCACGAAGGGTTTTTAGCACGAAGTAATATTCTTGTAGTTATTTGTAACTTTGATCGAGTACTTTTGTCTAGATGTACTTTTGTCTGTTGTAGAGATGGTAGAGAAAACTTGCAAAACAATGTCTCTACGTAATTGGTGAGATTCATGAGTCTAGTAATATTTTGATCACACACAATGTGTTCAACTGTCCTTTCATTCTTACAGGTATTTTACTTGCTAATACTACAAAAAATAAAATGATTTACTGTATTCGGTACTTATAGTAAATCGAGATAGATTTCGTTACCACGTTTCACCTTATTTCTATTTATTTGACCACACGTCAATTCAGAAGCTTGATAAATATAACTAGTCCTATGATTTTCTCTGACCTTCAATACCATGAGCAAAACGTATCTGGTATCAGTGTAGTGTATTATTGTAACTGAATGCTAAGTCGTTGTCAGCATTATTTTGCTAACCTACATTACGCTATATAATTGTATTAAGCGTCCGATTTCATAACACACAGCGGCTTGCTCTATCTTGTGAATTGTTGTAGATATTTTTAAAATCAGCCGTGAAACCCACTACCGCTGGGGTAAACGAGTTCTGGAATGGATACCGCGTCTTGGCAAACGTAGTGGAACGTCCTCAGGCCAGGAGTGAAGATCCGCAGGACGTCTGGTTGGATTTGGATGCAAGTAGTCGATAATTAAATAGATGGGACGTCCTCAGGCCAGTTGGAGTGACGATCTGCGTAGGACGGCTGGAGGGATTTGGATGCGAGTAGCTGAAGAAAGACGGAAGTGGCGTGCATTTGGGGAGGCCTATGTTTGTCCAACAGCGGAGTGTGTTATAGGCTGACTATGACGATTCATTTAGCACTTTGAAAAATAAATCAATTCCCTAGTTTAACGAAATCTTGCAACAACCTCTAACGTAATCCGAACTAAGTAATAGTGTTTTTAAACGGTTTTATTTAATTCGAATCGTATGGTACCCATTTGTTTGTATCGGTCAAAATTGGAAATTGAAATTAAAGAACCTACGTGTTGTAAGATTGATCTAAAATTTAGTACATTTTCTTGACAATCCAATATAATAAAATCAATAACACTACAAATCTAAGATGGTCACCGGTTAAAAATGGCGGATTTCCACAACCTACTCAATATCGGTATCAAATGAAAGGGGTACACTAGTAAAATACGATATATCAAAGTTTTAAATCTAAGATGGCTGCTGTTCCAAAATGGCGGTCTAGGTACATAATATTTTTCCAAATCCCCTGAATATTAATTATCAAATGAAAGGGCTTCATTAGTAGAATACTGTTATAATTTCAAATTTCAAATCCAATATTAATAATTGCTGTTGCAAAATTGTTTTTTTTTTATTTTAGTGATAGTAGTTTATCTACCACTACCTTCAGAGATAGCAATGACCGGGACCACCTACGTAGTTTAATAGGTAAGTTATAACAATTTTTCTATTTCCAAGTTTTCAGTGCACATAAAACAAATTGCTTAGTAACGTTTTATTAATTCAATAAATTTTCTTGAAATTTCGTATTCATAGTCAAATTAAAGAAGAAGAAGAAAAACCGGCCAAGTGCGAGTCGGGCTCGCGCACAAAGGGTTCCGTAGCAGCAAATATAATAAAAATCAACCTATCTCAAAAACTATAAGAGATACTTTGATCAAACCAAAAATCGTTGAAAGAGTTAATTAGCATGCATCACCTCTATTTTTTTTAGAATTTTATACCCCGTAGTTATAAAAATAGAGGGGGGACATACTTTTACGACTTTGAGAGCTGATATCTCAAAAACCGTTCACTTTAAGAAAAATGTTTTTTAGAAAACTTTATATCATTTTAAAAGACCTTTCCATTGATACCCCACACGGGTATGTACATCGAAAAAAAAATTTCATCCCTCAGTTACATGTATGGGGGGCCCCACCCCCAATTCTTTTTTTTACTATTTAGTGTCATATTTTTGTAGCGGTTCATACAACACATATTCCCATCAAATTTCATCACTGTAGTACTTATAGTTTCCGAGTAAATCGGCTGTGACAGACGGACAGACGGACAGACGGACAGACGGACAGACGGACATGACGAAACTATAAGGGTTCCGTTTTTGCCATTTTGGCTACGGAACCCTAAAAAGGTCTCGACCAAGATTTGGCTCTGTCGGAGTTTTCGTTGATTGAACACTATTTTTATGTCTAGTTAGACCGCACTAACTCCCAATAATTAAGTTAATTACGTTACGTTTTATATTTGTTTCCTTCTTTGAGATAACTGGAAACCATTGAATAAATCTTGCTAAATAAGAAACTTGTAAAAATAAGTACTGGTTTCGTTGAAATAATACCAATCAATTTCATCTCACGCATAATTTTAATATGTTCATATCTGTCATTTTATACATAACATCTCATTACAAATTAGAACACGATGTTGCCAAGACCCAATCCGGCGCCAAGACCCAAGCCAGCTCCGAGACCCAAACCACCACCGATGCCCAAGCCAGCGCCGACTCCCAAACCAGCTCCCAAGCCAAGCCCAGCTCCGGCGCCCAGACCGAGACCAGAACCCACGCCCAGACCGGCGCCGTAGCCCAGACCAGCACCAGGCAGCGCGATACCAGCGCTGGCGGGGAACCCTTCGCTGACGATGCCCACGCTCCCGCTGCCGCAGCCGCACGTCGCCACGCCGGAGCCGGCCGTCGGCAGCGCGCCCTCGAACGCCACAGCGCTCAGGAACGGCAGCTGACCGCTCACAGCCAGGGAACCGAGGAGATCGTTCTCAGAAGCGACGGCGAGACCGCTGGGGCCGATGGGGGAGATGTTGGTGATGACGAGGGGGCTGCTGGCTTGGATACCGCCGAGGCCGATACCGCTGCCGATGCCAATACCGCTGCCGATGCCAATACCGCTGCCGATGCCAATACCGCTGCCGATGCCAATACCGCTGCCGATGCCAATACCGCTGCCGATGCCAATACCGCTGCCGATGCCAATACCGCTGCCGATGCCAATACCGCTGCCGATGCCAGCAACGCCAAGGCTGCTGCCGTAGCCGATGCTACCAGCGCTTATTCCGCTGCCGTAACCAGATCCAAGCTGAATAGCGGGGGCTCCGTAGTTCAGACCGTTGCCTCCGATGATGATGTCATTGTTGACAATAGAGTTGCCAGACACACTGGATCCGGGGTAGATGACTTGCCCGAAAGCAATCTGGAATAGATTGAAAAGTATGTAAAAACTAAAAGATTTAACATGTAAGATCAAATGAAATATTTATGAATAAGATGACGCCTTTGCATAAAACTTAAACAGTAAATCGTATTGCAGTAACAGAAAAGTACTTAAGGTCTTGATATAGATAGAACATTTGATTATGAATTGGCCAGCATATAGCATTTCTGTAGCTATTTGCCCTTGTACTAATGGTATGTAGGGATCAAAAGAAAGGCGTTCTCAACAGAACAGATGGTTCAGAATCACTCCGAATCAAAAGGGTCAAGAATAAATCGTAATTAAGAACTCCTCAGTAAATCTAATGATAACTTAAAAATACTATTTGCAACAAATGGGGACCTCTTGGTCCTTACGCAGCGCTTACGACCAATAGACCAACGAGTGAGTTAACTGATGATCGTTGCAGAAATGCTATCATCATAAAAATATTTGCTTAATGTGCATAAAATAACAAAAGTTATAAAATATTACCTGCACCAACAGAACTTGAGCTGACAGAGCAAACAAGACTTTAGCTGCCATGTTGATGTTGTTTCTACAAAACGTATCTTGAGAATGATTCCTCGTTCAGCAACTTTCGTTTTTATATGTTTTAAACTTCTACAGTACACATTATCACTATATGTTACGAATAATGTACTTAATTAGTTCAAGAACATACGTGCTATCGAGTTTAAAGTTTTACTATCTAGCTGACCCATTATCATCATTGTTCAATAATATAATTTCGGAACGTATATTTCAGTGTTATATTTTATGAAAAACGTTTAATGGCATCACTCTTGTATTCACTGACCGATAAGGCTTAATAGTGTTGCAAAACAAATCATTTGATGTAGTATATAATATCGAGAAGTCTTTACGTAGAAATCATTCGAGATACAACCATCAAATCCAATACAACCATGACTAAATTTGCAGTTATTTGCATCTGCCTTCAGGCTTTCCTGATCCAGGTAAGACTTTAATTTTGCCTCATCAAGGTACATGGACAGTAAAATCCCCAATTTTTCTACCATATACGCTAGAAGATATACAATATGAATCCTTGAATACCGTTGGTTTTTAAGGATCCAGGATAAATTCCTGCTGGACTTAATATTCTTACAATAGAGGGCAGATATGATCAAATCAATGTTACTCACGTCTTCTTAGAACGCTGAGTTTGTGTTGATTGCGAGGAATGTGGCAATAACTTTTGGAAAGGGCTTCTTCTTATTCAATGGGTTTCCAGCAATCCATGATTCTAATTCTCTTAAGTGTTAACTCTGTTTAATGTGGCTCAACTTGTTTCCAGACTGCCTTCTCCCAGTTTATCAACCAAGGCTATGGCTTGGCTGGTAACAACCTGAACGTTGCAGTGGAGGCCGCCAGCTCCGGCGTCGCCGGCGTCAGCGGGTACAACCTGAACGGGCTCCAGGGCTACGGTGGTCTCGGAAACGGTCTGGCTGTCGGCAACCTCGGTGCCGGTAGCATCGGTCTTGGCAGCGGTCTCGGCATCAACAGCGGTCTCGCCCTCGGTGGCATCAACAGCGGACTCGCTCTGGGTGGCATCAACAACGGACTCGCTCTGGGCGGCATCAACAACGGTCTCGCTCTAGGCGGCATCGGCAACGCCGGTCTCGTGTCCAGCGGCTTCGCCGGCTACGGCGGCGTGTCCGATGTGGCTGCTGTGGCCGCTCTCCCAGTCACTGGCCCGTTCGTCGCCAACGGCTTCGGTGAGCTGGCGGTCGGTGGTGAGATCGGCGCTGCCGGTACCACTGTCGTCACCGGTCAGATCCCGGTCCTCGGCGCGGTCTCCTTCGGCGGCAGCATCCCCGCCAGTGGCGTCGTGTCCATCGCTGGCAACTGCGGCTGCGCTGGTATCCCTCTGTAAATTACAAAGCCATAAAGTTAAATCATCTGGTGTTCATTGAAGCAAAGTAGTTTTATTTATTCCCACTTTATCATGTTGATCCTAATCCACAAAAAAATTGTAAACAAAAAAAAAACCGCCTTCAAAAACCCGACTCACTAAAAATTACAAAATAATATAATACGAACATTTATAATAATCATCTGGGTATGAATTTTATATGTTGTTGAAGGCGGTTATAGTAAATCGAGATAGATTTCGTTACCACATACCATTCAGAAGCTTGATAAATATAACTAGTCCTATGATTTTCTCTGACCTTCAATACCATGAGCAAAACGTATCTGGTATCAGTGTAGTGTATTATTGTAACTGAATGCTAAGCCGTTGTCAGCATTATTTTGCTAACCTACATTACGCTATATAATTGTATTAAGCGTCCGATTTCATAACACACAGCGGCTCGCTCTATCTTGTAAATTGTTGTAGATATATTTAAAATCAGCCGTGACCCACTACCGCTGGGGTAAACGAGTTCTGGAATGGATACCGCGTCTTGGCAAACGTAGTGGAACGTCCTCAGGGCATGTGGAGTGAAGATTTGCAGGACGGCTAGTTGGATTTGGATGCAAGTAGTCGATAATTAAATAGATGGGACGTCCTCAGGCCAGTAGGAGTCACGATTTGCGCGGGAAGGCTGGCAGGATTTGGATGCGAGTAGCTGAAGAAAGACGGAAGTGGCGTGCATTTGGGAAGGCCTATGTTAGTCCAACAGCGGAGTGTGTTATAGGCTGACTGTGACGATTCATTTAGCACTTTGAAAAATAAATCAATGCCCTAGTTTAACTAAATCTTGCAACAATTTCAACTAAGTACCAGTGTTTTTAAACGGTTTTATTTAGGCCGACCCGTACGAGCCGAGCGCGAAGCAAACACTGCCGTACCATCCTTTACTGGAACCATTTCGCCGCATTTTTAGGCCCCTATTTGAGAACCTCTGGATAAGACCAGAACGCAGAAATTTTCATCATTTTTTTTTTAACGCGGAGAATGCTTTATGCACCGTCACCTTGGGCAGGGGTTTACCCAAGGTGGTGTGTGGGACTCCCGGCTGCCGGTACTGAGATGGAAGGGACCGACAGCTGCTCTTGGGCTAAGGTGCAATGCCCAGGGGTGGTACCCACTAAACTCCGTGTTATACCTCATCGCCTATTGGTGGTGCCTTGGTACCTGGCAGAGCCTCCACTCACAACACCACCGGTGGACAGCCTCCACGAGCTCCCTCAAGCCTCCCCAAAGGGGGGCGACGGGGCGACCCGGTACGCAAGGTCGCTCCCGTCCCTCAACGACGGCCGTTGGTGCAATGCCGATGGGTGTGTCCCCACACCCACCGACGGCCGGCCATCGTTGGACTGCGGCATATGGCGCGCATATTCGCGCCTTCTGCGCCCCGGTCTCCTTCTGCGCTGTGGTGGCGCGGAGGGGTCGTTTTCACGCTCCCTCTCCGCCGCCTCCTTTTAAGCCATGACGGACTCGCAGAAGGAGGCGGCCGGCCGCCCACACATCAATATCCTCCACCATCCCCCGGAGAAGTTGGGGGAGGGAGGTTACCGGGCCGGCCACAGATGTTAGGGCCGACCTCTCTTCGAACCACGACGGACACTGAAAAAGAGTGTGGTCCGCCGTGTCCTCATGTGCACCGCACTCGCGGCACACGGGCGAGTCGGGAGGACTCGCTGGATTCGGTGCAGATACTGGCCGAAGCAACCGTGCCCGGTCAGCACCTGCACCAGACGGAACGACATTGCGACGACCGCCCGTCCGCTCGAGCCAGCTGTTGAGCACTGGCCCGAGCGCATCCAGCAGGCGACGCCCTGCCTCCTCCTCAGCTAGCCTATCGGCCCACGCCGCCACCAAGACCTCTCGAGCTCCACGGGCAAATTCCCCACGCTCACTTAAAGCCAGTCGAAAACCCAGCTCCCGCTGCTCCTTCAGCCACTTGTAGCTGGTCTCCTGCAGCTGCGCTTCCAGCTCCCAAAGCGGCGTGCCTGCCAAGGCGCAGGCCACCGCGAAACCCACGGTGCGATAGGCACGCGCCACCCGACACGATATGGCTCGCTGGGACCTACGGAGTAGGGCGGAATTCCCCCTAATTTGGACAGAGTCCGCCCAGAAAGGAGCTCCGTAGAGGGCCATACTTTGGAGTATGCCGGCATCTGGCCCTGCCCCCCCCCCCCCATATTTGTGAGAAGCCACCCCAGCGAATCCGCCGCCTTGAGAAGGCGCGGCGACAGCCCACTAAAGTGTGGGACAAACTGCCACCGCGCACCCAGGATCAGCCCCAGATACTTCATTTGGCGCTGGATCGCCACCCGGACTCCCCCAACCAAGATGTACGAGTTGGGGGGAGGTCCCTTCCGATGCCTATGGAAATAGACGGCCTCGGTCTTCTCCAGCGCCAAACGTAAGCCCAAAGAGGTTATGCGCTATGCTATAAGCGCGCTCGCTTCCGTCGCTCTTCGGGCCGCCTCTTCAAATGTATTCCCCCGGGCAGTGACGAGTGTGTCGTCGGCGTAACATATTACGCCCATGCCCGTGAGTCGACGACCGCGCAACACCCAGTTGAACCCGATATTCCACAGGAGTGGTCCCAGGACCGACCCCTGCGGAACAGCGGACTCAGCAACACGACTGATCATTGCGCCCGCCTTGTCGACGTACATAACCCTCCTGTTACAGAGATAGCTATCCAACAGGGCCCTTAGATGGTGCGGGACCCTGTGGTAGCGGAGGCCCTCCAATGGTAACATACATAAATTAGAATACCTAACTAAAATGTTAACTGTAATCATGTTGTGCATATCTGTAATAGATAAACAAATAATAATGAAGAAATCGCGGTAAAGAACCCGAAGCAGCCAGGTGGCAAGATTTTGTCTAGATTTCATTACTTTTTAGCGATAGCAAGCAGCTCCATCGAGACTTTGCTAGTTTTTTTACAAAATGTTTTTGGTGGGATCCATTTGTTTGTTTGTTTGAATATAATTACCTTCCTGTTGTTGATCTGAAATTGAGTACATTTTGTTGACAATACAATATAATAAAATTAATAACACTACAAATCTAAAATGGCCGCCAGTACAAAATGGCGGATTACATATTTTTCCACAACCCTCTCAATATGGGTATCAAATGAAAGGGCTACACTAGTAGAATACTGTTCTTATGTCAAATTTCGAATCCAATATGGACGCTGTTACAAATTTTTTAATTTTATTTTAGTCGTTGTTTTATCTACCACTCCTTCCTTCAGAGATAGTAATGACCGGGACCACCTACGTAGGTTCATAGTTTTTTTCTATGCCGTCACATTTTTTTATTTCCTAGTTTTCATAAACTCATTGCTTAGTAACGTTTTCTTTTCTTGAACGTTGGTATTCATATACCGGAGCCGTTCTTAGAAGACTGATTTGACACTTTTTATTTTATATTTGGCATTTATCCTTGTTAAGAGGAACATATTTAGCGAATCATAAAGAACAACTTTTAAAAATAAGACGTTATTTCAAAATGTCAAATGCACCTAATTATCTGATATATGTCTTTTGTTACCTAAAATAATTGAATTATAAAAAGAAAACGTAAAATTTCCACTCTGTATTACGCTTTTACAAGGTTACGCCGTTTGACACGTTTTCATAGTGACGTAGTGGGTAAGTAATACTCACCAGGTATTTTTTTAAAATAGGATGAAGGATTTAATAAGTATTGTATTTTAAAAATAAATATATTTATAAATAAGGAACTTAAATTCAATCTTTTGGATGTGAATTAATGTTTTTAATAAAAATTTGTTATAATTAGACCTTGCTTGGTTATAAAGTGGTACTTATATACTTCGGCAATTTTACCGTTGTCCCTC
Source organism: Maruca vitrata (assembly GCA_039566165.1). Lineage (NCBI taxonomy): Eukaryota > Metazoa > Arthropoda > Insecta > Lepidoptera > Crambidae > Maruca > Maruca vitrata. The sequence goes on along the minus strand of CM076941.1, from coordinate 2,712,984 downwards.
ACTAGTGCAGTCAGTCTGACATGTAATCGGCCAACTTAGAGCGGCTCTGGTATAGTAAAATTAAAGAAGAAGAAGAAAATAATCTCGTCCAAGATTTGGCTCTGTGGGATTTTTTGTTGATTGAACACATTTTTTATGTCTAGTTAGACTGCACTAACTCCCTTTAATTGAGTTAATTACGTAACGTTTTATATTTGTTTACTTCCTTAAGATAACTGGCAACTATTAAATAAATCTATGCTAAAAAAGAAGCTGGTAAAAATAAGTACTGGTTTCCTTGAAATAATACCAATTAATGTCATCTCACGCATAATTTTATTATGTTCATATCTGTCATTTTATACATAACATCTCATTACAAATTAGAACACGATGTTGCCAAGACCCAATCCGGCGCCAAGACCCAAGCCAGCTCCGAGACCCAAACCACCACCGATGCCCAAGCCAGCGCCGACTCCCAAACCAGCTCCCAAGCCAAGCCCAGCTCCGGCGCCCAGACCGAGACCAGAACCCACGCCCAGACCGGCGCCGTAGCCCAGACCAGCACCAGGCAGCGCGATACCAGCGCTGGCGGGGAACCCTTCGCTGACGATGCCCACGCTCCCGCTGCCGCAGCCGCACGTCGCCACGCCGGAGCCGGCCGTCGGCAGCGCGCCCTCGAACGCCACAGCGCTCAGGAACGGCAGCTGACCGCTCACAGCCAGGGAACCGAGGAGATCGTTCTCAGAAGCGACGGCGAGACCGCTGGGGCCGATGGGGGAGATGTTGGTGATGACGAGGGGGCTGCTGGCTTGGATACCGCCGAGGCCGATACCGCTGCCGATGCCAATACCGCTGCCAATGCCAATACCGCTGCCGAGGCCAATACCGCTGCCGATGCCAATACCGCTACCGATGCCAGCAACGCCAAGGCTGCTGCCGTAGCCGATGCTACCAGCGCTGATTCCGCTGCCGTAACCAGATCCAAGCTGAATAGCGGGGGCTCCGTAGTTCAGACCGTTGCCTCCGATGATGATGTCATTGTTGACAATAGAGTTGCCAGACACACTGGATCCGGGGTAGATGACTTGCCCGAAAGCAATCTGAAATAGATTGAAAAGTATGTAAAAACTAAAAGATTTAATATGTAAGATCAAATGAAAAAGTTTATGAATAAGATGACGCCTTTGCATAAAACTTAAACAGTAAATCGTATTGCAGTAACAGAAAAGTACTTAAGGTCTTGATATAGATAGAACATTTGATTATGAATTGGCCAGCATATAGCATTTCTGTAGCTATTTGCCCTTGTACTAATGGTATGTATGGATCAAAAGAAAGGCGTTCTTATACAGAACAGATGGTTCAGAATCACTCCGAATCAAAAGGGTTAAGAATAAATCGTAATTAAGAACTCCTCAGTAAATCTAATGATTACTAAAAAATACTATTTGCAACAAATGGGGACCTCTCGGTCCTTACGCAGCGCTTACGACCAATAGACCAACGAGTGAGTTAACTGATGATCGTTGCAGAAATGCTATCATCATAAAAATATTTGCTTAATGTGCATAAAATAACAAAAGTTATAAAATATTACCTGCACCAACAGAACTTGAGCTGACAGAGCAAACAAGACTTTAGCTGCCATGTTGATGTTGTTTCTACAAAACGTATCTTGAGAATGATTCCTCGTTCACCAACTTTCGTTTTTATATGTTTCAAACTTCTACAGTACACATTATCACTATATGTTACGAATAATGTACTTAATTAGTTCAAGAACATACGTGCTATCGAATTTAAAGTTTTACTATCTAGCTGACCCATTATCATCATTGTTCAATAATATAATTTCGGAACGTATATTTCAGTGTTATATTTTATGAAAAACGTTTAATGACATCACTCTTGTATTCACTGTCTGATAAGGCTTAATAGTGTTGCAAAACAAATCATTTAATGTAGTATATAATATCGAGAAGTCTTTACGTAGAAATCATTCGAGATACAACCATCAAATCCAATACAACCATGACTAAATTTGCAGTTATTTGCATCTGCCTTCAGGCTTTCCTGATCCAGGTAAGACTTTAGTTTTGCCTCATCAAGGTACATGGACAGTTAAATCCCCAATTTTTCTACCTCATACGCCAGCAGATATACAATATGAATCCTTGAAGACCGTTGTTTTTAAGGATCCAGGATAAATTCCTGCTGGACTCAAGATTCTTACAATAGAGAGCAGTTTTGATCAAATCAATGTTACTCATGTCTTCTTAGAACGTTGAATTTGTGTTGATTGCGAGTAATGTGGCAATAACTTCTGGAAAAGGCTTCTTCTTATTCAATGAGTTTCCGACAATCCATGATAAAAATTCTGTTGAGTGTTTACTCTGTATAATGTGGCTCTACTTGTTTCCAGACTGCCTTCTCCCAGTTCATCAACCAGGGCTATGGCTTGGCTGGTAACAACCTGAACGTTGCAGTGGAGGCCGCCAGCTCCGGCGTCGCCGGCGTCAGCGGGTACAACCTGAACGGGCTCCAGGGCTACGGTGGTCTCGGAAACGGTCTGGCTGTCGGCAACCTCGGCGCCGGTAGCATCGGTCTTGGCAGCGGTCTCGGCATCAACAGCGGTCTCGCCCTCGGTGGCATCAACAGTGGACTCGCTCTGGGCGGCATCAACAGCGGACTCGCTCTGGGCGGCATCGGCAACGCCGGTCTCGTGTCCAGCGGCTTCGCCGGCTACGGCGGCGTGTCCGATGTGGCTGCTGTGGCCGCTCTCCCAGTCACTGGCCCGTTCGTCGCCAACGGCTTCGGTGAGCTGGCGGTCGGTGGTGAGATCGGCGCTGCCGGTACCACTGTCGTCACCGGTCAGATCCCGGTCCTCGGCGCGGTCTCCTTCGGCGGCAGCATCCCCGCCAGTGGCGTCGTGTCCATCGCTGGCAACTGCGGCTGCGCTGGTATCCCTCTGTAAATTACAAAGCAATAAAGTTCAATCATCTGATGTTCAATGAAGCAAAGTAATTTTATTTATTCCCACTTTATCATGTTGATCCTAATCCACAAAAAAATTTCATAATCTTATAACTGTTGAATATTAAACTTATGGTCTTCTTCTGCTCGATAGAATAACTCGTCCACGAAGGGTTTTTAGCACGAAGTAATATTCTTGTAGTTATTTGTAACTTTGATCGAGTACTTTTGTCAAGATGTACTTTTGTCTGTTGTAGAGATGGTAGAGAAAACTTGCAAAGCAATGTCTCTACGTAATTGTAGAGATTCAGGAGTCTAGTAATATTTTGATCACACACAATGTGTTCAACTGTCCTTTCATTCTTACAGGTATTTTACTTGCTAATACTACAAAAAATAAAATGATTCGCTGTATTCGGTACTTATAGTAAATCGAGATAGATTTCGTTACCACGTTTCACCTTATTTCTATTTATTTGACCACACGTCAATTCAGAAGCTTGATAAATATAACTAGACATATGATTTTCTCTGACCTTCAATACCATGAGCAAAACGTATCTAGTATCAGTGTAGTTTATTATTGTAACTGAATGCTAAGCCGTTGTCAGCATTATTTTGCTAACCTACATTACGCTATATAATAGGCGTGACGACTGGTTCAAAATCTGATTATTCTATTTAGCCCGTAAGTTAGTTTATACAAAATTATACTCACTGCTTTGTCCGAAGAGATTAGCATTAGATAGTTATTTACACATGTAGTATCACATACGGTGACGCCAGTTTTGCACTGATAGTTGAGATATTAAAAGAAAAAATAAAAATAAATAAGTGGGTAGTTCCGCATACCTGTCAGCCTACATCGCGGTAGTTCGTCATTCACAAGTACAGTGCTCCGCCAGTACGCACGTTTTTTTTTTAAGTGTCCGTATTTTCAGGTTAAAATGGGTAAAAGGAAACATTTAAAGGACGATAATTACGAATTTATCGCAATAAAGTTAAAACAATTGAAAAGAAAACTTGAATATGACAAAATAAAAACGAAGTTACTCAACGTCGTCTTCTGGTTCGTCTGAGCATGACGAAATGTTATCGGGTTATCCTGAGATCCTGCCAGACAGAAAAGGTACCAATTTAATATAAAATTTGTGACTATTGCCAATATTGTTACATGATAAGTCTGTACTGCGGTTAGCTTATGGGGCTATCACTTTACTGACAATACGGTAACAAAATAATCCTACTTCAGGAATTTCACATAATACCTACTATATGTAGTGCTATGTTACTTGATAAGTTGGTGTTAATTTTCATCAACAATACTGTAACGTTAAAAGTACGTGTATAAATTTAGATTTGCGAACAATTTTTGGGATTGTTACTTATCTAAATAGCATGTCACTTACCTTTCTTGTATACCATAATATTTTTATGCAGCCGGCAAAAAATATCGTTCCGGATCATTAAATACAGTGATCTGAGATACACTGTATGTATATACCTACAGCTTGTTATCTAACAGGCTTATCAGTCTATAAGGCTATTTTCAGAATGCGTAGTTACCTATTCACGCAGTTATTTCTTAAGGCTGCTGTAAACAATACAAATTGAAGATTATAGTCTACGTTATTGTATTTTTTATTGTACTCGTACTTACGAGTGATAAACACTAATCATATGTGGTGTTAAATATGAAAACCAAGTAGTGTCAACAATTTATTTTTTTATGTTTGATCCGTCGATCACTAAATTGTACGGCAAGGTTATAAATGCTGATCTGGCTGTGCGCCTTCACAAGTTGCCACAGTTGGCTTGTCAAAAGACCTCCGTAAGGACTTACAGGGGAAATATCTACCCCCAAAAAATTTTACCCAAATATATGCTCTTTATCTTAATCCATAAATTAAGGCTGCGGTAACGGATATCGTTATAAAGATAGATAAAGGGATTGAAAGCAAACATAAAGTCCTAGATTTTGCCATTATCATGTCTTGGAGAAGCAATTACTATTTTGCTTGAGGAGCAAAATAAAAATAATGCTGTTATTAAGCCACTCATGGATGTTACTCGACTTATACGCGATTGTCAAAATACCGACTTAAGGGCGCGCCGTAATTTCATATTATATAATATAAAAAAAGATATGAAGAACCAGTTACGAAGACTTAAGTAGATAACTGCCTCTTTGGTCAAGTCAATTTCGAAGTCTAGTGCGGATTCAAAAATGACTCCAGAACGTCATATCGACAACCGGCGCCCGGGAACCCCGCGCGGAATCGTCAGCGGCAGTAGAACATGAGGTACGCTGGCAGACTTAGTAATTTTTACGAACAATGGTTTTCTATCACTTGTGACCAGACAATACTGTCTTGGATTTTGGGTTACAAGGGATACTTTTTTTTAACCTGTTTTTACAAACTTACTCTCATATTATTATGTACCCACAGTACTCACACGGAATTAGAGAAATTGCAGCACAAACAATGTATTGATGACTTATGCTATTTCCCAGTGTAAAAATCAATTTTATATCCACTTTTTCTCTTGTGCAAACTCAAATGGGAAGATGTGATTTATACTTAACTAAAAACTCTTAATGAGTTCATTGAAACTCTTTTAAATAAGAGGATTTACGTACTGTAATGAAATTAGTTTCACAAAATTCCATCATGTGTACTGCAGATATAATTTTTTTTTTATAATATTATATATTTATTTGTTAATTAAAGGAATGTTAGTTTATACATTTACAGACTTATAAATATGGCCGAGTGGTTAAGGTCGTTGCTTGCCATGTGAGAAGTCGCCTGTTAAAACCCCGCCACGTACCACGCTGTTTTTTCAAATTTGAAATTCATATTATGTACGATTATTCGACGTTGGTGAACACATCGTGAGGAAACCTCCACCAGACCTACGAAGAAATTCTTAGATTGTATATTCAACCAAACCGCACTTAGCCAGCGTGGTTGACTAAGGCCTGATCGCCCTGGTTTAGGGTAGGCCCGTACCCCAGCAATGGGGACGTATATAGGCCGATGCTGATCATGATATACGGTAGATTTAAGGATGCATATTTTTTAATTAAAATTCATTAATATTTTAAAAAATATGTACGGTTTTAGTTTGGCGGTAATAACGAGTTAATTGAGTCCAATATGTTACCGTTTGGCCTCTGCACGGCGCCCTTCGTGAGTACAAAAATAATGAAACCAATCGTGAACCTCTAGATCTTGTAGCTACATATCGACCGTTATTTAGACAATTTTTTTATTAAAGCATGATGACTAGAAGGGATGCTTAGACCACATCACCCTGTAAATCTGTTAAAGTCAATAGGTATATCATAATAAATTACGAGAAAAGCAATTTATGTCCAAGTACATATTGCAAGTTCTTAGGATAAATTATAGATACTAAAAAAAATTTAATTACTTTTCCTCCGGATCAAATTAATAAAATTAAATATCAAATCAACCATTTTAATACTTTAAAGACTTACAAAATAAGAGACTTTGCTCGCTTGATCGGTTTATTTACATCTGCTTGCCCCGCCGTCGAAAACGGCTGGTTGTTTACTAAAAACTTTGAACGGTGCTAGTATTTAAATATACTAAAAGATCCAGATAATAATGAAAGGTACATGACTTACCAGATGCATTCATATCTTATTAGGATTTGTGGACTCAAGCCATAAATACACTAACTAATAGTATTAAAAATGACAAATGTGTATTACCAATCTTTGGTGATGCTTCAACTACGGGGTGGGGTGCGGCATGCGTGCAGGAGACTGCTACTGGTATTTGGTCAGATGATGAGATTTATTGCAATGGTGTGAGCAATAATAGTATTTGCTCCATATTTATCTATGCTTATGAGCTTATGTTCAGCAGAGAATATACCGTTGCAGACGCGGAATCTCGGAGTAACCCCCCTGATGTTGAATGGGAACTAGCCGACTATGCTTTTTAGAAGACAACCTTTTAATTCGGTGAACCTTACATTTATTTATTTTCCAGCAGAATTAATGAAAAGAGTAAAAATTGTAAACAAAAAAAAAACCGCCTTCAAAAACCCGACTCACTAAAAATTACAAAATAATATAATACGAACATTAATCTGGGTATGAATTTGATATGTTGTTGAAGGCGGTGCCGTTTATATTTCATGAAGTTTTCCTCAAAAAATTTATTGGCACCGCCTTCAACAACATATCAAATTCATACCCAGATTAATGTTCGTATTATATTATTTTGTAATTTTTAGTGAGTCGGGTTTTTGAAGGCGGTTTTTTTTTTTGTTTACAATTTTTTTCATCCTTTTTAGTGTTACATTTTTTTACACCCTATTAGTTCAGCTCACCTATAATTCTACTGATATTATAACTAGTAGTATCAATATGTACACAGATTTGAAAGAATTATCCCTTTACTCCCAACTATTAAAGAGTTGACCTTCCATCATCAGCTCAGCATCATAACATTATGATTGCCAGAAGCAAATGCCAATATAACTTCAGAAAATATGTAAAACGCGGTACATGTGCCTATAAAATTTGAGGGTTGCCCTCGATTTCTCCTGGATCCCATCATCAGATCCTAGACTGGTCAACCTAACAGTTTAGCTCTCCTTTGATGCTACTGATATTATAACTAGTAGTCTCAATATGTATACAGTATTGAAATAATTATTCTTTTACTCATAACTATTAAGGAGTTGACCTTCCATCATCAGCTCAGCATCATAAGATTATGATAGCCAGAAGCAAATGCCAATATGAATTCAGATAATATGCAAAACGCGGTACATGTCCCTATAAAATTTGAAGGTTGCCCTCGATTTCTCCTGGATCCCATCATCAGATCCGGGACTGGTGAAAATGGGACCACCTCGGAAATGAACTCTATCCAACCAAAAAAAAATTTTTGAAATCCGTCTATAATTGACGAAATTATCGGTGAACATACATAAAAAAAAAAAAAAAAAAAAAAAAATATTATACATACAGACGAATTGAGAACCTCCTCCTTTTTTTGAAGTCGGTTAAAAAGATACCCCGATGCAGTTGCAATAAATGCCTTCACAGCATCCTGGTCAAAATTCTTTTACTGGTGGAAAGGCATAACTTTTCCACGAGTTTCCATTATTGTAAAGACTTTACGTAAAATAATTAAAAACGAGGCAACATGCATAATTGCATAGTAGTGGCCCATGGTGGCCCACACAACTGTGATTTCCCAATTATAAAAGACTTCTTATTTCTGAGTCATTAATTTTAAAGTCAAGTGAGACACTTATATTATCTCATTCCAGCAATCGCCACGTAAAACAACGGTATATCCTGATTGCTGGAATATTGTCAGGACATCCTTGGTAAGGAGAAATGTTTCCCATTTGCTTTCTCAATACTCTATGAATCATTATGATTCCTGCTTAAAGAAGTGGTTTCAATTTGGTATACATAATAATTTAAATCTCTTTTAAACATTTACTTAAAATATTCTAAACTTCATACAGAATTTTACAACAATGAAGCCCAATATATAGCACCCTTAATAACTACAGATCGATAGAGCAGAATAACAACTGCAGATCTGCATTAGCGCTTATATACGACCCAAAATCACTTATAAATAAAATATAAAAAGATTCTTCAAGGGAATCTTCCAATTGCGACCACCCATGCCAAAATCCAATTTGACTTATGGGATACTTTTTTAGTTTTAAATCATCACCCCAATGAATCATTGGACTTGGAGACTATTTCCAAAAAACTTATTACGTTGCTAGCTCTTGCTAGCTCTTGTAACGGCGCATGGAATGCAGACAGACTGATGACATTATTATTTATAAACATCAAAAATGTAGAATGCCTTCCCGACCCAGTTATTATAAAAATACCCGATTTTATAAAGAAGTCCCGGCTTAACTAAATTCAGCCAGTTTATGGCCATATTTTCAGAATAACCTGAAATATGCTTAGTTAAATAAAACATGAAAATATTTTTTTAATGTAACTAAACTCATACAAAATAATCATAAATATACCCGATTTTATAAAGTTCCAGCTTAACTAAATTCAGCCAGATTATTGCCATATTATTTTCAGAATAACCTGAAATATGCGTAGTTAAATAAGACATGAAAAATTTTTTTTTTTATTGTAAATGAACTCGTACAAAATAATCATACTTACTTTTTCGTTATCTTTAGAAACCCACACTACAAGTAACGTCACAAACATTAAGCCGTTGGGTGAAGAATACCCTAGAAGTATATGGTATAAATGTTTCCACTGTCACCTTTTGCCACTCATAGTAGGTACGAGACTCGCTAGCACCTCGAACGCAAATATGCATGATGGAGCGCTAGCTCCAAGACCTTTATAAAATTTAACAAAGGGATATTGTAAATGAGGTTAATGATCATGAAGTTTTTGCTAATGTAATAATGTCAAGACAATAAATTTTAAAAAAGAATGTGGAATCAATAAAATTCAGATTGATTTGTTTAGTTGATGTAAAATCGATATAAAATATGTGTACCACATTAGTAAAGATAATAACTATATTAAACATTATAATTAAAAATGATTATGCCAAACAATATAAAAATAACAATATGTTGTTTTGGTTGAATAAAACGATTTTTCACAGCAGTTAAAATCTCTCAATGTCTACATGTGTAAATAACTATCTAATGCTAATCTCGAGGACAAAGCAGTGAGTATAATTAATGATTAAACGAACTTACCTGTACGTGAAGTTCTATCATAATTATACGAGCTGCTTTGTCCGAAGAGATTAGCATCCCTCCCATCCCAAAGGACCCAGCTGTGAAAAATCTACGCTCTGAACTAAATGACGAACTACCGCGATGTAGGCTGACAGGTATGCGGAACTACCCACTTATTTATTTTTATTTTTTCTTTTAATATCTCAACTATCAGTGCAAAACTGGCGTCACCGTATGTGATACTACATGTGTAAATAACTATCTAATGCTAATCTCTTCGGACAAAGCAGCTCGTATAATTATGATAGAACTTCACGTACAGGTAAGTTCGTTTAATCATTAAATATGGAACACATATTTTTTTGTTTTTCAATTGATTGAAAAATGACAAAATTATAGCTATCAAACTTCTGGAGTGGGGGCTTGTGACGTCACGGCTAAGTAAAAATTGTACGTAATTGTGACGTCATACGAAACTTCTAAGCACTATATCTTCATAATTTCTTGTTTATGAAACAAAATAAAAAATACGAGTACAATATTTTTAAACAATCTAAATAATGGACTAATTATATTTTTTTAGTCGTCTCGCCTATTGTATTAAGCGTCCAATTTCATAACACACAGCGGCTCGCTCTATCTTGTAAATTGTTGTAGTTTTTTTTTAAATCAGCCGTGAAACCGACTACCGCTGGGGTAAACGAGTTCTGGAATGGATACCGCGTCTTGGCAAACGTAGTGGAACGTCCTCAGGCCAGATGGAGTGAAGATCTGCAGGACGGCTGGTTGGATTTGGATGCAAGTAGTCGATAATTATGGCATGGCCAAGAACGCTATGTCTCAGCTGCACAGAGTTTGGATTGATTGAAACATTTCCGTTAAGACCAAAGTTAATCTGGTGCGGACTCTAGTGTTTTCGATCTTCTCGTATGGCGCTGAGACTTGGACCATAAAAGCAGCAGACCGCAAACGCATTGACGCTTTTGAGATGTGGTGCTGGAGAAAAATGCTGCGTATACCATGGACAGCACATCGAACCAACGTATCCATACTCCACCAGATCAAGATAAAAACAAGGCTATCTTCTATATGCCTTCGAAAAATCCTGGAATATTTCGGTCACATTGCAAGGAAAGACGGTGATAACCTAGAGAAGCTCATAGTGACCGGAAAAATAGAAGGAAAAAGGCCTCGAGGACGCAGCCCCATACGTTGGTCCGACCAGATCCGCGCCACACTCGACTCCTCAATACACAACGCCCTCCACACCGCCGACGACAGGAGTAGATGGAGAAACACCTTAAAAGAGAAATTGATGCATAATGGTGGTCACGACCCTCAGCATTAAGGAAACGACGCAAGGAGGAGTCGATCATTAAATAGATGGGACGTCCTCAGGCCAGTTGGAGTGACGATCTGCGTAGGACGGCTGGTGGGATTTGGATGCGAGTAGCTGAAGAAAGACGGAAGTGGCGTGCATTTGAAGAGGCCTATGTTTGTCAATGTGTTAAAGGCTGACTACGACGATTCATATTAGCACTTTGAAAAACAAGTCAATGCTCTAGTTAACTAAATCTTGCAACAACCTCTAACGCAATCGCGTCTATCAATACATTTTAATTAATGAAATATCCCTCATACCCAAATCTTGGTGGAGACCTTTGATTCATCATTTTAAATGAAGCGTCTAAAGTCCCCATCGATCCGGTGTGACCGATTCAACTTAACCGGGGCTTTGTGCTTGCTTTTTGTGTCATGTCGAAATGTATGCATATCATGTATATTGTGACATTTTCAACTGCGATATCTCAGTATTGTTTGTTTTATGGAAAAAATCATTTTAACCATTTTTGTAGAGAGTAACAAGAGCTACAAATTTGAGTTAAAGTACTTTTTTGTGAAACGCACCATTTTTGAGAAAAATCCAAAAATCCTCAAGTTTTTACGTTTTACTCCAGATAACTTGAAACGCTCACACCACTTTATAATGATGTATCGAAGGTCTCTACCAAGATTTAGCTCTGTGGAAATTTTTGTTGATTGAACACTATTTTTATGTCTAGATAGACTGCACTGCACAACTCCCTATCATTGAGTTAATTACGACACATTCATTAAGATAACTGGCAACTATTGAAGAAATCTATGCTTAAAAAAGAAGCTGGTAATAAAAACTAAAACCCAACTACGACAAAAAACGACGCTGAAAAAGTATAAAACAAGACTTTTAGAACACTGAACTGAACAAAGTTGCTTATGTAGTTCCAAGTAAATGGACACAGTAGACTCTACCAAAATGCTTATGTTGAAAATTGACAATAATGTCATACAATACTATTTTGAAGTATGCAATATTTACTATGTAGAGATAAGTTTTCATGTTTGGAAAACCGCAGTCACACGTTGTCAAAGTGCTACGGTAGGTAGGTACTTGTGTATGGAACGTGTGACTACGCCTTTCCAAACATGAAAACTTATCTCTACATAGTAAATATTGCATACTTCAAAATAGTATTGTATGACATTATTGTCAATTTTCAACATAAGCATTTTGGTAGAGTCTACTGTGTCCATTTACTTGGAACTACATAAGCAACTTTGTTCAGTTCAGTGTTCTAAAAGTCTTGTTTTATACTTTTTCAGCGTCGTTTTTTGTCGTAGTTGGGTTTTAGTTTTTAACTTTTTATTATTTGTACTATTTTGGTGTTAAAGTGTATTTGTGGCGCATAATATTATATAACTAACAGAATATCAAGGCCCTTCTAATGGTACTGCAGTGGTCTTATTCTGTTAAGTAGTAAAGAAGCTATGAACGAAAAGATGTGAACTATATGCAATCAGTCCATGAATATACGTAAAGTCACATGCAAATGCTAGTAATATATATATATTTAAAATGTACAAGTAAAGCGCTTTCCAATGATACCAAACACGGCGTATTTATCTTAACTTTATTTTTTTACTCTGTATGTTTTGTCCGCTAGTGGGCGCCACATTAGATTTTGTGAAACCCTATATAGCCTATAACCAGCGGACAATTAAGACGCTTCTAATGATATGTCATTTGTCGAATTCTGACAAGCAATTTAGAAGTTATGTGGAAACAGATGAACATACATACATACATACAAACATACATACATACATACATACATACATACATACATAGCCTGTCAAAATCATAACCCTCCTTTTGCTTTGCCGTAGTCGGGTAAATATAAGTACTGGTTTCGTTGAAATAATACCAATCAATGTCATCTCACGCATAGTTTTATTATGTTCATATCTGTCATTTTATACATAACATCTCATCACAAATTAGAACAAGATGTTGCCAAAACCCAATCCGGTACCAAGACCTAAGCCAGCTCCGAGACCCAAACCACCACCGATGCCCAAGCCAGCGCCGACTCCCAAACCAGCTCCCAAGCCAAGCCCAGCTCCGGCGCCCAGACCGAGACCAGAACCCACGCCCAGACCGGCGCCGTAGCCCAGACCAGCACCAGGCAGCGCGATACCAGCGCTGGCGGGGAACCCTTCGCTGACGATGCCCACGCTCCCGCTGCCGCAGCCGCACGTCGCCACGCCGGAGCCGGCCGTCGGCAGCGCGCCCTCGAACGCCACAGCGCTCAGGAACGGCAGCTGACCGCTCACAGCCAGGGAACCGAGGAGATCGTTCTCAGAAGCGACGGCGAGACCGCTGGGGCCGATGGGGGAGATGTTGGTGATGACGAGGGGGCTGCTGGCTTGGATACCGCCGAGGCCGATACCGCTTCCGATGCCAATACCGCTGCCAATGCCAATACCGCTGCCGATGCCAATACCGCTACCGATGCCAATACCGCTACCGATGCCAGCAACGCCAAGGCTGCTGCCGTAGCCGATGCTACCAGCGCTGATTCCGCTGCCGTAACCAGATCCAAGCTGAATAGCGGGGGCTCCGTAGTTCAGACCGTTGCCTCCGATGATGATGTCATTGTTGACAATAGAGTTGCCAGACACACTGGATCCGGGGTAGATGACTTGCCCGAAAGCAATCTGGAATAGATTGAAAAGTATGTAAAAACTAAAAGATTTAATATGTAAGATCAAATGAAAAAGTTTATGAATAAGATGACGCCTTTGCATAAAACTCAAACAGTAAATCGTATTGCAGTAACAGAAAAGTACTTAGGATCTTGACATAGATAGTTGATTATGAATTTGACAGGAGATAGCATTTACGTAGATGTTTGCCCCTCTACCAATGGTACCAATGGTATGTAGGGATCAAAAGAAAGGCGTTCTTATACAGAACAGATGGTTCAGAATCACTCCGAATCAAAAGGGTCAAGAATAAATCGTAATTAAGAACTCCTCAGTAAATCTGATGATTACTTAAAAATACTATTTGCAACAAACGGGGACCTCTTGGTCCTTACGCAGCGCTTACGACCAATATACCAACGAGTTAGTTAACTGATGATCGTTGCATAAATGCTATCGTCATAAAAATATTGCTTAATGTGCATAAAATAACAAAAGCATGTTATGAAATATTACCTGCACCAACAGAACTTGAGCTGACAGAGCAAACAAGACTTTAGCTGCCATGTTGATGTTGTTTCTACAAAACGTATCTTGAGAATGATTCCTCGTTCATAAACTTTCGTTTTTATATGTTTCAAACTTCTACAGTACACATTATCACTATTTGTTACGAATAATGTACTTTATTAGTTCAAGAACATGCATGCTATCGAGTTTGAAGTTTTACTATCTAGCTGACCCATTATCACCATTGTTCAATAATATAATTTCGGAACGTATATTTCAGTGTTATATTTTTTGAAAAACGTTTAATGACATCACTCTTGTATTCACTTTCTGATAAGGCTTAATAGTGTTGCAAAACAAATCATTTAATGTAGTATATAATATCGAGAAGTCTTTCCGTAGAAATCATTCGAGATACAACCATCAAATCCAATACAACCATGACTAAATTTGCAGTTATTTGCATCTGCCTTCAGGCTTTCCTGATCCAGGTAAGACTTTAATTTTGCCTCATCAAGGTAAAATCCCCAATTTTTCTACCATATACGCCAGAAGATATACAATATGAATCCTTGAATACCGTTGCTTTTAAGGATCCAGGATAAATTCCTGACGGACTCAAGATTCTTACAATAGAGAGCAGTTTTGATCAATGTTACTCATGTCTTCTTAGAACACTGAGTTTTTGTTGATTGCGAGGAATGTGGAAATCACTTCTGACTTCTTCTTATTCAATGGGTTTCCAGCAATCCATGATTCAAATTCTCTTGAGTGTTAACTCTGTATGATGTTGCTCTACTTGTTTCCAGACTACCTTCTCCCAGTTTATCAACCAAGGCTATGGCTTGGCCGGTAACAACCTGAACGTTGCAGTGGAGGCCGCCAGCTCCGGCGTCGCCGGCGTCAGCGGGTACAACCTGAACGGGCTCCAGGGCTACGGTGGTCTCGGAAACGGTCTGGCTGTCGGCAACCTCGGTGCCGGTAGCATCGGTCTTGGCAGCGGTCTCGGCATCAACAGCGGTCTCGCCCTTGGTGGCATCAACAACGGACTCGCTCTGGGCGGCATCAACAACGGACTCGCTCTGGGCGGAATCGGCAACGCCGGTCTCGTGTCCAGCGGCTTCGCCGGCTACGGCGGCGTGTCCGATGTGGCTGCTGTGGCCGCTCTCCCAGTCACTGGCCCGTTCGTCGCCAACGGCTTCGGAGAGCTGGCGGTCGGTGGTGAGATCGGCGCTGCCGGTACCACTGTCGTCACCGGTCAGATCCCGGTCCTCGGCGCGGTCTCCTTCGGCGGCAGCATCCCCGCCAGTGGTGTCGTGTCCATCGCTGGTAACTGCGGCTGCGCTGGTATCCCTCTGTAAATTACAAAGCAATAAAGTTCAATCATCTGATGTTCAATGAAGCAAAGTAATTTTATTTATTCCCACTTTATCACGTTGATCCTAATCCACAAAAAATGTCATCTATACTAATATTATAAAGCTGAAAAGTTTGTTTGTTTGTTTGTTTGTTTGAACGCGCTAATCTCAGGAACTACTGGTTCGATTTGAAAAAACCTTTTTGCGTTGTATAGACCATTTATCGAGGAAGGCTTTAGGCTATAAAACATCACGCTGCGTCCAATAGGAGCAAAGATACAATGGAAAATGTGTAAAAAACGGGGGAAACGCGAACGAAGTCGCTGGCACAGCTAGTAATCTTATAACTGTAGAAGATTAAACTTATGATCTTCTTCTGCTCGATAAAATAACTCGTCCACGAAGGGTTTTTAGCACGAAGTAATATTCTTGTAGTTATTTGTAACTTTGATCGAGTACTTTTGTCTAGATGTACTTTTGTCTGTTGTAGAGATGGTAGAGATAACTTGCAAAACAATGTCTCTACGTAATTGTAGAGATTCAGGAGTGTAGTAATATTTTGATCACACACAATGTGTTCAACTGTCCTTTCATTCTTACAGGTATTTTACTTGCTAATACTACAAAAAATAAAATGATTTTCTGTATTCGGTACATATAGTAAATCGAGATAGATTTCGTTACCACGTTTCACCTTATTTGTATTTATTTGACCACACGTCAATTCAGAAGCTTGATAAATATAACTATACTAGAATCCGTAATTCGACGGAGTAGTTTGGCAACTTCAAATCGCATTATGTTACCAGGTTTAGCCTGGTGTTGTTTGCATCGATAATAATTTGTGATCCGATTCGATCAGAACAAAAAATCGATTTTTTTTTCGAATTAACTTATTATTAAAAAATTTTATGTGCAAGCTCCATATTATATTTTTATGAAATAAATTAACTTGATGTACTAATCAAGAAAATTTGGATTGTTGTTAAACCGAGATACTGGCACGATTTCGCATTACTTATATAATTGTAGCAGCACTGTTGGCTAGTGAAATAATGGTTGACATGATGACGCTCACCTTCATTTGTAAATCATTCGGCTTCCGTACCTTGGATTGTTTGATGCGATTGTATTTCTCTGTTCATGTAGCATATTATAGGTAGGTATTGTTTTGTTTTTCAGTTAATCAGGGTTTAAACTCCTATATTTTTATACAATACCTCTTAAAATTATTAAAATTATGCAGACATTTTTCACTCTCTTTTTAATTTGATTAAAATAAATTGACCGGTGTTTTTAGATAACCGGCGATTTATTCTTAGACCGGATAATTCTGTCGATAATTAAATATTACCATTAACCTCATCACTATTTATATTTTCTAACACATGGTAACACTCTATCTGTCAAACTACTCCGTCGAATTATGGATTCTAGTTTAGACATATGATTTTCTCTGACCTTCAATACCATGAGCAAAACGTATCTAGTATCAGTGTAGTGTATTATTGTAACTGAATGATAAGCCGTTGTCAGCATTATTTTGCTAACCTACATTACGCTATATAATAGGCGTGACGACTGGGTCAAAATCTGATTATTCTATTGAGTCCGTAAGTTAGTTTATACAAAAATATGGAACACATATTTTTTTGTTTTTCAATTGATTGAAAAATGACAAAATTATAGCTATCAAACTTCTGGAGTGGGGGCTTGTAACGTCACGGCTAAGTTAAAATTGTTCGTAATTGTGACGTCATACGAAACTTCTAAGCACTATATCTTCATAATTTCTTGTTTATGAAACAAAATAAAAAATACGAGTACAATATTTTTAAACAATCTAAATAATGGACTTATTATATTTTTTTAGTCGTCTCGCCTATTGTATTAAGCGTCCGATTTCATAACACACAGCGACTCGCAATCTTGTAAATTGTTGTAGTTTTTTTTTTTAAATCAGCGGTGAAACCGACTACCGCTGGGGTAAACGAGTTCTGGAATGGATACCGCGTCTTGGCAAACGTAGTGGAACGTCCTCAGGCCAGGTGGAGTGAAGATCTGCTGGACGGCTGGTTGGATTTGGATGCAAGTAGTCGATAATTATGGCATGGCCAAGAACGCTATGTCTCAGAGTTTGGATAGATCGAAACATTTCCGTTAAGACCAAAGTTAATCTGGTGCGGACTCTAGTGTTTTCGATCTTCTCGTATGGCGCTGAGACTTGGACCATAAAAGCAGCAGACCGCAAACGCATTGACGCTTTTGAGATGTGGTGCTGGAGAAAAATGCTGCGTATACCATGGACAGCACATCGAACCAACGTATCCATACTCCACCAGCTCAAGATGAGAACAAGGCAAATCTTCTATATGCCTTCGAAAAATCCTGGAATATTTCGGTCACATTGCAAGGAAAGACGGTGATAACCTAGAGAAGCTCATAGTGACCGGAAAAATAGAAGGAATAAGGCCTCGAGGACGCAGCCCCATACGTTGGTCCGACCAGATCCGTGCCACACTCGACTCCTCAATACACAACGCCCTCCACACCGCCGACGACAGGAGTAGATGGAGAAACATCATAAAAGAGAAAGTGATGCATAATGGTGGTCACGACCCTCAGCATTAAGGAAACGACGCAAGGAGGAGTCGATAATTAAATAGATGGGACGTCCTCAGGCCAGTTGGAGTGACGATCTGCGTAGGACGGCTGGTGGGATTTGGATGCGAGTAGCTGAAGAAAGGCGGAAGTGGCGTGCATTTGGGGAGGCCTATGTTTGTCAATGTGTTATAGGCTGACTACTACGATTCAGATTAGCACTTTGAAAAACAAATCAATGCTCTAGTTAACTAAATCTTGCAACAACCTCTAACGCAATCGCGTCTATCTATACATTTTAATTAATGAAATATCCCTCATAGCCAAATCTCGGTGGAGACCTTTGATTCATCATTTTAAATGAAGCGTCTAAAGTCCCCATCGATCCGGTGTGACCGATTCAACTTAACCGGGGCTTTGTGCTTGCTTTTTGTGTCATGTCGAAATGTGTGCATATCATGTATATTGTGACATTTTCAACTGCGATATCTCAGTATTGTTTGTTTTATGGAAAAAATAATTTATACCATTTTTGTAGAGAGTAACAAGAGCTACAAATTTGAGTTAAAGTACTTTTTTGTGAAACGCACCATTTTTGAGAAAAATACAAAAATCCTCAAGTTTTTACGTTTTACTCCAGATAACTTGAAACGCTCACACCACTTTATAATGATGTATCGAAGGTCTCTACCAAGATTTAGCTCTGTGGAAATTTTTGTTGATTGAACACTATTTTTATGTCTAGATAGACTGCACTGCACAACTCCCTATCATTGAGTTAATTACGACACATTCATTAAGATAACTGGCAACTATTGAAGAAATCTATGCTTAAAAAAGAAGCTGGTAAAAATAAGTACTGGTTTCGTTTAAATAATACCAATCAATGTCATCTCACGCATAGTTTTATTATGTTCATATCTGTCATTTTATACATAACATCTCATCACAAATTAGAACAAGATGTTGCCAAGACCCAATCCGGTGCCAAGACCTAAGCCAGCTCCGAGACCCAAACCACCACCGATGCCCAAGCCAGCGCCGACTCCCAAACCAGCTCCCAAGCCAAGCCCAGCTCCGGCGCCCAGACCGAGACCAGAACCCACGCCCAGACCGGCGCCGTAGCCCAGACCAGCACCAGGCAGCGCGATACCAGCGCTGGCGGGGAACCCTTCGCTGACGATGCCCACGCTCCCGCTGCCGCAGCCGCACGTCGCCACGCCGGAGCCGGCCGTCGGCAGCGCGCCCTCGAACGCCACAGCGCTCAGGAACGGCAGCTGACCGCTCACAGCCAGGGAACCGAGGAGATCGTTCTCAGAAGCGACGGCGAGACCGCTGGGGCCGATGGGGGAGATGTTGGTGATGACGAGGGGGCTGCTGGCTTGGATACCGCCGAGGCCAATACCGCTGCCGATGCCAATACCGCTGCCGAGGCCAATACCGCTGCCGATGCCAGCAACGCCAAGGCTGCTGCCGTAGCCGATGCTACCAGCGCTGATTCCGCTGCCGTAACCAGATCCAAGCTGAATAGCGGGGGCTCCGTAGTTCAGACCGTTGCCTCCGATGACGATTTCATTGTTGACGACAGAGTTGCCAGACACGGTGGATCCGGGGTAGATGACTTGCCCGAAAGCAATCTGGAAGAGATTGAAAACTTTGTAAGAAATTTAACTCAACTAAAATAAACAGAATAATCATGAAAGGATATTAGATTTTGCTATAAACCAATGTAGTATAGGAATCAAATACTGTTTAATATAATGATAGTTAAATACTTAAATAATAAATGAGAAGTTTTCATTCATAACTTAGATGATTTCTATGTCTAAAAAGTCATGAATAAATGTTCTGTGTTTGCAAATATATACTCTCAATTTATGACTCCTCAGCATACCTGATGGATGGACCGATTTCAGTTATGGCGGCCGACATCAATGGAGGTCAGGTACATACACACACATGCCTGGCACAGGACATTAATATGTCCTGCTCACACTTGTCCGCTATAATTAGCGCATAAGTGTGAGCATAAACACAAGTGCACTCTTTGTTCCCTTACTCTCATAGTTCGGTGAGACGGCAATCCACGACATGACCGAGGGGTTGGACGCAGAACCACCGGCTTAACGTGCTTTCCGTGGCACGGGCGGACCACCGCCAGCTTCCTGACTTAGCGCGGATTTCCTGGTCCCGGACTCAAACCGGGGACCTCTTGTCTTTACGCAGCGCTCAATAGTCCAACGAGTTAGTTAACTGATATAATCGTTGCAGAAATGCTTTCATCATACAAATATTTGTTAAATGTGCATAAAATAACAAAAGTATGTTATGTAATATTACCTGCACCAACAGAACTTGAGCTGACAGAGCAAACAAGACTTTAGCTGCCATGTTGATGTTGTTTCTACAAAACGTATCTTGAGAATGATTCCTCGTTCACCAACTTTTGTTTTTATATGTTTCAAACTTTTACAGTACACATTATCACTATATGTTACGAATAATGAACTTTATTAGTTCAAGAACATGCGTGCTATCGAGTTTAAAGTTTTACTATCTAGCTGACCCATTATCACCATTGTTCAATAATATAATTTCGGAACGTATATTTCAGTGTTATATTTTTTGAAAAACGTTTAATGGCATCACTCTTGTATTCACTAACCGATAAGGCTTAATAGTGTTGCAAAACAAATCATTTAATATAGTATATAATATCGAGAAGTCTTTACGTAGAAATCATTCGAGATACAACCATCAAATCCAATACAACCATGACTAAATTTGCAGTTATTTGCATCTGCCTTCAGGCTTTCCTGATCCAGGTAAGACTTTAATTTTGCCTCATCAAGGTAAAATCCCCAATTTTTCTACCATATACGCCAGAAGATATACAATATGAATCCTTGAATACCGTTGTTTTTAAGGATCCAGGATAAATTCCTGACGGACTCAAGATTCTTACAATAGAGAGCATTTTGATCAATGTTACTCATGTCTTCTTAGAACACTGAGTTTTTGTTGATTGCGAGGAATGTGGAAATTACTTCTGACTTCTTCTTATTCAATGGGTTTCCAGCAATCCATGATTCAAATTCTCTTGAGTGTTAACTCTGTATGATGTTGCTCTACTTGTTTCCAGACTGCCTTCTCCCAGTTCATCAACCAGGGCAATGGCTTGGCCGGTAACAACCTGAACGTTGCAGTGGAGGCCGCCAGCTCCGGCGTCGCCGGCGTCAGCGGGTACAACCTGAACGGGCTCCAGGGCTACGGCGGTCTCGGAAATGGTCTGGCTGCCGGCAACCTCGGTGCCGGTAGCATCGGTCTTGGCAGCGGTCTCGGCATCAACAGCGGTCTCGCCCTCGGTGGCATCAACAGCGGACTCGCTCTGGGCGGCATCAACAACGGACTCGCTCTGGGCGGCATCGGCAACGCCGGTCTCGTGTCCAGCGGCTTCGCCGGCTACGGCGGCGTGTCCGATGTGGCTGCTGTGGCCGCTCTCCCAGTCACTGGCCCGTTCGTCGCCAACGGCTTCGGTGAGCTGGCGGTCGGTGGTGAGATCGGTGCTGCCGGTACCACTGTCGTCACCGGACAGATCCCGGTCCTCGGCGCGGTCTCCTTCGGCGGCAGCATCCCCGCCAGTGGCGTCGTGTCCATCGCTGGCAACTGCGGCTGCGCTGGTATCCCTCTGTAAATTACAAAGCAATAAAGTTAAATCATCTGGTGTTCAATGAAGCAAAGTAATTTTATTTATTCCCACTTTATCATGTTGATCCTAATCCACAAAAAATGTCATAATCTTATAACTGTAGAAGATTAAACTTATGGTCTTCTTCTGCTCGATAAATTAACTCGTCCACGAGGGGTTTTCAGCACGAAGTAATATTCTTGTAGTTATTTGTAACTTTGATCGAGTACTTTTGTCTAGATGTAATTTTTTTTTGTTGTAGAGATGGTAGAGAAAACTTGCAAAACAATGTCTCTACGCAATTAAAGAGATTCAGGGGTCTAGTATTATTTTTATCACCAACAATGTGTTCAACTGTCCTTTCATTCTTACAGGTATACTTGCTAATACTACAAAAAAAAAATGATTATCTGTATTCGGTACTTAGTAAATCGAGATAGATTTCGTTACCACGTTTTACCTTATTTCTATTTATTTGACCTCATGTCAATTCAGAAGCTTGATAAATTAATATAACTAGACAAATAATTTTCTCTGACCTTCAATACCACGAGCAAAACGTATCTAGTGTATTATTTGAACTGAATGCTAAGCCATTGTCA
The DNA here is from genome assembly GCA_039566165.1 of Maruca vitrata. Lineage (NCBI taxonomy): Eukaryota > Metazoa > Arthropoda > Insecta > Lepidoptera > Crambidae > Maruca > Maruca vitrata. Next base: position 2,690,503 of record CM076941.1, on the reverse strand, counting down.
GCATTTATTGCTAACCTACATTGCGCTGTAAAATTGTCTCAGCGTCCGATTTCATAACATACAGCGGCTCGCCCTGGTTTGTCATTTGATGTAGATATTTTTAAAATCTGAATCAACATCTGCTGGGGTAAAATAATTCAGAATGGATACCGCGTCCCGGCAAACGTAGTGAGGGACGTCCTCAGGCCAGTTGGAGTCACGATTTGCGCGGGAAGGCTGGTAGGATTTGGATGCGAGTAGCTGAAGAAAGACGGAAGTGGCGTGCATTTGGGAAGGCCTATGTTTGTCCAACAGCGTAGTGTGTTATAAGCCTATAACACACTAGTCAGCCGACTATGACGATTCATTTAGCACTTTGAAAACTAAATCAATGCCCTAGTTTAAAGAATTCTTGCAATCTTGTTGTGGAACAACCTTCTCAATATGGGTATCAAATAAAAGGGGTACACTAGTAAAATACGATATATTATCAAAGTTTTAAATTTAAGATGGCTGCTGTTCCAAAATGGCGGTCTAGGTACATATTTTTCCAAATCCCCTGAATATGAATTATCAAATGAAAGGGCTTCATTAGAAGAATGCTGTTATAATTTCAAATTTCAAATCCAATATTAATAATTGCTGTTGCAAAATTGTTTTTTTTTTATTTTAGTCGTAGTAGTTTATCTACCACTACTTTCAGAGATAGCAATGACCGGGACCACCTACGTAGTTTAATAGGTAAGCTATAACTATTTTTCTATTTCCTAGCTTTCAGTGCACATAAAAGAAATTGCTTAGTAACGTTTTATTAATTCAAAAAAATTTCTTGAAATTTCGTATTCATAGTCAAATTAAAGAAGAAGAAGAAAAAGGTCTCGACCAAGATTTGGCTCTGTGGGAGTTTTCGTTGATTGAACACTATTTTTATGTATAGTTAGACCGCACTAACTCCCAATAATTAAGTTAATTACGTTACGTTTTATATTTGTTTCCTTCTTTGAGATAACTGGAAACTATTGAATAAATCTATGCTAAATAAGAAGCTTGTAAAAATAAGTACTGGTTTCGTTGAAATAATACCAATCAATTTCATCTCACGCATAATTTTAATATGTTCATATCTGTCATTTTATACATAACATCTCATTACAAATTAGAACACGATGTTGCCAAGACCCAATCCGGCGCCAAGACCCAAGCCAGCTCCGAGACCCAAACCACCACCGATGCCCAAGCCAGCGCCGACTCCCAAACCAGCTCCCAAGCCAAGCCCAGCTCCGGCGCCCAGACCGAGACCAGAACCCACGCCCAGACCGGCGCCGTAGCCCAGACCAGCACCAGGCAGCGCGATACCAGCGCTGGCGGGGAACCCTTCGCTGACGATGCCCACGCTCCCGCTGCCGCAGCCGCACGTCGCCACGCCGGAGCCGGCCGTCGGCAGCGCGCCCTCGAACGCCACAGCGCTCAGGAACGGCAGCTGACCGCTCACAGCCAGGGAACCGAGGAGATCGTTCTCAGAAGCGACGGCGAGACCGCTGGGGCCGATGGGGGAGATGTTGGTGATGACGAGGGGGCTGCTGGCTTGGATACCGCCGAGGCCGATACCGCTTCCGATGCCAATACCGCTGCCAATGCCAATACCGCTGCCGAGGCCAATACCGCTGCCGATGCCAATACCGCTGCCGATGTCAGCAACGCCAAGGCTGCTGCCGTAGCCGATACTGCCAGCGCTGATTCCACTGCCGTAACCAGAGCCGGCTACTCCATAGCCCAATCCAGATCCTCCCAGCTGAATAGCGGGGGCTCCGTAGTTCAGACCGTTGCTTCCGATGACGATTTCATTGTTGACGACAGAGTTGCCAGACACGGTGGATCCGGGGTAGATGACTTGCCCGAAAGCAATCTGGAAGAGATTGAAAAGTTTGTTAGAAATTCAACTTAGCTATAATAAAAAGTTAAAAACTAAAACCCAACTACGACAAAAAACGACGCTGAAAAAGTATAAAACAAGACTTTTAGAACATACAATACTATTTTGAAGTATGCAATATTTACTATGTAGAGATAAGTTTTCATGTTTGGAAAACCGCAGTCACACGTTGTCAAAGTGCTACGGTAGGTAGGTACTTGTGTATGGAACGTGTGACTACGCCTTTCCAAACATGAAAACTTATCTCTACATAGTAAATATTGCATACTTCAAAATAGTATTGTATGTTCTAAAAGTCTTGTTTTATACTTTTTCAGCGTCGTTTTTTGTCGTAGTTGGGTTTTAGTTTTTAACTTTTTATTATTTGTACTATTTTGGTGTTAGTAAGTAGTAAAGAAGCTATGAACGAAAAGATGTGAACTATATGCAATCAGTCCATGAATATACGTAAAGTCACATGCAAATGCTAGTAATATATATATATTTAAAATGTACAAGTAAAGCGCTTTCCAATGATACCAAACACGGCGTATTTATCTTAACTTTATTTTTTTACTCTGTATGTTTTGTCCGCTAGTGGGCGCCACATTAGATTTTGTGAAACCCTATATAGCCTATAACCAGCGGACAATTAAGACGCTTCTAATGATATGTCATTTGTCGAATTCTGACAAGCAATTTAGAAGTTATGTGGAAACAGATGAACATACATACATACATACATACATACAAACATACATACATACATACATACATACATACATACATACATACATAGCCTGTCAAAATCATAACCCTCCTTTTGCTTTGCCGTAGTCGGGTAAAAATAAACAGAATAATCATGAAAGGATATTAGATTTTGCTATAAACCAATGTAGCATAGGAATCCAAATACTGTTTATTATAATGATAGTTAAATACTCAAATAATAAATGAGAAGTTTTCATTCATAACTTAGATGATTTCAACCCCTCCCATGTCTAAAAAGTCATGAATAAATGTTCTGTGTTTGCAAATATATACTCTCAATTTATGACTCCTCAGCACACCTGATGGATGGACCGATTTCGGTCATGGCGGCCGACATCAATGGAGGTCAGCTACATACACATGCCTGGCACAGGACATTAATATGTCCTGCTCACACTTGTCCGCTATAAATAGCGCACAAGTGTGAGCATAAACACAAGTGCACTCTTTGTTCCCTTACTCTCATAGTTCGGTGAGACGGCAATCTACGTCATGACCGAGAGATTGGACGCAGGACCATCGACTTAACGTGCTTTCCGTTGCACGGGCGGACAACCGCCAGCTTCCTGACTTAGCGCGGATTTCCTGGTCCCGGATTCAAACCGGGGACCTCTTAGTCCGTACGCAGCGCTCAATAGACGAACGAGATAGTTAACTGATGATCGTTGCAGAAATACTATCATCGTAAAATTATTTGTTTAATGTGCATAAAATAACAAAAGTATGTTATGTTATATTACCTGCATCAACAGAACTTGAGCTGACAGAGCAAACAAGACTTTAGCTGCCATGTTGATGTTGTTTCTACAAAACGTGTCTTGAGAATGATTCCTCGTTCACCAACTTTCGTTTTTATATGTTTTAAACTTCTACAGTACACATTATCACTATATGTTACGAATAATGTACTTAATTAGTTCGAGAACATACGTGCTATCGAGTTTGAAGTTTTACTATCTAGCTGACCCATTATCACCATTGTTCAATAATATAATTTCGGAACGTAATATTTCAGTGATATATTTTTTGAAAAACGTTTAATGGTATCACTCTTGTATTCACCGACCGATAACGCTGAATAGTGTTGCAAAACAAATCATTTAATGTAGTATATAATATCGAGAAGTCTTTACGTAGAAATCATTCGGGATACAACCATCAAATCCAATACAACCATGACTAAATTTGCAGTTATTTGCATCTGCCTTCAGGCTTTCCTGATCCAGGTAAGACTTTAATTTTGCCTTATCAAGGTACATGGACAGTTAAAACCCACGTTGTTTTTAAGGATCCAGGATAAATTCCTGCTGGACTCAAGATTCTTACAATAGAGAGCAGTTTTGATCAATGTTACTCATGTCTTCTTAGAACACTGAGTTTGTGTTGATTGCGAGGAATGTGGCAATTACTTCTGACTTCATCTCATCATCATCTTCATCATATTCAATGGGTTTCCAGCAATTCATGATTCAAATTCTCTTGAGTGTTAACTCTGTATGATGTTGCTCTACTTGTTTCCAGACTGCCTTCTCCCAGTTCATCAACCAGGGCTTTGGCTTGGCCGGTAACAACCTGAACGTTGCGGTGGAGGCCGCCAGCTCCGGCGTCGCCGGCGTCAGCGGGTATAACCTGAACGGGCTCCAGGGCTACGGTGGTCTCGGAAATGGTCTGGCTGTCGGCAACCTCGGCGCCGGTAGCATCGGTCTTGGCAGCGGTCTCGGCATCAACAGCGGTCTCGCCCTCGGCGGCATCAACAGCGGACTCGCTCTGGGCGGCATCAACAACGGACTCGCTCTGGGCGGCATCGGCAACGCCGGTCTCGTGTCCAGCGGCTTCGCCGGCTACGGCGGCGTGTCCGATGTGGCTGCTGTGGCCGCTCTCCCAGTCACTGGCCCGTTTGTCGCCAACGGCTTCGGTGAGCTGGCGGTCGGTGGTGAGATCGGCGCTGCCGGTACCACTGTCGTCACCGGTCAGATCCCGGTCCTCGGCGCGGTCTCCTTCGGTGGCAGCATCCCCGCCAGTGGCGTCGTGTCCATCGCTGGCAACTGCGGCTGCGCTGGTATCCCTCTGTAAATTACAAAGCAATAAAGTTAAATCATCTGGTGTTCAATGAAGCAAAGTAATTTTATTTATTCCCACTTTATCATGTTGATCCTAATCCACAAAAAATGTCATAATCTTATAACTGTAGAAAAATTAAACTTATGGTCTTCTTCTGCTCGATAAAATAACTCGTCCACGAAGGGTTTTTAGCACGAAGTAATATTCTTGTAGTTATTTGTAACTTTAATCGAGTACTTTTGTCTAGATGTACTTTTGTCTGTTGTAGAGATGGTAGAGAAAACTTGCAAAACAATGTCTCTACGTAATTGTAGAGATTCAGGAGTCTAGTAATATTTTGATCACACACAATGTGTTCAACTGTCCTTTCATTCTTACAGGTATTTTACTTGCTAATCTTCTATACTATAATAAAAACGTAGAGGTAAAAATTCTTGTACTTTTTTGAAAAACGCAAAAAAAACCAGTCAGGGATATGTTTTGAGAGTAGCAGAACACATCCCCATACTTAAAAAAAATTGTGTCTCTGTCTGTTTGTTTGTTTGTTTCGACTGACCTCCTAAACGGCTGAACTAATTTAAATGAAAGTTTACACGAAGGTATTTTAAATTCCGGAAAAATGCATAGGATACTTTAAATCACTGACAGTTAACTGGTTCCCGTGGGATATTCAAAAAACCGAAATAAATGACTGATCTCTGAAACTATTACACCGATTTAAATGAAATTTTGCATGGTGGTACCATACATCCCCGGTCAAGATCTTAAATACTTTTAGTCACAGAAATTCCTGTAGGATAGTTAAAATGTAACTTTATTAGATCACGTACAAAAATGGTAAAAGTATATCGACCAAAATGAACCTTCTGACTAGGACTATACGGACTACTTTATTGAGCAAAATGTCATAGTAGGGGAGGTAAATGGCTAGATTTGCAGTTACTCGAACGACATGGAATCGGAATAGAAAGATAACGAAAAGTATATTACACTTTCTTTATAAGTGGGGGGACAGCGATTAATACAGGAGGGCTACCTGGTAACAAGCTGTTGAAAGAAAAAAGTTATTTGACCGTGTCAGTCATTCAAAGTGCATGTTAAATAATCCCTAAAAAGTGTCATTGTACCGATTTGGACCACAAAGTTATAATTAATTTTTTTGTCTGTTCAAAATCTTGAGATACTTCAGCGCGTTACATTTTTATGCAGGAGGTTCAAGTTGATATCGAAGTCCTGCTGTATAATAAACTGTAATTTTTTTTCTTAACCTGTATCACCTCACTGCTGGGCAAAGTATCCTTCAAACTCATCTACTGCTCTCTGTCCAATGCTAGGACTTGCCACCTTTTCTTAGGTCTTCTTCGGCGAAAATCGTCTTCAGGCACATTTTATTTTTTCTTTTTACATAATACCTATGATACTCCGGTTCATAGTTTTTTGAAAAACCTTGAGTTTAGACTTCTGATTTTCGGTGGGGGACCAAGATTGTGCCCCATGTGTTGGGATAGGCAGTATGAAAACGTCGATGAGTTTGCGGTTCAGTGATATAAGAAGATCAACCTTCATATTCACCCATTCATGGACCGGAAGCTTTTCCAGGCGTTGTCTGCTCTACGGATTATTTCTTTGTCCTGCCTGTTTTTGAAGGAGACTGCCTAGCCCAAGTATGCTCCTCTACATATTGCTTCACCTGCCTGTTGGCTGCAATCCACCAAATCAGTGGTGCTGTTGGTCATGACCTTGATTTTGGATCTATTCATCGTCAGTCTAACGTCAACGCTTTCTGTGCTCAGTTTTTCTAGCATCAACTCAAGTTCTGTCGATGTATACGTATTTCGACTAGGATTTATCAGTCGCCTATCCTTTACACCAATTCTTTTTGTTTCCTAAGAATATCATAGTGACCTGAATACTTCTTGGAGCGTACTACTAAAAGCTTTGGTGATAGGGAGTCACTCTGTTTAACTCTTTTTTGTATTTTGAATGTCAGGCCTTCAGTTTGCAGTTTGATATCGGCTGTGCTTTGTTGGTAAATGATTTGGAGAAGTTTTTTTATATGTGGGTTCGATATTTTGCTGAGAAGAGAAAGCTAAATGCGTTGATGTTGGTAATACCGTCGAAGACCTTTGAATAATCCACAAAGGCTAGGTTCAAAGGTTTATTGAATTCGCTACATTTCTCTATTACCTGGTTTTCGGTATGGAGGTGGTCAGTTGTCCAATATTTGCTTGCTGGCTTACATTGGTGGGTTGTGTTGTTCCAATTGAAAGACTGTTCGATATTATCGGAGTGATATCGCTATTCTAAGCAAATAAAGGGAAATTTATAAACATTTACGTGAAAATGTTGGACATTATAAAATTAAAGAAAGTTATCGTATATAAAGATCGTTACAAATAAAATCACATAGATCATTAGAAAACTGGTCAAGTGACCCTTGGATCTTTGTTGTGTCAAAGGTTTTAGTAATTGTTGTTATTGGCGCGATTCAACGGTCATCGCCCCGTGGAAACCATCAGAGTTCTTCATAATCCTGCCCAATTCTTTTAACAGTGTCTTTGTTATTAGCATTAGCAGCTATCCTATTTAAGATCACGCCTTCCCTCCCGTATGAAGTGTACATACACGGCAGAGGTACATGAAAGGGTGCAAGGAGTCTCCCATTTATAAATCTTACAAAACAGAGTCTGAGTCTGATCAATACTCCAAAAACTCCCGTTGGGCTCCCCAACTATCAAGTTTTTGGCTGGCAAGTCATGTCAAATGCTGTCAGATTTGATATGACGTGATGAGTGTTTAGTTCTTGGTTAGTTAAAGAGATGTCACTATGCTCTATTATTTCGCAATATTGTTTCAAATACAAAAAGTAATTCATAAGTTATATTTTATTGCGCTTTACGTTATTATCTCATTGTTTTATTACGAATACAATATAATCTACGAGAAATATACAAAAACAATGCGCAAAAGTGGCACAAAACAAGCAAGTAGCAAAGCAAATACTAATTCATTCGTCACATGGCGACACACATCCTTTAAAGATATTTTGAGACAGTGGATCGGTAGTTTGTATTTTTACTCTTTGAAGTTGTCCTGATATCAAACATCAATTTTATGTACTAACTATATGAGTACAGTATGCTGTTTGCAACCATTGAACCCTGTTCCTGTCAAATAAATTAAAGTTTTTATCGTGGTTTTAGTACTAAAATGCGAAAAATTATTTTGTGAGTCCTAGCTACCACTCTCCTCTCAGGCTAAATTATTGCTTAGACAAAAAAAACATATTGTGCGAGTGAATTATCTTTTAGTTGGTCGATTTGTATGTAATGAGAAATGTGATATGTTGTTTCGGTTGACTAACTTCTTATATGGCAGAAAGATTTTGACGGGACTTTTATTGGCAGGTAGCTGAGTAACTAAGACTATTTTTAAGTTAAAACATTTCAAAATCCTGTAGGTCACGCGAACGAAGTCGCGGGCACAGCTAGTACTACAATAAAAACTAAAACCCAACTACGACAAAAAACGACGCTGAAAAAGTATAAAACAAGACTTTTAGAACACTGAACTGAACAAAGTTGCTTATGTAGTTCCAAGTAAATGGACACAGTAGACTCTACCAAAATGCTTATGTTGAAAATTGACAATAATGTCATACAATACTATTTTGAAGTATGCAATATTCACTATGTAGAGATAGGTTTTCATGTTTGGAAAACCGCAGTCACACGTTGTCAAAGTGCTACGGTAGGTAGGTACTTGTGTATGGAACGTGTGACTACGCCTTTCCAAACATGAAAACTTATCTCTACATAGTAAATATTGCATACTTCAAAATAGTATTGTATGACATTATTGTCAATTTTCAACATAAGCATTTTGGTAGAGTCTACTGTGTCCATTTACTTGGAACTACATAAGCAACTTTGTTCAGTTCAGTGTTCTAAAAGTCTTGTTTTATACTTTTTCAGCGTCGTTTTTTGTCGTAGTTGGGTTTTAGTTTTTAACTTTTTATTATTTGTACTATTTTGGTGTTAAAGTGTATTTGTGGCGCATAATATTATCAAAAGTTAAATTGATGAACCAACATGTTTTATATTTTAAGGGGACGTAGTAAAGAAGCTATGAACGAAAAGATGTGAACTATATGCAATCAGTCCATGAATATACGTAAAGTCACATGCAAATGCTAGTAATATATATATGACGGATTTCCGAGCTCACGACTGCGCTCATTCGAATCCATGGGGCGGGAAGCAACTTTAAGTAAACTATAATCCGTAATACTTTTTATAACACTTTAATACAAGTTTCGGACAGAGTTTCTACACAGTAAGTAGGTACTAAAGAGTATGCGGAATTGCGAGCGTACGAACAGGGCGACGCCTCAGGTAAGACTGACTCACTGAGCCGTGCAGCGCTCTTTTATAGCGGCAGTCGCCCCACTATACCATTACGCAGGTGGCGATGACGCAGCTCGCAAGCCCACGCGGACGGAAGTCCCTCTTTAGTTAATAATTTAAATGAACAGAAATTATTTGTCTTGTTAATTGATGTGAAATTACAATTATTTTCATACAATGTAAAAATAATTCAATAAAACGAATTAAATTAAAATTATTCTTTTAGAAATGTTTCGTGAAACTAGAACGCGCCGTCACGGCCGTCCTGCACCTTCACACGTCCTCGTGTGTCTCCTCAACATCAGACTCTGTAAAGGAAACAAATAAAGTACAAAGTATGGTTATTTCCTTAAACAAGCTCGGCCATTCTGGCATTATGTTGTCACGCAGAGTTGTGATTACACAGACTGTTTGTCACACAGACTGTTTGTCACACAGACCGTTTGTCACACAGACCATTTGTCACACAGACTATTTGTCACACAGACCATTTGTCACACAGACCATTTGTCACACAGACTCTTTGTCACACAGACTATTTGTCACACAGACTCTTTGTCACACAGACTATTTGTCACACAGACTATTTGTCACACAGACTATTTGTCACACAGACTTTTTGTCACACAGACTATTTGTCACACAGACTTTTTGTCACACAGACTATTTGTCACACAGACTTTTTGTCACACAGACTATTTGTCACACAGACTTTTTGTCACACAGACTGTATAACAGATTTGGTCACACAGATTTTGTCACTTCAAATTTCTTACTCTCGCCGTCAACGGCATTTCCTAATATCTTCAAATTTGCCTTTAATTCCAACGGAACGCAACAATCAGGCACACTACAAAGTCGGTCGTGTGCGTGCATATCTATACGTTCTATTGGAATTCAAAGCCTTTAGCAAATATCTGTCACCCTCAAGGACTTGAATTACCTTAAACGGTCCTACAAAGGAACAATAGGAATATTAAAAAAAATACATTAAATCATCGAAATATACAAAGGCAACAAGTATTCGATATCTCCTAAACTAACCGGTATATGCTCACGATTTTTTTTTTAAATAGTGTTGTTTAATAGTGCCGCGCAAGAAATACTGATTCCGGAGACCGCCGCTCAACTCCAAAAATAGACCAAGCTCCATACATTTTTGCCCATTGTCCTTTTGGATCCAATTTGTTCTGATTCCGGTCGTGGTTTTCTAAAAGGACAAAATCTTCAATTTTTAAAACGGCTAAGCTTTGCTTTGGTTTCGTCAAACCTTTGCTTTTCGGTGATGGCGCTGTTTTTGATAACTTGTACTGCACAGTGTCGCAGGTCCGTTAAATTTATATTAAATGTATTAGTATCGTCATCTAAGGTCAATAAGTCTAGAGGTCTTGCTACTTTGCCGATTAATAACTCCAAAGGACTTGATTTTGTTACGCGGTTCATTGTACTGTTTAAAGCTACTTGTACTTCAGGCAAAGCATCTTGCCGCGACTTATTATTTCCCACTTCAACAGCAGTGAGAATGTTTTTAATGTACTCATCACACGCTCTACTTGACTGTTGGCTCGACTAGTGCCTGTGGCTATGAGACGAAGCGTAATACTGTGGGACTCGCAAAATTGTTAAAATTCTTTGTTTGCAAAACATCTACCCTGAACAGCTATGACGCGAGAAGGGGCGCCAAACGTGTGGACACAACGTACCTGAGAGCTTGAATAGCATTGTTCGTATCGATATTAAGTGCGTGATGCAGAATTGTGTACTGGTGAATGCATCGATCATAACAAACACATATTCTGTGGTGTCATTTTTACCACTGAGTTTCCCAGTGACATCAGTATGGATAGTATGCCAAGGTGTGGATACTTTAGGGATGGGGTGTAATTCTGCTTATACTTGGCCAGAATGTGATTTAGACAGCCTACAGGTGATGCAATTTTCAACAAATTTACGAACGTATTCACTCATATGTGAGAACCACTAATGACAATACAATTTTTCCAAAGTCTTTTCCGATCCTAAGTGCATAATACTTTCATGATCGTGATTTATTACTGCCTACTTGAATGACCTGGGAACAATTGGTAACCAAACGCTTCGATTGTTCCTCTCTATTTTCCATGCAAAATTCCCCGTTGAATTTCGTGAGTACAACTAATATCAGATTCAAGACTATGGGTTTGCAAACTAGATATAATAGATTTTATTTCAGGGTCTTTTTGTTGTTCTGCTTGAAACCAGTCACTAAATTTCAGTTAGGTTGACTCGTTTTTTGAATTATTTTTGTTACAGGTGTGAGTTGAGTAAGAAGATTCTTGGACAGAAAATCGACATATTCCATTCGCTTTCCAGGCCTATATTCGATGTCGAAATCGAAACTTTGTAGATAAAACCACCATCTGTGTACACGAGAGGTTTTAGTTTTAGTTTTGTTTTAACAGCATTTGAACACGCATTATAAACATTATAAACTTACGACCCTGTGGGTAATGTTTAAAATGTTTTATAGCATTAACTGTGGCTAATGTCTCAAGTTCATACGAGTGGTATTTGGATTCGTAAGAGGTTGTTCTTCTGCTAAAATACTCAACCACGTAAGGCTTGCAGACTTTTTTAATGTATAAGAATAGCACCATAGCCTTCAGAACCAGCATCAGTATGCAATTCAATATGATATTGAGGATCAAAAATAGTGAGGACGGGTTTGTCAGTGAGAACAGAAATAATTTTTCTACGAATGGTTTCTAATTGAGGAGTCCACTTAATATTACCTTTCCCAGATGTGAGTCTGTACAGAGGTGTAGATATTTGAGAAGACCAATAAATTGCCTTAATTGCGTGATTGTTTGTGGAGGTGGTAGTTGACACAAGGCATTTATTTTACGAGGATTAGGCTTTATTTGTCCTGATGAGACATGATATCCAAGGTAATCAATTTCTGTTTAAAGAAAAGCACATTTCTTTAAGTTAAGAGAAAAACCAGATTTAGCCAAGGTTTCCAATACTAACTTTAACCGAAAAATACACTCTAAAATAGTTTGGGATGGTATAATGATGTCATCAATTTAACAGATTACGAATGTTTCGGATAAGTTACCGAGAGCTTTGTTAATAGCTCGCTGGTAAACAGATGATGCGTTTTTAAGTCCAAAGGCAAAGGCATTTTGACATATTCAAATTGGCCATCCGTCGTAATAAAACACAGTTTTCTCAATCGTGTCTTGATGTACGGGACTCTGATGATAGCTACTAGCCATGTCTAATGAAGTAAAGTATTTAGCACCAACTAAACGCTGTATTCTATCAAAGGTATGGGATATCCATCAGAAACGGTGTTACTATTTTAATTCGCGAAAATCCACACATAAGCGGTCAGATCCTTCTTTCTTTTCGACTAGTAATATCGGATTTGCAAAAAGAGAGCAACTCTCACGAATTACACCTGCATCAAGTAGTTCTTTAATTTTATCGCGTACTAGATTTCGCTCGTTAGAGCTTATACGGTATGGACGTCGTGGCACTGTGCGATTGGCATCTATAAGTTTTATTTCAAGCTTGGAGAGCTAACCTTGTCTGTAGGTAAATATTTAACAAAGAAATACGAGTATTCTTTGAGTAATTGTTTTAGGTCGGTAAATGAGTCTAAAGGAATTTCTGTATTGGTATTATTGAAATCTTTTACTTTTTTTTACCAAACTCGCACTGAGCTACAATTTGAGTCATGTTTATAGCAATAATAAAATCTCAACTGAAAAACCTAAATTAATCAAATAGCGTCCTATCAAGATACTGGTTCCTAGTGAAGAATCTGGGACCACATGAAATAATAGTTCAAGCGAATAACCCTGTATTGTAACTGTGGCATTAATTTGGGTATCGCAATATAGACTTGATTTTCCTATCCCTAAAAGTGTGACAGAGTTATAATTTCTTTTACAGGGAAAGAATACAGCTACCGTTTGTCTAATTAAAGAGCATTGTGTGGGGCTACCATGAGTTCAAAACATACGCGCTCGACATCGACCACGCAAACATGTCCATGAAAAACATGCACAGCGCCGGCTGGTGGTTACGCGAAGAACCACAATCGGCCATATGAAAAAAACAACTCGACAGGCCTCTAACGTACGCAAGTTTACGATAGCCAACTCATGGTAGGCCCTCAGAACCAGAATCAAAACAAAATGAAAACTTCTCACCCAGATTGTAAAGATGGTCAGAGCAGGTTTGATGGTGCAGATATTCACTCTCCATTCGGATTCTTTATTGTTTCCTGGTGTCTTCTTCTGCGCGCAGTGGCGCTAGATGACCCGGCTTGCCGCAGCCGAAACAGGTGATGACCCTCGGTTCCTTGCGAAGTGGACGATGAAATGTTCTAGCCCTCCTTTGGGTAGAATTCTGGTCACGTAACCTCAGCATGACTATTTTGTGCTAGCCATGTTGCTGCAGATCCCTTTAAGGCCCGACTCAGGAGTATTATCAACTGACTTCCACTTGAAAGGTCTTCTTCATACAGATGTCTACGGTGGTGCACCATGCCCGTGCATCTGCCTCTGGATCATCAGGGTTGAACTCGGGTAACACGAGGTGACGCTCCTTCTTTTCGTGAAGAAGTGACGTTCAAGCACTGTTTTCACTAATTGCACATTTCTGTGTTGCAATTCCAACAAACTCTTCCACTGGTCTCGTTCAGTGCGTATAAAGGGGCTGGCATGACCCGCACCGAGAGTTTCCGCTTCCTGGTTCATCCTGACTTCTGATGACGGATTTCCGAGCTCACGACTGCGCTCATTCGAATCCATGGGGCGGGAAGCAACTTTAAGTAAACTATAATCCGTAATACTTTTTATAACACTTTAATACAAGTTTCGGACAGAGTTTCTACACAGTAAGTAGGTACTAAAGAGTATGCGGAATTGCGAGCGTACGAACAGGGCGACGCCTCAGGTAAGACTGACTCACTGAGCCGTGCAGCGCTCTTTTATAGCGGCAGTCGCCCCACTATACCATTACGCAGGTGGCGATGACGCAGCTCGCAAGCCCACGCGGACGGAAGTCCCTCTTTAGTTAATAATTTAAATGAACAGAAATTATTTGTCTTGTTAATTGATGTGAAATTACAATTATTTTCATACAATGTAAAAATAATTCAATAAAACGAATTAAATTAAAATTATTCTTTTAGAAATGTTTCGTGAAACTAGAACGCGCCGTCATATATATTTAAAATGTACAAGTAAAGCGCTTTCCAATGATACCAAACACGGCGTATTTATCTTAACTTTATTTTTTTACTCTGTATGTTTTGTCCGCTAGTGGGCGCCACATTAGATTTTGTGAAACCCTATATAGCCTATAACCAGCGGACAATTAAGACGCTTCTAATGATATGTCATTTGTCGAATTCTGACAAGCAATTTAGAAGTTATGTGGAAACAGATGAACATACATACATACATACATACATACATACATAGCCTGTCAAAATCATACCGCTGAGGCCAGATGGAGTGAAGATCTGCAGGACGGCTGGTTGGATTTGGAAGCAAGTAGTCGATAATTAAATAGATTGGACGTGCTCAGGCCAGTTGGAGTGACGATCTGCGTAGGACGGCTGGTGGGGTTTGGATGCGAGTAGCTGAAGAAAGACGGAAGTTGCGTGCATTTGGGGAGGCCTATGTTTGTCAAACAGCGGAGTGTTATAGGCTGACTACGACGATTCATTTAGCACTTTAAAAGTACATCAATGCCCTAGTTTAACGAAATTTTGCAACAACCTCTAACGTAATCCGAACTAAGTACTAGTGTTTTTAAACGGTTCTATTTTACCTTGAATAAAATAAATGAATTTTTGTATTGAATCGCAATGGGTTTGCGCGGACATCGAACTGCTAGGTTTAGATTCCGAAACGTGTACATTTATAAGCGAGGCGAACGGATCCAAGCGCTGGCTAGATCACTGTATAGTCACTAAATCTGCGCAGGAGACGATTATAAATGTAATAAAGGTTAAAGAAGACGTTCTGTGGTCCGATCATTTTCCTCTCGAGATTGAAATATTGTTAGATGACATTAAACCTAAGACGAATGGAAACGTTGTTCAGAATAGCGGAGTGCGTTGGGGTGACAGAAACTCTTATTTATGTGACTTGTATAGTAATTTATGTAATGATAATTTAAAATTAATTGAGATTCCGATTGTTGTGACCGTGTATGTAAGAATATTGACCACCATCTTATTATTGACAGTATGTACGATAGGGTTGTAAGCATATTGAGACAGGCAGTGTGTGATGGCCATTCTTCTGATATTCCTAGGCGTAAGCATAGGAGACCGGTACTGGGGTGGAACAAGCACGTTAGAGATGCACACAGGGAGGCCAGGGAAAAGTTTCAGATGTGGGTACTGTGTGGTAGGCCCTCGAGGGGTCGCGTGTGGGATGATATGCAAACGAGTCGTAAAATTTTTAAATCCCGATTGCGCAGGTGTCAGAATCATGCTGACCAAATAAAAATGGACATTCTGGCATCCCATCATTCCAAGTGCGACTTCAAGTGTTTTTGGAAGGCCACAAATAGGCTCAACGGTAGACCGGGTCTGCCTGTGACTGTCGATGGTGCCGGTGACTTGCCGGGAATAGCTGAAGTATTTAAGAACCACTTTACAGTTGAATCACCACTGGGTCCAACACAGTCGACGGCTGTTGATAGCTGTCGTAGTGGTCAGGAAGTCAGAGTTAGATTTACAGCCAAAGACGTCCGGCAGGCCATAGCATCTATATCGCGGGGCAGGTCTCCTGGCCATGACGACCTAAGTATTGAACACCTGAGGTACGCGGGACGTCACTTGCCTAGAGTGCTTGCGATGTTCTACTCGCTGTGCGTGGGACATTCTTATTTGCCTGGGCCGATGATGAAGACTGTGGTGGTACCTATTGTCAAGAATAAGACTGGAGAAAACACAAAAACACCGGTGTCAAATGTAATTTTCGGCCCTTTTCTTTGGCCACAATTGTCGCTAAAGTATTTGACAGTTTGCTTAACACTCAGCTAGATAAACACCTACAAATACATGACAACCAATTTGGTTTCAAGTCAGGTCTCTCCACTGAAACTGCTATATTGTGCCTAAAGCAAACTGTCAAATATTATACGAATAAAAATACGCCCATAGTTGTTTTCTAGATTTGTCGAAGGCGTTTGATCTGGTTTCCTACGACATTTTGTGGGAAAAACTACACAACACATCGATGCCCGAGAAACTAATCCGTATTTTCAAATATTGGTATGGGAACCAGGTGAACGTCGTTCGATGGTCGGGGGCGTATTCGTCACCGTACAGATTGGAGTGTGGTGTGAGGCAGGGGGGGCTCACATCACCAAAACTTTTTAACTTGTATGTTAACGCGCTTGTGGAGGAGCTCAGCAGCACGCATGTCGGCTGCCATATTGATGGAGTCTGTCTGAACAACATCAGTTATGCAGACGACATGGTGCTGCTGAGCGCCTCGGTAGGTGTAAACCACCTACCGAGGTGGTTTATCTCAGTTGCTTCAGATTTGTGAAAAATACGCAATACGACACGGTTTGAAGTATAATGTAAAGAAAACTGAGTGGATGGTCTTTCATGCCCGGGGAAGGTCCCTAAGACAAATACCCGAACTTAGGTTGAATATCTGTCCTCTTAAGAGAGTTGCACAGTTTAAGTACCTCGGGCACATTCTAACCCCGGACCTGAAAGATAATGCCAACATAGAAAGGGAACGGAGGGCGTTGTCTGTTCGTGCGAATATGATAGCCCGCAGATTTGTCCGTTGTCCGAGAGGCGTCAAAATCACCTTATTCAGGTCATTTTGCACGTCTTTTTACACGGGCAGTCTGTGGGTGGACTATACCAGGCAGCAGTACAGCGCCCTTCGCGTTCAATTCAATAACGCTTTCTAGGTGCTGCTGGGGTTGCCCCGCTTCTGCAGCGCGTCAGGGATGTTTGCTGAAGCGCGCGTGGATTGTTTCTACACAACCATGCGCAAGCGGTGCACATCCCTGGTGCGCAGGGTGCGGGCCAGCCCGAATAGTATCCTGCGAGTGTTTGCCGAGCGTTTTGACGGTGTGTACATAAATCATTGTAACATGATGCATGTACAGACCGTCAAAATATTGTTTTAGAATACAAAAATTTATTTTAATTGACATGTAATTTATCAAGTTACTTACATAGTTATAAGCATTAATGTTACTAACCATAATTGGATCTTGTTTATCTGAATAATAAATGAATTGAATTGAATTGAATTAATTCGAATCGTATGGTATCCATTTGTTTGTATCGGTCAAAATTAGAAATTGAAATTGAAGTACCTACGTGTTGTAAGATTGATCTAATATTTAGTACATTTTCTTGACAATTCAATATAATAAAATCAATAACACTACAAATCTAAGATGGTCGCCGGTTCAAAATGGCGGATTTCCACAACCTACTCTATATGGGTATCAAATGAAAGGGGTACACTAGTAAAATACGATATATCAGAGTTTTAAATCTAAGATGGCTGCTGTTCCAAAATGGCGGTCTAGGTACATATTTTTCCAAATCCCCTGAATATGAATTATCAAATGAAAGGGCTTCATTAGTAGAATACTGTTATAATTTCAAATTTCAAATCCAATATTTATAATTGCTGTTGCAAAATTGTTTTTTTTTTTATTTTAGTCGTAGTAGTTTATCTACCACTACCTTCAGAGATAGCAATGACCGGGACCACCTACGTAGTTTAATAGGTAAGCTATAACTATTTTTCTATTTCCTAGCTTTCAGTGCACATAAATAAATTGCTTAGTAAAGTTTTATTAATTCAATAAATTTTCTTGAAATTTCGTATTCATAGTTAAATTAAAGAAGAAAAAGAAAAAGGTCTCGACCAAGATTGGGCTCTGTGGGAGTTTTTGTTGATTGAACACTATTTTTATGTCTAGTTAGACCGCACTAACTCCCAATAATTAAGTTAATTACGTTACGTTTTATATTTGTTTCCTTCTTTGAGATAACTGGAAACTATTGAATAAATCTATGCTAAATAAGAAGCTTGTAAAAATAAGAACTGGTTTCGTTGAAATAATACCAATCAATTTCATCTCACGCATAATTTTAATATGTTCATATCTGTCATTTTATACATAACATCTCATTACAAATTAGAACACGATGTTGCCAAGACCCAATCCGGCGCCAAGACCCAAGCCAGCTCCGAGACCCAAACCACCACCGATGCCCAAGCCAGCGCCGACTCCCAAGCCAAGCCCAGCTCCGGCGCCCAGACCGAGACCAGAACCCACGCCCAGACCGGCGCCGTAGCCCAGACCAGCACCAGGCAGCGCGATACCAGCGCTGGCGGGGAACCCTTCGCTGACGATGCCCACGCTCCCGCTGCCGCAGCCGCACGTCGCCACGCCGGAGCCGGCCGTCGGCAGCGCGCCCTCGAACGCCACAGCGCTCAGGAACGGCAGCTGACCGCTCACAGCCAGGGAACCGAGGAGATCGTTCTCAGAAGCGACGGCGAGACCGCTGGGGCCGATGGGGGAGATGTTGGTGATGACGAGGGGGCTGCTGGCTTGGATACCGCCGAGGCCGATACCGCTGCCGATGCCAATACCGCTGCCAATGCCAATACCGCTGCCGAGGCCAATACCGCTGCCGATGCCAATACCGCTACCGATGCCAGCAACGCCAAGGCTGCTGCCGTAGCCGATGCTACCAGCGCTGATTCCACTGCCGTAACCAGAGCCGGCTACTCCATAGCCCAATCCAGATCCTCCCAGCTGAATAGCGGGGGCTCCGTAGTTCAGACTGTTTCCTCCGATGACGATTTCATTGTTGACGACAGAGTTGCCAGCCACGGTGGATCCGGGGTAGATGACTTGCCCGAAAGCGATCTGTAATAGATTGAAAAGTTTATAAGAAACTAAAAGACTTTAGTATAACTTTATAGCATAATATGAATGGTCAAATTAAAAAGATAATTAATAATTTGACGCCTACGCATAAAACTCGAACAGTAAATCGTATTGCAGTAATAGAAAAAAAATTAGGATCTTGCCATGGATAGAATGTAACATTGTAAATTTGCCAGGAAATGGCGTTTTTGTAGATGTATGCTCCTGTACTAATGATATACAGGAATCAAAAACAAAAACAAAACTGATGCTTCAGGACCTTTCCGTATCATCATCTTCAGACCATATATGTCCCCAATACTGGGGCACAGGGCTAACCTCAACTAGAGCAGACCGCTCTGTCCGCTCTGCTCAGCTGTAGTCAACCACGCTTGCCAAATGCGGGTTGGTCGACTACACAACCTTAGAATTTCTTTGTAGTCGTCGAGGGTTCCATACGAAAAACGAGAATAAGTATTTGTATTACCTGCACCAACAGAATTTGTGCTGACAAAGCAAACAGTACTTTAGCTGCCATGTTGATGTTTTTTCTTCAAAACGTAGCTTGAGAATGATTTAATGTTTACAGCCTTTCGTTTTTATATGTTTTAATTTTCTTCAACAATACATATTATCACTATACATTACAAAATTTAATGACATACTCAATTTAATGAGAACATACGTATTGTCACGTTTATTGTTACCAAGTGTTTTACTGTTTGCCTGACCCATTATCATAGTTGTTCAATAACATAATTTCGGAACATAGTATATCTCACTGCCATACATTTTTGAAAATGTTTTTAGTGGCATCACTCTTGTACTCATTGAGATAAGGTTAAATAGTATTGCAAAACATTACATTGTACGGAGTATATAATATGGACTAGTATTTGCTTAGACATCATTCGAGATTCAACCATCAAATCCAAAACAACCATGACTAAATTCGCAGTTATTTGCATATGCCTCCAGGCTTTCTTGATCCAGGTAAGATTTTAACTTGGCCTTTTTAAAATACATGTGTAGTTAATTCCCCAATTTCTCAACAAAAAACACAGAAAGAAAGAAAAACATTCTTTATGGATCCATTACAAGATAAACTACTCCAGGACTCTAGATTCTTACTCTAGAACTTGAGACCATTTTAATATTAATTTAATGGGTATTTTAATTTGTGATCAATTATAACTTCTGGAATATGGATAACAAAATAAAGTACTTATTTCATGGGTCTCGAGCAAACCATGATTCGAATTCTCTTGAGTGTTAACTCTATAATGTGGCTTAACTTGTTTCCAGACTGCCTTCTCCCAGTTCATCAACCAGGGCTATGGCTTGGCCGGCAACAACCTGAACGTTGCAGTGGAGGCCGCCAGCTCCGGCGTCGCCGGCGTCAGCGGGTACAACCTGAACGGGCTCCAGGGCTACGGTGGTCTCGGAAACGGTCTGGCTGTCGGCAACCTCGGCGCCGGTAGCATCGGTCTTGGCAGCGGTCTCGGCATCAACAGCGGTCTCGCCCTCGGTGGCATCAACAGCGGACTCGCTCTGGGCGGCATCAACAGCGGACTCGCTCTGGGCGGCATCGGCAACGGACTCGCTCTGGGCGGCATCGGCAACGCCGGTCTCGTATCCAGCGGCTTCGCCGGCTACGGTGGCGTGTCCGATGTGGCTGCTGTGGCCGCTCTCCCAGTCACTGGCCCGTTCGTCGCCAACGGCTTCGGTGAGCTGGCGGTCGGTGGTGAGATCGGCGCTGCCGGTACCACTGTCGTCACCGGTCAGATCCCGGTCCTCGGTGCCGTCTCCTTCAACGGCGCCATCCCCGCCAGTGGCGTTGTATCCATCGCTGGCAACTGCGGCTGCGCTGGTATCCCTCTATAAATTACAAACCAATAAAACAAAATCATCTGATGTTCACTGAAGCAAAGCGATCTCATTTTCTTTCTCATTGTCCTACCCGCATTAAACTGTTGAAATTTTCAGAATGCTAATACATGCTACTGAAATGAGTCCACAACTCTATTCATATCGGGTATTTATAGAGGTAGTTTTCTCCTGGCATGTGAAAATCAATTTCTATATTTAAGATAAGATGCCACAACATAAAATTAACAACATTTGCCTAAAAAGTCTAAACTTGGTGAAAAACACTTAGAGAGAAAATCACAACTTTACACAAACTTATTTTTCATAGGTGTGCAGGTTTCCTCACTATGTTTTTCCTTCACCGCCAAAGCGTCGTATAATTGTACATATCAATTTAAACTTGAAATCACCGTAGTACGTGGCTGGGTGTGAACTGGCGACCTCTTGCATGGCAAGCAACGACATTAACCACTCGGCCATCGACGCTTTTGAGCTGCTACGACCTAGTTGATCAGTCGAGTGTATTTCTGTAACTGGACTCTTAGTCATACTCAGCATTTTTCTGAATCACCATTATCATCAGCCCATATACGTCCCCACTGCTGAGGCACGGGCCTACCATAAACTAGGGCGGTTAGGCCTTATTCAACTACGCTGCCCCAGTGCGGGTTGGTTGACTACACAATCTAAGAATTTCTTCGAAGGTGTGCAGGTTTCCTCACGATGTTCTGATGATTTTTCTGAATGCTGTATCAGATTTAAGCGTTTCATTTCATAACATACTGTGACTCGCACCGGCTTTAAGTATATAGAATTTTTTAAACGCTGCCTTAAACTTCCATATTCATTAGTAAAATAAATGTGTACGGTGTGTATTATCTGTATTTTTGGTGAGTTCTGATATTTCGGCACTGTTACAAGTACCTTGATCACAGGCCAAGTGAAGCCGACTCTTGCTACCATCTTTCGCAGATCTCTAACGGTGGCCTCTTGAAATCTTTTCATGATAAGTGAATTCAATCTAATGCTTGATTGCATCATATACGTTTCCACTGCTGGGGCACGCGCCTACCCTACTTCGGAGGTAGGGCCTTAGTCAAACACCCTAGCCAAGTGCGAGTTGATTGACATCACAACCTCAGAATTGGTTCGTAGGAGTGCAGGTTTCCACACGATGTTTTCATATTTGAAAAACACGGTGGTACGTGGCGGGGTTTGAACTGGCCACCGCACGCATGGCTAACAACGACCTTAACCACTCAGCCATCGACGCTTTCATCGATGCTTGATTTAAAAGAACATTATTTTTATCTAGGGTAGGAGTCTGATGTTTGACGTCTTGACGTTTTCGAAGTGTCAGTGCTAAATCGATTTTTAAGAACAACGAAGCACTCCTTGCATTAAATACAGATGGCCCCGACATAAAAAACAAATCGAATTCTTACTTAGTGTTCTAAACTGAGAGCCACCTTTGTTAAAATTTGTCAAAAACATTAAAATACAGGCAATACAGGCAGCCTGCCTCGATGCTGGTAGCATCGGTTAGCAAAGCACAGAGAACATAGTTAACCTCAAATTTTTGATTGATGTCTGCATGAAATACAAACGGCACCGCCTTTAACAACATATCGAATCCCTACTCATATAATTATAAATGTTCGTAAATTATTTTGTAATTTTCAGTGAGTCGGGTTTTGGAAGGCGGTTTTTTTTGTGCTAAAATTTGTTTTTAGTTCAGCTCACCAGTAATACTGCTGATATAATTACTAGTAGTCTGAATATATACAGTTAATACAGCCTTAAAAGAATTATTCTTTTACTCCTAACTATTAAGGAGTTGACCTACCACCATCAGCTCAGCATCATAACAATATGATTGCCAGAAGCAAATGCCAATATAACTGCAGAAAATATGTAAAACGCGGTACATGTGCCTATAAAATTTGAGGGTTGCCCTCGATTTCCCTCATATTCTATCATCAGGTAAAGATATTCTGACAATGGGAACCACCTGGAAACTATATCCTTTCAGACAAAAAAAAAATTCCAAATCGGTCCAGGCGTCTTCTAGTAATCAGCGAACATACATAAAAAAAAATCCCACAGAATTAAGAACCTCCTTCTCTTTTGAAATCAATTAAAATAATAAGGCGTCATCAAAAAAAAAATGTGGAGTCAATGGGTGCGTTTAGCCGACACACAATCTTGGCAGCACAGAAAGAAAAATGGCGATTGCTGAGTAGCATAGGCTGACGCGGCTGAGGAATGCTAAGTGGCGATATTCAGATTGATTGATTGATTCGTCATATGGCGGAATATTCAAACGTTAACAGCTAACTTCACTTCTCTCATTTCCACTCAGCATGGTTCTGGCCGATACTGTAGTCAGAATTGTCGAATGCTGTTCAGCACTCTCAGATTCTGACCAGTCTGTCTGTCGGCTAAACGCACCCATTGTCAGTCAATTTTTTCTGTATCATCGCTATAATGGGGAATACTAAGTTTGAAGGGGATGTGGAAAGATATTATTCTTCTTAAATGTCATAAACCGTAAACCGTAATTTTCTCGATCAAAATTACAATGAACTACAAGAATCCGAATACCAAATCCTTCATTTCAAAAGCTGATCAAACTAGGCTTTTAGCGGAGCAGAAAACAATTATAAAGAAGTTAAAAACAAACTAATGGGACGTGTAATAAAAAGTTAAAAACTAAAACCCAACTACGACAAAAAACGACGCTGAAAAAGTATAAAACAAGACTTTTAGAACATACAATACTATTTTGAAGTATGCAATATTTACTATGTAGAGATAAGTTTTCATGTTTGGAAAACCGCAGTCACACGTTGTCAAAGTGCTACGGTAGGTAGGTACTTGTGTATGGAACGTGTGACTACGCCTTTCCAAACATGAAAACCTATCTCTACATAGTAAATATTGCATACTTCAAAATAGTATTGTATGTTCTAAAAGTCTTGTTTTATACTTTTTCAGCGTCGTTTTTTGTCGTAGTTGGGTTTTAGTTTTTAACTTTTTATTATTTGTACTATTTTGGTGTTAGTAAGTAGTAAAGAAGCTATGAACGAAAAGATGTGAACTATATGCAATCAGTCCATGAATATACGTAAAGTCACATGCAAATGCTAGTAATATATATATATTTAAAATGTACAAGTAAAGCGCTTTCCAATGATACCAAACACGGCGTATTTATCTTAACTTTATTTTTTTACTCTGTATGTTTTGTCCGCTAGTGGGCGCCACATTAGATTTTGTGAAAACCTATATAGCCTATAACCAGCGGTCAATTAAGACGCTTCTAATGATATGTCATTTGTCGAATTCTGACAAGCAATTTAGAAGTTATGTGGAAACAGATGAACATACATACATACATACAAACATACATACATACATACATACATACATACATACATAGCCTGTCAAAATCATAACCCTCCTTTTGCTTTGCCGTAGTCGGGTAAAAAGAGTTTCATCTACTACAGTTATGGGATTTTGAAAATTTTCGAAGGTGAGGATCAACATGATAAAGTGAAACCACATTGCTTCATTGAAAGTCAGACAATTTTACTTTATTGCTTTGTTATTTACAGAGGGATGCCAGCGCAGCCACAGTTGCCAGCGATGGACACGACGCCACTGGCGGGGATGCTGCCGCCGAAGGAGACCGCGCCGAGGACCGGGATCTGTCCGGTGACGACAGTGGTACCGGCAGCGCCGATCTCACCACCGACCGCCAGCTCACCGAAGCCGTTGGCGACGAACGGGCCAGTGACTGGGAGAGCGGCCACAGCAGCCACATCGGACACGCCGCCGTAGCCGGCGAAGCCGCTGGACACGAGACCGGCGTTGCCGATGCCGCCCAGAGCGAGTCCGTTGTTGATGCCGCCCAGAGCGAGTCCGCTGTTGATACCACCGAGGGCAAGACCACTGTTGATGCCGAGACCGCTGTTGATGCCGAGACCGCTGCCAAGACCGATGCTACCGGCACCAAGGTTGCCGACAGCCAGACCGTTTCCGAGACCACCGTAGCCCTGGAGCCCGTTCAGGTTGTACCCGCTGACGCCGGCGACGCCGGAGCTGGCGGCCTCCACCGCAACGTTCAGGTTGTTACCGGCCAAGCCATAGCCCTGGTTGATGAACTGGGACAAGGCAGTCTGGAAACAAGTAGAGCCGCATTATACAGAGTTAACACTCAACAGAGTTTGAATCATGGATTGCTGGAAACCCATTGGAAAAGTAATTTACTTTGTGATCCCTATTCCAGAAGTTATTGCCACAATCCTCGCAATCAACACGAAATCGGCGTGGAAAGAGGTAATTAACAATTATTTAATTTTGTCCTGAGAGAGCCCTGAAGGAATTTCCGTCAGGAGTGCACTGTCTCTGGATGTCAATATGGTTTCCGCCCCGGTCACGGGACTATGGACCCCGTTTTTGCCCTAAGAATCATCATGGAGAAATACAGGACGAAGAACACGCCTCTCCACTTCCTATTTCTGGACATGGAGAAGGCCTTCGACTGTGTTCCGCGTGCGATGATTTGGTGGGCCCTGAGGTCCAAGGGAGTGCCAGAAACGTATGTTGATATCATTAGAGACATGTACTGTGATTCCGATTCTGTAGTTAGGACCGCTGTTGGCGACACATTGCCCTTCCGTATTACCGTCGGAGTACACCAAGGCTCCGTCCTGAGTCCGTTCCTCTTCAGCCTGATATTAGACGTATTGTCAGACAGCATCAGAGACCACCATGAGCAGCCACCATGGCTACTTATGTATGCTGACGATATCGCGCTGGTGGACTCGGACAGGGGACGGCTGGTGAGACGTGTTAACACATGGAAGGAATCGCTTGAGAACAGGGGTCTGAAACTCAACGTGGCGAAGACAGAGTACTTGGCCTGCAACACTACAGATCCCATGTCCGTCCGCATAGGCGAAGACACGGTCGAGCGCACGGACCGGTTCAAGTATCTGGGATCTGTACTCCACGCGAACGGTGACATCGACTCCGACGTCAAGGCACGCATTGCTGCTGCGTGGGATAAATGGCGGGAGGTGAGCGGCGTCACTTGCGACCCTAAAATGCCGGTTAAGCTGAAGGGACAGGTCTATAAATCCATCATTAGGCCTGTTCTCTTATATGGCAGTGAAGCATGGCCATTACTTGAGCGGCACAAGCAGGAACTGCGGGTCACGGAGATGAAGATGCTGCGCTGGATGTCGGGAGTTACGCGAGCAGATCGCGTAAAGAACTCCCGTATTCGCGGCAGCCTTCATGTCCGAGACATCGCTGATAAACTGCAAGAGTGCCGCCTACGTTGGTACGGTCATGTTTTACGGAAACCGGCAAACTACGTAGGGAACAAGTGTCTAGCCATGTCGCTACCGCCGGGTCCCGGCAGAAGGGGAAGGCCCAAGAAGGCCTGGCTTGACGTCGTAGTGGATGACATGCGTGCCAACAAACTCTCCATAAAGGATGCCGAAGACCGTGCGAAGTGGAGAGTTAGGAGTAGGAAAGCGGACCCCGGGCTCCGCAAGGATGCAACCGGGAAAACGCAAAGATGATGATGATGATGAGAGCCCTGAAGGAATTTATACTGCAATGGATCCATAAATAATGTTTTCCTGTATTTTGGTGTTTTTTGTAGAGGAATTGGGGACTTAACTATACATACATGCATTTTAAAGAGGCCAAAATTTTACCTGGATCAGGAAAGCCTGGAGGCAGAAGCAAAGAACTGCGAATTTAGTCATGGTTCTATTGGAATTGACGGTTGTATCTCGAATGATGTCGACGCAAATACTTTTCCATATTATATACACCATTCAATGTAACGTTGTGCAACGATTTTACCTTATCTGTCAATATATACAAGAGTGATGCCATTTTTTCATTTTTAAAAAAATTATAACATTGAAATATTATACGTTCCGAAATTATGTCATTAAACATTTATGATAATGGGTCAAGTTGATTGTAAAACAGTTACAGCACGTATGTTCTCATACAACTGAGCATGTTATTAAATTTTGTAATGTAAAGTGATAGTATGTATTGTTGACAAAGTTTAAAACATATAAAAACGAAAGGATGTGAACGAGGAATCATTCTCAAGATACGTTTTGTAGAAACAACATCAACATGGCAGCTAAAGTCTTGTTTGCTCTGTCAGCTCAAGTTCTGTTGGTGCAGGTAATATTACATAACATTATTTTCTTATTTGATGCACATTAAAGAAATATTTTTATGATGATAGCATTTCTGCAACGATCATCAGTTAGCTAACTCGTTAGTCTATTGGTCGTAAGCGCTGCGTAAGGACCAAGAGGTCCCCGTTGTTGCAAATAGTATTTTTAAGTAATCATCAGATTTACTGAGGAGTTCTTACCTTACCTACTTAAGTATTTTTCTGTTACTGCAATACGATTTACTGTTTAAGTTTTATGCAAAGGCGTCATCTTATTCAGAAACTTTTTCATTTGATCTTACATATTAAATCTTTAAGTTTATACATACTCTTCAATCTATTCCAGATTGCTTTCGGGCAAGTCATCTACCCCGGATCCAGTGTGTCTGGCAACTCTATTGTCAACAATGACATCATCATCGGAGGCAACGGTCTGAACTACGGAGCCCCCGCTATTCAGCTTGGATCTGGTTACGGCAGCGGAATCAGCGCTGGCAGCATCGGCTACGGCAGCAGCCTTGGCGTTGCTGGCATCGGCAGCGGTATTGGCATCGGCAGCGGTATTGGCATCGGCAGCGGTATTGGCCTCGGCAGCGGTATTGGCATTGGCAGCGGTATTGGCATCGGAAGCGGTATCGGCCTCGGCGGTATCCAAGCCAGCAGCCCCCTCGTCATCACCAACATCTCCCCCATCGGCCCCAGCGGTCTCGCCGTCGCTTCTGAGAACGATCTCCTCGGTTCCCTGGCTGTGAGCGGTCAGCTGCCGTTCCTGAGCGCTGTGGCGTTCGAGGGCGCGCTGCCGACGGCCGGCTCCGGCGTGGCGACGTGCGGCTGCGGCAGCGGGAGCGTGGGCATCGTCAGCGAAGGGTTCCCCGCCAGCGCTGGTATCGCGCTGCCTGGTGCTGGTCTGGGCTACGGCGCCGGTCTGGGCGTGGGTTCTGGTCTCGGTCTGGGCGCCGGAGCTGGGCTTGGCTTGGGAGCTGGTTTGGGAGTCGGCGCTGGCTTGGGCATCGGTGGTGGTTTGGGTCTCGGAGCTGGCTTGGGTCTTGGCGCCGGATTGGGTCTTGGCAACATCGTGTTCTAATTTGTAATGAGATGTTATGTATAAAATGACAGATATGAACATATTAAAATTATGCGTGAGATGACATTGATTTGATTATTTTGGCGTATTCCATTCTTATTTTTACCTTAACTCAATCCACACTGCTATACTGAACTGAAATAGGTGTAATTTCAAAAATACCGAAGGACGAAGTCGTGGGCGGCCGCTAGTCCTACATTTAAATTTTAATTTAAAAAACTCAGGCCACTCGCATGGCAAGCAAGTAACCTAACCACTCGGCCATCGACGCCTTATAGAGATAAAGAAGCACCTCCATCAAGACTTGTCTTGATTTTTACAGAGTGTTTTAGTGGGAAAACTAGATACTTACAGTCCGAGCTTTTGACTGGAATATAAAGGAGTGTTATAGCTTTAAATAATATAGTCTTAGCAAATTCCCCTCCCCCTCGCCCCTCAAGGCAGTGACCTCAGAGGCGGTCGGATCACGCCATCGCCTCTTCACTTCACTATTGCGCGAGCGCTCTGGCGGAACGGACATCGGATCGAACGTATTTAGCTTTGTGTCGATAGTTGATCATTTTTACAAGCTTTTATTTA
The DNA here is from genome assembly GCA_039566165.1 of Maruca vitrata. Lineage (NCBI taxonomy): Eukaryota > Metazoa > Arthropoda > Insecta > Lepidoptera > Crambidae > Maruca > Maruca vitrata. The sequence goes on along the minus strand of CM076941.1, from coordinate 2,661,692 downwards.
ACTTGCAATGTATGTATGTATGTATGTTTGTGTGTTCGGGTGGAATTTTATAACTCAATTTTAAGGCACTTGCCCTCAACCGATTGAGCTGAAATTTTGCATGCACGTGTATATCCGATGACAATGCAATATTATTATGACATGGAGCTGATCTGATGATGAAGTCGGAAGATAGCCATAGCAACTCAGTAATTAAATAACATAACCACATCGAGTTTGGGCTCATTTCATTCGACTAGATGAGTACTTTGGTGCTAGATAGTAACCAAGGTCTGATGATGGAGCCGGAAGACAGCCAAAGGAACTCAGTACTTAAACGACACAACCAAATCGAGTTTGGGCTCGTTTGATTCGCCTAGATGAGTACTTAGATGCTAGATGGTAACCAGGGTCTGATGATGGAGCCGGAAGACAGCCAAAGGAACTCAGTACTTAAACGACACAACCCCATCGAGTTTGGGCTCGTTTGATTCGCCTAGATGAGTACTTAGATGCTAGATGGTAACCAGGGTCTAATTGAAGAGTTGGATTGTTCAAAATTAACTGGCAAACGACCTTGCAATAATGATGCGTTGAATGAGATGAACAGACTTAGGAACTTACAAGGTGAAAACTAAAAAGTATAAAATAAATTAAGGTAAAAAAATCTTTAAAAACAAGCTTTTATTTAAATGCGCTAAAAAGAAAAAAATAAACTTTTACACTATAACTTTACTGTCAACTTATAACATTTCAAATTCAACATATTTGACACAATTTATATGTTTTAAAAGCTTATCGCGAGATTTAAGTACCTACTCGTAATTTTAAAAGCAAGTTTTAAAATACCTGCCTATTAAAAATTTTAAACTAAGAAAGTAAATACGAGTACTTAAATATCGCGACAAGCTTTTAAAACATATAAATTGTGTCAAATATGTTGAATTTGAAATGTTATAAGTTGACAGTAAAGTTATAGTGTAAAAGTTTATTTTTTTCTTTTTAGCGCATTTAAATAAAAGCTTGTTTTTAAAGATTTTTTTGTTAATTTAATAATTAAAACCGCTGGTAGGATTATTTTTGCGTTTCTTTTTAAAAAATTGGGTAATTTTTTAAAAAGAAACGCAAAAACTTCTGATCGATAAGAATAGTTTACTAGCTGTTCCCGCGACTTCGTTCGCGTGGACTACAGAAATTAACATTCAAAAGTTTATTCCCAATAACTCTCGTTCCCAAAAGACTTTTGCAATATCCTGTTGCAACTAAGCTTTAAGTTTACTAAGGTACCGGCATGCCAAATTTCACGCGTCTAACTTAAGCGGTTTAGATTTTTCATACAAATGTTTATTCCTGTTAACTTCTGTTTCCGTGGGAATTTCGGGAATTCCTTTCTTAGTGCACCTCTTTAGTACTTAAGCTACGTCCTTCCCAAAATTCAAGTGCCCTAGTTTAGCCGTTTAGGCTGTGGGTTGATATGTCAGTCAGTCAGTCAGTTTCTCCTTTTATATCTGTGCTTGTAACTTCGTCCACGTGGAAATGAGACTTTAGGCTGAATTTTTGAATATATCCGCGGCCACAAACGTACTGAAAGCTTGATAAGATTCCTTAAAAGAATAAATATCTGGGACATTTCAACACATGGTCATCTGACCCCAAACTAAGCAGAGCTTGTTCTATGGGCATTAGTGACTGATATACATACATATATACATAATCACACATAAATACATAATCGCACCCAGATACGGAACAAAAGACGATGTTCATCACAGAAAAAGCGTCGATGGCCGAGTGGTTAAGGTCGTTGCTTGCCATGCGAGAGGTCGCCAGTTCAAACCCCGCCAGGTACCAAAGTGAAATTCATATGTTCCATCATTCGACGCTTTAACGGTGAAGGAAAGCATCGTGAGGAAACCAGCACACCTAAGAGATTTTTCAACGGTGTGTGAAGCCATGTCAGAGGCCTACGGCCGGTTTAAAAACTCTAACACCAGGTTGTTCATCAATCAACTATAAGAAGAAGATCACATAAAAAAAATCCCCAGTGGGATCGATTCCACAACTCTTGGAACCGCCAAGTAGGGCCACTGTTTCACCGAGCCATTAAAATAAGCATATTTTTTTTATTAACGAACCGATGGACATGAATTATCATGCTTTTCCCAACAGTGGAACAGCTTAGGCTAAATAAAAAAAAATGTGTGCGTGTACTAGTGTACACACGTAAGAAGTGAAACTAAGATGGCGCGTAACGGAAAAATGTGACGCGTAACCGAAAAATGTGACGGTAATTTTTTTCCCAAGGCTGATAAAGAAGTTTCACTTCAACAAGCGCGTGTCGGACTCACGCCCAAAGGGTCCCGTACCATTGATTTATGAAATTAAAGGCCTTTTGTTTATTTTTATACTTTATTTAATTTCATTTATTTGTATGTAAGATAAGGCGGTAATAAGCGGGTTATGATTTACGAGGTATTAAAAAAAACTACTTACTAGATCTCGTTCAAAACAGTTTTCGTTGGTTGTTTTTATAGTAATTTACAGCCGGGAATTTTGGCGGTAGTACACTTTTCAAACAGATTTCTTTAAACGCCACTAGCCCCGCCCACTGGTTGTTTCCGCCAATAGAAGAGCACTTAAAGAAAATCTGTGTGTGGGGTAATTCTAAAATATCGAAATTGACGAAAAATAATAAAAATTTAATATGAAAGGATTTGCTTGGATTTTGTATTGAGAATAATTCTAACCTTACTGCAATGTATTTTAAGCCAGTACTTATCTTAAAAGCTAGTAACGTTATTAGTTCCTATTATTTTTGGACGTGAGAAAATGACAGCTAAATACGTAAATATTATATTTTTTTTTTAGGTAACTTTCTTGCTAACTTGAATGTCATCTACTTAATAGCGAAAAATTTACTTGAATGTTGAAACGACCACACTTTCATCTAATTATTTTTCACAACCGATTTTACTTTATCTGCATTAGTTTATTAAAAAAACAATTAAATGTAATGAAATATGGGAGCTGGAACGTAAGGGAATAATTTTAAGGAAATATTTCATATTTATAGTCAAAATTTAAATTTTAATCAGTGATATTTTTAAATGAACATATTAAATGTCGATCCAATGAAAACTAAACTCGTCATAGTAATTTTTAAGATTTCGATATTTGCTTAGCTTTGTTTACGAAAACGTTCCAAATAGAGGGAGAGCTAGTAAAAATTTTTTGGTAGGTATTTGAGACAAGCTGAAAATTTATCCTGTACCTCTCGTATTATATCCCAGCACGAAACTGCAGACCTGGCTGGTGAGTAGCGGGGCTAAAGCAAACCCCCAAAAATATTTTTCATCTTTTTATTTATAACTAAAAAAATTGTAAACAAAAAAAAAACCGCCTTCAAAAACCCGACTCACTAAAAATTACAAAATAATATAATACGAACATTTATAATAATCATCTGGGTATGAATTTTATATGTTGTTGAAGGCGGTGCCAATCAAAATTTTGAGGAAAAAAACAAAAAAAAACCGCCTTCAAAAACCCGACTCACTAAAAATTACAAAATAATATAATACGAACATTTATAATAATCATCTGGATATGAATTTTATATGTTGTTGAAGGCGGTGCCGTTTATATTTCATACAGACAAGCACAGAGTGCTTCATTTTACTCAAAATTTTGATTGGCACCGCCTTCAACAACATATAAAATTCATACCCAGATGATTATTATAAATTTTCGTATTATATTATTTTGTAATTTTTAGTGAGTCGGGTTTTTGAAGGCGGTTTTTTTTTTGTTTACAATTTTTTTTCATACTTTTTAGTGTTACATATTTTTTTTCACCCTATTAGTTCAGCTCACCTGTAATACTACTGATATTATAACTAGTAGTCTTAATATGTATACATTATTGAAAGAATTATCCTTTTACTCCAAACAATTAAGGAGTTGACCTTCCATCATCAGCTCAGCATCATAACATTATTATTGCAAGAACCAATGCCAATATAACTTCAGAAAATATGTAAAACGCGGTACATGTGCCTATAAAATTTGAGGGTTGCCCTCGATTTCTCCTGGATCCCATCATCAGATCCTAGACTGGTCAACCTAATAGTTTAGCTCACCTGTAATGCTACTGATATTATAACTAGTAGTCTTAATTTGTATACAGTATTGAAATAATTATTTTTTTACTCATAACTATTAAGGAGTTGACCTTCCATCATCAGCTCAGCATCATAAGATTATGATAGCCAGAAGCAAATGCCAATATGACTTCAGATAATATGCAAAACGCGGTACATGTCCCTATAAAATTTGAGGGTTGCCCTCGATTTCTCCTGGATCCCATCATCAGATCCGAGACTGGTGAAAATGGGACCACCTCGGAAGTGAACTCTATCCAACCAAAAAAAAATTTTTGAAATCCGTCTATAATTGACGAAAATATCGGTGAACATACATAAAAAAAAAATATTATACATACAGACGAATTGAGAACCTCCTCCTTTTTTTGAAGTCGGTTAATGAAGCACTCTGTGCTTGTTTGTATGAAATATAAACGGCACCGCCTTCAACAACATATAAAATTCATACCCAGATGATTAATATAAATGTTCGTATTATATTATTTTGCAATTTTTAGTGAGTCGGGTTTTTGAAGGCGGTTTTTTTTTGTTTACAATTTTTTTTCATACTTTTTAGTGTTACATATTTTTTTTTCACCCTATTAGTTCAGCTCACCTGTAATACTACTGATATTATAACTAGTAGTCTTAATATGTATACAGTATTGAAAAAATTATCCTTTTACTCCAAACAATTAAGGAGTTGACCTTCCATCATCGGCTCAGCATCATAACATTATGATTGCAAGAAGCAATGCTAATATAACTTCAGAAAATATGTAAAACGCGGTACATGTGCCTATACAATTTGAGGGTTGCCCTCGATTTCTCCTGGATCCCATCCTCAGATCCTAGACTGGTCAACCTAATAGTTTAGCTCACCTGTAATGCTACTGATATTATAACTAGTAGTCTTAATATGTATACAGTATTGAAATAATTATTCTTTTACTCATAACTATTAAGGAGTTGACCTTCCATCATCAGCTCAGCATCATAAGATTATGATAGCCAGAAGCAAATGCCAATATGACTTCAGAAAATATGCAAAACGCGGTACATGTCCCTATAAAATTTGAGGGTTGCCCTCGATTTCTCCTGGATCCCATCATCAGATCCAAGACTGGTGAAAATGGGACCACCTCGGAAGTGAACTCTATCCAACCAAAAAAAAATTTTTGTAATCCGTCTATAATTGACGAAAATATCGGTGAACATACATAAAAAAAAAAAAATAAAAAAAAAAAATATTATACATACAGACGAATTGAGAACCTCCTCCTTTTTTTGAAGTCGGTTAAAAATAAGACTCACTAAGACAAATCATTTCGCTGGAACTTCTACCCGTCAGGTGATCTGACAAATTATATTTTTTGGATTATAAAATACTAGCGACCCGCCCTCGCTTCGCTTCGGGTATATCTCTATCTCTATATAATATATTTCAACCCCGTAAGGGATTTTACATACAGAAGTTATTTCCCAATAACTCCCGTTCCCATGGGAATTTTGTAATATCGCGTTGGAAGTAAGCTTTACGTTCATTGAGGTACCTGCATGCCAAATCTCAATCGTCTATCTATATCGCGGTTTAGATTTTTTCATTCAAAAGTTTTTTTCCTATTACTGCTGTTCCCGTGGGAATTTTACAATATCCTGTTGCAACTAAGCTTTTAATTTATTAAGGTACCTGCATGTCAAATTTCAAGCGTCTAACTTATGCGGTTAGTATTTTTCATACAAAAGGATTTTCCCGTTTTTTCCCGTTCCCGTGGGAATTTCGGGAAATCCTGTCCTACGTCATAACATCTACCTGCATGCTAAATTTCATCTCGATCCGTCCAGTGGCTGTGACGACTTCGTCCGCGTAGAGATGTTTAACGGCTAAAACATTACTTCTTTATAGCGCAGTCGGTTAAAAAGTAGCCTATAACCGTTTCTAGGCTCTGGACTATATCTGTACCAAATTTTGTTTAAATCGGTTCAGAACTTTATGCGTGAAAGCGTAACAGACAGACAGACAGACAGACAGACAGACAGAGTTACTTTCGCATTTATAATATTAGTAAGGATAGTAAGGATATTTGTAATAAAAAAAATTGGGGGTTTGGTTTAGCCCCGGTACTCAGCCAGATATGCGGGTTTGTGTTGGGATATACCAGCTCATAATTTCCCTCCCTCCTATGATCCCGGGCTCTTCAGGCGGGGCGTGAAACGGCATTTAAGTAGGCCTTCAGGGTGAGTGCGACAGGCTCAATACGATTTATTGTGCCTGTCGACCTCATATTTGGATCTCACTACCGCTTACCGTCAGGTGGAGTGAGGTCATCTTGTTAGCCTTTTTAAAAATAAAAAAGGACGGGTGTTCAAATCAATGGTAAATAGTGGAGCAATAGATTTTTTTCCGTATTTCAAAAATATTCAAACATCTTTAGGACTTAAAAAAAAAATTTTCATACCGTATTCTGAGAATATTTTTTGATAGCTCAAAAATAAAATAATTCTCAATACCAAAGTATTCGTCGTTTTTAAGCTTATCAGTCTTGCATTTCTGTATGTGATCACATTTAGCAACAATGGATGTTGAATAATGATTGCAAGCATTGATGGTAACCGTATCCACTATCAAAACTTCTTTGCAATAACTTTACCCAACGAGTTATCAAAATTTCGGAACCATAATCTGAATAAAATATGTGTCAACTTTTGGCCGCCTTTTCTTATGTAATCGAAAGTATAAAAGAAGTGTCATGGATGCATTTCAGATTGTTGTTATAAGGAAGAAAAGGCAAAATGTTGTGTCTTATATTGGCAGTTTCCCTTCTTTTAGTTGCTGAGGTAAAGTTCTTTAATTAATTATTATTATATACGAATCACAATAACAATTCTAAATATTAGGCTTTATGGGTCTACGCGATATTGAAATAGCAAATACTTAGCTACTTACTGCCCGACGTTTAGATTGGGTTAGACCAATCATGGTCGCGAGCGAACTCCGGTTGGTGTAACCCAGTCGAAATAAAGAAGTAAAAAAAATAAAAGAAAATATTTAGTGTAATGAAACGCGAAAGCTTAAATTGTGTCTTCTCGGAATGTCTAGTGTGTCTATCTGTGTACCAAATAAAATTTTAATCCGAAAAAAAGAGACAGAAAGCCACATAGATAGCGTTACTTTCGCATAATATTATTAGTAACTAACTTCAGCCCACGACTTCGTCCGCGTAGAAGTAATTTTGGCAGCAATAATTTATTAAAATAGCCTGTATATTACCTTATAAAATTAACTATTTTAAGTAAAAACCCCGTCAAATTTGGTTTAGCCGTTTCGGATATTAGCGAGAATAAATAGACAGACAAAAATATTTTTAATTGTGTTTTTGTTGTCGGTACATGATACCCATTCATACCCATTAAGTTGAAAGTCGTTATTTTAATATTACAAACTGACATCTAAATTTTATTTAGTTGTATGTATATAATTATGCCTTCGAATTTTACTTATCTATGTTTAATTTTTTTCAGAATACTTCAGCCCAAGTATTGCTCAACAGCGGGCAACCTGGCACAAGTTTTGGCAGCTCTGTTTCTGGCAACAGCGTTGTTACAAACAACATTGCCATTGGCAACACCGCCAGTGCCAGCAACCTCGCGTCCGGCATCGGCAAGAATGTTGTCTCTGGCATTGGAAGCAACTTTGGCGGGAGTGGCGTCAGCAATTTTGGTGCCGGTGGTATTGGAGTGAATTTGGCTAATGCTGGTGGCTTAGGAGTGTCAGCTTTAGGTGGTAACACTATCGCAGTGCCGAATATAGCCACGAACACATTGGCAGTTCCAAATCTTAGTGGAAATACGTTGGGTGTCCCAAATTTAGCTGTCAACAATTTTGGAGGCAATGCTCTGGGCGGCCAAGGGATTTCATTCGGTAGCCTTTCCAACGTGAAATTCGGTGAAATCGAGTATATCAAGGACGCGTCTGTCAATTCTGGGTATTCCGGGGAATACCCAGTTATTGGGTATGTCACATTTGAGGGGTATTTACCCGCTTCGGGAACTGTCAGCGTTGCAAACGATGGTTGTGGGTGTACGTAGATTAGAGTATGATTGTTGACTAATTATTATAACTATTAAAATTTGTTTAGTAATATTATGCTGTTTTTATTCATACACCTCACTAGAAACCTCAGTTTCATCTTTAAGCCTTTACCGGGAAGAGGGACCAAATTCTAGACCTTAATCAGTTGGCATAAGGTCCAAAACCAATAAAACTTTAACAGGTTATGTCCGGTAAAGGATTAAGTAGCAGCTGATCTGAATAGAACCTTCTCTACTTGAGCCATTCGTAAAAATAAATATCACACAACATTCCAAAATGGGTGCTTGCGTGCTGGGTGCTACAGATATCAGAAACAACAGTGTTATACGACTGGCTCGGTGGAGCAGTGGTTAGTGACCCAGGTTCACTACCTACGGTTCCAAGAGTCGTGGGTTCGATTCCCACTCGGGACAAATATTTGTGTGACGAACATCGGCGTTTGTTCCGTGTCTGGGTGTTTTACTAAAAATATTTAAGTATATTTGTGTATCTGTTACCGGCCAAACCCGATTTCAGGACAAACTAGTTTAGCCTAGGCCAAACTAGTTTGTCCTAAGCCCGTCAGGATAAACCGGTATAGCCTAGTCCAAACTAGTTTGTCCTAAGCCCGTTAGGATAAACCAGTTTAGACTAGGCCAAACTAGTTGATCTTGATATAGATACGCATTATCTAGGATATATTGGTATGGCCTTTTCCATACATTGTAATATGTCAAGAAAGTCAAAATAAATAGATTATCCAAATAAAATCCTCCGCAATAGGAAAAATAATAATTTTTATTATACTATAATCTTATTTCTTGTTTCTTATAAAGATAAGATAAACCGGTATGGCCTTCTGTTTACAAAAATTAAATTTAAAAATTGTGATAGCATGAAAATTAAGGAAGTTATAGTCAAAAACATACTTTATTTTTCTCTACTCCGTAACTGAAAATTTCGGCATGTGATTATTTGGAGTAATGTGAGAGTACGCAGTATAATAAAGAGACCCATAACTATTGTATTGTGTATAAATATACATAACTATCTGCGCCCGTGACTTCGTTCGCATGGACTATGAGATTTTACATCCAAAAGTTTTTGCTCAATAACTTCCGTTCCCGTGCAAATTTTGCAATATCGCGTTGCAAGTATACTTAAAAAAAAATTCAGGGTTTGAAGGGTTGAAAGGGGGTTAAAACTTTAAAATTATTATAGAAAATATAAAATATTACTTACTCTATTTACACACTTTTGTATTTCTTTGTGTTTTTTCAATTTAGGGGTTGTTTGCAAGGGTTGTAAGATTTTCAAGGGTTGAAATTATTTTAACATGAGGTCATTGTGTTAGAAAACACTTCACGACTTCATCACTTACTATTAGACATGTTTTTTATCGATTTAAGTTTTTCGATTAAGGTTTTGTTTACACCCTTTAAAAATAATAGGCGCAGTTCAGATCATTTTCACTTTTGAAGTTATGGGGTACATAATACTCATATGATTATTTCTTTTTATTATTATTTGTTAAAGTATGATTGTTTGTATTATCATTTATTATCCACTAGCGGCCGCCCGCGACTTTGTCCGCGTATTAATGGGTTTAAGTAGCAATGATGTATTAAAATAGCCAGCTACCTCCATGCCACGTTTTATAAAAATCTATAAACGTAAAAGTTTCCCCATACTAATTTTCACCCAACCCCCCACCCCCAATAAATGAAATTAAAAAAAATTGCGCTGGTGTCTCCGGAGTGCCAACTACCTCCTTACCAAGTTTTATAAAAATCGGCAAACACGTCAAAAGTCTCCCATACTAATTTTCACCCCCCCCCCCCCCCAATGAACCACATGAGGGTTGAATTTTAAAAAAAGTAGCCTATATGTTATTCCGGATTGCCAGCCAACAGCATACCAAATTCAGAAGTTTGAGCGTGAAAGAGTAACAAACATCCACACATACATCCATACATCCACACATCCATACTTACAAACTTTCACGTTTATAAGTATATTAGTAAGGATTATTTTTAACGACATAATAATTGTAATAATTAAGACATTATTGCTTACATATAATAGTATAATAAAAATTATAATTTTTCCAATTACGAAGGATTTTATTTAGATAATCTATTTATTTTGACTTTCTTGACATATTACAATGTCTGGAAAAGGCCATACCAGTTTATCCTAGATAATGCGTATCTATATCAAGATCAACTAGTTTGGCCTAGTCTAAACTGGTTTATCCTAACGGGCTTAGGACAAACTAGTTTGGACTAGGCTATACCGGTTTATCCTGACGGGCTTAGGACAAACTAGTTTGGCCTAGGCTAAACTAGTTTGTCCTGAAATCGGGTTTGGCCGGTAACATATCCACTGTCGTTCCTGATTTCCATAACACAAGTGCTTAAGCTACTTACCACGGATGATGACGGGGATTAGATCGATGTATGTGATGTTGTGAAATATTTATTGTGAAATATTAATATTTATACACAAATACTTAAATTATACAGCTATTTTGAAAATCTATGAACGAAGTTGTTAGTGTTCCTGGCGAGTGGCTGAGGGTGGGAATCAAACCCATGATTCTTGAAGCAAGGAACACTAACAACTTCGTTCATACATACATACATACATAAAATCACGCCTTTTTCCCAGAGGGGTAGGCAGAGATCACTTCCTGCCATGTGCTACGGTCCTGGCACACCATTTTCTTCGTTCATAGATTTTTAAAATAGCTGTATATTTTAAGCAATATGTTATTTCAATATTATTATTGTTTAACCTAGTGTTAAGGATATCAGAAGTATCCTTACTAATCCTTACTTCCTTACTAATACATAAATGCGAAAGTAAATCTTGTCTGTCTGGTACGCTTTCACGCATAGAGTACTGAACCGATTTAAACGAAATTTGGTACAGATACAGACAGAGCCTGAGAAAGGACTTAGGTTACTTTTTAAACGACTGCGCCATAAGGAAGAAATGTTTTACCCGTTAAACATCTTTACGCGGACGAAGTCGTCACTGCCCAAACCACTGAACGGATCGAGATGAAATTTGGCATACAGGTAGATGTGATGACTTAGGCATCCGTTAAGAAAGAATTTCCCAAAATTCTTACGGGAACAGGAATTAACGGGAAAATACTTTTGTATGAAAAATATAAACCGCATAAGTTAGACGCTTGAACTTTGGCATGCAGGTACCTTAATTAATTTAAAGCTTAGTTGCAACAGTGTATTGTAAATTAAAATTTTTTAAGTGCTAAAGCTTGCACTAGCTGTTCTAATATTTAGAAAAACGGAAAAAATTCAACTGCCTCACCGCGGCCCGGGGATTCGAACACCCGTCCTTCCGGGAATCGCGCCCAGACGTGCATTACCATCACACCAGACCAGCAGCTATTCGGGTGTTCGAATCCCCGGGCCGCGGTGAGGCAGTTGAATTTTTTCCGTTTTTCTAAATAGTGTATTGTAAAGTTCCCACGGGAACGGGAGTAATAGAAAAAAAACTTTTGTTTGAATAAATCTAAACTGCGTAAGAAAGATAATTGAGATTTGGCATGCGGGTAGCCTAATGAACGTAAAGCTTACTTGCAACGCGATATTACAAAATTTCCAGGGGAACGGGAGTTATTGGGAAACAACTTCTGTATGTAAAATCCTGTAGTCCACGCGAACGAAGTCGCGGGCACAGCTCGTCAATAATATATCGTGATTACACTTAGAATAAATATCATGGCACTAGCGTGATTTTGTAAATTTACCCACGATCCACATGCTGTCGACCAACCCGCACTTGGCCAACGTGGTTGACTAAGGCCTTATTGCCCTAGTTTATGCTAGGCCCGTGCTCCAGCAGCGGGGACGTAAACGGGCTGATGTTGACCTAGATGTTTAAATTGCAAATATTTACAATCCCGAAGAAGTATATTTTAAACTTGCAGAAATTTACCTAGAATCACACCTATTACCAGTTAAGCCCACTATCCAGTTAGTTCATAACGATCCGATTTTTGGTCGAAGGTAAAAAGTGAAACCTTTTTCCTTCAACCTAAAATCTTATCCATTATTATATTTCTATTCATCTATTTATGCCTCATTACTACTAGATGGTGTAGAAACGTGGACAATTTTGGCCCGAGAAAGGCAAAGGATCGATGCTTTCGAGATGTGGTGCTGGAGGCGCATGATGAGAATACCTTGGACCGCAAAGCGCACCAATGCATCGATCTTAGCCCAGCTCAAAATTAAAACCCGCTTGTACATATGGTGGACAAGCGGGTTTTAATTTTGACAAACAACGAATCCTTTCGTATTTCGGACACACAGTGCGCAGAGGCGATGAAAGTCTGGAAAAACTGATCGTTGTTGGGAACACCGAAGGCAAACGATCGCGCGGTCGCTCACCAACAAGATGGACTGACCAATTGAAAGACTCATCGTCCTCAAAACTTTCCACGGTGGTGAAGGACGCGCTGGATAGGAACCGGTGGAGGCAGATTATCCGCTCCAGGCTTGGATCCTATGCTGACCACGATCCTCAGACATGAGGGAACGACTAGAGAGAGAGAGAGAGACTACTAGATTCTACTTTAAGTAACGTCCTTACTTTATTTTAATGTGCCACTGTGCACTGCGTGCTCTCCCTGATAAGGTATCTGCGGAAAACCAGGGTCGCGGTGTCCCCGACTCCTCGACACGTGCTGAGCAGATCCCTTTTCAGTTACCGATTTACTTTGTTTTTATTTTTTCTTTGTTTTAAATAAATAAATAAATAATTCTAAATATTGTGCATTTTTAAGTAACTAAATAAATACATTTTCATTTCTTTCTTTCAATTTGAAAGTTCCCAACAAGAACTGAAATTTTATAGGACATTTTATTTATCTACCAGAAATAACAGGCAGATACGCCTGTATATCTTTTGCGTTTTCAAGCCAAAATTATTAAGCCGTTTTAAATGGAATTCAGTACACAGATAGTCTGAATGCTGAAATGGACTTCTCTATATCGTAGTAATTTTTAACGCGGAAAAGGACTTGACGAACGAAGTCACGGGCTAAAGCTGGTCAATACCTAGCCTACACAAAAGATTTTGTACCTATCTTCAGACTTATGTGAAAAATCATAAGATAATATAACAATCCTTTCTTTTTAATTTGAATATGGAGTTTCACAAAAGGTTTACACAGAAATTTTCAATAAAATAAACTTTGTAACTTTCGAATAAATTATTTATTACAACAAGAGGAATAGTTACTTTCTACATTTTTATTTTCCGCAACCACAGTTGACAACCCCTGACCCGCTGGTTGGCAACTTGCCATTAACATTCACAGTCGTGTAGAATGGCATTTGGCCATTCACGCCAACCGCGCCAGCCACCTCCAAGGCATCTGCCGAAATCTGAATGCCACACTGCCGCCCATATGGCAACAGATTTGCCAAACCGTTGTTACTCACGGCAAACGTCCCGGTATTTATGTTGAATCCGTTAGCCAAGTTGATTGGCAAGTTGGCATTCACGCTTCCTCTACTGACGAAGTTGCCAGCTAAATTGTTGCTGACCAAATTGGTGGATGCCAGATTGTTGCCGTAATTGGGAACGGCTATGGTGTTGCTTCCGAAATTGGCAATGCCATTGCCAAAGTTGTTGTTGGCAATAATTGTATTTGGCACGTTTCTGACAGCTTGGACGTTGGAGAGTTGAACATTGTTCAGAGGTAGAGAGTTGACGCCTGATATGCCATTGTTTGCCAGTACGACAGTGTTGCCAGGTATATTCACCGTTCTCTGAGCTTGTCCCAAATTCAGTATTTGTGCTGATGACAGCTGAAAAAAAAACATGTCAGAGAAATTAAACAAATAAACGAAAAATAAATAAATAAAAAAAAACAGTACACTTTGTATACAGAAACAAAATTATATAATTTAAAAACGAATTATAATTATTTTATCAGTAAAAAAAACAGAAATTCACACATGTTTAAATATTTGAACTTATTAATGACGAGATTTTTAATAAAAATCTATGAAAACCTAACCTAACTTTTTAATAAAATATTTTAACTTATTTGAAACACCCACCTGTATAAAAAATACACTCAACAAACTAATTAAAAACAACATTCTGGCTTGGATATTAATAGCAATGAAGTAAAAATATGATTTAACTGACTTTTATAACTAAAGATTATAATCAAAGTGGTGCAACTCTAATACGTGACTATCAATGAATAAGTAATTTTTATCAAACTGATAAACTTATATCGTCTAACTTACATCATTATCTGCGAATTTTCTCATTTTGACATTTCCGTGACGTAGACTAGAAAATTCGATTTAGCAACTCATGAAAGAGCTCTACGTAAGTATACACCGTAAAATCTTAGTGGTTGTTCTCCCGCATTAAAATGATTGTATCCGAATAGCACAATAGATTTGTGCAGTTCTTTTTTATTAAAATCAATAAATGCCGGTCTTACGAAAGGTTCAACCGAAACTCAAAACCGCTTTATTACTTAGGGCGTAGAGCTTCTTTAGCTTTAAGCATCGATTTCATGCGGCAAGCAATACCTGATTACGTCACATCTTATAAAATAACGATCTCTCGTTTTCGAGTTGGATTTTGAATTTTTATTTTGAAAATTTGGAATAATTTTTTTTTTTCAACCAATAATTTGCATGATTTGATAGTATTACTAAAGGCAAATCGTTCTGCCACGGGAAAACAACCACTTAAATTTCACGGTGTATGTATGAGTGCCAGCGACTTTGTCCGCGTTGAAAAGAAAATTTAGTCAGTATTTTTTAATATTCCCGCGTCTACAAAACGCCCAGCAAGTGATGAATGGTCCGAGTACAGCCCGCGCCACATTTAATCTAATGTAGTCTTTTGTAGCCATTAGCGATGCAAGAGTTCGAAAAATCGTGTTTTCTAAATAGTTATTATCAAGTTTAAAATAAAAACGATGACCAATGATCTTGTTAAAACAATGCAAAAGGCAGAATGGCGATGACGTGGTCCACAACACGTCACGTCACCCGTTTCGCACAGAGGTGAAAAATGGATCGCTGGAAGTGATCTCTGACTACCCCTCTGGGAAAAAGGCGTGATTTTATGTATGTATGTTAAAGTAAATACTTACTTTACAATAAATATTTTGCAGCCCGGTCTTGCAACGATTTAAAATTTCCCCAGATCTGATCTCTGTTATGTGAAACGGGGTTGGCTTTCACTTCAATTGTATCTTTGGACTTTGTGATCTTCAAAAGGTTTTGTAAAGCAGTCGGTGCCGTCGGTATTTTAGGTGGTATTACGCCAGTCTAAACCAAAATATTATCTTATCAGATTATTATTTTATTCTTAACTGAGTACAATAATGGGCACATACATACATACATAAAATCATGCCTTTTTCCCAGAGGGGTAGGCAGAGATCACTTCCTGCACACCACTTTCGCTTCATCCACATTCATCAATAATGGGCACGCATTGTCATAAACGAAAAAAGGTGAGAACGCGCGTTTAATCCGATTTTTTATCAAATGTGCAGTGAAATATTTTAAACTTTCGCGTTCCATTACACTAAATTGGCTTTTCACAAAATTAGTGTTATTATGATTTCTTCATAATTCATTGGTATAAGCCTTATATTAATTCACTAGCTGTGCCAGCGACTTCGTTCGCGTTTTCCCCGTTTTTTACACATTTTCCATTGTATCTTTGCTCCTATTGGTCGCAGCGTGATGTTATATAGCCTAAAGCCTTCCTCAATAAATGGTCTATACAACGCAAAAAAAATTTTTCAAATCGAACCAGTAGTTCCTGAGATTAGCGCGTTCAAACAAACAAACAAACAAACAATCAAACAAACAAACAAACAAACAAACTCTTCAGCTTTATACCTAATATTAGTATAGATTAAGACCGATTTTAGAAGGAAACGTTAAAGAAATACGTAGGAATAATATTAGTCTTTATGGGTCTTAGGGAAGAATGGCGTCTTGTTGTGTCGAAGGCCAAGATCTACTATGGGTCGCTTTGCCATGGAGTAGTATGTATTGTTCTGTCGGCGTAATTTAAGGAATAGCATAGTCGATTGCGACCATAATTGATGTAACCCAGTCGAAACGTCGGGCAGTAAATAAAATAAATAAAGCCATGGCGGCCGATCTCAATTGAGATCAGCCAAGTGCGCAGGACATATTATAGTGCACAAGTGTGCGCGCAAATAGAAGTGCACTCTCTATTCCCTTACTCTCATAATTCGGTGAGACGGCAATCCGACATGACCGATGAGAGATCGGGCGCAGGACCACCGGCTTAACGTGCTTTCCGAGGCACGGGCGTTCAACCGACAAATTTCTAACTCCGGGCTGAGTAATTTCATTACAGAAAAACTCACACAAATTTTGCCCGACCCCGGATTCGAACCGGGGACCTCTCGGTCCTAACGCAGCACTTGCTGCCAATAGACCAACGAGGCAGTAAGTAGCTATGTATTTACGACTCCTTATACCGCGTCTAGACCCTTAAATACTAATATTAAATAATAATAAAAAAAAGGAAAATACTACAGCAGAAATTATAGAAAAGTAAAAATTCTTACCTGTGGTTTAAAATAATTGAAAGTGGTCGGAATATTTGGCACTGGCAAGTAGTTCCGAAAGCCAGTGAATGGGAAGTAACTTGGCACCGACTTCACAGTTGGCAAATTGATCAACCTTGGCACATTCAAAAACGGCAATTGTTTCAGTACTGGCAATTTATTGGTCGGCAAACGGTAGACGTTTGGAAATTGTGCCAATTGGGTTGGCGATATCGGATTGACTTGGATTCTGTTTTTTATAATTTGCTCTTGGGTTGTCAAAGTGTAGTATCGGTTTCTTAATAAGGGCGATGTTTGTGTTTGCACCTGTAAGTAAGTGAACACAAATTATTTATTTATTGTTTTTTTTTTTCCTAACTGACTAACGATGATGGCTTGGAGGAGCCTTGTCATCATCACCGGGCTTGCGGGGGAGCGGATGGCTCTCACCCCTAAATAAATTTACACGACGTTTGCCTGAGGGTGCCCCCTAGCGGGGCTCGACCTCGGCTCAGGGCGTCGTTGGGCGGTCCCTAATGCGGACGTAAGTTTGGGGAGAAAAACGACCCGGCACGTGCCGGTATCGAGTAGTAAGAGTCGCGGAAGCTAAGGGGCGGGTTCGCGGCGTTCTAAGACCCCGCCGGCGGGTAAGGAATAATGGACGGCTTGTAGTGTTCTGTGTCGCGAGTAGTTGAGCGAGCGTGATGAGGTCGCCGGGATCCAGAAGTACGTTTCTGGGCCTGCGTTTCGACTGACGAACGACGGAAGGGACAGTTTATTTGTTGTTTAAATGCTATTTAAAGCTCTTAGGTAAATTCAAAATTTGAAAAAAAAAATTCGCGTTCATGACTCTGCGTGAACGGGGACTTGAACCACCGGACTCCCGATATCGTGTCAGGTGCTCTAACCAACTGAGCTATCCAGGGTGTTCAGTCATCATGCGAATTTCACTTTCTCATTTTACCCGTTAGTGTCTCATTTTACCACGGGTGGCGCCATCGCCGGTTAAAAAATAAAAAATCAATCAATATCGATTCAGGAGCTTTGGCGTGAAAGCACGACAGACAGACAGGATAATATACATTAACATTTTATAATATTTATTTATTTATTTGGCATAACTTACATATGTAAGTTAATTCATTTAAATTAATAAATATTTTGAAAAATATCGATATAACTTACTTCACTTCCAAATAAAAACACAGCTAACGCAATTGCACAAATCATCTTCAAATTAGATATAATGACATTACTGAAATGTCCTACTTTATATACTTGTACATTATAATATTATCTTTGACGATGCTATGACGCACAATACGTTCGAGTCGAAATAGTTAATTATCGTACAAAAACAAAAAGACAAAAAAACTGTGATTCATTGCACAGTTATGTTTACTTTGTATTTAGGTAATCTATTTAAACGTCATCATCATCATCCTCCTGCCCTTGTCCCACGCTAAGTGGGTCGGCGCAACATGTGTACTTCTTCTACTCGGGCCTGTCATTCGTCAGCTCTGTGTCTACTCCTTACACTCCCATATCATCTCTATATAATAGCTCACGCAATCCATCCATGTCTTCTTCGGCCTTCCTCTACCATTACGTCCATTGACATTCATACTCAACACTCTTCTAGTCACATGGCTAACCTTGCATTTATCACCTTTTTTAAAATGTGTTCACTACTTAAAATCATCTAAGTATATCATCACCAGTCACGTATCACCATGTTTTTCAAATTCAGAATTCATAATATGTACGATTATTCGACGCTTTAACCGTGAAGGAAAACAACGTGAGGCAACCTGCACACCTACGAAGAAATTCTAAGGTTTTGTAGTCGACACGCACTTGGCCAGTGTGCTTGACTCGCGGCCTGCAAGCCCTATACTCCAGCCAAATCCGATGAAGAATTTTTACTAACAAAACAACCACTGGCAGGGATATGCTAATCTGGCGGCACGGCAGTGCCCCCGTCAAGTCGAGTGCGAAGCAAACACTGCCGTATCATCCTTTACTGGAACCATTTCGCCGCATTTTCAGGCCCCTATTTGAGAACCTCTGGGTAAGACCAGAACGCTGAAATTTTTATCATCCAGTAACCTATGCTAACATACTTAAAATCCAAAATTTAAAGTCTATGGGACTTATAGTTCCGAAGTCAAGCGAAAGCAAAGTTTCGCATTTACGACACACACACTCTCACCTACTCATGATCATCAAAATAGAACTAGTATTTCCCAATAACTCAGAGCGCTGAAATTTGGTACATAGTTAGGATTTAATGGTCACACAAAGGGAAAACTAATAAGGCGTCCGACCGATTTCAGCCATGGCGGCCGATCTCAATTGAGATCAGCCAAATGCGCAGGACATTTTATAGTGCACAAGTGTGCGCGCAAACACAAGTGCACTCTCTATTCCTTTACTCTCAAGATTCGGTGAGACGGCAATCCGACATGACCGATGAGAGATCGGGCGCTGGCTTAACGTGTTTCAAGGCACGGGCGTTCAACCGCCAACTTCCTAACTCCGGGCTGAGTAATGTCCCCCCGTCGCCGTGCCCCCAGATAAAATGATGTTCAGTAATCTGGTCGGAAATACAATGACCGTAAAATTGGTTTGTTTACATTTATTCTTTATCGGATTTGGCTGAAGTATAGTTTAGGGTAGGCCCGTAACCCAGCTGTGGGAACGTATAAGGGCTGATGATGATTTGCCAGACTCTATTGAATTAGTTGTAAGCGGTAAAGGAACCGTATGTACTGCAATATTTTCACATTGTGTCTTTAAAGAGCGAAATATAAAGTTAGTTAATCCGTGATTATGTCCCTTGCAACAGTGTTAAAACATCGAAAACTCGTTGAAACAAGAAAACTTGGTAAATCCTTAGTTACTATATAATATTATAAATGCGAAAGTAACTCTGTCTGTCTGTCTGTTACGCTTTCATGCATAGAGTACTGAACCGATTTAAACGAAATTTGGTACAAATGTAGTCCAGAGCCTAGGAAAGGATATAGGCTACTATACTTTTTAACCGACTGCGCTATAAAGAAGTAATGTTTTACCCGTTAAACGTCTTTACGCGGACGAAGTCGCGGGCGGAAAGCTAGTATTCATATATAATATCTTGATTGGCTCGGTGGAACAGTGGCTAGCGACCCTGGCAGACGTTTTCAAGAGTCGTGGGTTAGATTCCCGCTCGGGACAAAATAATATTTGTGTGATGAACATCTGCGTTTTAGAAAACAGAAAATAGGTAGGTATTTTATATCGCTACCTTAAATCTCAAATGGCGTAACCGCCAATTTGGTCAAAATGACTTTTTAATGCAGTTTTATTCAGTTTTTTTTTCTCTATCGATCTGTATATTTAAAATCCTCAAATTCGCAAAAAAAGGTTATTACGACCCAATGTTTTTTTATAGATTTGAACACTTTTCATAAGGTAAACAGGTCGTAAAAGGCTTAGTCTAATTTACTTGGTGGTTACGCCCCTAGAAATTATTGTGACGTGAAAAAAATGCCAAAAAATAAGGGTGTAAGGGACATAATTTTCCGGCGTAACTCGTAAGACACGCTATTTTTCGAAATTGCAATACAAAAGAAAGGCGTTTACACCCAAATTCGCTGAACACATGATTGTCATTATTATTGCTAGTATTGATGCGCGGGGGGATTAAGATTGCGGAGACATTGGCTATTTATTGCTTTTCCTTGTTTCAGCATTTTAAATCAATGTCCAAACACAAATCAGAATCAAAGACCAATAACGCGCCAAAGTCAACGTAACGGTCACAAAAAATAATAAATACACGGAGGAACGTAATCTATGCGCACATGTACGTAAATGGCTGAATACATAGATAAATGTATGGTGAATATACAGCAGCGGGGGTTACGAATGACAAAATTAATCGAATTACGTATAACTATAAGTGAAATTTCCCATGTACAAAAATTCATCATCCTGTTATAAAACTTACAAGGTGAGTATTACCCATTACATCACTATGAAAACGTGACATATGGCGTAACTTTGTAAAAAGCGTAATACAGAGTGGAAATTTTACGTTTACTTTCATTATTAAGTTATTTTAAAGCACAAAAGACAATTACTTTCGGGAGATACGACCTTCACCTCTTAAAAAAAACCGCCTTCAAAAACCCGACTCACTAAAAATTACAAAATAATATAATACGAAGATTTATAATAATCATCTGGGTATGAATTTTATATGTTGTTGAAGGCGGTGCCGTTTATCTATACTAATATTATAAAGAGGAAAGATTTGTATTTTTGTATTTTTGTATTTTTGTATTTTTGTATTTTTGTATTTTTGTATTTTTGTATTTTTGTATGTTTGTAATGAATAAACTCAAAAACTACTGGACCGATTGCAATAATTTTTTCACCATTAGAAAGCTGCATTATTCAGAAGTAACATAGGCTATATAATATTTTTAAAAAAATTAGGGATCCTTACTAAAACTCCAATAATGTAACCCAAGGTGTAAAAAAATTACCTGAAAAATTCCTTACGTCGCGTACGCTGCGAAAACTATTGATGATAGAACAAAATCATTTACTACGACTTTGTAGAACTTATCATTATCTATAAAAAGTGTCGCGACAGCATATGTCTAAATATTATAGTTATGTCACAGTAAGCGGTTTTTTATTCGAAAAATTTAATTTATATGCCGCCACATGAAAAGTCTCTTTATTTGTACCTTGGTATTAATCCTTATCAAAATAAATTACTTTATATGCAAGACGGCTTCAATACCTATTTATGACTTTTTGAATTATTCAATTCGGACATTTCATTCGGAAGATATCACGAGTTTAAAAATGCAAGTATTAGAAAAAAGTCGCGTGGTTGCCGCCACCGCGCTCAGTTAGCCAGCATGCGATGTAGGCTCCATGTAAGCATCACTGGGGTACGGGGGAGTCAATGTAATATGTAATATAAATATTTATATTTATATTTTTTATATATATTTATATATAATAATATTATAAAGAGGAAAGGTTTGATTTTTTGTTTGTTTGTTTGTTTCGAATAGGCTCCGAAACTACTGCACCGATTTGAAAAAATCTTTCACTGTTGGAAAGCTACACTATCCCTGATTGTCATAGGCTTTTTTTAGATAAAAATAGATTTCTCTTACGGGGTTAAAATATATTACATAGAGATAGAGATATCCCCGAAGCGAAGCGAGGGCGGGTCGCTAGTATTTCATACAGACAAGCACAGAGTGCTTCATTTTCCTCAAAATTTTGATTGGCACCGCACCGAGTCGGGTTTTTGAAGGCGGTTTTTTTTTGTTTACAATTTTTTTTCATACTTTTTAGTGTTACATATTTTTTTTCACCCTATTAGTTCAGCTCACCTGTAAAACTACTGATATTATAACTAGTAGTCTTAATATGTACACAGTATTGAAAGAATTATTCTTTTACTCCAAGCAATTAAGGAGTTGACCTTCCATCATCAGCTCAGCATCATAACATTATGATTGCAAGAAGCAATGCCAATATAACTTCAGAAAATATGTAAAACGCGGTACATGTGCCTATAAAATTTGAGGGTTGCCCTCGATTTCTCCTGGATCCCATCATCAGATCCTAGACTGGTCAACCTAATAGTTTAGCTCACCTGTAATGCTACTGATATTATAACTAGTAGTCTTAATATGTATACAGTATTGAAATAATTATTCTTTTACTCATAACTATTAAGGAGTTGACCTTCCATCATCAGCCCAGCATCATAAGATTATGATAGCCAGAAGCAAATGCCAATATGACTTCAGATAATATGCAAAACGCGGTACATGTCCCTATAAAATTTGAGGGTTGCCCTCGATTTCTCCTGGATCCCATCATCAGATCCTAGACTGGTCAACCTAATAGTTTAGCTCACCTGTAATGCTCCTGATATTATAAGTAGTAGTCTTAATATGTATACAGTATTGAAATAGTTATTCTTTTACTCATAACTATTAAGGAGTTGACCTTCCATCATCAGCTCAGCATCATAAGATTATGATAGCCAAAAGCAAATGCCAATATGACTTCAGATAATATGCAAAACGCGGTACATGTCCCTATAAATTTTTGAGGGTTGCCCTCGATTTCTCCTGGATCCCATCATCAGATCCGAGACTGGTGAAAATGGGACCACCTCGGAAGTGAACTCTATCCAACCAAAAAAAAATTTTTGAAATCCGTCTATAATTGACGAAAATATCGGTGAACATACATGAAAAAAAAAAAAAATTATACATACAGACGAATTGAGAACCTCCTCCTTTTTTTGAAGTCGGTTAAAAAATCATGTTTTTTTATGAGGCGTAAACGCCTTTTCGTAATATTTTCACAAGCGTAAACGACTTTTAGTTTGTTATATATAAGATTTAGGTGCAAAGAGTTTTTACTGCATTAAAAATTGTAAACAAAAAAAAAACCGCCTTCAAAAACCCGACTCACTAAAAATAGCAAAATAATATAATACGAACATTAAAATTTATAATAATCATCTGGGTATGAATTTTATATGTTGTTGAAGGCGGTGCCAATCAAAATTTTGAGGAAAATGAAGCACTCTGTGCTTGTTTGTATGAAATATAAACGGCACCGCCTTCAACAACATATAAAATTCATACCCAGATGATTATTATAAATTTTAATGTTCGTATTATATTATTTTGCTATTTTTAGTGAGTCGGGTTTTTGAAGGCGGTTTTTTTTTTGTTTACAATTTTTTTTCATACTTTTTAGTGTTATATATTTTTTTTTCACCCTATTAGTTCAGCTCACCTGTAATACTACTGATATTATAACTAGTAGTTTTAATATGTATACAGTATTGAAAAAATTATCCTTTTACTCCAAACAATTAAGGAGTTGACCTTCCATCATCAGCTCAGCATCATAACATTATGATTGCAAGAAGCAATCCCAATATAACTTCAGAAAATTGTTAACAAAAAAAAAACCGCCTTCAAAAACCCGACTCACTAAAAATTACAAAATAATATAATACGAACATTTTTAATAATCATCTGGGTATGAATCCTTACTAATATTATAAATGCGAAAGTAACTCTGTCTGTCTGTCTGTCTGTCTGTCTGTCTGTCTGTCTGTTACGCTTTCACGCAAAAAGTACTGAACCGATTTAAACGAAATTTGGTACAGACATAGTCTAGAGCCTAGAAACGGTTATAGGCTACTTTTTAACCGACTGCGCTATAAAGAAGTAATGTTTTAGCCGTTAAACATCTCTACGCGGACGAAGTCGTCACAGCCACTGGACGGATCGAGATGAAATTTAGCATGCAGGTAGATGTTATGACGTAAGCATCCGTTAGGACAGGATTTCCCGAAATTCCCACGGGAACGGGAAATAACGGGAAAATCCTTTTGTATGAAAAATACTAACCGCATAAGTTAGACACTTGAAATTTGACATGCAGGTACCTTAATAAATTAAAAGCTTAGTTTCAACAGGATATTGTAAAATTCCCACGGGAACGGGAGTAATAGGATAAAAACTTTTGTATGAAAAAATCTAAACCGCGATATAGATAGACTATTGAGATTTGGCATGCAGGTACCCTAATGAACGTTAAGCTTACTTCCAACGCGATATTACAAAATTCCCATGGGAACGGGAGTTATTGGGAAATAACTTCTGTATGTAAAATCCCTTACGGGGTTGAAATATATTATATAGAGATAGAGATATACCCGAAGCGAAGCGAGGGCGGGTCGCTAGTTTTATATGTTGTTGAAGGCGGTGCCGTTTATATTTCATACAGACAAGCACAGAGTGCTTCATTTTTCTCAAAATTTTGATTGGCACCGCCTTCAACAACATATAAAATTCATACCCAGATGATTATTATAAATGTTCGTATTATATTATTTTGTAATTTTTAGTGAGTCGGGTTTTTGAAGGCGGTTTTTTTTTTGTTTACAATTTTTTTTCATACTTTTTAGTGTTACATATTTTTTTTCACCCTATTAGTTCAGCTCACCTGTAATACTACTGATATTATAACTAGTAGTCTTAATATGTATACATTATTGAAAGAATCATCCTTTTACTCCAAACAATTAAGGAGTTGACCTTCCATCATCAGCTCAGCATCATAAGATTATGATTTCCAGAAGCAAATGCCAATATAACATCAGATAATATGCAAAACGCGGTACATGTCCCTATAAAATTTGAGGGTTGCCCTCGATTTCTCCTGGATCCCATCATCAGATCCGAGACTGGTGAAAATGGGACCACCTCGGAAGTGAACACTATCCAACCAAAAAAAATTTTTGAAATCCGTCTATAATTGAAGAAAATATCGGTGAACATACATAAAAAAAAAAAATATTATACATACAGACGAATTGAGAACCTCCTCCTTTTTTTGAAGTCGGTTAAAAATATGTAAAACGCGGTACATGTGCCTATAAAATTTGAGGGTTGCCCTCGATTTCTCCTAGATCCCATCATCAGATCCTAGACTGGTCAACCTAATAGTTTAGCTCACCTGCAATGCTACTGATATTATAACTAGTAGTCTTAATATGTATACAGTATTGAAATAATTATTCTTTTTAACCGACTTCAAAAAAATTGTAAACAAAAAAAAAACCGCCTTCAAAAACACGACTCACTAAAAATTACAAAATAATATAATACGAACATTAATCTGGGTATGAATTTGATATGTTGTTGAAGGCGGTGCCAATTAAATTTTTGAGGAAAACTGCGTGAAATATAAACGGCACCGCCTTCAACAACATATCAAATTCATACCCAGATTAATGTTCGTATTATATTATTTTGTAATTTTTAGTGAGTCGTGTTTTTGAAGGCGGTTTTTTTTGTTTACAATTTTTTTCATCCTTTTAGTGTTAATTTTTTACACCCTATTAGTTAAGCTCACCTATAATTCTACTGATATTATAACCAGAAGTATCAATATGTACACAGATTTGAAAGAATAATCCCTTTACTCCCAACTATTAAGGAGTTGACCTTCCATCATCAGCTCAGCATCATAACATTATGATTGCCAGAAGCAAATGCCAATATAACTTCAGAAAATATGTAAAACGCGGTGCATGTGCCTATAAAATTTAAGGGTTGCCCTCGATTTCTCCTGGATCCCATCATCAGATCCTAGACTGGTCAACCTTATAGTTTAGCTCACCTGTAATGCTACTGATATTATAACCAGTAGTCTTAATATGTATACAGTATTAAAATGATTATTCTTTTACTCATAACTATTAAGGAGTTGACCTTCCATCATCAGCTCAGCATCATAAAATTATGATAGCCACAAGCAAATGCCAATATGACTTCAGATAATATGCAAAACGCGGTACATGTCCCTATAAAATTTGAAGGTTGCCCTCGATTTCTCCAGGATCCCATCATCAGATCCAAGACTGGTGAAAATGGGACCACCTCGGAAGTGAACTCTATCCAACCAAAAAAAAATTTTTGAAATCCGTCTATAATTGACGAAAATATCGGTGAACATACATAAAAAAAAAAAAAAAAAAAAAAAAAAAAAAAAAAAATATTATACATACAGACGAATTGAGAACCTCCTCCTTTTTTTGAAGTCGGTTAAAAAAGGAGGAGGTTCTCAATTCGTCTGTATGTATAATTTTTTTTTTTTTTTATGTATTTTCACCGATATTTTCGTCAATTACAGACGGATTTCAAAAATTTTTTTGTGTTTGTATTGAGTTCACTTCCGAGGTGGTCCCATTTTCACCAGTCTCGGATCTGATGATGGGATCCAGGAGAAATTGAGGGCAACCTTCAAATTTTATAGGGACATGTACCGCGTTTTGCATATTATCTGAAGTCATATTGGCATTTGCTTCTGGCTATCATAATCTTATGATGCTGGGCTGATGATGGAAGGTCAACTCCTTAATAGTTATGAGTAAAAGAATAATTATTTCAATACTGTATACATATTAAGACTACTAGTTATAATACCACTAGAATTATAGGTGAGCTGAACTAATAGGGTCGAATCTAGGATCTGATTATGGGATCCAGGAGAAATCGAGGGCAACCCTTAAATTTTATAGGCACATGTACCACGTTTCACATATTTTCTGAAGTTATATTGGCATTGCTTCTTGTAATCATATTGTTATAATGTTGAGCTGATGATGGAAGGTCAACTCCTTAATTGTTTGGAGTAAAAGGATAATTCTTTCAATACTGTATACATATTAAGACTACTAGTTATAATATCAGTAGAATTATAGGTGAGCTGAACTAATAGGGTGCTAAAAAATTTAACACTAAAAAGGATGAAAAAAAATTGTAAACAAAAAAAAAACCGCCTTCAAAAACCCGACTCACTAAAAATTACAAAATAATATAATACGAACATTAATCTGGGTATGAATTTGATATGTTGTTGAAGGCGGCGCCAATTAAATTTTTGAGGAAAACTGCATGAAATATAAACGCGCCTTCAACAACATATCAAATTCATACCCAGATTAATGTTCGTATTATATTATTTTGTAATTTTTAGTGAGTCGGGTTTTTGAAGGCGGTTTTTTTTTTGTTTACAATTTTACTCATAACTATTAAGGAGTTGACCTTCCATCATCAGCTCAGCATCATAAGATTATGATAGCCAGAAGCAAATGCCAATATGACTTCAGAAAATATGCAAAACGCGGTACATGTCCCTATAAAATTTGAGGGTTGCCCTCGATTTCTCCTGGATCCCATCATCAGATCCAAGACTGGTGAAAATGGGACCACCTCGGAAGTAAACTCTATCCAACCAAAAAAAAATTTTTGAAATCCGTCTATAATTGACGAAAATATCGGTGAACATACATAAAAAAAAAAAAAATATTATACATACAGACGAATTGAGAACCTCCTCCTTTTTTTGAAGTCGGTTAAAAATTGACAAAGTTATATAAAAAAAACCTTTTTTTTTTCGTTTTGTTGCTCTCCTGAAAAGTTGCGTTTTGGTGGTTACGCCATTTGAGATTTAAGGTATCGATATGCTATGTGTGAAAACATGCCAATATAAAATTATATTTTCAACATCGGTGTTTGTTCCGTGTCTGGGTGTGAATATGTATTTAGGTACATATTTATAGTACAAGCTCTGCTTAGTTTGGGGTCAGATTACCGTGCGTGGAAATGTCCCAGATATTTATTAATTCAATTATTTATCCCGGACACACATATCTAGTGTGTGCAAACGAGTAAGTAAAGTTATAAAACACTTCGGGAAGACCTCATTCCTGATGGTAAGCGGCCATGAGATCATGAGGTCCATCCTCACGAGTGTTTAAAGTTATAAAACACTTCCGGAAGACCTCATTCCTGATGGTAAGCGGTCATGAGGTCATGAGGTCCATCCTAACGAGTGTTTAAAGTTATAAAACACTTCCGGTAGACCTCATTCCTGATGGTAACCGGTCATGAGGTCACATCCTTACTAATATTATAAATGCGAAAGTAACATTGTCTGTCTGTTACGCAATCACGCATAGAGGAATAAACCGATTTAAATGAAATTTGGTACAGATTTAGTCCAGAGCCTGAATAAGGACATAGGTCACTTTGTAAAGTAATGTTTTACCTGTTAAACGTATATACGCGGACGGAGTCGCGCGCGGTATGCTGTATAAACCTGTAGAATAGGCGAGACGACTAAAAAATATAATTATTCCGTTATTAAGATTATTTAAAAATATTGTACTCGTATTTTTTATTTTGTTTCATAAACAAGAAATTATGAAGATATAGTGCTTAGAAGTTTCGTATTACGTCACAATTACGTACAATTTTTACCTAGCCGTGACGTCACAAGCCCCTACTCCAGAAGTTTGATAAGCTATAATTTTGTAATTTTTGAATCAATTGAAAAACAAAAAAATACGTGTCCCAAATTTTTTTATAAACTAACTTACCGACTAAATAGGATAATCAGATTTTGACCCAGTCGTCACGCCTATTGAGCCTGTCGACCTCATTCTGAAGGCACGCTTATATGCCGTTACACGCCTTGCCTGAAGAACCTAGGTTTGTAGGAGGAAGGAAAAAATCTTGATTTTCTTTTATTTTTTTATTAAACACATAAATGCAGTTTTCACATAAAGTTTACAATAGGTTATTTAAAAAACGGTGAAGGAAAACATCGTGAGGAAACCTGCACACCTACGACGAAATTCTAAGGTTGTGTAGTCGACCTATTCGTACTTGGTTAGCGTGTTTGACTAATGCCTGATCGCCATTGTTAAGGGTAGGCCCGTGCCCCAGTAGCGGGGACGTACGAGTAGGTATAAGGGCTGATGATGATGATGATTAAAAGTAGCTCTGTCAAATTCGAGGTTCAAACCTTTCCAGCAGCATTCACCAGTTGCAAGAACCTCAGTATCTCAAGGAAAGTCTTCGGGTTCGTTTTTATAACGTCAGGCAATGAACCTGCTCCCCTTGACCCAAGAACTGAGCTGATAGGTAAACTGCCCAAGCCTTTTGTTGGTAACTTACCACCCTTCTCTTGGTTGTCAACAGGTACAGTCTTGGTAACGGTATCCGTCGGTAAATTGTCTAAAGGTAGCCCAGAACCACCTAAGGGTGATCCGGTACCTTCTAGGGGTAAACCATCAGGAGATACAGTTTCAACGGGACTTTCAATAGTATCCAAAGGTAGAGTTTCAGTAACAGTGTCTGTACCTAGATTGGTACCTTCTAAGGGTACACCATTTGTAACCGTAGAACCATACGATAGGGTTTCAACCGGACCCTCAATTGTATCTAAAGGTAAGGTTTCAGTAGCAGAATCTGCGGACAGATCGGTATCTTCTAGGGGTAATCCATCAGTAACATAAGATATAGATGTCACAGTATCATCTGTGTTTCCGATATTCTCAACGGTGCCTGATGGTAAAGTAGAACCCTCTTGGGGTAAATTTTCAGTCTCAGTAGTAACGGCATCTGCTATTGATGAAGTGTCAAAGAAAGAAGCAGGATCGGTCAGGTCAGCTGATATCAGGATCTGTGAAAAGTTTAAACAGGATTACTTAAGTGTGCATTTGTAAGTGAATTTTCTTTCTCAAACGCCTTGAGATATGTTTTTTTTTCTCCAGGTGGTACCATCTGGAGAAAAAAAAAAACACACGGCTCAGTGAGGTCCTAAAGATTGTTATTATGGAGCGAGGAAAACCAAATATTTCTTTTAAATCACATTACATATAAGTAAATAAATAAATTACACAACTTTACATTCATTGATCTGATCCCGTGGTAGTTAGCTTAAGCACTTGTGTTACAGATATCAGAATCAACAGTAGATACACAAATATACTTTGACAACACACCCAGACACGGAACAAAGACCGATGTTCGTCACACAAATATTTGTTCCGATTGGAATTCGAACCCACGACTCTTAGAACCGTTGGTATTGACTCTGGGTCGCTAACTTCTTCATTTCACAACTCTTCCTGGGAAGCTGTTTTTGAATCAGCCAAGAAAGGTTTGACAACTCTATCAGACTGGCTAAACAATAATCTTCTGACCCTTAACACCAATAAAACCAAATACATGACATTTTACAAGACTTGCGCATCCAAACCCCTAAAAAGTTACAAACTTCAAATACACGCATGTGGTAGCACAGATGAAACACAGCCCCACCTCCAATGCGACTGCCCTCTTATAGATCAGGTTGAATTAATTAAATATTTAGGTGTAATCATAGACGAGAAGTTATCCTTCAAAACACATATTTCAACTCTCGCTGGTAAAATCAGGAAAACTATCTATATAATGAAATCTTTAAGAAAATCTGCCAACAAGCACATACTTACCATGGTTTACTACGCGATGTGCCAATCCGGACTTTTGTACTGCATATCAGCCTGGGGTGGGGTCGCCAAAAGCACCCTCATCGAGCTAGAACGCGCCCAACGGGCCGTTCTAAAAGTAATGTTTCAGAAGCCGTTCAAATACCCCACGGATGAATTATATAAAGAATGTGACCTTCTTCGTGTACGCCAGCTGTATATAGCTAAGGTTGCTTCTACTATCCATAAAACAGTTTTAAAATCTCCTGAGTTCCCGAAGCTATCGTCGCGAAGGAAATTTAAATTACCTGTCCCATCAATCCAATCAAGTTTTGCGAAGCGTCTTCCTCCTTATTCCCACACAATTCTATACAATAAAATCGTCTTACAAATAAAAGAATCTATTCACCTAACAGCCTTCGAACTGAATAAGTACGTAAAGAATTGGATTAAAAGTCTCAACTATGACGAAACTGAAAAGATCTTAATAGCCTACAACTAGCTAATCATGATCACCTACACTCACACACACACACACACGCACACACACGCGCGCCCGCGCACACACACACACGCACGCACACACACAAACACACACACGCATGCACACACACACACACACAATTTTAATATCTTAATTTAGTTTTAATTTATCCGTCCTAACTGAACCCGACGAAATTGTTATATTGTAATCGTTTTGGTTCCTGCGATACAGGCCTAGAGCCTAGTGCAGTGGCCGCTGTTCAAGATTCTCCACTGTCTAAATGAGCAGGTTTACACGGTCACAATATGTTGTCATTTATAATGTAAATGTATTTTATTTTTTGTAAACCTGTTTGAGATTACGAAATAAATAAATTATAATTATTAACTACTGCTCCACCGAGCCAGCCATTAAGTAACTGAAACAACTAAATACAGGTAGCGTAGTAGTTATTAAAAATCTCCTTACCAAAGATCCAAGAAGGAAAAGCAAAGAACAATACATTGTTTTTCTATGAATCAATACATGTTGTAAACTCTTAGGAAACACCCTTTATATACGAGTTTTTGTGGTTTTAATTCGTCATTTTGACGTCTTGTAGTGACTAAATACGTGACTTATATCTACTTTTCAATGTATTCACGGTATAAACAATAGTTTTCGTGTTTATTATTAGGAACTGGCCACACAGAGTATTATTTTTAATATATCCGTATTTAATATATCCGTAATATAAGTTACTAGGTACTTATCACGGGACCAGATCAAAGTATGTGATATTGCAGAGCTTTTATCGCGGGCTTTGAGCGCGGCGACCGAACCAAGAAATTCCGTAACGAAAAAAACCTCACAATCGTCTAACGTCGTTTCAGTTCGGTAGACTTCGGCACGGTGTTTGTGTGCGTGCGGATAGACGTATTGTACGACTCTACGAAACTCGCAGGAATCGAGACGAGCTGCTCCGAAATCGGCTGATGCTATGCAATAGCTTTATTTTATTTGTTACTAGTGGTCCCGGCGAATTTCATACCGCCAATACTATAAACCTTCCCTAGACTATCACGAACATTTTAAAACCAAAATTACCTAAATCGGTCCGGGCGGTCTCGAGTTTTAGTCAGACTAACGAACAGCAATTCATTTTTATTTATAAGAGATTTTGAATGCTACTAAAGTTTAATGTAAATTTAAAATTTTGAAAAAATTCGCATTCAGTTGGAAGAGCATCCGACGCGATATCGGAAGATCCAGTGGTTCAAGTCCCCGTTCAGGCGGGGTCATGAATGCGATTGTCGAAATTCAATGGTAATGTCAACTAGCCTTTACGAGGTTGATAAGCTTAAGGTTTTTATATAAAGACAGCTAGTCACCTATAGATAAGAGACAATACTCATATAAACACGTACTGGAAATAAACATTATTTCACAATAGGGCATTTGACTGTGGTTGCTGTGCTTGCCATTTTTATGATTAACAGTAAGTTTTCTGTAAATCAACATAATTAATGAAATCGAAACTTAAATTGCTGGCAAAATGAGACAGCAAAAGGCATTTAGAGTTGGTTGGGCAAGTCCATTTCAAAAGTATGAAATTCCTTTAAAATAAACTCAGAAAATGTTTAACATAATAAAAAGAAAACAACTTAAAACATTCATAATAAATTTATTTTAATAAAACAATAAGTTAAAAACACAAATAAATAAACTATAAATTAATATAAAAAATTAGTTCTGACAACTACGTTGATTATTTAAATTAACAACACTCTCTGACACGCCAATGACTGGAAGACCGTTGAATAATGGCAAATTGCCAAGCCCGCCAAGACCGCCAAGCTGGAGACCGTTCAATGACAAGACTGGCGGACTATTTGCGGCATTGCCATTCGATGCCTGCCCGTTTTCAACTAGCAACGCTAAACCGTTTTGATTGCATCCGCAATCTTTATTGACTGGCAAATTCGGCAGGAATTGTTGATTCTGAACTACGTTTGGCAAAGAATTCAACTGTATGTTGTTAGGCTGATTGGCGAAATTAATATTATTGGGTTGGCCGTACGGCAAATTTACTAGTTGGACGTTATTTGGAGGAAGAGGCAAATTGGGTCTTACGTTATTTTGTTGAACAAATGGGAGATTGGCTATTTGCACATTATTTGGAAGCGCCGGCAAATTATTTCCAGGTATAATATTTGCTACTTGAACGTTGTTTGGAGGAATGAACGGCAAATTTGATAGTTGAACATTGTTGGCAATCGGCAGATTGGCTATTTGCAAATTATTCGGCAGTACCGGCAAATTATTAGCTGGCAAAACATTGATATTTGCTAACCTGCCATTAAAATTATTTACTGGTATACTGTTAGCGATTGCACCGGAATTGACCAAAGGCAAACTATTCGCGTTTGGCAATTGAAGATAGTTATTTTGTAAGTTTAATGGTAATTCATTGCTTCTCAAATAGTTTAGTGGTAAGTTGCCTAATGGAACATTTTGAATAATGTTGTTTTGTATTGGCAAATTATTTCGTACCGGCAAATTGTTGACAACTGGCAAATTATTGAATATTGGGAGGTTATTGGGTATATTCTGGGTAAAACTTGTCCCTATTGGTAAGTTAAGTTGATAGTTGTTGGGTATAGCAATGTTATTTCGCACAGGTACATTATTAGCCACTGGCAAACGGTTGATTACTGGCAAATTGTTGAGCGGCAAATTGTTAATGATTGCCGCCGACTGCCCAATGGGCACGTTTGGCAAATTTGCAAAGGACAATGTGGTCGCGAGTGGGTTTATTTGCAAACCACTTGGCAGTTGGCTGATCGGCAAATTGTTCTGGCAACTGTTGCAGCCTGGGTTGAGGAGTTGAAGGTTGACTAGCTGGCTCTGTGGACTTGGTTGCTTCTGGCAAATGCATCCGTTTTGCAGTGGTAGTACTTGGCTGTGTGCATTCTGAAAAAATATCAAGCCAATTAAGTAAATATTATCATATAAATAAATCTAATACGAAGTGGTTTCAGATTTGAAATTCGACGCTCTTACGGTGAAGGAAAACATCGGTAGGAAACCTGCATCATCATCAGTCCGTATAAGTCCCGAATGCTGAGGCAAGGGCCTACCCTAAACTCGGAAACCTGCACATTTGGGAAGAAATTCCAAGATGTGTGAAGTCAATTAACTGCGGGTTATGGCCATGGCCAACTTGGTTGACTGAGACTCGATCGTAGGATCGTGCCCATCAGTGGGGACATATAAGTATGTCAGTCCACATCTGGACATCATTATCATCATCATCAGCGCATTTCTGTCCACTGCTGGACATAGGCCTCTCCAAATGCACGCCACTTCTCTCTATCCTCGGCCACTCGCATCCAGCTCCTACCAGCCGTCCTGCGCAGATCGTCACACCACCTGGCCTGCGGGCGTCCTACACTACGTTTGCCGAGACGCGGTATCCACTCCAGAACCCGTCTACCCCAACGGTTGTCGTTTCTACGGCTGATGTGGCCAGCCCACTGCCACTTCAACTTGCTAATGCGATGAGCTACATTCATCTGGACATAGGAATGCCCAAATGCTCGCCACTCAAGTTACCA
This sequence comes from Maruca vitrata, assembly GCA_039566165.1. NCBI lineage: Eukaryota > Metazoa > Arthropoda > Insecta > Lepidoptera > Crambidae > Maruca > Maruca vitrata. Next base: position 2,626,935 of record CM076941.1, on the reverse strand, counting down.
TATTCTCTAAGTTACTCAGTTATTCTACAGAGACAGTGTTTAATAATTCAAAAACATAGGACAGGAAAAAATTGCTTTCCCAAACACACACAATATTTTAAATACAGCTCAAAAATAAACTTGTCATAAAATGAATGAATGTAACCAAATCTGTTTCTTGAAATGTTCGCAACAAATAATTTATTTTATAGGAAACCTGCACAACTACGAAGAAATTCTTAGGTTGTGTAGTCAACCAACCCGCACATGGCCAGCGTGGTTGACCAAAGCCTTATCGCCCTAATTTGAGGTAGGCCCGTGCCCCGGCAGTGGGGACGAATATGGGCTAATAATGATGATAGAGAAAGAAAATCGAACAAAACATTTCTAGAGAAATGTATGGAAAAGCAATTAAAATAAAAGTATATAAATTTACCTGAATCCAAACTATTTGCAGTAATATTAAATATGGCCACAGTAACGCCATTTTGATGTTATTATTTTAAACTACTACAAACATTTAAACTTTCACTCTTCAAGTTAATAAATAAACTGTAAGATCAAATATAAAACTCATCTATTTAACAAAGATGTTATCTTAGAAACTAAGTTTATCTCAAGTAATCGATTTAAGATAGTAATCAATGATAGTAGAGTACGAACGTGCTTAAATTGAGAAACGTCTCAGAAAGTAAAGATTTTCACTTACAGATAAATCTTATAAGTATTGAGCAATGAAATTATTTTCAAAGTGCTACTTTTCGTACCGTTCTTTATCATCATCATCATCATCAGCCCATATACGTCCCCACTGCTGGAACATGGGCCTATCCTAAACTAAAGTGATAAGGCCGTACAAATGAATTCCAATGTTGGAAATACACAGCGGTACGTGGCGGGGTTTGAACTGGCGACCTCTTGCATGGCATCAACGATTTTAACTACTCGGTCATCAACGATTTTTCTGATACCGGTCTTTATGAAAACAAATAAATAATTTTCTTTCCTTACAATCAGAGGCACGGCAGTGCCCCCGCCAAGTCGAGCGCGAAGCAAACACTGCCGTACCATCCTTTACTCGGAAGGGTTCTCAAGGGTACAAAAACAGTATCAAGCCTTAATTTTCACTTGTTATTCAATCAACGTTGTCTAATTGGCAATTTTTCATAGTCAATGGGTAGCGGTTCTGGTGACAGATTGGTATAATAATATCACGGAGCACCTGGTTCTGTGCCCTTGTGTTCCCTTCAACGGCCAAGTCACACAACACTAACTATAATAATGAAGAAATTGCAGTAAGGAACCTTAGACTTAGCACGATTTTGTCTAGATTTCATTACTTTTTAGAAATGAGCAAGCAGCTTCATCGACACTTGGCTAGTTTTTTTACAGAATGGTTTTGATGGGTATACCTGTACAATACTGTTTCAGTGTTTTTTTTAACTGCATGATAGAGGGATTGAGCATTGTATTAAAGAGGGTGAGAGCCATCCGCTTCCACGCAAGTCTGGTGATGATGACGAGGCTACTTCAAGCCATCATCGTATGTCAGTTAGGAAACTAGAATGTATACCAGAATTCATTTCAACTTATTGAGAAGTTTTTGCATGAAAGCGCGACGGACAGACTTACTTCTTACAAGTGTAAAGTCATTTAAATTCCATCATAAGAAGTACATTATAAACTCGCAAAAATTTACCTAGAACCTAGCCAGCAAAGCCCACTAGCCCGTACCGTCCTTCACCTTCGACCAAAAATCGCAAATAACTTATTTATTTATTTAACTTATTCATTTTTACTTTTATTCATCCTTTCATGTCTCACCACTGTTAGTTTCTACTTTAAGTAATGCATAATATATTATTATTGTACTGCTGTGCACTGTGTGCTCTCCCTGATAAGGTATCTGCGGAAGACCAGCGTCGCGGTGTCCCCGACTCCTCGACACACGCTGAGCAGATCCCTTTTCAGTTACCTACTTTGTTTTTTTAATTTTATTTTCTGCAAATGTATGTGTGTTTTTAAGTGTAACTGAATAAATACATTTCTTTCTTTCTTTCTTCTGTCTTCAACATAAAAATCATAAAATACTAGTGACCCGCCCTCGCTTCCCTTCGCGAGCTACATAGTATAAAGCAAAGTCACTTCCCACGTCTGTCTGTCCCTATGTATGCTTAAATCTTTTAAACTACACAACGGATTTCGATGCGGTTTTTTTAATAGATAGAGGGATTTAATATACTCGAATCGAAGCGAGAGAGATCCTCGCCGATGAACAAACTAATTATATTATACATAAAAACCTTCCTATTGAATCCCTCGATTTATTAAAAAAACAGCATCAAAATCGTTGAGTAGTTATAAGATTTAATCATACATACATACAGACAGGCAGGAAGCGACTTTACTTGAAACTTTGTAGTGATGAGGTGCGAAACATTACTAAAAAACGTTTTCGAGCCGAAGTCACATGGAAGTTGCCACAAATCCTTCACACCTTTCTAAAGAATGGAGACGAAAATAGCACTTCCCCACGTGTTAGGAGGGAAAGCGAATTGACGTCACATTTATCCTTGAACTGCACACCTAACGGAAGTGGCCAGTGAGAATTGATTGACCTTATAAAACAAAAAAAAACTTTTTTTTATGTAATAGGCTAAGAAGGGGTTGTCCATTAATCACGTGATCTTTGTTTAGCATTTTTAACTGACCTTCATAGGCTACCACCATACATTATCTTATGTTATAAGAAGATATGATAGGTATGTTATAGTGTTACTTATAAATAAATTTCATGTTGACCATTGAACTTGGCACCCATTTAGATCTCACTTCTTTTGTCGTTGAAGTCAACAACTAAGGCAATTATCATAATATTGAACTTGGCTCTCATTTCCCATTTATGTTTTTGATTGGACACTTACTTGGGCGTAGAGCTTCTTTAGCATTAACATCAATTTCATGCGGCAAGCAGTACCTAATTACAACGCATCATTTCAAAGAACTATCTTCTTATGCTATCGAGTTGGTTGATACATTTTTTGAAAAATAAAAAAAAATGTTTTCAATGAATGACTACCATGATTTGATAGTACTACTAAAGGCAAATCGTTCTGCTACGGGAAAACCGACCACTACAATTTCACGGTGTAAACGTACAAATTACAATATTATATAATTACAATTTAAAACAGTTCACTTGATAAGCGGAGTACATTGTGTTCCACAAGTCGAGGTTATGACAAACCCCGAAGGTCGACCTTAGGGACCTAAGGTCATTATTTAAGGTCGCATGACCTCGTAGCGAGGTCACAGCGGTGCCGGGGATGTGACCTTCATTTCCAAGGATTTTATTACCCTGGCAGCGAATCTTTGTCCTTCCTAATAGCTGAGCTATAAGACCTACATGCTGCCGTCCTTTAGCTATAATGCCGTTATGTGACAAAACCGCATTCGGAGAAAAACGGGTTTAAAGAGCGCGAAAGAAAAAAAAATCGCTAAACGAAAATGAAAAGGTTTATATACAAGTGATATATATCATTACACAGGTATTTACAAGAGCTTTAATATGCTCAAACTCTCATAATTCTATGTGTTATATATTTTTAAATATTTTAATTTAAACGTTTTAAATCAGGATTGCTTTAGATTTACTTAATAGAAAACATAGCTAAAATGCCGCTATAGATACCTTAACGGCATTTAAGTGTTTGATTTTGAATAACTTTGATAAAGTTGTAAAATGAGTTTCTATCTAATATATTTACTAAACTTAAATGCCGTTAAATGGAATAACGGCGTTTTAGCTCGGTAATCTTATTCTTGTGTCTTGTGCATTACTTACCAATAGTGCAGCTAACTGTTCATAACGGCATTTAAGTCGAGCATTTCCAACATAAATTACATAAGTTTTACTATGCATCTTTTACTAATGTTTATTACTAGACTAAAATGCAGCTAAAATCAAAACCTTTTGCCGTAACGGCATTTTAACTAAGCATTCATAAGTTGATAATTTAGAAATTACAATGTAGTGCATTTATTTAAAAAGTAAAAAAACAGTTTTAAATCACTATTTAATTTAAAAATCAACTGTTTCACATTTTTGAAATAAATTGAGATCAATTTGTATCAATTAATCATCAATTTAACTGAGACTGAAACGATTTCATTCAATCTTGGGCCGTAAAAAAATATAACTTGTAATAAGACGAAATCGGTATTAATCGATAGGCAGGATACCTTATCAGCTTTAAGAGAAAATTTTGCAAGTATTGACATACGAGAAATGAGATAATGGAATCGGAAAACACGAAAAGTGTGAGCTAATTCCACCGGCCGGCACAACGCCCGTCAACTGTCAATGTCAGTAATAAAGACAGTCGGGTAAATAGACCATAGATCCATTTATTGGAATTGAAATCAATTATACCTGAGCCGCTCTAAGTTGGCCGATTTGACACATGTCAGACTGACTGCACTAGTGAGGGACGACGGTAAAATTGCCGAAGTATATAAGTAACAGTTATTTCCACTTTATAACCAAGCAAGGTCTAATAGGGTATTCGACTGTGGTTGTTATGCTTGCCATTTTTATGAAAATCAGTAAGATTTATGTAAATCAATATTATTAATGAAAACGAAACTTAAATTTTTAGCGAAATGAGACTACAAAAAACAATTTAAAGTTGGGTGGGCAAGTCCATTCCAAAATTGCGAAAATCATTTAAAATTTCTTTTTCATCTTATTAATAACAGAATTAGTCACATCTTTCATTATGAAAACATATCAATAAACGCAACTTTTGATGAACCTACCGAACAATCTTCTTAGGCGCTGCATACAACAAACTAGCGTGTGACGTCACACGCCAGTCGACGTTTGTATGGAGCATTTTTGAGCTCGACCAATTAATGTGCAATTAAAATTGTAATATCTCGTTGAGTTATCCAGATATCAAAGTGATACTTTCAACAGTGTCTTTGTGTTCGAGTGGTCCATCCAACTATATCAAAATAAAAAAATAGTCAAATACCCTATTATAACATTTTTTTATTAAAAACATTTATTCACATCCAGAAGATTGAATTGAAGTTTCTTATTTAAAATTATTATTAAAAACAATAATTATTAAATCCTTCATCCTATTTCTAAAAAAAATACCTAGTGAGTATTACCCATTACGTCACTATGAAAACGTGTCAAACGGCGTAACCTTGTAAAAGCGTAATACAGAGTGGAAATTGTACGTTTTCGTTTTATAATTCAATTATTTTAAGTAATAAAAGACAAATAATTAGATAATTAGGTGCATTTGACATTTTGAAATAACGTCTTATTTTTAAAAGTTGTTCTTTATGATTCGCTAAATATGTTCCTCTTAACAAGGTTATATGCAAAATATAAAATAAAAAGTGTCAAATCGGCCAACTTAGAGCGGCTTTGGTATAATTATATTATCATCATTGTACCGATATTATTGTTTTTTTGCAATTGATACGACACATCACTATGTTTGAACTGTGTTGTGTAACGTTTAACGTGCATTTACTCACAATTTGGGTTTACTTTCTATTGCAAAATACTTTTTTCCTGTAAATAAATCGATTAATATGAATAATCGATTTTTTTACGAAAAGTAGAATCTTTTTCATATTTCTCAGCACGCAGAAACTAATTTTTTAGACCATATACCAATCCATTACAATTGCGGCCCACCATTTTCAGTCTCCTTTAAAAGGTAATCAATATAAAAAGCCAATTTTTATTCTGAGAACTGCAATTATCTAACCATAGGTAAATGAATATTTGGAACATCTCAATGGAAGAGAAGCAAAAAATTATAGAAAGCTGACTATATAATTTTGTTTTTTTACAGCAATTGCGTCGTGCCAAATAACTGTCAATAGTTTAAAGTGAGAAGTGGTTTTCCCAACAGGAACAAAAGTTTCATTAAAAACAGTAAACAGTAAAAGGATATATTTAAAGGTTTCCATTTTATGGTAACATTATGGCTTTTTCAAGATTTACACTAAAATATTTCTCATAATCATTGTTGATTGATTTGTGTTCATTGTACACGTACAGTTCCCTTGCTTTTTTATATTTTTCGCGTTGTTTAGCCCAGTCAACACAAACAGCACATTCATAAACAATACATTATAAAGTTTAGCATCATGTTTGGATTACTTTTTTGTACCCTGTAGGCTTCGCAAAATTCACTCTCTTCGTTTCTGAGCTGAGTAAGACTTAATAATAAAATGCAAATGCATGAGTTTTACATTAAAATCGTTCTGTAAACAGCGTGGTTGATGTTCGTTGGCGTTTGTAATGAGGTGCCAATGGGTTAAATGTTCCTATATACCTATTTGTTAATAAATCCCGGTCAAATGGAAGCGATGTTTGATGCTTGCTGTGCTTATCTTTCGATTTTTCGGTAAAATTATCATGCAAGGTTTGTCATTCGTTTTTTCACAGACTGAAGATGTTGGTTATTTCTTTAGGCATTTGCATGATAATTTTACAGAAAAATCGAAAGACGCGGCAAGCATAACAATCGCTTCCTTTTGACCGGGATTTATTAACGCACATATAGAAACATTTAACCCATTGGCACCTCATTACAGAGGCGAACATGATCCATTGCGACGCTGTTTACAGAACGATATTTACCAACCCCCAACTTACCCTGATAAAAAAGTATCTTTTTAAACTTATAGAAATCACGTAAAAATATGAATCTAAAAGGGAGTGAATTGTGCGAAGCCTGGGTTACATAAAAAGTAATCCAAACATGATGCTAACCTTAATACTGTTCATGAATGCGCTGTTTGTGTTGACTGGGCTAAACAACGCAAAAAATATAAAAAAGCAAGGGCACTGTACAATGAACACAAATCAATTTAAAATGATTGAGAAATATTTTAATGTCGATCTTGCAAAAGTCATAATCTATAATATAAAAATGAATCGCAAAATGTGTTGGTAAGCGCATAACTCAACAACGCATGAACCAATTTGGCCAATTCTTTTTTTTAAATGTTCGTTGAAGTCCGTTGAGAAAAAATTTAATAATTGCCGGGAAAACCCTAGAAACAGCCCTTTTCTTTTTTTTTTTTTTGACAGGACGAAGTCTGTTGGGTCAGCTAGTTTTACCATAAAATGGAAACCTTTAAATCCATCGTAATATTATGTCAACGACTTGCTGTTTAAATGAAACGTTTGCTCCTGTTGGGAAAATCACCTCTCACTTTAAACCATTGATAGTTATTTGGCACGACGCAATAAAATTGCTGTAAGAAAACAAAATGATATATATGTAGTTAGCTTATTATAATTTTTTTCTTCTCATCCGTAGAGATGTTCCATATTTATATTTATGGTTAAAGAATTGCTGTTCCCACAATAAAATTAGGTTTGGTTTCATAAAAAAGAATCCGAATATGATGCTAAACTTTATATCGTTCATGAATGTGCTGTTTGCATCACAAGTTTTGCGAGTTCATGTGCTCTGTGATACATCCTCTCTTTCATGCCCTTGGACTGAGACTGCGACTTCTTTCAACGTTTGGTACATAGTCGCATTATAGTTAAGTAATGTGGGTTAACCGCATTTAAGTCGTGCAAATTGAATGACAGCAAATTTATTAAACAAATTTAAAACGCCGTTATTGGACTTTAACGGCGTTCTTGTTTAATAATTTTACTTAACGGCGTTTTAGTCTTGAAATGCCATATAAACGCTTTCCGAAGAACAGCAAAACAATATTGCCGTTAAAGTACTTTAACGGCCTTATTGAGAAGGAAATTCAAATAACGGCAATTTAGTTATGTAATTTCAGTAAATTTTTATCATTTTCAGAAGTTAAAATCCTTTAACCGCGTTTTAGTTAAGCATCTTAAGGTAACTGCATTATAGCTATGTAACCTCGCAAAAACGGGGCACTCACTCGTAGTTAACGGCATACTATCTCAGAAACTACTCAAGATATAAAAAATTGGGAAAGATGGTTAGATTCCGCATATTTTTCTTATTCGGATAGTATTCAAAAGTCAAAAATGACCAAATGTTAGTTAACGGCATTATAGCTAGAGGACGGCAGCATGGTACTAGTCTTAGTTTTGATTTAAATTGATCTCTGCCTACCCCTCTGGGAAAAAGGCGTGATTTTTTGTTTAGAGGTTGTCCATTAATCACGTGAGGCTTGAAAGGGAGGGGTTTGATAAAAATCACGAAAATAACACGAGGGGGGTGGGGGGGTGTAGTAAGATATCTCGTGTATTTATTATTATTGTTATGGCAATCAAAAAAAAACTTGCAACCTGGTGTAGACATTTTTATTATGGTCCTTTATTTCAGAATAAAATAAGATTATAGTTTATACCTGTATTTAAATTAAGATAATATTAAAGAAAAATTTTAAATTCTCTGTAAGTACTAATAATAAACGTGATGTTAAGAAGGGGGAGGGGGGTTGGTCTTAAACCCCACAACGTATCACCAATGGGGGAGGGGGGGTTAAAAAATTCCAGATAAAGATCACGTGATTAATGGACAACCCCTTAATGTAGTATGTATGATTTAAAATGAATAGGATATTTGACTATTTTTTTATTTTGATATAGTTGGATGGGCCACTCTAACACAAAGACACTGTTGAAAGTATCACTTTGATATCTCGATAACTCGACGAGATATTACTATTCTCGATAACTCGACGAGATATTACTATTTCTATTTAATGGAACTAAACTATAACGATACAGAGGCACTACTCACTTAATTACCACACACCCACACACACTCAATCTCTACATACACAAAAAAAAAAAAAACCTAAATTCACACATACACACACATGCACTCACTCCAATACACACAAGTACACATACACACACGCAACACTACAGCCACGCAAACATGCAAATCCTACACTCAAACATTCCCACACTCACCAACACGCAACAGTATGCTACATGTTCGGGTGGGGGTCCTGGAGTCCTGAAATACAGGTCTATCCTACATTAGGCTCCAGTCCTCCCAAATATTATGCGCTTTTGGTGCGTTTAAATAATACCTCAATCAGTTACCGACTAACTTTTTCTACTTTATTTATTTATTTATTTTTTCCCTTTAGCTTGTAAATACCATCTAAGTAAAATAGAATAAGAATAAGTATTTTTGTTAGTTTTAAGTAAACATATTGTTAGTTGTAAGCCAAATGTAACGCATGATATTTTGGTGGAAATAAATGAATTTTATTATTATTATTATTATTCGTGTTTGTATATTTTTATACCTCAGTAGACTTCTACTGGTGTTTCAGGAATGAACGGGCCTAAGCCAAGAACATTCCCTACATTAAGACTGTGGATGGATGGATGTGGTCAGAGTGCGAAATACTATTTGTGGAAGTATGAGTGAAATCTGTATGTTGAGGAGTGGAAGTATGAGTGAAACCTGTATGTTGAAGAGTGGATGTTTGTGAGTGGAGAGTGTTAGATTGCGTACGATAATGTGTTTGATTGAATGTTTGTGCAATAGTGAATACAGGGCGTTCGTCATCTATTTGCAAGAAATTGCGAACAATCCTGCACGTGTTCAGGATTACTGCTTTCTGCAAAAGAGTATATGTGTATGGTGAGAGGTTTAAGGCGCTGATTGATTGGTGTAACTGATGAGGGATGACTCCTGTTGTAGAGATAACTATGGGGACGATGATAACTTTCTGTAGATTCCACATTCTTTTTACTTCTTCTTTAAGGTCAATATATTTGGTCAGTTTTTCTGTAAATGTTGTCTGTAGGTTGTGTGTGTTAGGGATAGCAATGTCAATGATATGTGCAGATTTATTATTTTTACTTATAAGAACTATATCGGGTCTATTGTAATGTATCGTTTTGTCGGTTAGTATGGCTCGGTCGAAGTAAAGTTTATGTGTTCGGTTTTCTAAGACGGTCATTGGAATATATTTATAGTAAGGTACTAGTGGTTGGTCTATAAGATTAAACATGCGTGCTAGTTTTTGATGGATGATATTGGCCACCTGGTCGTGTCTGTGTTTGTAGTGGGTTTGGACTATAGATTTGCATGCACCTGTTATGTGTTGGATGGTTTCGGAAGCACTATTGCATTTTCTGCACATGTCAGTGGGTAAGTTTGGAGTTCTGATTATGTATTTCTGGTAATTTCTGGTTTCGATGACTTGGTCTTGTATTGCTAGCATGAACCCTTCAGTCTCTGGAAACAGTTCTCCCCGACTCAGCCACTCGTTTGACGCACTTTTGTCAACGTTTGGTTGGCGTAAATCGTGGAGATGCCTGCCATGCAAAGACTTTTGGGCCCATTGTTCTATCTTATGCTGATGGTCTAACAATACTTCATTCCGCTGTGTCAAGTTGTCAGATAAATTAAGTGGCGTTAAATTAATGTCATTTGAAACTATTGCTTTATGCAGTGGGGATGTTGTACTTTTATTTTGGAAATACTTTCGTATGTTAGATATTTGTTTATTGTGTAAATTTGGAATGTCTATAATGCCTCTACCACCCTCACGGCGTGGTAGAGTAAGTCTCTGTATACACGATCGTGGATGATGTTTCCTATTTCTGGTCATGCTTGTGTTGATTGTCCGTTGTAATGATTTTAGTTCTGTTTTAGTCCATTTGATTATACCAAAGGAGTATGTAAGAATAGGGATTGCGTAGCTATTTATTGCTTTTATTGTGTTTTTGGCGTAAAGATGACTTTTGAGAACACTATTTAACCTGTGCTTGAATTTTTGTGATAATATCTGCTTCGTTTCTTTGTTATGAATCTGTTTTGACTGATTAAATCCTAAATATTTATATGACTCATTTTCATCTAGTGAATCTATGTTGTCACCACTATGCAGTTGGTAATGGTGGATGTGACTCTGTCCTGCTATGACTGAATTAATTTTGCATTTATCGATTCCGAATTCCATGCATATATCTTGGCTGAAGTTTTCTGTTGTAGAGGCTAGTTTTTGAAGATCAGTTTGGTTTGATGCGTAAAGCTTAATATCGTCCATATAAAACAGATGGTTCAACTTAAGTTCTTTCTTAGTATCAACATTTTCACCGTCTTTGTATTTAAGCGAGTATCCGGTATTTATTTTGTTGAGGTTGTTAGAAAGAGGGTTAAGGGCAAGACAGAACCACAAAGGGCTTAACGCATCTCCCTGGAATATCCCTCTTTGTATACGTATTGGATCTGTTTCTATTGTAGCGTCAATCGTTTTTACACGTAGTCTAGTTTGCCATTTCTGCATTATTGTATGTAGGAAGTCAATAATCTGTGGGTGTAGTTTATAAATTTCTAAGACTTTTATCAACCAAGAGTGAGGTACTGAGTCGAATGCCTTCTTATAATCTATGTACATTGTAAATAAATTCTTTTTCTTCTTCTGGACTTGTTTTAATATTACTGAGTCTATTGTTAATTGTTCTTTGCACCCTTGGCTAAACTTCCGACATCCTTTCTGTTGTTCTGATAATATGTTATGTGCGTCAATGTGAGTGTAAATAGTTTCTGTTAAGCAAGCTGTAATTATTTTATAAATAGTCTGTAGGCAGGTGATAGGTCTGTACTTTGCAGGGTTGCTAAGGTTGTTTTGGTCTTTAGGTAACATGTAGGTAACTCCCATCGTTAAATAGTCTGGTATTGTGTGAGGGTGATGTATAAAGGTGTTAATGTGATGATATAGGTAAGGTTGTATATATGTAAATTTTTTGTACCAATAATTATGAATGTTGTCTGTCCCTGGTGATTTCCAGTTATGCAATTTTCTCAAAACATTTTCAAACACTTCCACCGAAATGGTTTCGAATTCCATATCTTCAAGATTTTGGTAATTCTGTTGTTCTTTATTAAGCCAAGAAGCGTCCTTGTTGTACTCAACAGGTTTCTCCCATATGCTGGCCCAGTATGTTTTGAGTTCATTAGTGTCTGGCATTTCTGTTTGGTTGGGAATGTTACTTTGATTGGAAGAAGAGCTTTTCAGAGCTCTATAAAATTGCTTTTCATTGAACTGGAACTGGGTGTTTTGGTTTTTGCGGAGTGTACATAATGAGTATCGTTTGAGTCGGTTTGTAGCTACTGTTAATTTTTGTTTAAGTGTGTCCATAAAATGTGGTAAATCCGTATTTGGTGCTTCGTGTGTTGAATGAATCCTGTAATTTTTGAATATTTCCTGAACATGTTTAACTAGTTTGTTGCCTCTGTTGCCATTCATATATTGTGTGAGTCGTGCTATTTTGGTTCTTAAATCTTCTATTTTCTTCTCTATTCGCCTTTGCCATTTTGGTTTATTATTACGTTGTCTTATACCTGAACTTGTAGTGGTTATTAATGTTAATTTGGCACCATTGGTTTTTGCCGCAGTCCACGCAGCAGAATATAAAGAGGTCTGTAGCGTTTGAAAGTCGGAGTCCCTATTTACATATTTTGGAAGAACGTGTTTGTTTAAATAATCAACGGTATTAGCTAACTTTTTGGAAGGTCTTTGCTTAGGTATAGCATCTCTTTTTGTAGGTTCGATGGTTTTAAAGAAATCAAAAACTTGAGAGAATAATTGATCAATTTCTGGATTAGAGGGTATGCTTTGTGTGGGTGTTTGGAGTTGATTGTCGTTTGTCTGATTGTTATCTGATGTGTCAAGCGATTGTACAATATTAGGAGTATGAGAAATTGGAGCGGAGTGATGTGGTGTTAATTCTGTATCTTGATGTGGTGAAGTATACGCATGTGTATGATGGTTCGTGGAAAAAACTAAATTACTACTTTCGCTTGCTATTAAATTGTCTACGTCTTCTATGTCTATTATCTCTCTATTATTTTCCTGTAACTCTGTTTCTATTTCTTTTCTTATATCCTTTAATCTTTCATCACTCAGTCTCTTATTGTTTATGATTACCCTTCGTTGATCCGCTATTCTTTGGACATTATTATTATTATTATTACAATTTGAATCGCACATTTTAGCGAGCTCAAAAATGCTCCATACAAACGTCCACAGGCGTGTGACGTCACACGCCTGTGGACGTTTCTATTAAAAGATGACAATGAAATTTTAAATGATTTTCGCACTTTTGAAATGGACTTTCCCACCCAACTTTAAATGTCGTTTGCTGTCTCATTTCACAAAAATATTAAGTTTCGATTTCATTAATAATATTGATTTACCTAAATCTTACTGCTTATCACAAAAAGGCAAGCATAACAAACACAGTCAAATACCCTATTATAGTTAAATATAATAACCAGACACGGAACAAACACCGATGTTCGTCACACAAATATTTGTCCCGGGTGGGAATCGAACCCACGACTCTTGGAACTGTAGGTAGGGAATCTGGGTCACTCACTAACTGTTCCACCGAGCCAGTAAATTTTAGGTTATAACATATTTTAAGATATTTGCAATTAAATTCTAATATTTTAAGCGCGTAATTTTGAGAGTACCTACATAAAAAATATATCTGGGACATTTTCATACAAAGTCATCTGACCCCAAACTAAGTAGAGCTATGAGCGTCAGAGCAGTGATATACATACATAAATATGTATTAACCCTTAACTACCCAGTAAGCTTTTGTAACGTATCTGCCCAGTAGTGTCCAACAGACACATTTGATAAATATAAGGTGTGATGAGTGAAAAACTAGTTTTTTAGATTAACCAGATATTAAAATGAACTTCAGTAATGTATTTTTGCACTTGTGGATTTACAGATGTATATTTTTTCAAAATTTGTAGCAGTCATTATATGATTGCACTTATCACAGCACTTGATAGAAACGCTGTTAATATCGAAGAGTAAACTAACAACGCTTTATCCTTTTCACAGCAGATTCAGATAATTAGTCAGCCGTATGGTCAGCTTCTACATGGTTCATGGCTGCTAATTGCTTACTTGATGGACTTTCCTTACTTTGTCTCCGTGTATGAGGTGTTACCAATACTGTTGCAATTTCACGCATAAATAGTTTTTTTTGTGTTTTTTATTTTGCGTATGTTCCAATACAATAACATCTTATCATCATCAACATCATCAGCCCATTTCTGTCCACTGCTGGACATAAGCCTCCCCAAATGCACTTCTCTCTCTCCTCGGCCACTCGCATCCAGCTCCTACCAGCCGTCCTGCGCAGATCGTCACACCACCTGGCCTGCGGGCGTCCTACACAATATATTTTGAATTTGCTAGGTACCTATTCGTTTTATACTGAATTCTAGTACCTACACTCATGAACCATAATCATCACCCTCACTCCGAGAATTATAACTATAATTCTTTCATTACCGTTTACAGTTGCTGGTTCTGTCACATTTTTTTCAATCTCGAATCAGTATGTATGCACAAAAGTATTTTGATCGTTACTGTAAACATGTTCAAGTTGTAAGTTTACGTCTTATTTATCTGAATAATACTGAATAAGAGGACTATTATGTGGTGTATTGTGTGTCTAATCACTGATATGCGAGACGAAAACAAAGACGACAATTATAACACAAAAAGTGGTGTCAGATTATTATGGCTATAAAATATTAATCTTTATGACCCACCCGACATCATAAGATTATACGTTAATATAAATAAAAAACAAACTTTGTTCACATTCTCAAACAAAATGTTATTGTGTCCGTTGGACACTTGTGGGTTGATGAAGTACTATTTTTGTATATTTAAAATATCTAATAAATCTTACATGTTATAAATATTATAAAAGCAACCTTAGAATCTTAAAACATTGGAGATCAAATAGGTAAAAGGCCGATTCATAAAAATGAATACTTTAGTTTTTATCAAAACTTAAACGCAAAAATGTGTCCGCGAGACACTTGTGGGTTGTTAAGGGTTAATACACACTTAAATACATATTCACGTGGCTGGTTTCCAAGGAACAAACACCGATGTTCATCACACAAATATTTGTCCCTAGTGGGAATCGAACCTACGACTCTTGGAACCGCCGGCCAGGGTTGTTAAACCACTGTTCCACCGAGCCTGTCAATATAGATTGATGATTCTTAAATGCCCTTTTATTTAAAAATCTATAAAATTGCTAACTTGATCTTTAAAGTTATAATTTTGGATAACTGTAGATTTAAAGGATTTTTCATTACAGTAGTACGAGTAGGTCAAGAAGACAGCCTATGTTCTATAACATAAAACTAAAAGACTGAATGAATAAGTTAAGCACATTAAGTGATTCAGTTTTATTTTCGTACAACCCGAGAACAACCTAACCGATTCCGCTAATTCTTTTTTTTATCACAAATATATCACGTTTTTCTTTTGAGAACACACCATAACAATTCGTACCGACTACTCCGGGATAACTCGTAATAAAATGAAAGAAATATGAGTAAATTTATATTTCATAATTTATTTTGTTATTTACAGTAATATGGCATGAGTTCTTAATAAAATAGGATACATTTATACCTTATTTAACATATTTATATAACATAATTATGTTAACATAATCAATCACAAATCATTAATTATCTATCTATGTACAGTCAAAAGCTCTTCAAGAGTATTAAACACTTCGGACTTTTTTAAAAAAATTAAATGATCCAGCAGAGAACCAAAGTCATCCATGTAAATAGTTCACCGGATTCATTAGCAAGCTGAATTGGCAGTATGCTAGCCACATCAGCCGTAGAACCGACAACTGGCGCAAACATGTTTTCCCTCCCTCCTATGATCCCGGGCTCTTCAGGCGGGGCGTGAAACGGCATTTAACCAGGCCTTCAGGGTGAGTGTGACAGGCTCAGTATGGTTTATTGTACCATTTCGACCTCATAATGTGGATCTCACTTCGGATCGTGGTCATCTTGTTGACTTTATATAAAAAAAAATAGTTCTGGAGCGGATACCGCGTCCGGCAAACGTAGTGTGGGACACCCTCCAGGGCATGTGGAGTGACGATTTGCGTGGGACGGCTGGTAGGAGCTGGATGCGAGTAGCCCAGGATAGGCGGGAGTGGGGAGCATTTGAGGAGCCTAGTGGACTATTGTAGGTTGATGATCATGACCATGTCTTATTTGCTGTTGACCTGTACTTACCTACCTATTATCTGTAGTACGATTGTTATCTCTCATAACTACTAAACAAAAGGAGGTGGTATTTTCATCTTCCTCTTATACTTGGTTTCGGTGTAATAAGCAGACTGAGCAGGTTGCGGCAAAGAAAATGGATTTGCACTCTTAACTTTTGGTCTGAACACCATTGGCGGGGGCTCGTTTGGCGGAGGCCTGTTTGGCGGAGGCACGCTTGGCTGGCCCGCAAATACCGGCGCAGCGCTTGGCGGTGGATACTGTGCGTTTGGCGGCGGATACTGCGCATTTGGCGCGCCTGTTTTTGCGTAAGATACTGGGGTTGGCACGCCAGTCGGAATAGGCTGGCTTGGTCTTGCTGGTGAAGGAATCGGCGCCGCAGCAGATGATTCAGGTCCTCCATAATTTGCGTAATAAGTTCTTACACTTTTCGAATATTCATAGTATTCTGAGTTTGCGTACTGAAATAAATAAAGGAAAGTTATAATGTGTTATTTTAAAAATAATACCTTAGTTTTAGAGGTGACATTCCATGACCAAATAGGTCAAATCTTGAAGAGAGGTCAAATCAAAAGTACCCGTAATCGACGAGCATGCATGAAGAGTTTGATGGATGTGGAAGAAGCGAAAGTGGTGTGCCAGGATCCCTGCCTACCCCTCTGGGAAAGAGGCGTGATTTTATGTATGTATGTATGTTTGAGAGGTGTAAAATGAAATAATGTATACCAAGTTCGTTTGATAAATAAATCCACATCTTTTCAAAAATAACTTACCGTTGTGAAGAAAATTAAGAGTGCTAGTGTAAATATCTCCTTAGCCATAATTTATCATTAATAAAACAATAAATCTAATTAAAAATCTATGTGACAGGTCTATTTGAAGCCTATTTTATCTGTCATTACATAAAAAAAATAGGTTTTGATTACTATCTACATAGTTACTGGAATTCCAAAGTAGTGTTACGTAATTTATATAATAATAATTATTACATAGGAAGGACGCAATTGTCATTTTCAAGTTTCATGATAAGATAATCGAATTATACAATAGGTTGTATTTAGTTCTAATTTTGTCATTTATTTATTAATTTATTTACAAATGGTACAATCATTACAAAAACATAATAACATAACAGAACAGAGGGCCTACCATGAGTTGGCTATCGAAAACTTACGTACGTTAAAAACCTATCGAGTTGTTTTTTTCATACGGCCGATTTTAGTTCTTCGCGTAACCACCAGCGGCGCTGTACAAGTTTTTCATAGACATATTTACGTAGGCGATATCGAGTGCGTAAGTTTTAAACTCATGGTAGCCCTACTGGTAAACTAGATGGCAATATATGGGTAGCACACACAGCATGACTAAATAAACTTTCTATTAATAGTTACTTTTACATATTCGCAGTTCGTCAAATATCTTTCTAATGTCTTTCTAAATATTGTAATGGAAAATCTAGAAAAAACACCGGCCATGTGTGACTTGTAGTCGTGCAAGAAGAGTTCCGTGTAAATTGTAAAGAAATCACGTTTGTAGTATGTTGCCTGTAATGTAGTAATTCTATTATCCCATCAAAAACATTCTGTAAAAAGACTAGCCAAGTCTCGATGGAGCAGATTGCTCATCTCTAAAAAGTAATGAAATCTAGACAAAATCGTGCCAAGCCTAGGGTTCCTTACTGCGATTTCTTCATTATTATAGTTAGTGTTGTGTGACTTGGCCGTTGAAGGGAACACAAGGGTACATAAGTACAAAGAGGGACCTGGTCGACTCTCGGAGGCACGGGTCCCAAGGGGTGTCAATCCCATTCAGCCCGCCATAAGCTGCCCTGGGGAGACTGGTTACACTGGTAGAGAGTCGCTGTCTTTCATGGTGCGAAAATCAGCGACTCTCACCAGGAGGCGGTGGGGTCATCATTATTAAAGTTTAAAGCAAAGTCACTTCCCGCGTCTTTGCTTTATACTATGTAGTGATAATTATACCCTAAGCGAGGCGAGGATTAAATTTTTGTTTCGATTTATTATTAGATAGAGTCGCACTTGCCTTTTTTGTCGTCTCACGTTATAATTTACCATCTTTTTAACCGACTTCAAAAAAAGGAGGAGGTTCTCAATTCGTCTGTATGTATAATTTTTTTTTTTTTTTTTTTTATGTATGTTCACCGATATTTTCGTCAATTATAGACGGATTTCAAAAATTTTTTTTTGGTTGGATACAGTTCACTTCCGAGGTGGTCCCATTTTCACCAGTCCCGGATCTGATGATGGGATCCAGGAGAAATCGAGGGCAACCCTCAAATTTTATAGGGACATGTACCGCGTTTTGCATATTATCTGAAGTTATATTGGCATTTGCTTCTGGAAATCATAATCTTATGAGGCTGAGCTGATGATGGAAGGTCAACTCCTTAATACTTAGGAGTAAAAGGAGTAAAAGAATAATTCTTTCAATACTGTATACATATTAAGACTACTAGTTATAATATCAGTAGCATTATAGGTGAGCTGAACTAATAGGGTGACCAGTCTAGGATCTGATGATGAGATCCAGGAGAAATCGAGGGCAACCCTCAAATTTTATGGGGACATGTACCGCGTCTTGCATATTATCTGAAGTTATATTGGCATTTGCTTCTGGAAATCATAATCTTATGATGCTGAGCTGATGATGGAAGGTCAACTTCTTAATACTTAGGAGTAAAAGGATAATTCTTTCAATACTGTATACATATTAAGACTACTAGTTATAATATCAGTAGCATTATAGGTGAGCTGAACTAATAGGGTGACCAGTCTAGGATCTGATGATGGGATCCAGGAGAAATCGAGGGCAACCCTCAAATTTTATAGGCACATGTACCGCGTTTTATATATTTTCTGAAGTGATATTGGCATTGCTTCTTGCAATCATAATGTTATGATGCTGAGCTGATGATGGAAGGTCAACTCCTTAATTGTTTGGAGTAAAAGGATAATTCTTTCAATACTGTATACATATTAAGACTACTAGTTATAATATCAGTAGTATTACAGGTGAGCTGAACTAATAGGGTAACAAAAGATTTAACACTAAAAAGTATGAAAAAAAATTGTAAACAAAAAAAACCGCCTTCAAAAACCCGACTCACTAAAAATTACAAAATAATATAATACGAACATTTATAATCATCTGGGTATGAATTTTATATGTTTTTGAAGGCGGTGCCAATCAAAATTTTAAGGAAAAAGAAGCACTCTGTGCTTGTCTGTTTGAAATATAAACGGCACCGCCTTCAACAACATAAAAAATTCATACCCAGATGATTATAAATGTTCGTATTATATTATTTTGTAATTTTTAGTGAGTCGGGTTTTTGAAGGCGGTTTTTTTTTTGTTTACAATTTTACAATCATACATTTCACTATATGCAGTGATGTCACCTGAGGGCCTACCATGAGTTGGCTATCGAAAACTTACTTATGTTAAAAAGCTATCGAGTTGTTTTTTTCATACGGCCGATTTTAGTTCTTCGCGTAACCACCAGCGGCGCTGTACAAGATTTTCATAGACATATTTACGTAGGCGATATCGAGTGCGTAAGTTTTAAACTCATGGTAGCCCCACTGGTAAGACAAATATCAAACTCTCTATGCAGTGCAAAATTTTAATATCAGTAGGTATCAGGTAGGTATATCAATTAATAATTAAACAACATTATAATAAAATATTTTTTATTGGTTTAATTCAACAATTTGAGACATCGAAAAGTAAAAACCATAAAAAAAATTTAAAAGTATAAAAATTATTATAACTATATACATAGCTACAAAACATTAAAACTAGCAATCCGCCCCGGTTTTGACATTTATTTTTTGACCATTTTGGGCACCTATAAGTAAATGTTTATTTTTTCCTAACTGACAACGATGATGGCTTGGAGTAGTCTAGTCATCATGATCAGATTAGTTAGTGAGGAAACGGACGGCTCTCACCCGTAAAAAGTAAATAGTAGGTAGTAAGGCATTAAATATAAGGGGGAGGAATGGGAATTCTCCTTAAAAATCTACAACTGCCACAGCAAGACGCTGGGGGAAGGTATGGCAGAAACGGCGATGCCAGTGCTGAAACAAGCGAAGCGGCTGGCAGAAACGGGTTAGCCAACGGGCATGGCACGGGTATTTCTGGCAATGGCAACGGTAAAGGTGGCAGGCTGGGAATTGGGGTTGGGAGTGGGATTGGTATTTGAGGCAGTGGCAATATTGGTTGTGGTGGAGGCAATGGCAGCGGCAGTGGCAATGGCGCTACTGGCGGTAACGGCAGTGGCAATGGCGCTACTGGCGGTAACGGCAGTGGCAATGGCGCTATTGGCGGTAACGGCAGTGGCAATGGCGCTACTGGCGGTAACGGCAGTGGCAATGGCGTGATTGCTGGAGGCAGAAGAGGTGCAGGTGGCCGAGGATATGGCAGAATCGAGGCGACTTGCGGCACTATTTGCGGTCCTGCCACGATAGTTTCCGGATATGGCCGGATGATTTGCGGTTGCGCGATTGGCGGGGAGCATGGCAGGACCGTTGCGGTTGGCAACGGAGCGACTGGCGGCGGTATTTGAGCCACTGGCAGAATCGACGTAGCTGTGGTCACAGATGCCACGGCTTCCACCACGACTGGTTCAGCTAGCGATGTGATTGGCTTCAATATTTGGGGCAGTGCTGTTTGTGTTATTTTGGACACTGGTGACGTAACAGTTGGAAGTACTTTTTCTGTCAGCGGTCGAATCAGTGGTAATGGTGGTAACTGGCATTGTATCTGAAAATGTAACATTATAATAATAATCCTTAGTCTATTTTTGTTTGTTAATAAATATATGTAGGTACTACATGTAAAAACAGATTGTATTTAGGTACTAGATATATTTAACAGAGTACAAATGAAACATATGTGATGAAACAGTTACCCACAAAGTTATAGACACGATATTGTCTGAGGTAAATTAGTAAGTGATTTTTTGTTAAATAGAAAAAACAGACATTAATGCTATTAAAATTAGAAAGAGACACATTACTGTACATGAACGGGGAATTGAACAAAAGATCAGGGTAAAGCAGCTGCAAAAGTCAGAACTCTATTAATTAAGATAACCCACAATGTTCTTTTTTTTCATATTATCATCTACTCATTACCGCACATTATTATTGAACTGCCCAATAGGAAATATTTGTTTAAACCAATGTTGTGAACACAATCATACATTCATTTTACATGATGTAGGCCTCAAACAAAGAAGAATAAACATTCAGGGTGAGAGTTGGCTCTCACAAGCCTACACCAAGTGGTGAAGTGGGATAATAAAAAAATAAGTCTTTCAATAAGTAAGGAAATATTGATTTCGTGATTGGTAAATACAAAATTGTTCAACTTACAGAGCTTATCGCAGCAATAATAAAAAAAGAATGTATTAACATGTTTACTGAGTTGATGCAATGCACTCACTATTGGTTTACCAAATATGCTCCTATTTATGTCGTGTTTGGACGATTTAGGCCTATTTCCACATGAATTATTTTGAAATGAAATGGTTTCTTAACCGTATAAGATTAAAAATTAGGAATATTGTAATATAATATCTAATAACGTGTCTGTTAGTTCAATGTCTACTTTCAGATTTCCTAATCACTAAATAGTATAAAGCAAAGTCGCCTCCCGGGTATGTCTGTAGGTATGTTAATCCTTAAAACTACGCAACGGATTCAAGAGGAAGGTTTTATGTACCCAAAGTGAAGCGAGGGCAGGTCACTAGTATATTATAATCGCGTAACCCTTATGTTGAAAGATAAGGACAGGCTGAGAAAATCTTCCGCTGAATAAGTTTTTTAAGTGATATATCTCTACATCACCATCACTTTTTGAAATAAAATAAGTATTAAGTATATAGTTTAGAAAATATATTATTGGCTTATAAAAGAAGAATTTTGAAAAGAAATACTCAAGAGATAAATTATGGGTTCCTAAATTGTTTGTAATATGTATCCTCCAAACTTGAATAAGTAGGTATAGGCAGTAAAGTTTTGGTAGGTATAGTAAGTTTGCATGTGTTTGCAAATGTATTGGCTTAAATGTGGAGGTAAGATGGAAACTTGGACTAAAAACAGGTACTTCGAATATTTTCTCAACATTTACTTTCCAACGGTAAAAAGTTGCAAAAATAAAAACAAAAATGGTAAACCCAACAACTGTATTTCACAATAAATTATTCATAACAAGCAACTAAACTACAAAGATGGTGGCGGTATGGGTATCTTCCTCAGGAAATGACTTCTAACTTGAGTTGGCACGACTGGCGGAAGCAGGTTTGAGGTTGGCGGCGCCAAGGCGGAAACCGGGGACGCGGCTGGCAAAAACGGATTAACTAATGGTACTGGCGCGGCAGAACAAGGAGCTGGCGGCGGAGGGTATGCGACTGGCAACGCAGGTGCCACAGGAGCCACAGAAGCCACAGCTGCCACAGATGGTTGAGGTATTGGCAGGGCAGGGTAGACCTTCTCTTGGATCACTGGCAGGGGTGCTACTTCTACGATCGGTTGGCGCGGGATGGCTCGGCGTTGGTAGAAGTCTGCTAGGAGTTGTTTGGCTGGCGCGATGTTTGGCAGGCCAGGTGAAATGCTTGGCAGGCCAGGTGAAATGCTTGGCAGGACAGGTCCGATTGGCAGATTAGGTAAGCAAGGTCTTTGGACTAAGCCATCTAGTAATCCAGGGCCTGTTGGGTTGATTACATTAGCGCCTACAGATGCCAATCTGAGAATCTGTAGAGCTCTTTCAGCGTTTGCTGGTGAGAGAATGTCTTCTAGAAGCTTCTGTTTTGGACAAGCAGCCAAAGATATATCTGTAATGGCCGCTACTACTAAAATTATAAAGCATTTCTTCACAGTCCCCATTGTGTTCTGAAATAAAAATGTATTGATTAGTTGACAATGATTTAAAAAGTTTGATAAGTAAATAAATAATAATAAATAAATAAATATCTGGGACATTTCCACACACGGTCATCTGACCCAAACTAAGCAAAGCTTGTACTATGGGCGTCAGAGTCTGATATACATACATATATATTTATAAATACATACTTAAATACATAATCACACCCAGACACGGAACAAATACCGATGTTCATCACACAAATATTTGTCCCGAGTGGGAATCGAACCCACAACTCTCGAAACCGCCAGCCAGGGTCACTAACCACTGTTCCACCGAGCCAGTCAATAAGTGACCTTAGCTCTTTTTTTTTTTTCCTAACTGACTAACGATGATGGCTTGGAGGAACCTTGTCATCACCACCGGGCTTGCGGGGGAGCGGATGGCTCTCACCCCTAAATGATCTTAGCTAACCTAGTCTAAGAATTTGTATGCTAAACCAAGCCGGGAATAAGAGTTAGAAAATTTATATAAGATAATAAATTATCGTGTATGGAGATTGTTATAGTTACCTACCTACTTATGCACCTATCGATGTGTAAGGATGGGACCGGGAGATGTCAAATAAAAGATGTTATTCACTGTTGATACTATTTGTGACTGTCTAATCAGTGGCGTAACTATACCTGTTGAAGTCCGTGGCAAAATTCATCGGATGGGGCCCCGTGCACACCACGTTCTTTTTTTATCTTAATGTGCTATGATCGGGGGCCCCTTTCGGCTGGGGCCCCCTACCGGATGGGGGCCCGTGGCATTTTGCCGACTTGCCAGCCTGTAAGGTAGTTACGCCACTGTGTCTAATAGTGTCTGACACTACACCCAGCCTGACCGCCGGTTCCATCCTTACAGATGGATAAATAATTAGATATGTTCTAGATAACTATAAAAAGTGACCATTCTTACCCCTTCAAATGATTATAATAAAGGCAATCGATGAAAAAATCAAGCTTTTATAAAAATATGTAACGCAATCAGATGTTTATCTAAAAAACTATGTAACAAATTTGTCAATGATATGACAACAAAATTTTTATCTATGTTAATCGTAAGTTACATTAAAAACGAAATGCCTACAGTATTACTTAAGTTAGATATATACGTTACCTATGTGTTTAATTATTTGCCAACTTAACTAGATAAACATATTATTATCTACAATGTAGTATCTATGAGTGCAAAATTGCATAAAAGAAAACAGTACCTACATCTATCTAATATTATTGCACCAGAGATATCAGCAATCTAACGCAAGCAGGAATAAGATTTTTTTTCTGTTGCGTGCCAACGAATATTGTGCTTCAGTCTATTTTTCTAAAATCGAACAAAAATAGCTTTAGGTATCCTTACTAGTCCTTACTAATATTATAAATCCGAAAGTAGGTAACTCTGTCTGTTACGCTTTCACGCATACAGTACTGGACCGATTTGAATGAAATTTGGTACAGATGTAATCCAGAGCCTAGGAAAGGATATAGGCTACTTTTCAACCGACTGCGCTATAAGGAAGTAATGTTTTACCCGTTAAACGTCTCTACGCGGACGAAGTCGCGGGCGGAAAGCTAGTAAAAATATCGACGGTCCCTACGTATAAAAGGACATGTAAAAAAAAAGTTAAAAACTAAAACCCAACTACGACAAAAAACGACGCTGAAAAAGTATAAAACAAGACTTTTAGAACATACAATACTATTTTGAAGTATGCAATATTTACTATGTATGTATGAGATAAGTTTTCATGTTTGGAAAACCGCAGTCACACGTTGTCAAAGTGCTACGGTAGGTAGGTACTTGTGTATGGAACGTGTGACTACGCCTTTCCAAACATGAAAACTTATCTCATACATACATAGTAAATATTGCATACTTCAAAATAGTATTGTATGTTCTAAAAGTCTTGTTTTATACTTTTTCAGCGTCGTTTTTTGTCGTAGTTGGGTTTTAGTTTTTAACTTTTTATTATTTGTACTATTTTGGTGTTAGTAAGTAGTAAAGAAGCTATGAACGAAAAGATGTGAACTATATGCAATCAGTCCATGAATATACGTAAAGTCACATGCAAATGCTAGTAATATATATATATTTAAAATGTACAAGTAAAGCGCTTTCCAATGATACCAAACACGGCGTATTTATCTTAACTTTATTTTTTTACTCTGTATGTTTTGTCCGCTAGTGGGCGCCACATTAGATTTTGTGAAACCCTATATAGCCTATAACCAGCGGACAATTAAGACGCTTCTAATGATATGTCATTTGTCGAATTCTGACAAGCAATTTAGAAGTTATGTGGAAACAGATGAACATACATACATACATACATACAAACATACATACAAACATACATACATACATACATACATACATACATAGCCTGTCAAAATCATAACCCTCCTTTTGCTTTGCCGTAGTCGGGTAAAAAGAGGTTTTTTTTTATTGCATTTTTCGCAATTATTTATCTTTATGCATACGCCCATATAATTTTTTTTTTCTAAATATTAATACTTTTGCCAATTTAAAGAACGTATAAGAGAACATGTGTGATAATTACAAAGAAGCAATGTCGTAGATGCGGATATCTATACATATCCTTTTGTACTCGGTTTTAAAATGCGCGCCAAATGTAGCGAGCGCGGTCATGTCAAACATAACGTCATTTACGGGAGATTCCCCAAAAAACGTGTCGATTCGTGTTAATGTGGTAAAAAGATACAATAGTCCAGTCAAAATAGACAAAAATAAGTGCTAACTTAGACAAAATTCGCATAGAGCTGAAAATTGCCAGAGACGTTAAATACATCATAATAAACGAAATATCAAAAATCCCCATCAATCCTACTTCTGCAAAAATTTTTATTCAAGGTCAAAAGTATAAAATTAATGATTTTTCCATTTTTCTCGAAAACAGTAAGTATTATCGTAAAAATAGGTCAAACAAAAGTTGAAGATCATACAATTTTCTACAAAAATGGTCCAGTCACTTTTTCTTTTCCGACTCACCATTCGCGAGATATCGTGGTTTTAATCATTAGAAAATTCATATTTTACATAATATGCATTCATCTGTTGATATCGTTTTTGATCGATATATGACCTGGAATAGGTTCACTAGGGTAACCACGTTAAAAACCACCCAAGTGTAAGAAAAAAAAAACATAGGTTTTGTATGAGAACCTACTTTACACGTTGGTTTCATGTTGTTTCTAGTATTAGATGTTATAGAGGCAACTGAGATACATCATTCGTTAAAATTTTAACTGTCTAGCACAATCGCATGGGGGCCTGGAAGCGTTTAAAATACAACTTTTTCAACTTTGTGCATCGCTATATCTCTGAAATGGTGAATCTTAGGAACAAAGTGTTCAGACATTTTTTATAGATAATTACGTGATAAGTAATTTTGTCGTACATACTTTTATGATTAAACTTACCGTTTCGCTCAAAAGTGCATAAAACTGATATTTGTGACATTTGACCTTGATTATTTTTTTTTGCAGACGTGGGATCGATGGGGACTTTTGACAGATTATTTGTTATAGTGTTCCCAACATTCAAGCCAATTTTCAGCTCTATGCGAATTTTTCCTAGGTTAAATGTCTATTTTGACTGGACTACAAGTTCTGATAAAATTTCTTGGAATAAAAAAAGAGAAGTAAAAATTTTATTTTAAATTTAAGGGGCTCATCCAAACATTGTTTTACAACATCTCCGAAGAAAGCTATAGAACTCTAAACTGCGAACATAAAAAATAAAAATAAAGAAAAATACTAGGGGAGTAAAGAAGAAGGAAGATCTTATTCTAGAGATATTATACAAAGAGGCATTTCCTATCACTGACGTAAAATACAAAGGCTTAACACATTTATGTGATACAATGATTATTCCAAAAAGTTATCATATTTTCTATAAGAATCTTAATCATGGTAAAGAAGAGGAAGGTCAAGATGAAGAAGATTAGAAATTGATTACCTACGTCTATGTGCTTTATTTATAAAAATTGTGTGCGTTTTAGAATATAATAATTCAATTAGTAGAATAAACCTGTGATTATTTTTTGTCACATATACTGAAATTACTTATTAATTGTCAATGATAAGAGAAACTGTGGTTCACAATGAGACAATAATAGTAAGAATAATATTCATCTTTATTATTATTATTATTATAGTCTGAATAAATACATACATACATACATACATACATACATAAAATCACGCCTTTTCCCCAGAGGGGTAGGCAGAGATCACTTCCTGCCATGTACTACGATCATGGCACACCACTTTCGCTTCTTTCACATCCGTCATTCTCTTCATGCATGCTTGTCGATTACGGGTACTTTTGGTTTGACCCTTCTTCAAAATTTGGCCTATTTGGTCATGGAAGGTCTTTTTTGGCCTTCCCCTGTCGACATTTCCATTTATGCTTCTTCTATGTATCCCTTTCGTTAATCGTCTCTCATTCATCCTCTCAATATGACCAAACCATCAAAGCATACCTTTCTCAACCTTAGTCACTACATCTTCTTTCACACCACAACGTTCTCTAATTATTTTATAATTCTATGAAGATTTTAGTTTCACTTCTAGCATAGTTCTAAGTGCTCGCATCTCTACTGCGTTTATCCTACTGACGTGCTTCTTCTGCCATACCCAACTTCCGCTTCCGTACATTAGTGTCGGGATCAACACTCCTCTATGAACCGCCAGACGTGGCTTTTTGGACACTCTCTGACTGTTCACAAAGGTGTGCAACGCTCCGTCTGAATAAAGCTGTGATTATTTTTTGTTACTTATACTGAAATTACTTAGTAATTATTAATGATAAGAGGAACTGTGATCTACGATGAGACTACAAATAAATATAAAAAAGTTGATTTTTAGATGATTGTCACTTAAAATAAATAACTCTTTAATATAAATACTTGTACTTAAAATAATTAATTAATACTGACACTAAAATAAGATTTTATTTATAAACCGGTTTCTCAGTAATAATTTTATTATGGACTTGTCTTTTTTACGTTTGGCTCTATACTTGTGCCGTATTAAACACTAGCAACGTAAAAACAGACATGTCTCCATTAATGTACAGTTTATACTTAAAGATAGTTATCTAAAGATTTTTAAGGTATGGTTCTGAAAATAATGACAGTAATTTATATTTTCATTAAACATTGACTTGAAAAATAATTTAATTTATTGAGTTGGTATTACCCAAGTATATACAGGTATCTTAGATATGTCTTGTATTTTTTCATTTTGATAACAATGTAGAAACGGTCAACTGTCAGTTTTATCAAGAAAATCGATAAAAATTAAATATGTACCAATACCGTAACAAACTTCCTCAAACTTATAAAACTTTGGAGAAAAAATATTATTAAAATTGTTCATACCGTAATTTGTAGAGAGATTTGAACCTTTATTACGCTCTCCTGTAAACCTATGTTTTTGACATGTCGCTTTATACGTAGGGACCGTCGATATATAGGGCGATCTCAATGGAGATCAGCCAAATGCGCAGGACATATTATAGTGCACAAGTGTACGCGCAAACACAAGTGCACTCTCTGTTCCCTTACCCTCATAGTTAGGTGGGACGGCAATCCGACATGACCGAGGGGAGATCAGGCGCAGGGTGCAGTACCATATGTTTTACGTGCTTTCCGAGGCACAGGTGACAGGAGACCCAGTCAGACTCAGTTTTGCCCGTGACCACGAGCGCTGTAAAGAGCTCGAAACGTCGGGTCTCTAAATAATATGTTTATAATAACAATACACGCGAGTTTAATCCGTAAAATTGTAAACAAAAAAAAAACCGCCTTCAAAAACCCGACTCACTAAAAATTACAAAATAATATAATACGAACATTTATAATAATCATCTGGGTATGAATTTTATATGTTGTTGAAGGCGGTGCCGTTTATATTTCATACAGACAAGCACAGAGTGCTTCATTTTTCTCAAAATTTTGAATGGCACCGCCTTCAACAACATATAAAATTCATACCCAGATGATTATTATAAATGTTCGTATTATATTATTTTATTTTGTAATTTTTAGTGAGTCGGGTTTTTGAAGGCGGTTTTTTTTTTGTTTACAATTTTTTTTCATACTTTTTAGTGTTACATATTTTTTTTCACCCTATTAGTTCAGCTCACCTGTAATACTACTGATATTATAACTAGTAGTCTTAACATGTATACAGTATTGAAAGAATTATCCTTTTACTCCAAACAATTAAGGAGTTGACCTTCCATCATCAGCTCAGCATCATAACATTATGATTGCAAGAAACAATGCCAATATAACTTCAGAAAATATGTAAAACGCGGTACATGTGCCTATAAAATTTGAGGGTTGACCTCGATTTCTCCTGGGTCCCATCATCAGATCCGAGACTGGTGAAAATGGGACCACCTCGGAAGTGAACTCTATCCAACCAAAAAAAATTTTTGAAATCCGTCTATAATTGACGAAAATATCGGTGAACATACATAAAAAAAAAAAAAAAATATTATACATACAGACTAATTGAGAACCTCCTCCTTTTTTTGAAGTCGGTTAAAAATTAGTTTTATTTACAATGTCTATCTAGTGTTCGCGCAAATAATAGGCGACACTACCATGCACTTACTTATTGACTGGCTCGGTGGAACAGTGGTTAGTGGACCCAGGTTCATTCCCTACGGTTCCAAGAGTCGTGGGTTCGATTCCCAGCCGGGACAAAAATTTGTTGTGACGAGTATCAGTGTTTTTTCCGTGTCTGGGTGTGTTATTAAATATATTTAAGTATATTTGTATATCCACTGTCGAATCTGATATCTGTAACACAAGAGCTTAAGCTACTTTTTGACTGGCTCGGTGGAACAGTGGTTAGTGACTTTGGCCGGCGGTTCCAAGGGTCGTGGGTTCGATTCCCACTCGGGACAAATATTTGTGTGATGAAAATCGATGATTTTTTCCGTGTCTGGGTGTGTATATGTATTTATCAATATGTGTGTATATCAGTCTCTGACGCTCATAGTACAAGCTCTACTTAGTTTGGGATCAGTAGCGCTACCATGAGTTTAAAAGTTACGGACTCGATATCGCCTACGTAAATATGTCTATGAAAAACTTGTACAACGCCTCTGGTGGTAACGCTAAGAATTAAAATCGGTCGTATGAAAAAAACAACTCGATAGGTTTTTAACGTACATAAGTTTTCGATAGCCAACTCATGGTACCGCTACAGATAACCGTGTGTGGAAATGTCCCAGATATTTATTTATTTTTTTATTTATTCACTTATTTACCATGGAATGAGATCAATGTATGTGATGTTTTGTAATATTTATTTATTTATGCACAGTTAGAATTGACCTAAGTTGTAGAAATCATAGTTACAAATTTCTTCACTGTTACAGGACCATATTTTGCGTAATACGAGTAATTATCTGCTTTAAAAGACATAGTTTTGTAATTGGGACGCCATTCAATCAACCAAAATGAAGTTAGCAGGTGTCTCTATAATTTTGGCTTTTGCTACCGTAAGTAAATTACCTATCAATTTTATTAGTAGCAAATCACTACGTATTATAAAACAAAGATTATCAGTCCCTATAAGTATAAGTATGTATGCTTAAAACTTCAAAATTACGTAGGTGTGCAGGTTTCCTCATGATGTTTCCTTCACCGTTAAAGCGACGAATAATCCTAAATATGAATTTAAATTTGAACACAGTGGTACATGGCGGTGTTTGAACTGGCGATTTCTTTCATGGCAAACAACGACTTAAACCACTCGGTCATTGACGCTTTTAGGATCGACATATCAACAAGTAATGTAAAATATGAAGACTTTACTAGCGTAATATTATTATGTAGAATGATTTTACTATAACATACTAAGACCATGTGACTAAGTAAGCTTTTATTTTTACTTACCTACAATTTGTAACATGATACTCAGTTAAAACTAGTAACTATCGAGTTTCTTGAATAAATGTTCTCAGCAGAATCAGCAAACGAACAGTACCGTAGTAAAATTATTATCATTGCTGTATCGACCATTTTATAAGTGCATGACGTGTGTAAAATTCTTAACATGGATAAAGTTTAGTGGCAGTTAGCTTAGTAACTTACTTTGATATGAATACCTACATAAGTCTAGTTTTAATAAGTAGTTTTTATTTAAAAAATAATAAAGAAATTAAAATTTGTTTATTTCCAGTAATTGCTTACAACTAAACTATATCTAGCGGAGTCTGCACTAAGCTTAAAGCTTGTATTGCAGAGTCCAGACAACATTTGACAATGAGCAACAATTTTCTGAATGGACACAACCCGAGCCATAATTATAATGCTGGGTACTAAAAAAACATACTTTATCCTATTCCAGATAGCAGCTACCCAGGTACTACGACCATCACTAGTACCGAGACTACCTGCCGCCCTACCCGTACCCGCTTTCCCATCACCCTACATACCCAGCCTACCCCCATATGTCAATGTCAACCCGATAGTAGATGTGTTCGCGCCAATAGTTGACGTACAATCGTATAACGCTCTCTCTTGTGGCTGCAACTCCTGTGGACTTTCCCCTTGCGGTTGCAACTCGTTGGATTTGGGTTTCCCCGTCATAGACTGCGGGTTTGGGGCCGGAGTCAGTTACTCGGGATGTGGGGCGACCCCGTGCGGGTGTGGGGCGTCCCCCTGCGGGTGTGGGGCGTCCCCCTGTGGATGTGGGGTCCCGTACGCCCCCCCTGCTCCATGTGGTTGCTCTACGGGGCCTTTAGTGCCCCCTTTACCGCCAGTATTAGGGTGCTCCAAGTACCTGAGACAGGTTTGCACTCAGCCGCCATTTTTGTGAGTTGTTATTGAATGTGTAAAATAAATAAAAAATAAACTGAATTGGATGTTTCATTTTTGAGAGCTAAATTTCATTCAGAATTATGTTACGAGCCCTATCGGAAGAGGATATACAGATATCGCGTCTACTGCTCTAACCAACTCAGCTATTAGTCCAGTCAAAATAGACATTTAACCTAGGAAAAATTCGCATAGAGCTGAAAATTGGCATGAATGTTGGGAACACTTTTATTATTCTGTACCAGTGTTTTTCTTGTTGGTAGTCCTAATAATAAATAAATAAATAAATAAACACCATTACAAATAAATCTGTCAAAAGTCCCCATCGATCCCACGTCTGCAAAAAAAAAAAATATTCAAGGTCAAATGTCACAAATATCAATTTTATGCACTTTTGAGCGAAACGGTAAGTTTTATCATAAAAGTATGTATGACAAAATTACTTATCACGTAATTATCTATAAAAATTGTAAACAAAAAAAAAACCGCCTTCAAAAACCCGACTCACTAAAAATTACAAAATAATATAATACGAACATTTATAATAATCATCTGGGTATGAATTTTATTTGTTGTTGAAGGCGGTGCCGTTTATATTTCATACAGACAAGCACAGAGTGCTTCATTTTCCTCAAAA
Source organism: Maruca vitrata (assembly GCA_039566165.1). NCBI lineage: Eukaryota > Metazoa > Arthropoda > Insecta > Lepidoptera > Crambidae > Maruca > Maruca vitrata. The sequence continues at coordinate 2,594,426 of CM076941.1, read as the reverse complement.
ATTTGATTGGCACCGCCTTCAACAACACATAAAATTCATACCCAGATGATTATTATAAATGTTCGTATTATATTATTTTGTAATTTTTAGTGAGTCGGGTTTTTGAAGGCGGTTTTTTTTTTTGTTTACAATTTTTTTTCATACTTTTTAGTGTTACATATTTTTTTTCACCCTATTAGTTCAGCTCACCTGTAATACTACTGATATTATAACTAGTAGTCTTAATATGTATACAGTATTTAAAGAATTATCCTTTTACTCCAAACAATTAAGGAGTTGACCTTCCATCATCAGCTCAGCATCATAACATTATGATTGCAGGAAGCAATGCTAATATAACTTCAGAAAATATGTAAAACGCGGTACATGTGCCTATAAAATTTAAGGTTTGCCTCGATTTCTCCTGGATCCCATCATCAGATCCTAGACTGGTTAACCTAATAGTTTAGCTCACCTGTAATACTACTGATATTATTACTAGTGGTCTTAATATGTACAGTATTGAAATAATTATTCTTTTACTCATAACTATTAAGGAGTTGTCATTCCATCATCAGCTCAGCATCATAAGATTATGATAGCCAGAAGCAAATGCCAATATGACTTCAGATAATATGCAAAACGCGGTACATGTCCCTATAAAATTTGAGGGTTGCCCTCGATTTCTCCTGGATCCCATCATCAGATCCGAGACTGGTGAAAATGGGACCACCTCGGAAGTAAACTCTATCCAACCAAAAAAAAATTTTTGAAATCCGTCTATAATTGACGAAAATATCGGTGAACATACATAAAAAAAAAAAATTATACATACAGACGAATTGAGAACCTCCTCCTTTTTTTGAAGTCGGGTAAAAAATGTCTAGAAACACTTTGTTCCTAAGACTCATCATTTCAGAGATATAGCGATGCACAAAGCGTTTGAAAATACAACTTTTTCAACTGGGATCGATGGGGACTTTTGACAGATTATTTGTAATAGTGTTCCCAACATTCATGCAAATTTTCAGCTCTATGCGAATTAATGCAACCTTACCCCTAATTTTGATGCTAATTTGACTGGACTATATCCAGATGTTATGTTATCAATGTGAATTTTTCCATCACGTTTACCCGTTAGCCACGGGTGGCGCCCCCACCGGTAGTAATCAAACACTATCGATCCAAAAACATTTATTTACCTACAGAAATTTTATAGGGAATGGTTATGACCATTATATATTTTTTTATATTCTAATACATACATACATAAAATCACGCCTTTTCCCAGAGGGGTAGGCAGAGATCACTTCCAGCGATCCACTTTTTACCTCTGTGGGAAACGCGACGTGGCGGGTTGTGGACCACGTCGCCGCCATTCTGCCTATTATATTCTAATAAGTGACATTAAAAACGAATTATTTTTTTTTAATTCACTTTCAATGGGTTATTCCGTATTCATCCTATGTGAACTCATCCGATTTCCTTTCTCATCCTAAAATAGTATTCCTAGCTCATCCTATTAGATTTTGTCTTGACACAACACTAATGCAGTCTTTCCTCATCACTAGGTGAATATTCCAATAAAAAGTATGGATAGCAAAATCAAAAGTCAAAACATTTTCAGAAAGTGAACTATTAATAGGTTTTGGATATAAATAAAAAGAAATCTGTATGTTAAAACAAGAAAATAACATAATATTCAATAAAATATACTTAAAACCGATAGCCAAACTTGCACGTGCTATTAAAGAAAATAATAGTAACGGTTTCATTTACATCTAATAATGAGTCACCAAGTTGTATTTTTAACTATTACCTGTGCATATAAGTGAAAGAGATAGAATCTTTTGTTAGAAAGAGATAGATACATTTTGTATCCCCATGTTGCGAATTGGCTTTTATCAGTTCACCACTAACTGATATCCTGGTTCCTCCTTAATCTGTGATTTTTAATTGAAGATTATTTTTTTACATTTTATAAAAATCATACAGTTTACATATGGAAGACGATGTTTTTTAAATCAAAGTTGATTGAGTCTTGTTTGTCAAAATTTAAAAATATTGCTGTGTTAATCATATAAAAAATATGTTATATATTATTCTTAATTTTAAAAAAATAAACATACCTAACTGTTTTATACAACATTTATAAATAAATATATTATTTTATCAGACTTTTTGCAGTTTTATTTGACAAAACGACTAAATTAAATTTTAAACTTTTATTCCGACCGTACAAAATATTCTTATTTTTAAAATGTTTTGTTATAGGATGAGCTAGGAATCATTTTGGGATGAATAAGGAACTAAAAATTGAAATATTTGCTTTGGGATGATTAAGGAACGAAATTAGGATGAGTAAGGAAAAAGTTTCACGTCGGATGAGATCACATAGGATGAATACGGAATAACCCCTTTCAATACCTTTCTGGACGGGGACGTGTACCACCGTTCTTAATATATTAGGCGGCGGAGTTATTAATGTGAATTTTTTAGTGATTTCAATAACATTAAAAGAATAAATAAAAATGTCACCATTTATCAGTAATTCAGGATTGGGTACTAGAAATCCGCTCTACCACTTATATTTCCGGAAAAATCTTAGAAATAAAAAGGCAAATAAAAAATTTTGTTCAACATTTATTTACACTATTATACAACTAATAAAAATCATTTTAGTCTGACTAACAATCATTTTCTACATTTTCCATTCAAACCAAACCATACCTTAATAAAAAAAACTATCAAGAGCATAAAATTACCCACATAGAAATATTTATTGGACTGTAATATAAATTTAAAAAAATTAAAAAAAAAAACACCTAACTTCTGTTACCAGGGAATTGAACCCACGACCACAAGATGCACTAAGTCATTACACCAGTCTCATGAGTAGTAAATACATAATCTTACTTTTTCCATCTATACACAAAACAAAAAATAAAATTTACTAGACTTTAATAGTTTTGTAACTAACAACCTTTATTTAGTAATTTTTTGATAAACGCAATTACATAACATAAATGCATTTACATTATCAAAATGCATTGCAATGCATGCATTGACTTCATGAATGAAGAAATTCTAAGGTTGTGTAGTCGACCAACCCGCACTTGGCCAGCGTGGTTGACTTAGGCCTTATCACCCTAGTTTAGGGTAGGCCCGTGCCCCAGCAGTAGGGACATATGGGCTGATTAAAAGAATGATTTCTAAAATGCCATAGTAAAATTTTTATAGACATGTTTTATTTTTATGTAACCATCTTTACTATCCTTACTAATATTATAATTCCGAAAGTAACTCCGTCTGACTGTTAAGCTTTCACGCATAGAGTACTGGACCGATTTAAATGGAATTTGGTACAGATATAGTCCAGAGCCTAGGAATGGTTATAGGCTACTTTTTAACCGTCTGCGCTATAAGGAAGTAATGTTTTACCCGTTAAACGTCTCTACGCGGAGGAAATCGCGGGCGGAAAGCTAGTTTAAGATAAAATAATTTGCAATCGCTTTATAATCCAATCGATACTCTAACATGCAAGAAATTGGTTGATTCGAGTTTAAACAATATTTAACGTCTTTTTTTTTCTTAGATTATCAAAATGGCACCTTGCATTGTTATAAAAATAACCAATATTCCATTTTTTTTTTCACTGAAAAGTACTAGAAATTCTGGTCAAGCTTATATCTGTATAAATTGTGTATAACACTACTGTCCATGTAATCATATTTAATGTATAGATACATTTTTATTTGGCAGTTATCATAAATACTACACTTGATTAATTTTAAGTAAACGGTACTTAACATATCTATGAATAGCTTATATTTTACACTTTGTTAGGTAAACATATAATTTTAATAATAATAAAAAAGTCATAGTTTTCTTCATAGTTTAGACTTGGAGTAGCCTTGTCATCATCACCAGACTGGTAGATTAGATGGTTCTCACCTTAAATCCCGGATATTATGTTGAGTTGACTGGCTCGGTGGAACAGTGGTTAGTGAACCTGCCTGGCGGTTCCTAGAGTCGTGGGTTCGATTCCCACTCGGGACAAATATTTTTGTGATGAACATTGGTGTTTGCTCCGTATCTGGGTACGTATTTATAAATAACTATGAATGTATATCAGTCTCTGACGCCCATAGTACAAGCTCTGCTTAGTTTGGGGTCAGATGACCTGATATTTATTTATTTGTTTATTAAGTTCCGTTTACATAATAGGGTATTTGACTATTTTTTAATTTTGATATAGTTGGATGGACCACTCGAACACAAAGACACTGTTGAAAGTTTCACTTTGATATCTCAATGGCTCGACGAGATATTACAATTTTAATTGCACATTATTTGGGCGAGCTCAAAAACGCTCCATACAAACGCCCCCTGGCGTGTGACGTCACACGCTAGTTCTTTATATGCAGAGCCTAGGAAGTTTGTTCGGCAGGTTCGTCAAAAGTTGCGTTTATGGATATGTTTTCATAATGAAAGATGTCACTAATTCTGTTATTTATAAAATGACAACGAAATTTTAAATGATTTTCGCAATTTTGAAATGGACTTGCCCACCCAACTTTGAATGTCTTTTGCTGTCTCATTTCGCCAAAAATGTAAGTTTCGATTTCATTAATAATATTGATTTACCTAAATCTTACTGATAATCATAAAAATGGCAAGCATAACAACCAATGTCAAATACCCTATTATATCATCATATCCAAGTACTAAAGACATATATATATATATAAATATAGTATCCACATAGATGTTACATAGTTCTCACTATAAGCTCACAAGTGTCACATCTCATTCGTTCTGTGGCGGGGGAGGCTTCCCGCTGGCTAGAACCTTCTTCATAGTCTTCAACATGCTCGGAATAATGCCAATGTGTTTGTCAACACAACGCACTGCGCACTTTTCGAATTCTATCGTGCATTTGTCCACCTGAAAAAAAAAGAAAAATTGAATCGAAACTGCATACTTGTAGAATAGAATAGAGGTTTATTTTGCATAAAACATTGTACATAATATTGTTAGTATACATAAACATGGTTCAGCATGCTTTGTCACAATGTGACATGCAAAATCATGATATAACATTTTACATACTAATGTTACGGTAATTACTTATATTAGTCACATTGTATCTACAAGTCAACATTAGAACTAAACTAAAATTAACAAATTTCTATAATAAAGATTGTTATTATGAAATAAATATATCATGTCAAGTATGTATCAAGAATAATTAAAAAAAAAAGGTGTGTGGCACAGACAGTAAAGTAATTTGACTATTTTCACTGTCCTACTCTTGCAATGCACTTTCACTCATGTTCAAGTTAAGACTTATTGTAACATTGCATGATTTTGTGCAATATGGTTAAGAATCTTTATCAATACATAGTATAAAACAAAGTCGCTTTCGCTGTATGTCCGTATGTATGCTTAGATCTTTAAAACTACGCAACGGATTTTGATGCGGTTTTTTTTAATAGATAGAGTGATTCTTAAGGAAGGTTTGTATGTAAAATTTACCCGAAGCGAAGCGAGGGCGGGTCACTAGTTACTCATAAGAATGAAATTCACTTACATCAGCATTACAATATAAATAAACTAAATTTAAACTAAAATACAATGGTAAGCTTCTATAATAAAAATAAAAAAATACATATGCAAAACATAGGGAATATTTCTAAAAAATAAAGAATTATTATTATTATTAATCATTACCTTCTCTTGGCTGGGGTCTGGACCAAGGCGGTCTCTAGCTGCATCATTGCAGTCCATCACACACCGCTGTAGTCTGTTCTGTAGGTGGTTTATCTCACCCTGTAATTAAGTAAATAAATGAATAATAAATATCACACATCATCACATACATGATTCTGTTGTAAGTAGCTTAAGCACTTGAGTATGGATATCAGAATCAACAGTGGATACATAAATAGACTTAATATGTCTCAGGCACACATATTGTTACTCGGAACTTTTAATGTAATGTTGATTTTAAGATCTAATATTGTGCACTAAGTTTTCTAATAAAGATTTATTATTATTTAACACATCCAGACATGGAACAAAGACTGATGTTCATTACTTAATATTTGTCCCAAGTGGGAATCGAACCCTCAACTCTTGGAACCACCAGCCAGGGTCACCAGCCAAACCAGTCCTTCTATTAAAAAAATGCATCATCAAGGTCGCCAGTTCAAAACCCGCCAGGTACCAATGTGTTTTTCAAATTTGAAATTCATATGTACCATCATTCGACGCTTTAACGGTGAAGGAAAACATCGTGAGGAAACCTGCACACCTACGAAGAAATTCTTAGGTTGTGTAGTCAACCAACCCGCACTTGGCCAGCGTGGTTGACTAAGGCCTTATCGCCCTGGTTTAGGGTAGGTACGGGCCTCAGCAGTGGGGACGTATATGGGCTGATGATGATGATGATGATGATCATAATCCATTGTATAGTTTTAGGGACTAAAGCAATCATACGGACAGAGAGATGTGGGAAGCGACTTTGATTTATACTATACAATGTAGAGATCGAACTTACTTTTAGGAGCTGTCTAAAGTGACTTGTAGTGTTTTTATTTTAACTGACTTACAATGATGGTTTAGAGCAGCCTCATCGTCTTCACCATACTTGCAGGGGAACAGATGGCTCTCACCCCTAGATTTATGTGGTTTGATTGATTATTACCTGCACATAGTTGTTGGCCTGGTTCAACGGAGTAGTGCATGTCTCGATGCAACCGTGCACTCGCTCCAATGAGGTCTGCTGGTCGTCGCAGCACCGTGCCGCACATCGGTGCATGTCACCCTGGAAATTATTAAGACATACATTGAATAGTATGGTTTTAAGCTTTCGCGTTCCATTACACTAAATATTAGCTAAGTATTTGCTACACCTAATATCGCGTGTAGACCTAATATAAAGACTAATATTTTGTACATTGAATAGATTGTCTAGCTTGTAGCAAGACTATATTCATTTAATCCATAACTCTATGTATTGTAAAGCTGAAGAGTTTGTTTGGTTAAACATGGTAATCTCAGGCACTACTGATACAACAAAATATTAGTCTTTACGCGTCTACACGCGTTGAGTTCGCTCGCGACCATTGGTGTAACCCAGTCAAAACGTTGGGCAGTAAGTAGCTATGTAATTTGTTTCTAACAATAATGCATGTAGACCCATAAAGACTAAAGCAATCATACGGACCAACATAAAGACTAGACTAATATTTAGTGTAATGGAATGCGAAAGTCTAAAATCTTACTACAGGAAAAATTTATTAAATATTTTTGTGTTGGAAAGAGCATTTATTGAGGAGGGCTTCAGGCTATATAAAATCACGTTGTGACCAAGGCGCAAGGAAACAGTGCAAAATGTGTATTTATTGACACTCAATAAATATTTTTTGTTGAGTGTCAATAAATGCACATTATAACATATCTGTTACAAATGTGGACTGTACAGTCTATTATGTGACGCTGTTTTGTATTAATTTAACTAAAGAAAAGAAAAGATGTCCCTCTGTGATTTACCATGACACTGTTTTGTATTAATTTAACTAAAGAAAATAAAAGATGTCCCGCTGAGATTTACCAAGGCAACCATTGGCCAAGGAGAGAAAAAATGCACAGGACATTATAGTGTGTACTTGAAATTACTCACATGTGTGCATTGCATTATGTTCACTTACTCTTATTATTAGATATTAAGGCAATCTCACATACATAACAGAAGAGACAGAGACTAGAGATTGTTTTTCTCTTATCGTTAGATATTAAGGCAATCTCACAACAAGAGACAAGACATTTTTTTTTGTTACAAACAAACAGAAAATTCGGTTCCCCTGGGGTATACTGGCATTGCTTATTAAGTGTCTTATTCTGATACAAATAAGATAGGTAACAGTCGCCGGTTCTTCATACAAAAGTAAGGAAAAATAATTTGTTACATTTATATATTTTTATTGACTTCTTAAAATGTATTTTAAATCAGATATTGCACATATTATTATAAAATATTTATGTTATTACCATATAAACTACATAAATAAGACATAGACCCGCATTGCATAAGAATTACCCATGAGATTATAACCTAAAAACTTACTTGCATCTTTCGCAAATAACTCTTGTCCAACTCGTTAACCATGTTGGTCATCTCTTGCTCGATCCTAAACTTTTGTGCTTCAACCATTTTGAACGTTTATTGTTAGAAAACTATTGAAAACTATAGAAATAGCGGATGGTCGGCGATAAGCGACCAATCTCGATTTTTTTGACACTGACGTTTCGTGCTTTTTTTTTGATAACAGCTCAAGGTTGGTATGATATTAGCTGCTATTCAGCCTAAGTTAGGTAAGTTACGTAAAAGCTTCTAAGCAAGCACGGTAACTTTTTTAGTTTTTCATAATTATTTTGATGGTGAATATAGGTACTTTTGTTATAAAAATGACCAGCAGTATTCAGTAACTGCACCTCTTCTTCCCATTGTCAATATAATCATCAGAGACTAAGGTAAATAAAAAGCTTTGTAAGTTTTAAATGAAAATTAAATATATTTATATTCAATAAATTAATAATAAATAAATCCACTAAATTATACACTTATTTTTACAATGCTGGCCCCCTACATCCACAATCACAGACTGAAAAGCTTTTTAACAAGGTCATAAGGTCGTAGTTTCTATTCAAGCTCACATTAGGCTTTCCTCTAGGATAAGGACTGGAGACAACATTAGGAACACTAGATTTGATTATATTGGAAACAGCGTTAGGGGAAACATACGACTTTTTATAACTATTAGGGGAAATATTAACGCTGGAACAAGCTGGGCATGTGCATAAAGAGTTTTTGATTTCATTCACAAGCGGCGAAGCTATGGGTCCGAATACTGGTGTACGAAGGCAATTTTGTGAGAATCTGTCAAAAATGACGTTTTGAATGGCGGACGCGAGATTTTTGCAAATGGCGTCGCTTTCCGCGGCTGGCATTGGCGGGTACGCTGGGAATTGGGCGGGGTTGGAGTACCGTTCGACTATGGATTCTGAGTACAGTTGAGGGTAGTTGTATGGCGGGAGACGTTGGGATGTGATGGCCTGAAAAAATAAGAATACTCTTTTAAACAATTCTTGTAACTTGGCTACTTGTAAAAATGCTTTATCACTGCAAAATTTAGTTAAGTAAATCTAAATAAAATCAAAAATATTATAATGATTGTGTTTTTTTTGATAAGCATTCAACTTTTTCTTACATCATGTCTGTCAAACTTAAACCTATGTGCTAAAAGAAGTTAGATCCAATTTTTTTTAAGTACTTGGTTTCTTACCTTGATGAGTACACACATTAAGAGAAAAGCTTTGAAAGCCATATTTTTATAGAAAGCTTTAACTTTACTCCTAAACTTTTGACCAAATACAATTTATTAGATTGTGTGATAGTTAATCAGAGATCGCACCTGTTTTATACAAACCGATAATGATTAGTTACATTATTACAGAAATGATACGTGTCTTATCCGATCATATCAAAAAAAGTAATACTAAGTAAGTTTGTGAAATGATTCTGCTTACATTGATAGCAAATGATAATGTTATTTGCAATTTAATTTTTGTAATTATTACACATAGCTTGGACTCTTACACGGTATAATTATTTACTTAATCAGTTCTTATTTACCCAATAACTAATAGCGATAAGTAAGATTGCCTGAATTATTATTTGTTAAAACAAACCTTTAAGGTTAACTATCTCTTCTTTAGACTAATGCTTCCTCCATACAGTTTTTTTTCTTTTGCGGTGACTTATTCAATAACATTGATTGAACAGACTCGAGTTGGCCGATGCAGGGAAAATATGTTTTGGTGGGAGTTTACTGGACAGGAGGACCTCACGTGCCTATGTGGTCTCTCACCACAATCCATGGCTCACCTCACTTCTTGCCCCGCGTGTCCCGACTCCTGCACGCAAACTGAGCTGATGGGCGCGTCAGCAAGCGCGGTCCGGGCGCCAGAATTCGGCCCAGATTTCTGGCACTTATTTAAAAAGTTTTGCCATCGACACGAGAAGAAGAAGATAAAAAAAATCAGCATATTAATTGAGTATAGGTTTTGGAAAACGGCTAGATGTGATAAAGACAGGATTAACATAGAAATGCTTTGCTAGCATTGCCAAACATACTTCCTCAAGCTTCGTTTCTAGGAGCCCTTTTTAAAAAAAATGTTAGCCAGGTAGGCGTCTTGTGCCTCCTAGGAGTTCCACCCTTAATAGCTGTAGATAGGTTAAAAGTGTACTAGTTCTGGTACTGCTTATCTGAACAAAATACCACGAATTGGAACCATGTTATCTAAATACGAAATAAGTCGATAGTTACAGGCAAATAAATAAACAAAAATGCAATTTTTAATCAGTTTTGCGAAAGATTTTATGTCAGTCTTACCTCATTATTAGGTCAGTGTAACTATAAAATGGTGATCAGCGTACGAAACAATTTGATTGCCAAGATGGCAACCAATATGGTGGTTGGACTAGAGACTTTAATTTTCGCGGTATTATTATGTCAGGTAAGTCATGTTGTTGTTTAAAAAGTTTTTATGGGGTTTCTTATCTCATAGAAAAAAGGTACCCTTTTTTTTTTAACGCGGTGAAATGCTTTTCGCACCATCACTGGGAGAGGGGGTTCTCTCCCAGTGGTGTGTCGGACTCCCCAGCGGCTGGCGAAGAGATGGTAAATGCCAGCCGCGGCTCCTGGGCGGGGTGCAATGCCCAGGGGGCTTACCGACTAAAACACCGCGGTGTACCTCATCGCCTTATGGTGGCGCTCATGGGACTCTGACCTAGTCTTCTACTGCCACGACGCCTTTAAGGATAGGAAAATTTTGTTAAAACCTACTTCCCGTTTTGTAGCATAGATAAAGCATAAATCTTACATGGAAGCCTCGGCGTGCGAGTCCGACTCATTATTTGCCTGTTTCTTTGTTCTTACTTGCTTGTAGCTTTTAATATTTTTTTCTTTATTTTCAGATCCAATCCCAAGTGATCGAGTACGCCCAGCCATATCAATACTACAATTATGTACCTGCTCAACAACCAGCCGTAGAAACTATTGAAGCGTCATTAGAAATATCACAAGTGACTCAGCCTTCCCAACAAATACTCCAACCCCCATATCCGCAATTTGGTAGTCTACAATCAAATTCAATAGATATAGATGTTACAATAACAGAACAGATCTCTCAACCCTCGACTCCTCTCAGTTTTCAACCAGCGTTTTTACAACCTTCAGCACCCGTAACATTTCTACCAACATCACAACCTTCTTTACCTGTAAACTTTTTACCAGCACCGGAAATCTTGAATCCTTCAGCAAATATCCTAATCCCTCCGCCAGTCAATTTCCAATCCCCTACGGCAATTAATGTGTTACCTCCACCATCAATTCCTTTACAACCACAGATAAACTTACTGACTCCACCTCAACCAGTGTCTTTACAAGGTCTACCATTAAATGTACCTCCCCCACAAGTTCTTTTTGAACCATCTGGTCCTTTATTGACCCCTCCAAACTTTAAAATCCCTCCACCTACCAATCTACTGATACCTCCGTCTATATCCGTCAAACCCCCTCCACCAGTACCATTATTGCCCCCATCAACAATAACAATTGAAGCTTCTCCTCAAATACAACCTACACTACTTCAAACCCCTTCAGTAAACTTGTTATCTCCTTCACTGATACCTTTTGAACTCCCTCAATTGTCATTACCAACTCTACCCTCACTTATCGCTCCACCCTTTCAGCCACCACAATTATTACCGTTCCCATCTTCTCAAGCTACGTCCATCCAATCCTTGTCAGTTAACTTACAACCACCTCAGATACCTGTTCGACCACCTTCAATAGCAATACAACCCTCACAACCGGAAGTTATAGAACTCCCACCGATATTCAACCCACCTCCGTTCGTTATACCTTCAGTCATTCCTACCTCGACGGCGACAATTCAACCCCCTTTAATACCGACTACTCCCCTTATTAGTACTACTGTAATAAACAATTCCTTATCCAATAATTTGGCTAATCTTCTCCAACTTTTGTTCGCTACTAAAGTTGCAGGCTCCCAAATCAATCCTTGTGCTAGACCATATAATTTTAATAAAATTGCTCCCCTGTATAATGCTATAGGTAATATAGGCACTAGTAACGTATATTCTCAGGTGGTGCCATTCCCTATTATGACTCTGTAAGCTATGATGTAAGCAGTAATAATTATGTTTATACCGATGTACCTAATGTCTACAATCCTACGGAATATTATTCATCATATTCTGATGTTGGTCCCATTTATGCCACCGGTTATTATTTGAGTTGAATAGTTTAGCCCAATTATTCTATGTGGTATTATTCCACATTATTAAAAATGTAGAGCTGTAAAAAGCAAATTAAAAAATAAATGTCATGTCTGACTTACAAATGAATATTGTTTTGGGTCACTTGGTGTGAAATAAACTATTTACGGTTTTAAGTTTAGTACAGTTTTTTATTTATTTTTGCAAATACGAGTACTTATATTTAATTTAATTTAAGGCAATATACGTACACTGTAAAGATAATTTTACTAATAAAAGTATTTTGAATAAGATTTTGTACTTTTTGCTTTTTTTACTTGTACCAGAAAACTTATTCCAAAACATTAATTTAATAAGTAGGTACCCTAATTAAATTAAATTGGAGATACTAATATTATAAATAAAAATACGTGGGTCCTGCGCCTAATCTTATAGCAATCATTTTGGTTTACTGTTTCGCCGAACTATAAGAGTAAAGAAACAGAGAGTGCACCTGCGTTTGCGCACAAACGTGTGCACTATGTGCTGCGCAGTTAACTGATCTCCATCGGTGTCATAGCAAAGCGAATTGAAAGCGTCGATGGCCGAGTGGTTCAGGTCGTTCCTTGCCATGCGAGAGGTCGCCAGTTCAAACCCCGCCAGGTACCAATGTGTTTTTCAAATTTGAATTTCATATAAAATTAGTCTTTATGGGTCTACACGTGATATTAGGAGTAGCAAATTACATAGCTACTTACTGCCCGACTGGGTTACACCAATCGTGTATCATCGTTTAAATTCATATGTACCATCATTCGACGCTTTAATGGTGAAGGAAAACATAATGAGGAAACATCATGTCAGAGGCCTACAGGCGGTTTAAAAACTCTGACACCAGGTTTTTCATAAACCATACGATAAGAAGAAGAAGATAGCAATTATTATTACATATTTTAGAGGAAGGCCAAAGAAAAGGTCTGCTCCATCTATCAAGATACTGGAAAGACCTAATTTTGGATAGAGAGCAGTGGATACTTGGATAGGTTTGAAGAAGACTTTGCCCAGCAGAAAAGCGTTGATGGCCGAGTGGTTAAGGTCGTTGCTATGCGAATGGTCGGTAGTTCACATCCCGCTACGTATCACTGTGTTTTCAAATTTGAAGTTCATATGTACGATTATTCAACGCTGTGAAGGAAAACATCATGAGGAAACCTTAGAATTTCTTCATAGGAAGAAATTCTAAGGTTGTGTTGTCCACCAACCCGCACTTGGCCAGCGTGGTTGACTAAGGGATGATCGCCCTGGTGTAGCCTGCGAACCCAGTATATAGGCTCATGATGATTGCCCGTCAGGATGACACAAATAAAGAAGAAAAATATCACATCAACAAAGTCATTCCAAAAAAGTTTTATTACTAAGTAATTCGGCAACACTTACACTTTACAATTTGCTTAACCCGACCCGGGTTTGATCCCTGAACTTAGTTTATAACTTTCAAAGGTTAAGTGAAACCATTTATGGGACCAGTTTAACCTTATACGCCTCTAACTTTATGTACAATCAGCCACAAAAGTAGTAGACCAGTTTTTTATGTCTATGTGATTAGGTTAACATCATGTAAAGAGTATATTATTTGTAGTAAAAGCGTCGATGGCCGAGTGGTTAAGATCGTTGCTTGCCATGCGAGAGGTCGCCAGTTCAAACCCCGCCAGGTACCAATGTGTTTTTCAAATTTGAAATTCATATGTACCATCATTCGACGCTTTAACGGTGAAGGAAAACATCGTGAGGAAACCAGCACACCTGAGAGATTTTTCAACGGTGTGTGAAGCCATGTCAGAGGCCTACGGGTGGTCTAAACTCTGACACCAGGTTGTTCATCAACCATACGATAAGAAGAAGAAGAAGAAGTAGTTTGCTATCAGGATATTTTTCAAGGAAAAATAAACTTTATGGTTCAGTGATGCGCGAATGATTTCGAGTTAGTGTTCAATGTTAGTGTCTTATATTACAACATTAAACTGTCATAGTTAAACACATTACAAAACTCAATATAGCCGGGATAAAAATTTCGGCACTGTTGCAAGCGCCATGATCAGGGGTCAACTCACCCGACCCGTAAGTTATAAAACAACATGGTAAATATCACAGACCTTCCGTTTTCTAATTAGTGTATATTTCCTGTGCTGCGGATTTCTGGCCTCGTATTTCCACATAAAGCTGTCAGAGCATACGAGCCTACGCCCTAAATGCGTCTGGATAGTACTGGAACTTCTTGATTTAAAAAGAACTATGTCAATGACTCGGTTATCTATTGTTTGCCCGAAAGATATATGCCATAATATTCATATGCCCGAATTTCATTTGCCATAATTTCATTTGCCCGAATGATATGTTTGCCATAAAATACAAATGACATAATTTTAATTGCCCGAACTTCAGATTCTATAGTGATTCGAATGCCATACGTATTTTTATCCATATTTTTAATTTGTCTTTCATGTTTCTAACCTAACCTAACCTATTTTTTTTATCATTCTTTTAACCTATTTTACAAGCTTTTTCAGTGGGAAATGATGTAATGGCACGGAAACAAAGTTTCTAACACGTAACTAATATAGTAAACAATGAGCATAATATTATTGCAATTAAAATATGGATAACAATACGTATGGCATTCGAATCATTATGGAATCTGATGTTCGGACAATTAAAATTATGTCATTTTTATTTCATGGCAAACATAACATTCGGGCAAATGAAATTATGGCAAATGAAATTCGGGCATATGAATATTATGGCAAATAAAATTCGGGCAAATGAAATTATGGCAAGTGGGGGTATACCCAATGACTCCACTCCACCTGATGGTAAGCGGTAGTGAGATCTACATAAAGGTTCTCTATTTCATCTCATAAAATTTTTATCCATAATTTTACATCTCATAATGTTTTATGTCCGAATCATCATTTGCCCGAATGATCATTATCCCTAACTACATTTATCATAATATCACTTGCCCTAAAATCGAAATCCCTAAATATTGTTTACCCTAAAATCTTTTGCCATAAATATCACAATCTATAAAGTTTAAAAGACATAAAAGGCTTTTCCATAATCGTCATAAGTCCGAAAGTACTAAAGGTCCTAAAATGTTTTGCTATAAATATTACAATCCATAATATGTGAAATGCACAATGCTATTCTATAATTTGTTACAAATCCTAAATATTCATTTGGCAAACGAGACATTTAACAACAGTACCATCTTACAAAAACTGACTTATTATGTGTGACGAACATCGGTATATATAAATATATTTATTTTTATTTGTGTATCCACTGTTACATAGAAATTAAACAATAGTAAATATTTTCTGGCGCTTCGCCGGCCGCTGCCGCGGCACGCTCGCTTCGCTCGCTCGGCTCGCGCGTTTTATGGTCACCAGTTCTAACCTAACCTAACCAAAATTCTAACCTTACCTAACCAAATTTATCAAAATAATGATTTTCCAAATATTGTGTTTTAATTTGACCCGTACCATATCTATTATCAGATCGATTAATAAAAGAAACATTTGCCAAATAAAACATTTTATCAAACTTTTTAGACCAATAGTAGTTTGGTATGATAACTCAGTTGTTAAATATTCATTTTGCAAAATAATTATTTGTAAAATGAAAATTTAACTGTTGATCATTTGGTCAAAAAGTCAGTCATTTATAAAATGATGATTTGACGAAACCATTTTTTGGCCAAACATTTTTTGAATAAAACAAAATTATAAATAATCATTCATAGTTCGGACTAATAATATTATGATAAAGCTCCATTCGTAGTAACGAACATTATACTATGTAACACTTCGGGCATTTAACTTTATAGCAAGTAATTTTAGGAGATTTGATTATTATAGAAATCGATATTATGACAAAAAATGATTAGAATTAAAGACAATTAGGGATTATGAAATTTCGTACATTCGAACATTATGGATTTTGATGATTATAGCAAACGTGTTAGGGATTTTGATTTTCGGACAAACGATTTTCGGATAAGAAACAGACTCCCCTACATAAAAGGTTGACAGGCACAAAAGACCTTATTGAGCCTGTCACACTCATCCTGAAGTGAACCTTAAATGCTTTTCACGCCTCGCCGAAGAGCCCTGGGTTACAGTAGGGAGCGAAAACATGAGCTGGAAGAGCCTTCTATTCCTTAATGGTACTGGGCAGAAAAGAGGAGCTGAACCTCTTCGTCCGAGCCACCAGCGCCTGGAAGGTATGCGCTGTCCAGCACGTATCGTTCGGGAGTGGAAAAAGAATCCCTCCCGTTTCCACTAGACTACTTTACATAGCTTTTCAGTAGCGTTATCATGAGTTTTAAAGTTACGGACTCGATATCGCCTACGTAAATATGTCTATGAAAAACTTGTACAGCGCCTCTGGTGGTTACGCTAAGAACTAAAATCGGTCGTATGAAAAAAACAACTCAATAGGTTTTAAACGTACTTAAGTTTTCGATAGCCAACTCATGGTACCGCTACAGAACGTTCTCGTTATAGAGATGGTAGAGAATTAGGCATCCGACAGATTTCTGCCATGATGGCTATCTTAATGGAGGGAGATCAGCCCACTGAGCAGGACATATTAAAGTGCACAAGTGTACGCGCAAACACAAATGCACTCTCTGTTCCCTTGCTCTCATAGTTCGGTGAGACGGCAAACCGACATGACCGATGAGAGATCGGGCGCAGAACCACCGGCTAAATTTGCTTTCCGAGGCATGGACGTGCCGCCACCGTCAACTTCCTGACTCCGGGCTGAGTAATTTCTTTACAGAAATACTCACACAAATTTTGCCTGACCCCGGATTCGAACCGGGGACCTCTCGTTCCTAACTTGCTTGCTAACACTTGCTACCAATACTACCAATACGACGCAGTCAAAAGAAAAGTTTAAACAGGGTAGCGAACACTTAGACTGGTATTGGCAACTTTTTAATAGGGATATGTAATAAAAAGCCTTATACAGATTTTAAATATTTAATTTACGACATAAATTATTAACAATAAATATTATTTATAGATCTTACAACAGATTTAATAATCCAGGGCCACCGGCCGCTAACGCATTAGCAAAGGTAGAAACTATGTTAGGAGGAAGCAAATTAGAGTAGAGATTAGGGGGTACCACATTTGGGGAAACTATGCTAGGGGGAATGTTAGGGGGAATTACGTTAGGGGGGAAAATGTTAGGGGGAATTACATTAGGGGGGAAAATGTTAGGGGGAATCACGTTAGGGGGGAAAATGTTAGGGGGAATTACGCTAGGGGGAGCTATACCGGGTGGTAGGAAATTAGGAATACCCGCTGCAAATGGGTTTGCACATCCACAGGGCAATGTGTTGGAAGAAAACAGGTCGTTAATTATAGGCGCAGCTAATTGTAGGGCCAATTCTGATCCTCCGATATTGTTCTGGAGTAGGTTTGCAACTATCATGAGTTGCAGTGTGTTTGCTAGATTTTTGCAAGTGCTAGGGGAGCAATCGGTGATGATGGTGGTAGAGCTAGGGGGCAGGCTAGGGGTGATGGGAACCACTGTGTTGTAGGGGTTCTCTATTAGGGGATACGATGCTGGTCCAATCAGGTTCCTCGGTGGTTCAATTGGCCTGTTCAGGTATTGGGAATTAACCTGGAAAGAAAATAGATTATTAATTTACCTGTTATACAATTTGAAAGGAAGAAAGAAGTAATATTTATTTGGTATCTTAAACACATCTATAATATAAAAATGGATCCCAAAATGTGTTGGTAAGCGCATAACTCAACAACGCCTGAACCAATTTGGCCGTTCCTTTTTTTAAAATGTTCGTTGAAGTCCAAGGATTGTTCTTACAGCGAGAAAAAATCGAATAATTGCCGGAAAACCCTAAAAACAGCCCTTTCCTTTTTCACATTTTTTTGACAGGACGAAGTCTGTCGGGTCTGCTATAAAATTATAAAATTATGAGATCAATTAAAATATTAATACACAAATCAAATTAGATAAATTTGTTACAGATAGAGAATATAATATAGAAAGATATTCTTTCAATATTCTCTATGGCACTTTAAAATTTTGGGGTGAGAGCCATCCCTCGCAAGTCCGATAATGATGACAAGGCTACTCCAAGGCATCATCGTATGTCAGTTAGGAAAAAGAAAAGAAAAAAAAATGCACTTTAAAATGCAAGATCGTGCAAGATTTACCTAACTTAGAATAAATCAATGCGAGCATTAGCTTCTAACATATTTCTAACTTTTCCTAAAGTTTTTCATTCTATTTCTTTGTATATTGGTACGTTATTGTAAATATCATAAAAAAAATATATACCTGGTATTGTAGCAGACACAAAAAGGAAATTGCAAATAATATTTTCCCCATTTTCAATTAGTAATGGTCTCTTAATTTTGATGTACCGTCGCCGCTATCGAGTTTAATTTAAACAACCTTAAATCTGTCCCTTTTATTTATGAGAACCTTATCGTGAAATCAAGTTTATCTTTATTCTTATGCAAGAGATAACAAGCGCCATTAACCAATACTTATTGTGAGAATTGATTTGGCGATAAAAGTTTTGTTTGATAACTGTTACAGCCAAAATCATCAAAACATTGCAATCCTAATAAGCTTAACTGCTTTGACTGGCTCGATGGAACAGTGGTTAGTGACCCTGGCTGGCGGTTCCGAGAGTCGTGGGTTCGATTCCCACTCGGGACAAATATTTGTGTGATGAAAATCGGTGTATGTTCCGTGTCTTGGTGTGATTATGTATTCAAATAGGTATGTATTTATAAATATATATGTATGTCAGTCAGTATGGGGTCAGATGACCGTGTGTGGAAATGTCCCAGATATTTATTATTATTATTTAAATTCTATTTAGGCTACTCAACTAATAAATCAGCTAAGCCAACTTACAACAGTAAAGTTAGGTCTGAGTAATCTCGCACCAATAATACCCGACCTTTAGATGGAGACCGAGTGCAATGTGAGTGAGGACGTCCCCACGCCCTCACCCACTGGTCTTCGCTGGACATCATCAGACCGGGAACCAGGTTCTCTCTGCTGAGTCAGAGGGATGTCCGGGCCCGATCAACAACATGACGGCCCTAGGTACCGGCGACGGGTCGTGGCAGTAGAAGACTGGGTCAGAGCCCCATGACGCGGCCCAACGGCGATGAGGTACACCACGGTGTTTTAGTCGGTAAACCCCTGGGCATTAAACCCCGCCCAGGAGCCGCGGCTGGCATTTACCATCTCCTCGCCAGCCGCTGGGGAGTCCGACACACCACTGGGAGAGAACCCCCTCTCCAGAGACGGAGCGAAAAGCATTTCACCGCGAAAAAAAACGGTACAGGCGACGAGGTAAAAAAGCGTCGATGGCCGAGTGGTTAAGGCCGTTGCTTGCCATGTGAGAGGTCGCCAGTTCAAACCCCGCCAGGTACCAATGTGTTTTTCAAATTTGAAATTCATATGTACCATCATTCGACGCTTTAGCGGTGAAGGAAAACATCGTGAGGAAACCAGCACACCTGATAAACTTTTCAACGGTGTGTGAAACCATGTAAGAGGCCTACGGGCGGTTTAAAAACTCTGACACCAGGTTGTCCATCAACCATACGATAAGAAGAAGAAGAAGACGAGGTAAGGTGGTATGAGACGAGGACCCTTACCGACTAACCTGATGGTGGTCTTTCTAACACCATCCCAATAAATAATGGGATCTTCCAAAGGGGACACTAAACATCGTTCCCTTCTCCACAATGTGGCAGGCAACTTTTAGTCGCCTCTGACGACAGGAAAGGGATTGGTCGACTACATAACCTTAGAATTTATTCATAGGTTTGCAGGTTTCCTCTCGATGTTTTACTTTACTGTTAAAGCTACAAATAAATAAAATTTTGTAAACACAGTCGTAAATGGCGGGGGTTTGAACTGGCGACCTCTCGTATGGCAAGCAACGACCATAACCACTTGGCCATCGACGCATATTTTGCTACAAATTATTTCAGTACCTACTCTAAGGGCTGTTTTATCAGAGAAACAGTTCTCAAAGGACATATTTTCGCATTATCTTTGTTGATTGCTCATAAAATTCCTATCACGTACAACAGTCGTTACTCAAACGTAATAAAAGTGGGGATTACAAATCAAATTTACTAATAAATAATTATTGTAACCAAATTACACATTTTTGATAGCAAAAACTGTATTTATACGGGCTGTAGAGAAGGATTTAGGTATTTTGTTAGTGATATTAACGAGTATAGTTCTGAAGTTTAATCAGTGAAATTCAAAAGAAAAATAAGTTTGTCGATGTTTTAGCATATAAAAAAAAGTAAACATAAGACACAATGCTGAAGCTCACGTTGTTCTTATTCGTAACATTGATTTGCGTAAGTTTTGTTTTAGTAATAATTAATTTTGTTATCTGAGGAAAGAGAGTTTGATTAAATAAGTTACCTACGTGCAATGTATTGCAAGTATTATTGTTTGTAGGTGCTATTACATCATTAATAGAAAATGAGTGAAAACTTTTCTATTGATTTATGGTGTAATGATAATTATCTTAAGAATGACAGTGTCTTAACATAAGTTGTCTAGATTTTAGACTTTCGCGTTCCATTACACTAAATATTAGTCTTTATGGGTCTACACGCGTTATTAGGAGTAGCAAATACATAGCTACTTACTGCCCAACGTTTCGACTGGGTTACACCAATCGTAGTCGCTCGCGACGCGTTTAGATCCATTAAGACTAATATTTAAGTTGTCTAGATTTTAGTCGCCGCTTTCTTGGTCTATAGGTGGCAAGTACCGCGCAACTTTCTAACTTCGGGTTGAGTAATTTCTTAACAGAAAAACTCACACAGATTTTTCCTTACCCCGGTCTCGAGCCGGGGACCTCTCGGCCCTAACGCAGCACTTGCTACCAATAGACCAACGAGGCAGTCGACAACTTGTACACAATAACCTCCACAGATGGCTGATATCTATTGAAATTTATCGTATAATGGCCGAAATTGTCACTTAGTCACTGTATTTTTTTATTCACTGTATCAAATTATCCTGGACTTCATAAGTTCATCCAATATTCTTTATCTAATCATTAGACTGGCTCGATGGAACAGTGGTTAGTGACCCTGACTGACTTTTCCAAGAGTCGTGGGTTCAATTACCACTTAGGACTAATATTTGTGCGATGAACATCGGTATTTGTTTCGTGTCTGGGTGATCATGTATTAAAAATAAATAAAAATCACTTTATTGCCCAAGGAATACAATTTTGTTAGTGTATGTATGTGTATTTCAGTCTCTGACGCCTATAGTACAAGCTCTGCTTAGTTTGGAGTCATATGACAGTGTGTGGAAATGTCCCAGACATTTATTTATTTATTAACTCACACTTACCATTATTTTTTCAGTCATCCCTATCCCTCTACATACCAACACCATGCCCTGGGCGTAGTCTCATCTCCACCATCGCAAACCTGGTCGAATTGGCAGAAGGCTCCGACTGTGGTTGCCAGACCTGCAGCTGCAACAATCTCTCTTGCAACTGCGGCAATCTATCCTGCGGCTGCGGCAATCTCTCCTGCAAATGCGGATCTTGCAGTAGCTCGCCTTGTAGCTGTGGCAAGAAAGCCCCCCAGTTCGTCGATGTCATCTTACCCCCTTTAGCGGCTGAACTGCCATGCGGCTTAGGCTATTTGCCAGCTGGCGTGCCTTTGGCGGCATCGGCATATGGATGCCTGGGATCGTGTGATAGCTGTGTGCCTGTGACTTCTGCATGCAGTTGTACGGCACTGGCTACTCCTCAATGCCCAGAGTTGAGGGCTTATGCTAAGCCTATTATACTGTAGATTATGTGTTAAATAAATACATGTTGAACCTTTAATGATTTTTTTTCTTACATATCGTATTTGGATTTAACATCGTCATTTAACCGGAGACTATGCACTGTAGTACACACTTGCAATGATGCAAATCTTAACATTATTTAAAATCGAGTCAGAAACCACAACAGATGTACGTTTATGAAATTTACGGAGAATTTTTGAATTACAATCAAATTCATCACTACATAGTATAAAGTAAAGTAGCTTCCCGTGTTTGGGCATGTTTCTGCCCCTATGTATGCGTAAATCTTTAAATCTACACAACGGATTTTGATGAGGTTTTTGTAATGGATAGAAGGATTTAAAAGGAAGTTTTTTATCTATTTTCTATCTAATATAATAAAGCTGAAGAGTTTGTTTGTTTGTTTGTTTGTTTGTTTGTTTGTTTGAACTCGCTAATCTCAGGAACTACTGGTTCGATTTGAAAAAATCTTTTTGCGTTGTATAGACCATTTATCGAGGAAGGCTTTAGGCTATATAACATCACGCTGCGTCCAATAGGAGCAAAGATACAATGGAAAATGTGTAAAAAACGGGGGAAAACGCGAACGAAGTCGCTGGCACAGCTAGTGTTTAATATACCCGGAGATAAGCGAGGGTCGCTAGTTAAGATAATAAATAAATAAATAAATAAATATTACACAACATCACATACATTGATCTGATCCCGTGGTAAGTAGCTTAAGCACTTGTGTTACAGATGTCAGAATCAACAGTGGATACACAAATATACTTAAATATACTTAATACACACCCAGACACGGAACAAATACCGATGTTCGTCACACAAAATATATTTGTCCCAAGTGGGAATCCAAACCACTCTTGGAACCGTAGGTAGTCAACCTGGGTCACTAACCACTATTCCACCGAGCCAGTCAAAAATAATAAATTAGTTTAAGATATGAAACCCACTATGTGCGATACAGACTCGCATGGCCTTTTTAAAAATCCTTGAGGTACAATGGTCAGGAATCGATCGATTACGATACCTCGATTATACTATTGATTTCGAGCTAAAGTATAGTTTATAAACTGTCTATTAGTAGCAAGCGCTGCTTAAGGACCCCGGTTCGAGCCCGGGGTCGGGCAAATTGTGAGTTTTTCTGTAAAGAACTCAGCCCGGAGTTAGGAAGTTGGTGGTAGCAAGCACCTCGTAAATCATGTTAAGCCAGTGGTCCTGCGCCCGATCTCTGATCGGTCATGTCGGATTTCCGCCTCTCCAAACTATGAGGCTAAGGTAACACCACTTGTGTTTGCGCGCACACTCGTACTATAAACGTCCTGGCTGATCCCCCTTGAGATCGGCCACCATGGCCGAAATCGGTCGGACGCCTAATTAATATTACTATATATATTTTTTATGTTGGTGATTTTCGTACGTTTGGTTGACCGTTTTTGATGCGTTTGTCGTTCTCTAACAATTAAGGCCCTACCTTATTTACAATTACTAAGAGACAGTTATTTAATTTGCAGCAGCTTTATGGTTCTACGATGATAAATGTTCAAATCTATACTAATTGTATGATATTCCTCCTATTTATTAGCACATTTTGATAAAATCTTAACAAAAGTAATAAACAATCTCTAAAAATATGCAGGAGCTGGATGCAAGTGGCCGAGGATAGAAAGAAGTGGCGTGCATTTGGAGAGGCCTATGTCCAGCAGTGGACAAGTATAGGCTGATGATGATGATGAAAAATATGTGTAATAAAAATAAAACTCTGCATATACATTTGTCCATTTTATTATTATCTAACAATAAATTACTTAAACTTTAGCCATTGCAAAAAAATCAGAAGAAATCGCTCAACGAGAACAGGTCTTTATTATCGGCCGCCATTATAGAGGAGTATGGCGACTGGAAGTCTTTCTTCGATGTCATGACTGACCCAAAAGGAGAGGACAGGATAGGATCAGTGTAAGGAGAGCTAGGGCTTAAAGCTTCGTATGGAGACATGAGGGAGAAGCCCCCACGACTAGAAGATGGGGATGGAGGTGGTATAGTGCCTCCAAAAGGACTGGAGTCGGCAAACGTTGAAGAGCCAACGAAATTAGCATTCGGTAACTGAGTTGGATAGTGGCTCGATTCGTAAGGGTTGTAATTCATATTTTGCATTCCATAGTCGTAGTTGTGATGGTTACCTGGCTTTGACATAGGGGTTGCTGTTACTGGTTGGGATTGGTGGTTTGAATTAGCATAAGAAACTGATACAGGTGTCACTGGTTCTTTGAACTCGTGGATCGGGTACCCTGGTACCACTAAAGGTTCAGGTGTCGGTTCCTGCTGTGGAGTATTGATTATATTGCTCACTAGTAGCAATTGTAGAGCTATAGCTAGGTTATTGAGTAAGGAAGCATCTACGCTGTTGGATATTGAAGTAGGTAGTTCTGGAGTCAAAGTTGGGATGGAATTTGGAGGCACTGGGTGAGGTTTAGGACTTGGCGATAGTAAAGAGGCTAAATAGGCGAGCGATTGCAAATTAGGATTGCTAGCAGACGAATGATCCGATGAAAATGCTGCTAGTAAGCTATTT
Organism: Maruca vitrata; assembly: GCA_039566165.1. Classification (NCBI taxonomy): domain Eukaryota; kingdom Metazoa; phylum Arthropoda; class Insecta; order Lepidoptera; family Crambidae; genus Maruca; species Maruca vitrata. The sequence continues at coordinate 2,569,617 of CM076941.1, read as the reverse complement.
GAAGGTGGAACGGATTGTGGCTTGACTGGCATTGATGGGACTTGTGATGACAGCAAAGAGGCTAGAGCAGCTAAAGACTGCATGTTGTTGGCGTTGCTCTGTTTTGTGATCGTGACAGAGGGATAGGACATGCTTGAAGACGATTGGCTCAGTCCGGATAGCAGGTATTGTTGCAATGCTGGATGGAGATTCGCTGAAAATACCTGAAATCAAAAGATATGGGTTAGCTAAGATTAAAAAGCACACATTGGTTTAACAGTCAGTTATATTTGCTGTAATACTTAATACATCTGACGTATTGTCAAATATTAGCATTAGCATCAATACAAGTAAACTAGCTTAGTTCTTACTCTTTACAATCGATGCGATAGTCCTCATCGGGTATGTTCTATTAGTCAGAAAATGTTTAGTCAAATACATTAAAATCTGGCCATATGTGAGTTAAAAAAAGACGTGTGGCACTCGAGGACTGCCGCGGTATAGCTATTGCATAGCATAGTCCGATTTCGGAGCAGCTCGTCTCGATTCGTGCGAGTTTCGTAGAGTCGTACAATACGTCTAACCACACGCACACAAACAACGTGCCGAAGTCTACCGAACTGAAACGACGTTAGACGATTGTAAGGTTTTTTTCGTTACGGAATTTATTGGTTCGGTCGCCGCGCTCAAAGCCCGCGATAAAAGCTATGCAATAGCTTAAAAATATCGTTTGTTGTTAAAGTTACAACTTTCCAGCTGGGTTGATTATTAAAACAGACGGATTGACAAACATACCTTTTTTACCCTTCAGAAACGGAATCCTAGAGCACTAAGTAATAGTTAAATTTCTGTAGAAGGGGTATTATTAAGGACTATATAGCACTTATTTTGCCAATTATCCAAAGAATTGATTAATAAACTTAGGATTCATAGTTACCTGATAAACGAGAGTTTGTGCAATACAAATTAAAAATATTTTCCGAGCCATTGTTTTGTTTAGAAAGGCCTTAATCGTAATAAAACGACAAATTGTTAGCACCCACTGTTATATTTTTTCTTATCTATTTTCCTAACTTGTAATCAAATATTTCTTGTCTGTTGTAAATCAGCATTGCATTTTACTGTCGCAACGAAGTTGATTGATGGCATAATTTTTTTGTGAAAATAATTGTATTAGCAATACAAATTAATTGGTGGATGGAGGCCTGGTGTTCTGAAATATAGACAGATACCTGCTTCAGATGCAAGTCTCCCACAATATAATAATGTTTAAGTGAATAATATTCTAGACAAATTTTGAATGGTGTTGAGGAAAGAAAATAAAAAAATGGTCGTTGACATGGAATAACGTTTTGTCTGAAATGTAGAGTATGTGTGAAGTTAGGCCTGGTAAAGTAAGGTATACGCCCTTACTCAAATATCAAGAATCTTGGCTCTACATGATTACTTTTTCACAGGGTAAGCTATGTAAGCTCAGTTTAGCTACATTTTTACATGCATGTTATAAGTAGGATTATTTCCTTAAACGTTCCAATATTTAGAAAACAATATGACATTAATGGTATTATGTGACTCCCTCATTGTTGAAGAGCGAGTAAGACCGAGAGATCCCGTTCAAGTCTAACCAAATTGTGTAATTATTTCGGTTAAGAAATTAATCAGTCTTAGATGCACGCCAGTACCTTGTAAAGCACGTTAAGCTGGTGGTCCTGCGCCTGATTTCCTATCAGTTAAGTCGAATGCCGCCTGACTGAACTGTTGAAGTGATGGCACAGAGAGTCCACTTTTGTTTATCTGTGAACTTGTGCATTAAAACATATCTTGTGCAGTTGGATGATCTCTATTGAGATCGGCCGCCATGACCAAAATCGGTCGGACACCTTATTATTATTCATATTAGATTATATTAATGTAAAAGAAACACTGTGTTTTTAAAATTTGAAATTAATATTTTTTTTTTTATAATAAGCTAACAAGATGACCTCACTCCACCTTATGGAAAGCGGTAGTGAGATCCAAATATGAGGTCGACAGGCACAATAGACCATATTGAGCCTGTCGCGCTCACCCTGAAAGCCATGAAAGAGGAGACCACTGCTGCGGCAACAACGAGACACGGCGTGGAGTCTCGCATTGGTATTGAGCTATATGAACGATAATTCGACGCTTTAGGGTGCAGTTCCATTGAGGCGGAGCGGAGAAGAGCTGTGCCGCGATTCACCAATCACATGGCTTGAAATCCACATCTCTTCTATTTCACGGTACAGTTGCACCCTTAAACGGTGAAAGAAAATCATTTAGAGGAAACCTGCACACCTATGAAGGAATTCTAAGGTTGTGTAGTCAACCAACCCGCACTTGGTCAGCGTGGTTGGCTAAAGCCTGATCGCCCTAGTTTAGGGCCGTACCACAGCAGTGGGGACGTATGTGTATGGGCTGATGATTATGAATGTAAACGTTATACCTCAAATTTTCACAAGTCTCCCCTAGGTATGAGATTAAAATAGTCTTTCAGCAATCCACAATGATTGCGAATAGAAGTCACATTTCATTTTAATCGACACGTGCGTTTTCGTACTAGACGTAGTATGATAAAAAAAACATAGTTATTTGTTTATGTCGAAAGTTTGTGTTTCTGTCTACTTTGTTACAAATAATATCAGATATTGTATAACCTGCGTAGATAACCATTTTGTATATAAACTATTGTTTGTTTAGCTAGTACATCATTCGACGAATAGCAACTATTCGATACTTTTACTTATATTTTAATAAAAAAAACAATAAAAATTAATAAAATAAACATGGCCGCCAAATTAGTTGTTCTGATCAGCTGTTTCGCAGTTTTCAATGTAAGTACCTTCGTAGATAGTTTTAGTATTACCATGAGGCCAAATTGGTTTACACTTATTTTGATAAAAAGAGTTTTTAAACTATCATAATTTTAATAAGGCCTTCAAACGATTTCGGCCAGGGCGACCGATCTCAATAGAAATCAGCCAATAGTGTAGGACATATTATAGTGCACAAACGTACGTTGTATGTTTTAGCAGCAATGATTAATTAAAATAGCCTTTAATATATAGTGAGAGCGCCGTCAAATTTGGCCCATCGGTTTCAAAGATTAGCGAGAACAAACATACAGACAAACAATGTTTTTTTTTCAATTGTGTTTCTGTTACTGGTCTACGATAAATTTCTTTGTGTAATATTAAACAGACACTTCAATTTTATTCAGTTGTTTAGATTGATAGATAGAAAACTGTACCAGATTGGTAGTCAAATATATTTTTTTATTTACAGGCAGTGAACAGTCAAGTCCTCAATGTGCCAGGCCTTCCAAATGCTCTACTTCCCCAACTGGTCGGAAACCCACTCCTGTCCAACCCCCTCATCCAGAACCAGCTACTCCTGAACTCCCCAGTCCTTCCAGCAGTCTCGCCATACCTTCCAGTAGTTGGGCCCAACGTGATCGGAGTAGACCTGCCTGGGTATGGAGTCGACGCGGTCTTCTCTACACCAGTTACTGTGCCAGCTACCACCACGATCATTCAAGATAGCACTGTCGCTAATAACCTGGCCAATGCTCTCCAACTCCTGGTTGTCAGCAACTTGCTCAGCAATACTCTACCTTTAATGGGGTCCCCTGATGTATATGTTCCTGGATACGGCCCTGTTGATTTGGTGGGAGGCCCCGTTCTGCCTTCTTATCCTATTTCCCCTTGTAATCTTCCCGTGTCGCCTTTTGGATACCCTTACCTTTATTAAGTGTTAAAATGCAATAGGTATGCCTATTAATGTATTTAGTATATGTTAAAATTATAAAATAAAAATATGTTACAATGTATTTTGTCGTTTTTTGTCATTCCCTATCATTATCGTAAGAATACGCCGAAATGCAAAAAAAATACTGTGCGGTAGCACATCGTCTTTCACATCAGCTCATACACGTCCCCACTGCTGGGGCACGGGCCTAACCCTGAACTAGGGCGATCAGGTCTTTGTCAACGACGATGGCCAAGTGCGGGTTGCAGCGGTAGCTGGACCAAATTTAACGGGACTTATACTAATAAATAGCTAGTTTTATAATAATAAGGCGTCCGACCGATTTCGGCCATGGCGGCCGATGTCAATTGAGATCAGCCAAGTGCGTAGAACATATTATAGTGCACAAGTGTACGCGCAAACACAAGTGCACTCTCTACTCCCTTACTCTCATAATTCGGTGAGACGGCAATCCGACATGACCGATGAGAGATCGGGCGCAGGACCACCAGCTTGAAGTGCTTTCCGAGGCACGGGCGTTCAACCGCCAACATCCTAACTCCGGGCTGAGTAATTTCATTACAGAAAAACTCACACAAATTTTGCCCGACCCCGGACTCGAACCGGGGACCTCTCGGTCCTAACGCAGCACTTGCTACCAATAGACCAACGAGGCAGGTAGCTAGTTTTACAAGGTACATTGTAGGCTATTTTAATAAAACATTGCTGCTAAAATATTTCTACATTGAATATTACACAACTTCACATACATTGATCTATACCCGTGGTGAGTAGCTTAAGCACATGTGTTACGGATATCAGAATCAACAGAAGATACACAAATATACTTAAATATTTTTAATAACACACCCAGACACGGAACAAACACCGATGTTTGTCACAAAAATATTTGTCCCGAGTGGGAATCGAACCCACGACTCTTGGAACCGTAGGTAGTGAACCTGGGCCACTAACCATTGTTCCACCAAGACAGTCCAGATCCTTTGAAAGATCGATTTCAAAAAGTATGGACACATTTCCTTATGATTGTTGCATCAGTTTGTAAATATTTAAGGTAAAGAGCAAGTTAAAAAGCGGCTTAAAAACTCTGACACCAGATTGTTCATCAACCATGCGATAAGAAGAAGAAGAAGTAAATAGCAAGTGATAAAGAAAGCTAGGTCACACATTCGATGAGGTCACTGGAAGAAACTAGCGTAGGAAGGAAGTGTGTAATTCTTTTCTACTAGTAAAATAATTCTTTTCTACTAGTAAATAGATTTGTGTATTTGTGTGGATTTACGAAAGAGATAAATGAAACTTGAAAGCACATTCGGACCACTTTATTACTTAGGGCGTAGAGCTTCTCTAGATTTAATCATCAATTTCATGAGGCAAGCAGTATCTGAATTCATTACAACACTAAAAAAAGAACTGCACAGCACACGCTTTCGAGTTGGATGATATTTTTCTGATTTTTTTTTTTAAAAGTTAATCTTTTTAAGAAATAACTAGCATGATTCGAAAGTATTAAAGTTAAATCGTTCTGCTACGGGAAAATAACCACTAAGATTTCACGGTATCTATGATGATGATGATGATGATGATGAAGGTTTTATGGATTTCATGTTTATACTTTGAGTGTTTTAAACCAAGTTGTGGTTTGTTTCATTATATTTCCCATTCTCAACAACTGTGATACTCAGTAGTATGTTAGTGCCTTGTCCTTTACACTTGGAGTTGTGGGTATAATCCCCATCCAATGTATTGTGTATGCATTTGTGTGATGGACATATGCGTATGGAAGTGTTATTTATATATTTACAAGTGACCCGCCCTCGTTTCGCTGCGGGTGAATTTCACATAAAAACCTTTCTTTTGAATCTCCCTATATATTTTACAAAACCTTTAGATTATAAGGGATACAGGGGTAAAAAAGCGACTTTGACATACAGGCTGATGCACATACTGAGGCCTGCACCTCGTTGACCACATTTTGTCCTTATCTATTTGTGTTAATTCTTTGTTCTTCTTTTGTCTTTTGTAATTCGTTGTGTACTTGTTAATGTTATGTGGTCAATAAATAATTTCTTATTCTTATTCCACATTGATTCTGACATCCATAATACATAAGTAATGCAACTTACTTCAGTATCAAGACAAGTATGTGATGTTGTGTGTGGATGGGTAGAGGTACTTAGGTATCCAAAAATATCTTTATCTAAAACTGAAATCGCAATCATAACATTCAAATCTGCATTATCGAAAATTGTGAATTGCAAGAATTATTTCGCAATATTTCCAATCAAAATCGTTGCTCAAATTATCGGCAAATGTAATCATTGTGTATATTAAAGTTACAAATTTTCGTGTTACATCATTGTGTTGCTTGCCTTGTTACGGAATGTGTCAGTTTTGATAGGATATAAATTGGAACGAATAGTTTGTATTGGGTTTGTTTGTTTGAAACCATGAGTGTGGGTGTGAGGTTCAAAGTTTTGGTCGTAACATGGGCTATTTTTCAGGTAAGTCATGCAAAAATAGGATCTTAAGGATATATAAAATTGCAGTGCCCCCGCCAAGTCGAGCAAAAAAGCGGCACGGCCGTACCATCCTTTTCTCGAAGCAATTCAGGCCATTTTCGACCCCCTGTAACTTCATTGTGGATAAAACTAGAAGATTGAATTTTCATAACTATGCATGGTGACATGACATGGTATATTTTAAATTTCATTCATTTGGGGGCACGGTAGTGAAACCGCTAAGTATAGCATTTTTTCTCAATTTCCGTCCAGTTATATAAATGTTAACTTCTTACTGAAATAACTTCATAATTCATAACTAATAAATATAAAGGCTCAATGAAATTTTCAATAAGAATTTGCAAAACACAATAATAATAAAAATACTTAAATACCATTGACTGGCTCGGTGGAACAGTGGCTAGTGACCCAGGTTTACTACCTACGGTTCCAAGAGTCGTGGGTTCGATTCCCACTCGGGACAAATATTTGTGTGACGAACATCGGTGTTTGTTCCGTGTCTGGGTGTATTATTACACAAATATACTCAAATATATTTTATTTGAGTATATTTGTGTATCCACTGCTGATTCTGATACCCGTAACACAAGTGCTTAAGCTACTTACCACGGGATCAGATCAATGTATGTGATATTGTGAAATATTTATTTATTATTTATTTATTACTTACCATTGCTTACATTATTAGATCACCATAACCCAAAATTTAGGCTTATGTTCGTAGCACACATATTAACTAGGAAAGGGAACGTCACCGTATCACCTCGCCTCCTGTAGCGCTACCGTGAGTTTAAAAGTGACAGACTCGATATCACCTATGTAAATATATCTATGAAAAACTTTGTACATCGCCCCTAGTGGTTACGTTGAGAACTGAAATTGGTAGTATGAAAAAAACAATTCGATAGGTTTTTAACGCATGTAAGCTTTCGATAACTAACTCATGGTAGCGGTACAAACTAGTGGTGTACATTTGTACAAGCCTTGAGGCTTCTGAGTCCTATTGCCGAGAGCACAGAGTCCTCGATAGTATGAAGCATGAACTCGGAAGTCTTTTCTTCGTTTCCGGTTTCCGCTCAGTGTGCGTTGCAGTAGGAAGTTTCATACTCGCTCCCCTCGGCTGGGGGGGCTTGAGTGGAGCCCATGGAGGCAATCCGCCGGCGGTGTCGTGAGTGAAAGCTATGCCAGGTACCACGACACCGCCAATAGGCGATGAGGTACACCCCGGTGTTTTAGTCGGTATACCCCCTGGGCATTGCACTCCGCCCAGGAGACACGGCTGGCATTTACCATCTCTTTGCCAGTCGCTGGGGAGGCTGACACACCACCCAGAGATAACCCCCTCTCAGGGTAAAGGTGCACAACGCATTAAGCCGGGTAAAAAAAGGAGTTTCATACAACGAATACTGAAAGCCAGGGTCAATATGATTACTTCCTATTACGAGATGGTATGTGTGTGTGTATCGGATAATTGATTTTTCATATTTAAAAAACTAGTGACCCGCCCTTGCTCTTAATCCTTCTATAAATTAAAAAAAACCGCATTAAAATCCGTTGTGTAGTTTTAAAGATTTAAGCATTCATAGGGACAGACAGACGCGGGAAGCTACTTTTCTTTATAATATTATATAGTGAAGTAAAAGTTACATGACAATCATACCTAAATCTGTAAAAATCATCAACATCATGTAAATGTATTTTATTTTTGTAAACCTGTTTGATATTACGGAATAAATTATTATTATTATATCTAAAACAGATTGTTATTAGATTTAACCTTTACACATCCCCACTTTGTGGAGTTTAAACTAGGGCAATATAAAACCTTTCCCCTTGGCCATTGCACTCCGCCCAGGAGTCGCGTCATCTCTTTGTCAGTCGCTGGGGAGTCCGACACACCACCCAGAGAGAACCCCCTCTCAGGTTGAAGGTGCGCAACGCATTTCATTTGGTTAAAAAAAGACATATTATGTATATATTTTTTAAAATATAAAGCGTTCTTATGTAATTTATTTTTTCAGGTCACTCTACCTGCAAAGGGCTTGAAGATGCAAGTCAACAATGTAGTCTCAACAACTAAAGCAATACCACCATCAGAAACAAAGCTCCCAATAACCATAAACAATTCGATACCACCATCAGAATTGCAGAACTCAATCTTGCCTCCTTCAAATATTCTACAGAGTGTTGAATCTTTGATACCAACAACGTCCGCTTTCCAAAGAGTCAATACTCCAAACGCTTTACTACAACCAGCTATACACGACGCAACGAAAATAGATGCAAAGCCGTTAGTGACACCAAAAACTACAGAATTAGAAAATAAAAAAGTCAAAAGTGGATATCGACAAGTATTCAGCGTCCCCTTACCTCCAGGAGTAAGTAGCAAAGCATTGAAAACAAAGGAAGAACTTAAACCAAATGTTAATGTTATTACAGAAAATAATAACGCTGTTAACACACAGTTACCGATAATAGACATTGCTAAGGCCATTAATGTAGTCGAAGAAGGAGTTTTAAGTGGAAGTAATATAGAAAGGCTAGTAAATATAAATCCAACGACACCGTCTATAACTCCAACATTACCTCTTATAAATTACAATCCGCGGCTCCTGCCTAATACAAATATCAAAGATTTACCGGGAAATCAAAATAGTGCAAATAAATTTCAGTTTAAAGATCAGATATCAAACGTAAACACCATTAAAAATGAATTTATCCAACCGATGAATAAACCACTTGATTTTATCAAAGAGCAAATAACTCCCAAAGCGCCATTTGCACAGCCTCAAGACTCAATAAATATCAACAATTTGAGACCACTAGGAAACATACCAGATGCCACCAAGCCTTGTAAAGGATTGAGTAAAAAGTTTAGTGTAAAATCATCTACAAATCCTGATAACAGTGTAGTCGATATTCCCCAAAAGGAAAACAGTTTAACATCGACTGTATTTAAACCTAATAAGGAAACGAAAACCTTTGACGACATTTTGCAGGCAACAAATAATATTTTGCTAGGTAACCAACCATTGAAGCCGATTCAACAACAAACAATCCTACCTATCAATCCTTCCAACATAGCAAGTAATAAGATACCACCACCAGTAAATCCTTTTGCTAGTTTCCATAATTTACAAGCGTTACCTAAGATAAGCTTTCAAGAACAGAATACACAAGCGAACATCTTAAGCAATGTACCAAATATAAATTATCAACTAAATAGTGAGTTATTTGATACACAGTCTACGGTACAAATTGGATTAAAAACAACAGATGCTTATGTGGATAGCAAATTGCAATCTCCATTACCAAATACAGTAAATGCCATTCAAAATCCTATTTATGAACAAACTGTTATAAAGGACTGTAATCCCAATTTATCACCACCGATTTTACATAACAGCATTCTACCACCAATCATAAATGCGAAACCGCTAAATCCTAGTATACCCGGAACAACTCCAAACCAAAATAGCTATAACATAAATAAATCATTCATGCCATTTAATCCAACAAATTTAAATAATAAAATAGACACTGGTATACCACAGTTTCAACCAAATAATGTAATGGTACCTACTCCCATAATAGAGGCGCCAAAATTAGGTCCACAATTAAATAATATAGCAGTAAACACCAATTTTGGGTCACCTGTCTATTTATCTAATCCAATTAATACCATTAAAGATATACCCGGAAATACTTTAATTCCATTAACTGATCAAAATTCAAATAATATAAACATAAATAAACCATTCTTGCCATTTAATCCTACCAATTTAAATAATAAAATAGAGACTATTATACCACAACTTCCATCAAATAATGTAATGGAATCACCTATATCAAATGCACCAAAATTAGGTCAACGATTAAACAATATAGGAAATAGCAATTTTGCATCCCCTGCCTTTGTATCTGGTCCTGTTAATGCAATTCAAGATAAATCAATGATCAAAAATGATCCAATGATCATTCCTGTACCTCCAAAAATACTTCCGAAATTTGTGTCCACCAAATCGTTTTCAAAAGAAACTGATTTTGAGAAAGTATTTAATCCACCACCCTTGCCAACTAATCCATTGCCTAAAATAGATAGCGAAAAAGCTGCTTCACTTGTTGAATTTGCCAGAAAAAATATGATTGGTATTATATCAGATAATAAAATAAGTCTGATAGAAAAACCAACCAATAAAGATACTTCAACTAATAATGTTTACTCCAATCCAATTATACAAGCAGAACCGATTAATCTAATTAATGCAAACATAAAAAGTCCACTTACACACACAAATACACAAAATACAGTGTTTCCTCAAAACACTATACTAAACAACAATCAATTACATAATCATAATAATGTTCAATCTAATTATCCTAATCGATTCAATACAATCAGCCCTGAAATAGGCCAACCAAATGTAATAATTCCTCAATTTACGGCATGCAATCCCTTACCTATTAACATTCCTCGTAATAACCAAAATAATATCTTAGTTACTTCGCCAAATAGAATCAGCACAGTTGTAGAAAGTGACAAAAAACAAACATCTCAATCAACCTTAAGTAAGTTTATACCAGTAAATATTCCTCCTAACTTTAGTAATATTCAAACCAGTACATTGAATAAAGCAAATACAGAGTATGAAGAAGATAAACTAAAAACGGTTCTACCACAACCTACACTCAACAATATCAGATCCATTAACAGTCCAAACCAAAATTTTGTCAACCCTCCTAACATTTTCGGATGTCAAGAACCTGCTACGAAAACTTACTACGAAATAGAGTCAACGAAAGATGTCGTTACGAATCAAGGTCCCCAAACATTTTTTTCAAGCACAGTTCTTCCAAATGTTTTTGCTCCAATTAGTCAAGAAAACTTAAATACAAAAACCTATCACGAAGTTGAATCACTGAGTAAGAATACAAATTTTAATGTAGATAAATATGTATTAAATAGTCAACCTAATTTCATCAGTACTTTAGCAAATGTAAATAATAAAATAACCCCTCCAATTACTAATCAAAAAAGCATACAAAACATTCCACCTTACATAAAACAGGAACCATTTTACAACAAAGAGTACAAGATTGAGCCAATAAATACAGATAATTATCTGAATCACGTCGCGATATCAAATATACCAAATTATGAATCGTATACTGGTAATAATTTTCTTTTGAACCCTTCTTTAACAGTTCCTTCATTAGTAGATGTATCTTTTTCCTATAATTCACCAAATGCTAATAATATTGCCCAAAACCCTTTTGCAAAAGAAGTACCAAACATTCCACAATATACGGGATCATCACTACTTTCAAATGATTTCTTTAATTCAAATCAATTTATCGCACCAAATTCTATAACAACAAATGGTATTAACTCCTTACCTTTAACATTTGTCCCGAATTATAAAGATAACAATTACATTGCACAAAATATTGTCTCTACAAATGCAAACGGAAATCCGTATACAGTCCCATATGAATCTTTTGTACCAAATAGATTAACTAGTACATCAATTATGCCAGCTTTTAATGAATATTTACCAGCATACACAACTACTTCTTTACCTACACCAAGAATATCCAAAGAATATCCCCCCATAACATACAGTAATCTTAATTACATAAATTCTAATCCAACAGTACCGATTTCATATTTACCGTACGTATATGCACCTCCAAGACAGAATACACAACCGAAAATATCTTACCACACATCTCCGTACTTCATTCCTGTAATGGAACAAACTTTGCCAACTACCAACTTAGTAAACTCACTTACTGATGTAGGAAAATTAGTGGCAAAGAAAGGCCTAATGTCTTTGTTTTCAAAGAAACCCCAGAACATTCCCTTAGCAACTCTACCACCTGTTAATCCGTACAGTACATATTTTCCAAGACAGTTGCCAGATGTTTTGGACATATTTGAATCGCCCTTGCAATCTGTGCCGTCTTTCAACTTCTTGACATCCTACCCATTCCTGCTAGACGATTTCGAAGCCTTCGAAATTCCGGATTACCTATCAGACATGCCGAATTATTTCACCGATCTATTAGATACTCCTGAAATCTCTGAGCTAGATAGGGATCTTACGTCTCTAGTTCCGTACATTTCATCTTTGAAAGTCAACGTTTTACCTGTCATTAGTAATGTGACAACAGACTCATATGATTATGTGCCAAATATGCAATTTTCAAATATGTACAACTTCGCATCGCCATCTTATTTGCCAAATATAAACATACCCAATTACGTTGGACCCCAAGTACTAGAATTACCGAACAAGAAAAAGAGTCGTGAAAAAGATTTGGAGAGATTGGCTACGTTGATGTTGTTAAATGAACTATTAAATGGCGGTACCACTGACTTGGATGACCTACAAAAACTACTTGCTTTGTTATATGTTACGTGAATCAATCTATACTAATATTATATCTATACCAATATTATAAAGCTGAAGAGTTTTTTTGTTTGTTTGAACGCGCTAATCTCAGGAACTACTGGTTCGATTTGAAAAAGTATTTTTGCGTTGTATAGACCATTTATCGAGGAAGGCTTTAGGCTATATAATATCACGCTCCGACCAATAGGAGCAAAGATACAATGGAAAATGTGTAAAAAACGGGGGGAAACGCGAACGAAGTCGCTGGCACAGCTAGTTTAGTATACAGCCAAGTCGCTTCCCTCGTCTCTCTGTATGTATGTATGCTGAAATCTTTCAAACTATGCAACGGATTTTGATGGTTTCTTTTTTAATAGATTGAGGGATTTAAGAGGATGTTTATAGGAATACACACCAAGCGAAGCTAGGGCGTGTCACTAGTTTAAGATTTAGTAATAAAGTGTAGTCTTATTAATTTTAAATATTCCAAACACACGTAATTTTAAGGATACCTTTTAAAATAACTTTTAGTTCTTAAAATTAAAATTGTTTTGTTTTGTTGTTATAACACTGTTTACTGTGTTGTTAAAATATTTTTTGTTGAATTTAACTAATTTATGAATAAATAGTATTGTTATAATAGTGTATTTCATTTAACCACTCACATCCTTTTCTCCTTACCTTAAATGTGAAAGTAATTTTGTCTGTTTATCTTATTATATAAAACATATTGAAATAAAATAGGTACAATGAAAGTCTTGAGACTGGGATAACATAGGCTAGTCTTTACCTACCTTTAACAACAAAAGTAAGACCTCATAATTGACTAAGACCTTATCGCCCTAATTTAGGCCTGTTCGTCAGTAGCGGGGACGTATATGGGCTGATGATGATGAAGATGTGATAAATTGGTCCATTAAATCCATATAAATGTGAAAGTTACTCTGTCTGACTGTTACACAAGTCGTAGACTGACAGAGATACAAACAAAAAACTTCGCCAAGCCCGCTAATGTAGGCTTGGTGTCACAATGTGTACATTTTACCTGTACAGACTGAAATCCGTCTTGCCACCACCTTAGTTTCCATTTTGGCGCCCCTAAAGAGATCCAATTCGTTTTTAACCTTTGTGAACGAAACCCCAAAAAACCAATTAAGATATAGTCTTGAGTCTGAGTAAACCTGATTATGGTTGGATGACATAGGAATCAACCGACTACGCTGATCATCATCATCATCATCAGCCCATATAGGTTCCCACTGCTGGGGCACGGGCCTACCCTTACCTAGGGCGATAAGGTCTTAGTCAATACTGCGCTTAATGGGAGTCATACTTTATTAGGTGTGACGACACATGGAGATACGGGCGGAAAGCTTGTATTAATAAAGATACCCGATATCCTGAGAACATTGTATCATGGACAGCCATGGACAGCCATACATCAGAATGTATTAGAATATACGTGAGCAACGTTTTATTTTACTGCAAACAATAGGTAAATTTCTTACAATAAACAGGCACTGTAAAATAGGCGTAATAAAACGACAAAATTGTTTAATTAATATATTAAGAATAATATTAAATGGAACATAAGTACATCTAAATGATGAAATAAATATTTTTTTACAAAACGTAAACCTAACGATTACACATAAATAGCAAAACGAGTCAAGAAGACTTTCCTTTTGATGGAAACCTTTCAAAATGTGTATTAACGTTTTGCTATTATCAAAGATTTGATTGGACGGCACTTTGCCTTGTGCGATAGATGCCCTTCCCTTCTAGATGCGAAAGCTTTTTAATGCCAAAATTGATCAGCTGGAATGCTCTTAGCTATTATGACAGTTTTACCATCTTCTTCGTATTGCATGTTATCAGGCAAATAGTAAGTTACAATTGGTGTGACATTTTCTTCACTATCTTCGTTAGTCTTACCATATTTTACTACTTTGGAGTGAGCATACACTGTCTCTATGTTATCTTTTTTAGTACCCTTGCTACCTTTTGCATCTCTATGTGGTGGGTTTTTCGCATCAGAATAAGTTGACGATTTGTATGACATGTGTTTTTCGACTTCTCTGACATTGTGATCAGATTTCTGTCTAATTATTTGCTTTGTTTTGAAATCTGGTGTGTCTAATGACGGTGGCGTACGAAATTCAATTTCATTATCTTCTTTTAATTCATTCGAATCATAATTTAAATGCTTTTCGATGTCCGGTCTGCTAATAACGTCCTCAAAACTGTTTTCCATGTTCCTGTTCAATGATTTCAGTTTCCGCATATTGAATTCATGCATTGTAGGTTTCCACTCGTAATTACGATCGGTTGTATAGTAATATCTGTCGTCTCGAAGATTCCTGACGTTGAACATTTCATCGCTTTCATAATATTGGTTGTCGTTAGTAAACTGTGGATAATAATCCGGGTAGATACGATTGCTGATATCCAAAATTGTATCTTCAGTCGTGGTAGGAAGGTCTACTGTTGTAGTTTCATAGATTCCGAATGCGTGTGGTGTATCTGGTAGTAATGTCACCAAATCTTCCTTTTTCTCCTTGAGTTTCAAAGGTTTTTGAGTGGTGACAACTTTAGTTGTTGCTTTATTTACTTTGATGCTTTCGGTTGTTGTAGGAATTGTTTTTGTTTCTATATTTGTCGTTTGTTCTACTGTTGTAAGAGGTATGGGAGTAGTTTTATTCTTGGTATTACTTGTAGGATTATTATTCTTTCTGTTTGGTGTTTGTCTTATTTCTTTGTTAAGATGTGGGAAAAGTTGATCGTACCTTATAGGAAACTCCACATTTGGATAATAAAATGGACGATTTTCAGCCTGTTGCTTCCTTATTTGCCTCCGCATGTAAGATAGTAGTTTTCTGACTACTTCTTCAGGTATGCCTGGGAATTTTTCGTGGAAGTCCTTAATGATGGCGTCATCTCTAGATTTTCTCGATTTTTTCCTACTCTCCATAGATTCTACAGACTTTTCTGAGCTGGACTGTTTCTTTATTACCTCGGCACTACCAGAATTGTCTTTTGTTTTTAGGTCAGGTCTTGGTGTTCCTTGCTTAGTTGGTCTTTGTTTTCCATGATGTTCAGCATTTCCACCTCTTTCACTGTGAGGTCTTCTTCCTTGAGGCATTTTATTTTCTGGGGAAACATTCCGACCTCTTTCTATCTGTCCTTGCCTTTCTTTTGGTCGCCGACGTTGTGGACGTCCTCTTTCATCTCCAAGATTACGTTCGACCCCATCATTATGCCTACATTGTCCATGACTCTGTCTTACTCCTTCTCTTTGTTGAGTCTTTCTCCTTCCATTTTCATGTGGAATAACTTCTCTTGATTCTGGCCTTCTCCTTGGAATCACTTCGCTTGAATCTGCTTTTCCTCTTCCAATACCATCATTTGGTCTCCTATTTCCATCTCGTTCTCTCTTAGGCGGATTCAGACGTATTATCTCTCTCAAATCATGGTTCTCAAAGTAATCCGCAGGTAGAATGTAGTAGTTGTTTATGATTGGTGCAACTCCTTGATTATTAGGGATATTATTCGGTATATTATTGGGAATATTATTTGGAATATTATTAGGTATATTATTGACTTGTTTTGGTACTTCTATACCAAGTTGACTGTAAAAGTTGACGGGATCTAAAATTGTCTGCACATTAGGATTCGATAGAATCTTGTTCATGTAAATCTGATTGAGATTCGTAATTGGATCTGCAACTGAGTTCTGTACAGGCGTTAGTTGATTTTGAACCGTATAAGTTTGAGGGTAGAGTTGATTATTGATGGGTTGTTGATAGACAGCTGGTATTTGCTGATTCTGTACCACGAACGGTATGTTTGTAGGATTTTGATAGTTTTGGTAGCAGTTTTGATTGCATTTGCAGTTGTTTGGACATGTTTGCAGTGGTATCAACGCCAATGGATTTCCGGATACCTGAAAAGGAAAGATATTTCAATTTTATTTTTTTTATGAAAAGACTCTCAGGATGACCTCACTCCACCTGATGGTAAGCGGTTGTGAGGTCCACATATGAGGTCGACAGGCACAATAGACTCTATTGTGCCTATCGCCCTCAGCCTGAAGGCCTGCTTAGATGCCGTTTCACACCTCTGACGAGCCCGGGATTATATGAGGGAGGAATAACATGAGCTGGAAAGACGTTCCATGCCTTAATGAATATAATACGCTGCATACGAGGAGCGTCGCTACTACTATTCTATTAGGATATTGAATGTGTTCAGTTTCGTTACAGATAATTGTAACCAAATCTTTATTTATTTGTGCCAAATAAACGATTATTCGATCGTGTTTTAGTAATATTATAACCAATCAAAAACATAAATGTGAAATGAGAGCCAAGTTCAATATTGCCTTGGTTGTTGACTTCAGCGACAAAAGAAGTGAGATCTAAATGGATGCCAAGTTCAATGGTCAACCCAGAAATTTATTTATAAGTAACACTATAACATACCTACCTATCATATCTTCTTATAACATAAGATAATGTATGGTGGTAGCCTATGAAGGTCTGTCTTGGCTAGTTTCTATAAACCTACCAACGTATTATTATGTTCGCTCGCTAGTTTCTACCAACAATCCAAATTTTCGGAATTATAAAATAAAAACCGACAAATACTTGTAGGCTTAGAACTTGCGACGGCTATAATTCATATATGAAAACTAGCCAAGACAGACCTTCATAGGCTACCACCATACATTATCTTATGTTATAAGAAGATATGATAGGTATGTTATAGTGTTACTTATAAATAAATTTCTGGGTTGACCATTGAACTTGGCATCCATTTAGATCTCACTTCTTTTGTCGCTGAAGTCAACAACCAAGGCAATATTGAACTTGGCTCTCATTTCACATTTATGTTTTTGATTGGATATCATTACTTTTTGTAGAAAAGTAAATATCATCATAACGCCGTGGGTCCTTTGAAAAGGACAAATTCAAAACTAAAACTAGACTTTATGTAGGTACCTACTCTAAGTAAAAATATGAAAACCGACTATAAGTACCTACTCTTAATTGTAAATAAGTAAGTATACCTAAATATATACTTAGTGCTCTGCCTTCCCCGGTATATAGGCGTTATTAGGCACTAATTAGGTATTTATGTTAAGCGTTCATAATATAACCTAACCTAATTATTAAAAAATTGCCAGTTTTTTAATTTTTCCTTTGTATTCATGTAATTACCTATCTGCATACCAAATTTTAACTCTCTAGGTCATTTGGAACTGGGTTAGAATTTTGATCTGTCAGTCAGTCAATGATAAAAATGCGGATTTTTGGACATTAATATCTAAATAACTGTTTGAGATAAGCTTATGAAATTTAGACCACATATTTATCTCGCAAGTCACAATATAATGAGCCAAATTTGATACGTTTATGTGAAATAGTTTTTGATTTATGAGGGGTTCAAAAGTGGTTCCAAATGGTTCGTGTAATATTACACACGGTGCGGCTCGCCAGTTCTGTTTCTTGAACCTTGGCTTGACACGCTACCGCGTGTCTAGATTCACATTATAGGTACTATTATTCTATACACCGTGAAATTTCAACGGTTGTTTTCCCGCAGCAAAATGATTCTACCTTAGTAGCTTAATAGATTTGTGGAGTTATTTTTTATTAAAATCAATAATTGCCGGCTTTACGAAAGGCATAAGTGAAACTTTAAAGTATGTACGTTCGAACCACTTTATTACTTAGGGCGTAGAGCTTCTTCAGCTTTAAGCATCGATTTCATGCGGCGAGCAGTACCTGAATACGTCACATCTTGAAAAACAACGATAGCTCTTCTCCTTTTCGAGTTGGAAAATTATTATTTTAAAAATTCGAAAAAAAAATGTTTTTTTTTTCAAGGAATAATTTGCATAATTCGATAGTATTACTAAAGGCCAATCGTTCTGCCACGGGAAAACAACCACTCAAATTTCACGGTGTATAATAATGACTTCTTTTCGATAGATATTGATAACCCCGACTTGGGTGAGTCAGTGCACATCCTTACTAATATTATAAATGCGAAAGTAACTCTGTCTGTCTGTCTGTCTGTCTGTCTGTCTGTCTGTCTGTCTGTCTGTTACGCTTTCACGCATAAAGTACTGAACCGATTTAAACGAAATTTGGTACAGACATAGTCTAGAGCCTAGAAACGGTTATAGGCTACTTTTTAACCGACTGCGCTATAAAGAAGTAATGTTTTAGCCGTTAAACATCTCTACGCGGACGAAGTCACTGGACGGATCGAGATGAAATTTAGCATGCAGGTAGATGTTATGACGTAAGCATCCGTTAGGACAGGATTTCCCGAAATTCCCACGGGAACGGGAAATAACGGGAAAATCCTTTTGTATGAAAAATACTAACCGCATAAGTTAGACGCTTGAAATTTGACATGCAGGTACCTTAATAAATTAAAAGCTTAGTTGCAACAGGATATTGTGAAATTCCCACGGGAACGGGAGTAATAGGATAAAAACTTTTGTATGAAAAAATCTAAACCGCGATATAGATAGACGATTGAGATTTGGCATGCAGGTACCCTAATGAACGTTAAGCTTACTTCCAACGCGATATTACAAAATTCCCATGGGAACGGGAGTTATTGGGAAATAACTTCTGTATGTAAAATCCCTTACGGGGTTGAAATATATTACTTATACAGAGATAGAGATATACCCGAAGCGAAGCGAGGGCGGGTCGCTAGTATTATATAATTATGATTGTTGATTGATGTCACTTTATTTCATACACGATGAGCAAAACGACCAAGCATCACATATTCCCTAAAATATAGAGTCATGTGATGTTAGGCTTCGTAAAGTAAGGGCGCATAGATCAAGAATCTTGGTTCTACATGAGATCTGATCTCATGTACCAAACCAAGATTCTTGATCTGTGTAGATAAGGGGTGAGAACCATCCGCTTCCCCGCAAGTCCGGTGATGATTAAGAGGCTACCCCAAGCTAACTGTGTTTTAGACGGTCTCGTTTTTATAGACAGCGGATTTCGGAATTATGGGGAAAATTCTTATTTTCGGTCTTTTTCTTAAAGACGACCGACATCTCGACCGTTATGTCTGGCGTTTTTGCCAAGTTTGTCCGACGACACCAGTGTAGGAGATGGCAACCCTACCCCAAGCCATAGTTGTATAATAATTATGAAAAAAAGGCTGTGTAGTGGGTGACTCGTCTTGGAACTTTTACATGAAAATATTTTTGGTGGGATTTTCGTTACCGGTTCCGATTTAGTTTTTCCCGTTAAATTGTTAAATGGCCAAACGCAACAAATATACGCATACGTGTGACACGTAAAAATAAATTAAAAACCCGACCAAGGGCGAGTCGGACTCGCGCAAGAAGGATTCCGTAGGAATTTTGCACACTCTAACGAAATATAGTTCTTTAAAGCTTAATATTTCTAAAACGGTTCACTCAATCATAAAATGGTTTATCTTAATCACACGAACAGTACAGCTACCATGAGTTTAAAAGTTACGGACTCGATATCGCCTACGTAAATATTGTCTATGAAAAATTTGTACAGCGCCCCGGTGGTTACGCTAAGAACTAAAATCGGTAGTATGAAAAAAACAACTCGATAGGTTATTAACGTACGTAAGTTTTCGATAGCCAACTCATGGTAGCGCTACTTATCCTGCGAGTGTTTTGACGGTGTGTACATGAATCATTGTAACATATTGCATGTACAGACCGTCAAAATATTGTTTTAGAATAATTAATTGTATTTTTTTTTAAATGATTAATCAATTGTTATTGACATGTAATTTATTCCTCAACATAGTTATAAGCATAAATGTTACTAACCTAATTGGATCTTGTTTATCTGAATAATAAATTAATTGAAAATGAAAAATTGATTGAATAAAATCCCTAATGTTTATGAAAGTCCTAACCACACAATTTTTTTTTCAATCCCACTTCACGTGTTGGGTAGGTAGGTACCCTAAAAACATTTTGTAAACATTTTTTTTACCGTTTTGTCAGCGTGATCAATCTGTATATTCATGTAAAGTTACAACTTTCTAGCACTAATACTTTTTGAGCTAAGCCGCGGACAGACGGACATGGCGAAACTATAGGTAAGGGCTCCTTTCCTTGTTTACTACAGTAGCGGTACCATGAGTTGGCTATCGTAAACTTACGTACGTTAAAATCCTATCGAGTTGTTTTTTTCATACGACCGATTTTAGTTTTTAGCGTTACCACCAGGGGCTCTGCACAAGTTTTTCATAGACATGTTTACGTAGGCGATATCGAGTCCGTAACTTTTAAACTCATGGTAGCGCTACTGAACTCCAAAAAACCGCATCAAAATCCATTGCATAGTTTAAAAGATTTAAGCATACATCCCTATGTATATCCCTATATAGAGGCAGAGACAGCGACTTTGTTTCATACTATCTACTGATCTTTGACTCAAACTAATTCGGTATCCATCATCGAATTCTGCTATAACCCATTCTTTATTCTTTATTCTGTCTGAATAAAGAATGGGTTATTAGAATTTTGAATTTAGTACCCCTCTGCCTACCATAAAAAAGGCGTGATTTTATGTATGTATGTAAATTAGGTACACATAAATTGCAAACACAAATGTGAACCGTGCATGAAGTTGAAAATACTTAACCAAGTACAAACAAAATATGCTTACCAAGAGATTCGCCGAGAAATATAACAAAACAAATGTCTTTATCATCATTCACTAGACTTTTAACATTATTAGACAAAAGACCGCCTACTAATAACTATGATGAACAACAAAACCGTTTAAGAGAGAACGTGATATATTTAAGTACATCTTCTTATATGGAAACGATAGCGATAATGTTAAGAAGATTATAATACTGCGATTGAACACGCATTTGATTGGCTAAGATACTGTTATCTTAGCTTTGACTCGTTGGTGTATTGGAGTGTTGGTTGCAAGCGTAAGGAATGAGAGGTCCCGCGCTCGATACCTGGAAAAGTTGTGTGCGTTTTTCTGATACTCACTTAAGTTAAGAAAGTTACATACATACATACATATTTAAATTCACGTTTTTACAGGGGTAGGAAAAGGGGAGGAAGGATACTATCGCCTCGGATGATTTGGACTGAGTCGATAGTAGCTCGAGGAGCCGGGGTCGCTTACCCGTATACCGTTCACCAACCACCGGACAGATTGTTGTGACTGGTATCCCCTGACTGTAAGTCCCCTGTTGGTTAAGGAAGTTGGCTAGTTCAAACCCCGCTTCGTACCGATGTGTTTTTAAATTTGAAATTCGTATGTACGATTACTTGACGCTTTAACGGTGAAGGAAAACTACGTGATGAAACCTGCACACCTACGAAGAAATTCTAAGGTGGGTTGGGTTTGTCGACTACAGACCAACCCACACTTAGCCAGCGTGGTTGACAAAGTCCTGATCGCTCTACTTTAGTGGAAGCCCGTGCCCCAGCATTGGAGACGTATATGAGCTGATGACGATGAAGGAAGTTGGCGGATACAGGGCTAGAAAAACATGCTAACCCTCAAATGGGCACAGATGCAAATTTTCATTGGTATTTGAACTTTGTTCTATCGAAACAGGTTAAATACCAATGAAAATTTGCACGGCACGGGCCTACCCTAAACTAGAGCGATCAGGCCTAAGTCAGCCACACTGGTCAAGTGCGGGTTGGTCTGTAGTCGCATCATCGATTAGTAATACAGGAATTACGAAAATAAAAAAAAATAATTTTTCACTCCACCCTATTGAACAAGTTCAAATTAAGGTTTCAAAATCAATAAGGCAGTGCTCTATAATGGGTTAAGCCCGAGCTCCTGCTCTGCCTGAACGGTCATGACGGAATGTCGACTTAGCGAACTATGAGAGAGAGGGAACAGAGTGCACTTGTGCACTATAAAGCATCACTGTTGGCTGATTTTCATGGAGATCGGCTGTCATGGCCGAAATGGGTCTTGTTAGGTTAAATTTCAGAAACAAAGAATTAAGAAAAAATAAATATTTAAATCAACCTATTATTAATATTTTTTCACTTTATTTGTTTGTTATTGTTCTTTTTTTTTATTAAAGAAAAGTTAAGTAATGATACCCAGGCAAGGAACAAACAACGATGTTCCACACACAAATATTTGTTACCGGTCGGCATCGAACCCACCACTCCTGTCACAATAGATAGGGGCACTATCAAATGCGTAATAAAACCTGTTAAATACTGAAAACGACAAACATACATACCTACTGATACATAAAATCACGCCTTTTTCCCAGAGGGGTAGGCAGAGATCACTTCCTGCCATGTGCTACGAACCTGGCACACCACTTTCGATACTTTCACATCCATCAATCTCTTCATGCATACTTGTCGATAGAGGGTACTATTGATTCGACCCTTTTTCAAAATTTGACCTTTTTGGTCATGAAAGGTCTTTCTTAGTCTTCCCCTGTCGGCATTTCCATTTATACTCCCTTTACATATCCCTTCGTTACATAACCCTTAGTCACTCCATCACCTTTACCGGAAAAAGAAACAACAAAATAAACTTCAAAAATCTTTATTTACAAATAAAATAACACTTAAACCATAAAATCATAGCAACAGCTTCTCCAACTCCACTAGAACAGCTGTAATGAGCTTGATTAAACCACTGAGTAACCCAGTTCCGTCAGATAACCCAGTCAGGAGACTTAGGACCAGATTTAGGACTTGAGACACAAGTCCCATTAAGAGTCCAGGCGCAGCTAGGACATTAGATCGGAATAAGGATATCAGAACGCTAATGTATAAGAACAGAACTGATGCCAGGTCGGTTAAAGTTGCGTAGAGAAGAGGCAAAGTGCATCCGAAGTAAGGAAGTAGAGCTGGGGTCAGATTTTGAACGATGTTGGACAGATTGTTCAAGTTGTTGATCAAGTTTATGAGGAAGGGTATGAGGAGGCAGGCCAGTTGGTTGGCTATGGGCAGAACGGCTGATATTTCGTCGAACGCCAGACGTAAAGCTGACACGGAGTAGGCCGGTATCATTGCTTCGGTTTTCGGGACCTGAAAATAGATAAATAGATATTTAAAAAAAATACCAAATTGGGACATTCCACACACAGGCATTTTACAAATCAGAACTACAGTCAGACATTTGACAAACCAAACTAAGCAGAGCTTGTACTTTGGGTGTCAGTAACTGTTAAACATATACACATATTTATAAATACATATAAACATGCAGGCACGGAACAAACACTAATGTTCATCACATGAATATTGGTCCCGAGTTGTGATCGAACTCAAAACTCTTAGAAGTCCCGTCCTGGAGCCAGGATCACTGAGCACTGTTCCACTGAGCCATTTGGGTGTGTTTACCAGCAAAACGTTGTCTATATGTTTTCTTACAGAACATTTGAGTATTTATCAACAATATCTTATATAAAATTAGTCTTTATGGGTCTACACGCGATATTAGGAGTAGCAAATTACATAGCTACTTACTGCCTCGTTTCGACTAGGTTACACCAATCGTGGTCACGAGCTCGCGACTAATTTTAGTGTAATGGAACGCGAAAGTCTAAAATCTTACAATATCTAATATACATTTGTATGTTAATACATACATAGAATCACGCCTTTTTCCCAGAGGTGTAGGCAGAGATCACTTCCTGCCATGTGCTACGGCACACCAATGGATGTAAATTGATGATATAAAGTGATGTTGTACATGAAAAGTTGAATCTGAGTTTCATGTATAATCTAGCAAGAGGCAATAGATGGTGTATGGGCTTTATATGTATAGTAAAATTAGTCTTTATATCGCGTGTAGACCACACGCGATATTAGGAGTAGCAAATTACATAGCTACTTACTGCCCGACCGGAGTTCGCTCGCGACCACGATTGGTGTAACCCAGTCGAAACGTCGGGCAGTAAGTAGCTATGTGATTTGCTACTCCTACTATCGCGTGTAGACCCATAAAGACTAATTTTAGTGTAATGGAACGCGAAAGTCTAAAATTCTATATGTATAGGGCTGATCATAGGGCTTGCAACAGTTCCGCAATATCGGGAGCTCGTTTAAACAAAACGACATTGTAAATATCCCGGATATTTTCAGGTCTCACATGGTAAGAGAAAAATGTAACGTTGTATTTAATTTGTTATTTGTAGAGCCGCCGACTACGACTTTACTCTGTTATATCTATACTAATTTTATTTATAGTCATACTAGCTTTCCCCCCGCGACTCCGTCCGCGTAGAGACGTTTAACGGGTAAAACATTACTTCTTTATTTAACCGACTGCGCTAGTCGGTTAAAAATTAGCCTAAAACCTTTTCTAGGCTCTGGACTATATCTGTACCATATTTCGTTTAATTCGGTTCAGTACTCTATGCGTGAAAGCGTAACAGACAGAGTTATTTTCGCATTTATAATATTAGTAATGATTATAAAGCTATATAGTTTGCTTAAACGCGCTAATCTCAGAAACTACTGGTTCGAATTGTGTTGTGTTAGATAGACAATTTATCGAGGAAGGCTGAAGGCTATATAACATCACGCTGCGACCAATAGGAGCAAAGAAACAGTGAAAAATGTGTAAAAAACGGGGGAATACGCGGACATAGTCCAGTAGCGCTACCATGAGTTTAAAAGTTACGGACTCGATATCGCCTACGTAAATATGTCTATGAAAAACTTGTACAGCGTCGTTGGTGGTTACGCGAAGAACTAAAATCGGCCGCATGAAAAAAAAAATCGATAGTTTTTAACGTAAGTAAGTTTTCGATAGCCAACTCATGGTACCGCTACTGGCACAGATATCTTATGATACATTCGAATTATAAACTATCTTCTTTACTTTAAAAGGTGAAAATAAGTATGTAAGTATGTTTGTATGTTATGTAAGATATTCAAAACGTATACACACCAGTAAGACCACAGCAAACAGAACAAAACAGGTGAAACAACGCATTTTTTTAATAACAAACTACCACTTCTCAGTATCCAAAACAGAATTGCTTGTTTATTTTAAAATTTACTTTATATAAACAAGTGTTATCTACACAAATATGCAGTTTTAACATAGTTAGGTAATTTTTACTAATTCTATTATAATACTGTGTCAGTTATCGATTGTAATCTAAGTCTTGCGAATGGTAAACCAGTAACTTATTTGTCAAGTTAGATATGTTTTGAAAAATGCAATGATAAGATACGAAATGTCACATCGTGGCGATGATACAATTCTATGGATGAATTTATTAAAACTTCTTACTGTATCTGAAAATAAGTTTCAGTAATATGATCTTGAATTAAGTAGCTTAAGCAAGTCCAGTGATGATGATGAGGCTACTCCAAGCCATCATCGTATGTCAGTTAGAAAAAAAATACCAATATTTTATCACGAAATTAACACATTTAACCATTTCCATTACACTAGAAAACTGAATATGTCCGGGATATTTACCATTTAATGAGCTCCCGATATTTCGGCACTGTTGCAAGCGCCATGATTACGAGTCAACAAAATTTTCTAACCATATTGAAATGCACAAAGCTTAATACTATATGTATATAGATACATAATACACCCAGACACGAAAGAAACACCGAAATGTTTGTTCCCGTCGGGAACAGAACCCACGACCCATATACCTATCTATAAATGTGAGATTCAAGACTTTTAACTTTCTAAAGCGATCAGGATATAATTAAACGTTTAAAACTCTCCCTACTCGGGACAAATATTGTTGTGCGGAACATCGGTGTTTGTTCCGTGTCTGGGTGTGATTATATATTTATAAATATCTATGTATTTTATCAGTCTTTAACGGCCATAGTATAAGCTCTGCTTAGTTTGGGGTCAGGTGACCGTGTGTGGTAATGTCCCAGATATTTATTATTTATTTATGTATTATTCAGTCAGGGAATACCAGTCACAACTATCTGTCCGGTGGTTGGTGAACGGTATACGGGTAAGCGACCCCGGCTCCTCGAGCTACTATCGACTCAGTCCAAATCATCCGAGGCGATAGTATCCTTCCTCCCCTTTTCCTTCCCCCGTCATATATCCTTGCTACTCGTGGGAACGCAATGACCTTGTTAAAACAATGCACAAGGCGAGAATGGCGGCGACGTGGTCCACAACCCGTTACGTCACGTTTCCCACAGAGGTGAAAAGTGGATCGCTGGAAGTGATCTCTGCCTACCCCTCTGAGAAAAAGGCGTGTTTGTTTTATGTTTATGATTATGAACTTATTGCTAGACGACGACGTTAAACTTAATTAATAACAAAAACAAAATTAACCTTCACCTTGCAATTACGCCATTATAAGAATGCAAGACTTGCATTAAATCCGCGTTGCGAGTTATAATATCGCTAAATGCCATATTGCATTTTGTTATGTTTATTACGTGACAAGGAACTGTTAAGTCAGTTAAATTTATAAATTCAATGTTAGGCAATAAATTATATAATACTAGCTTTCCGCCCGCGACTTCGTCCGCGAAGAGACGTTTGACGGGTAAAACATTACTTCCTTATAGCGCAGTCAGTTAAAAAGTAGCCTATAACCTTTTCTAGGCTCTGGACTATATCTGTACCAAATTTCATTTAAATCGGTCTAGTACTCTATGCGTGAAAGCGTAACAGACAGACAGACAGACAGACAGACAGAGTTACTTTCGGATTTATAATATTAGTAAGGAAGTAAGGATATAGTCTTTTTCAGCTAAGATGATCCCTGTGACACTTCATTGTGTTCTGAATCACGCATTGACAGACAGACAGACATAGTTACT
Organism: Maruca vitrata; assembly: GCA_039566165.1. Classification (NCBI taxonomy): domain Eukaryota; kingdom Metazoa; phylum Arthropoda; class Insecta; order Lepidoptera; family Crambidae; genus Maruca; species Maruca vitrata. Next base: position 2,542,114 of record CM076941.1, on the reverse strand, counting down.
TTCGGATTTGTAATATTAGTAAGGAGTAAGGACTCGAGGTACATTAGCTTCGTTCTGCATATCTGTAATTGTTATGTGTTTCTCATATTAGATATTACGATAGGATTAACTGCTCACATTAACAGCCCATATACGTCCCCACTGCTGGGGCACGAGCCTACCCTAAACTAAGGCGATCAGTGGGGCTACCATATGTCTATGAAAAACTTGTACAGCGCCGCCTGGTGGTTACGCGAAGAACTACAATCGCCCATATGAAAAAAACAACTCGATAGGTTTTTAACGTACGTAAGTTTACGATAGCCAACTCATGGTAGGCCCTCAGGCCGCGAGTCAACCACGCTGGCCAAGAGCGGGTTGGTCGACTACCCAACCTAAGAATTTCATCGTAGGTTTGCGGGTTACTCACAATCTTTTCCTTCACCGTAAAAGCGTCGATTAATCGTACATATGAATTTAGAATTTGAAAATATAGTGGTACGTGGCGGGGTTTGAACTGGTGACCTCTTGTATGACAAGCAACGACCGTAACCACTGGACCATCGACGCTTTATCAAATTCTAAGGTTGTGTAGTCGACATAGCCGCACATGTCCACTGTTTTTGACTAAGGCCTCTAGTTTAGAGTAGTCCCGTGCCCCAGCAGTGGGGACTTATATGGGCTGATGATGATTATGAGTGAAATTAGTAGATATAATAAGTAAGCCATAATCCGCAATCGCTAGTTGACTAAAATGTTAAAATCTGTTTATATAATAGATTTAGCAAAATTACTTCTATGTATCGCAATTTTTCAGCCATTCAAATCCAGATTGTTAATATGATAATAATTATTTGGAAACAGTGACTTACATAGCTTACAAACCTTTATTAGGTAACCTAGAATAAGTTGCAATCTTATCAAATGACCGCATACAAATTATTGTTTATCGTTCCACAAATTTTGTAACTCGAACTATATAAAATCTATCAATATGTAAACCTAAACAAAACAAACTTAGTAATTCGCAGAAACTGTTTATATATTTTTTCGGATATTTTTTTAACAAACATGGCGTTCAAAATTGTTATAGCAATTTTATCTGTGGCATTATGTTTGACAACGGTGAGTGATAAAAAATATAATTCAGAAGAATTCACTTTCAAATACAATAATAAAATTCAAAATGAAACAACTATTCCTTTCTCTCATATCGTAGATCATAGAAGAAAAAGTTGTAAAGAAAATACAACTTTTTCTTCTCTACTCTATGCTATTATATTCTTTCTAATTCTAAAAACGTATACTACCAACCGTATTTATACCGACCAAGTAGTTTTTGCAGAAGACTTATTAATGTTAACATTTATTTAAGAATCATCATCATTCTCCGGCCCTTGTCCCACGCTAAGTGGGGTCGGCATAACATGACTTCTCCCACTCGGGCCTGTCATTCATCAGCTCTGTGTCTTCGCCTTTCACTCCCATGTCATTTCCCACGCAATCTATCCATGCCTTCTTCGGACTTCCTCCACTATTGACTATTATTGAAGAAACATCTGAATAACTAATTGGGGAGGCTTATGTCTAGCAGTGGACAGGAATAGGCTGATGATGATGATGATGAAATAACTGGGTTATGTTAAAGTTAAAGCTAGATTTAGAAACTGTAAGAAACATTAGTCTAGATTCGCCAATGGGTATATAGCCGATGCCGTAAAACATACCAAAAAGTCCTCTCCTCTAAAAAAAATTAATTTTTTTTTTTCAGACACCTGTATCAGCTGCAAACGGCGTGCAGCTACCAGCAGTCTACCCTCTAGTCAACGTACTCCTACCACTTCTGAACAACGTGTACAACCTCCTTCTATCTCTCCTCTCAATTTTCGACACTCTACCACCCTCCATCACCTGCATGATACCAGTAGACTTGGGGGCTTTAGAGACGTCCCTACTAAAACTTTATTCGCAAGCTCTAGCTATTGTGAACTTCCTTCGGTCTTTGCCTGAGTACGCAGCGGGTGCCAACCCGGCTACTCCATCTGCTGGCGTGGCGAACATGCAAGGTCTTCTAGGGACTCTCATCTCTACAGTGTCTGAGCTGGCTGATGAGGTCCTCATCGGTATAGGCGGCGGTCTACTGCCAGGTCTGCTGCAGCTGGTCGTTGTGGTGGTACAGACTCTGCTCACTCTACTGCTGTAAAAAAACGTCACGATTTGATGGATTGTTATGTAGTTTTAGTATTTAATAAAAATTTCCAACATTATTATCTGTATTTTTTTAAATATTTAGTGTAATTACTAAGTTTACCTAGTATTTACTGAGATAAATAGCTAAATTCTTAGGTAAGTAAAATAAAGTAAACCTACTTTCATGATTTTTTGACGTTATAAAGTGACTATCTAAATACCGGAAATGACGTGTAATAGGGTGTAATAACCAACTTACACTTGTCCGTGTTTTTTTTTTAAATTTGATTTTTACTTACTTTATAAAAAAGTTGGTTGAAAGTCAATAAAAATGAGATGAACTTAGCTACCACCTTATATCTGCCTTTCTTTTCAATTAAGAGGATTACAATTACAAACTTCCGTATAATAAACTTTTTTCAGTAAAAAGGTTTCAGGATGTTTTTGTGGCTAAAACAAACTGCCCCAATTGTAGATTCTAGATTCAACCGGAAGACGATTTTATTCTCAAAAACCACTTAATCAGTCTTTCAAACACTTAAACGTTACTAAAAATACAGTAACTTAAAATAATTGAGGTAAAATATTACAACGGAACTTCCCTATACCTAATTTTCACTAGATACTAAGAAGCAGATCTATAGGGTGAGTGCGACAGGCTCAATATGGTATATTAGCCCATATACGTCTTCACTGTTGAGGCACAGGCCTACCCTATCTAGGGCGATCAGGCCTTATAGTCAACCACCCTGACCAAGTGCAGGTTGGTCGACTACACAACCTTAGAATGTCTTCATAGGTGTGCAGGTTTCCTCACGATGTTATCCTTCACCTAAATAATCGTACATTTAAATTAAAATTTTCTGAAAAACAGAGTGGTACGTGGCGGGTTTTTAACTGGGGCTTTTTGACATTCAATATGCGCACAAGAGTGCGCGAAAACAGGTGCACTCTCTGTCCTGTCAAAGGTCGGTGAGACGTCACTCTCACGTGAACAAATAAATGATACACAACATCACATACATTGATCTGATCCTTAGGTAGCTTTAGCACTTGTGTTACGGATACCAGAATAAACGGCGGTTACACAAATATACTTAAATATACATACCCAGACACGGAACAGACACCCACGATTTACGATTAAAATGCAAGCAGAGTGATTTATTTAAAGAAAACCCTCACAAATTTGACCAGACAGGGGTATTGAACCCAGGACCTTTATTTACTTACACTTGCGAACAATAAAATAACAACGCAGTCCCTTTTCGTGTCTGAAGATAAAAAAGAAACGATAAATTTAGAATCTTTTTATAACCCCTATCGTGTGGCCCCATGAAAAACCCATGAAAAAATAAGGTATTATCTACATCGGTTAATAGAGAACCCTTTAATTCCGATTATAGATATCTAGACTCTAAATATAACCCTCTATAGAGATGAATGGGTGCCACTGATAGACATAGTGTAGCAAATAACAGTATAAAAGGTACGGTAGGTATCACTTAAACTTCTACTTAAAAAAGCGTCGATGGCCGAGTGGTAAAGGTCGCTGCTTGCAATGCGAGAAGTCCCCAGTTCAAACACCGCCACGTATCAATGTGATTTCAAATTGAAATCTATACGTACGATCATACGACGCTTTAACGATGAAGGAAAACATTGTGCGGAAACCTGCACACTTACGAAGAAATTCTAAGGTTGTGTAATTGACCAACCCACTTGGACAGCGTGGTTTTACTCGCGGACTGATCGCCCTAGTTTGGGGTAGGCCCGTGCCCCAGCAGTGGGGACGTATTTGGGCTCATGATGAAATAATGTAGTATTACAAAATTGTTTGTGCTGTCTGTCTTTATAAATGTTTAGATATTTATAACTACGCAACGGGTTCTTTCGGTAGGAAGAGTTATTCAAGAAGGTTCTTATGAATGATTTTTTTAAAAGTATGGAGCTGTGTTCTATTACTCTCATAACATGCCCCTAACTCGGTTTTTTGTTTTTATTCGAAGTACAAGAATTTTTGCCTCTACATTTTTATTATTATGTATGATATACCTTAAGTAGAGCTTAGGCACCCAGACACAGAACAAACACCGATGTTCATCACACCAATTTGTCCCCAGTGGGAATCGAACCAACGACTCCTGTTGCAATACACAGGCAATGCGCCACCGGGGCAGTCAATGTAACTATGTAGTAGTATGAGAGCCATCCGCTCCCCCGCAAGTCCCGTGATGATGACGAGGCTAGTCCAAGCCATCTTAGGAAAAGTGAACCGGCCAAGTCTGACTCAGGCACGAAAGGTTCCGTACCAATTATGTAAAAAAAAACACGTTTAATGTATGGGGATACCACTTAATATTTAATTTTTTTTAGCGGCAACGGAAATACATCATTTGTGAAAATTTCAGCTTTCTAGCTATCACGGTTTATGAGGTACAGCTTGGAGACAGACAGACGAACTTCCGAGGCTTAGTAATAGAGTCCCATTTTACAAGCTTTTATTTACTATACATTTTAGTTACGGAACAGTAAACAACAAAACACCTCCTTGTACTTACTAGTCTTTATAATAAATAGAATACCTACTGTCACTTTTCCCTAACCCTAAAATAATTAATATCTGGGACAAATAAATATCAGGGACATTTCCACACACGGTCATCTGGCCCCAAACTAAGCAGAGACTGATATACATACATATATATTTACTAACTTTCTGCCCGCGACTTCGTCACGACATTACTTCTTTATAGTGCAGTCGGTTAAAAAGTAGCCTATGTCCTTTCTCAGGCTCTGGACTATATCTGTACCAAATTTCATATAAATCGGTTCAGTACTATGCGTGAAAGCGTAACAGACAGACAGACAGAGTTACTTTCGGATTTATAATATTAGTAAGGATATACATACTTAAATACATAATCACACCCAGACACAGAACAAACACCAAAGTCATCACACAAATATTTGTCCCGAGTGGCAATCGAACCCGCGACTCTCGGAACCGCCAGGCAGGGTCACTAACCACTGTAAAAAACAAAACACCTCTTTGTACTTACTTATCTTTGTATAGAATACCTACTGCCACTTTTAGACTGTGTCCTATTCCCCCCCCCCCCCTTTCCTATGACGTCATTCATTGAGGAAAGTCGATACCGACCGCCCCGCTTCAGGTAACAGAGTATTTTTAGGATTCCATTGCATTTGAAGGTTAAAGAATACATACTGTAGCGCTAACTGCCTCGTTGGTCTATTGGTAGCAAGCGCTGCGTCAGGACCGAGAGGTCCCCGGTTCGAGTCCGGAGTCGGGCAAAATTTGTGTAAGTTTTTCTGTAATGAAATTACTCGGCTCGGAGTTAGGAAGTTGGCGGTTGAATGTGCCTCGGAAAGCACGTTAAGCCGGTGGTCCTGCGCCCGATCTCTCATCGGTCATGTCGGATTGCCGTCTCACCGAATTATGAGAGTAAAGGAATAGAGAGTGCACTTGTGTTTGCGCGCACACTTGTGGTGCACTATAATATGTCCTGCGCACTTGACTAATCTCAATTGAGATCGGCCGCCATGGCTGAAATCAGTCGGATGCCTCATGCTGTAGCGCTACTATGAGTTTAAAAGTGACAGATTCGATATCGCCTAATGTCTATGAAAAACTTGTACAGCGCCCCTAGCAGTTACGCTAAGAACTAAAATCGGTAGTATGAAAAAAACAATCAGATAGGTTTTTAGCGTACGTAAGTTTTCGATAGCTAACTCATGGTAGCGCTACTGAATGCTGAATGTTTCAGACAATGGCTGGCTGGTGTGAATGTGTATTTGTAAATATATATGTATGTATATATATCAGTCTCTTACTCCCATACTACAAGCTCTGTTTACTTTCAGATGACCGTGTGTGGAAAATGTCCCAGACCTTTATTTTTTTATTTATGTTTTTATGTCATTTCATAAAATAAGCTACCAAATACAGTGGGCTATGAATACTTTTCTAGGTCCATGAAGGTCGTTATCTTCCAATCCAATACAGATGTATCCTATTAATCCTTACTAATATTATAAATCCGAAAGTAACTCTGTCTGTCTGTCTGTCTGTTACGCTTTCACGCATAGAGTACTGAACCGATTTAAACGAAATTTGGTACAGACATAGTCCAGAGCCTAGGAAAGGATATAGGCTACTTTTTAACCGACTGCGCTGTAAGGAAGTAATGTTTTACCCGTTAAACGTCTCTCTACGCGGACGAAGTCGCGGGCGGAAAGCTAGTAAGTATTATAAATGCGAAAGTCTGTCTTTCGTGCTCTCATAATTAAACTACTGAACCGACAATGAGATTTGAAACACACTAAATCTAGAGTCACAGGCTTCATAACTTATTACGCTATGAGGGAGTGAAGATTTATACGAACTAAGTCACAACAATAATATAAAATAACTTCTTTTAGTACCTACATTCTATATTGGTCTATTAACACATATATCACAAGAAGCAGTAAATAGCTATGTATTTGCTGCTCCTAATAACGCGTGAAAAAAAATATCACAAAAAAAATCTATAAGACCAATTTCACAAATTTTATTATATTCATCCATAAATAACATTCGCAGTCTAAACACGTCCTAATCACAATCATTTTTCCCGGACGGGAATCGAACTCAGGACTCCAGCGTCTAGAGATATTGACTCTACCAAATGCACCACTAAGCCAATCAAGTCATACTTTTCTGGATTTTTTTTTTCAAAGTATGTATGGCAAACTAAGTGCACATACTTTCATATTGCATCCAAGAATTTTCTTCTTAAAGCTTTTAAGAATTATATTTTCTAAGTTTAATAAAAGCCCAGCAAAGGCGTTATTATACACTTCCAAGAATGGATACGAAGAAATTATCTCACAATATTGCCTCGAGTTTGAAATTAACTTTAATAAAAAGCAAATGAAGAGAGTTCTGTTAATCAGAGAGCTTATACCTATCCTGAGATGTGTTTACAATGGAGTTGATAAAACAAATCAAAACAAAAATACAAACTAATGTGAAACATTACAAAACAAACAGTTTAACGAAAATCCAATACTAGAAATGCTGATATTCTTATTAATCTTCAAAATTTTTTTTTTATTAAAAATTATAATTTAGAGATTGATTAAATTTAGAGAATGCTGAATTATATTGCGTTGATTTAAAAGTAGCAACATTTTTTAGCAACAAAAGCCTATTCGGTATCCTGAGACAAATGGTTTTGACAAACAGACAAAATAGATAACAATAAAATTACCTTATAAGATTTCCGTTCTATCTTTAAGTTCCAGAAACCCTAATAAAATTCCTTCGTCCGTTCAAAAACCGAAAAAAAAGAACAAAAAAAAAGTTGTTCAACACAAAAAAGAAAAACACTATCGCCCACTCGAAACCGCCCCTATTGTGCCCACGTCCTTACCCCATCCATGCGCACTGGAGCCTCCAGTATAGATCGGCCAGTTCCACTGAAGACTCCCTGGGATACGCACGATGACACGGTGAGTAGCTACATCAGTAGTCATTTCACAAATTCGAAACTTTACACTGGCTTTCAAAAACTATTCCTTGGGCTCGCTGGAAAAAAAAGAATAAAGTTCTTTCCGACAGCTTTATAAATTTCTACAAAGGAATTCGAAAATAGAATAAGCAATGGCGCCTGTTACGAACGCGCGCTTTTTCGACTCTCACTGGCCGAATACAAAACGTGGAGATCGTAAAAAAGAGAGCTGTCACTTGAGTTCGTTTGCATATATTAAAAAAAAATGTGGTTACATTTTTTTTCTTGTTCAGTCAGCAGTTTTTCATACTTTTTGAATTCCGGGAAATCGTTTCAAGATCAAACAGTTTTTTGCGAATTTTGGACATTGTCTAGTACTTTTTTGACAAGGTCATTCTGGTCAATAGATTTCACGATGGTCATTGTCAAACGCGCGCTTTTGCGTTACAATAAGAGTAAGTAGGCAACATTTATTACAAAAAGCAAAGTTTTTATATGAAAATCTTCTTTTTAATGGAATTCTTTATAAATAAAAGGAAATTTTGGTTTCTTTTTTATTCGCGGCGCAAATTCATTCGCTCGCAAAGGGAAACGGTTTTATTTTTTTATTCACAGCGCCAGTTAGCGTATTTTTTCGTACTTTCACACTTCCGGGAAATGGCAGGTATTCAGCGCGGCACAAAGTATTTTTTTAATAAAAATGTCGAGCGCTTTTCTGTGCTAAAGAGGCCATTTCGGCTAATTCATTTTTTCAATTTGCGTGGGCGGAAGTAAGCTGATGTTTTTTTTAATGTAGTCGCGAATTAAGAATTGCGTTATTCCTTTTTAACGTAGTTGTTAATTAAGCACTTGAGGCTTATTAGCATTTTAGAAAACGATCTTGAGAAGGTTTTAAGACTTTTTTTTATACGTCTGATTAGATATTTTATTAATCAGTTGTAGCAAATAAATTACCTATCGATTTGAAGTTAATAGTCTTTAAGGGTAATGTAATAGCCGCCGCCACATACCACTACGTTTTCAAATTAAAATTCATATGTAAGATAATATTCGACTCTTTTACGGTGAAGTAAAAACATCGTGAGATTACCTGCACACTTATAAAGGAAATTTAGGGTTGTGTAGTCGACCAACCCGCACTTGGCCAGCGTAGTTGACTAAGGCCTGGTCGCCCTAGTTTAGGGTAGGCCCGTGCTCCAGCAGTGGGGACGTATATAAGCTGGTGATGATGACGAGTCTCTACGAATATGAGACTTGTGATCAATTGACCTTTACAACACATATAAGACAACAGGTCCTTTTAACTGAGACTGCACTGTCGGTCTGTTTGTCACCTGATAATCTGATCTCATAAATCGTTTGGTAGATACCTATATCTATAAAAACCTTTGACAATTACACAACAATGCCATTGATACCTTCCCTTCATACTTTACAACCATAACTTCGGCCAAGTGCGAGTGGCACTTGCACACGAAGGGTTCCGTAGTATTATATAATGAACATCGGTGTTTGTTCCGTGTCTGGGTGTGATTATGTATTTAAGTATGTATTTAAAAATATATATGTATGTATATCAGTCTCTGACGCCCATAGTACAAGCTCTGCTTAGTTTGGGGTCAGATGACCGTGTGTGAAAATGTCCCAGATATTATTATTTACAAAAATTCAATCATTTTTTTTCCACCTTTACTTTTCATTGTTATTCGGCAACAGATGTAATATTATCTATACAAATTAAGGGCCTACCGATTGCGGTTAAAGCTAAGAGCTCTTTGACAGACAGACAGACATGGAGTCATAGGTTTAGGTTTAATGAATTTTATAATCAATAAAGACAAATATTGTCACTTACCAATAAGAATGAAAAATGTTTATTAACCACAAAAGAGAAAAATAATTACATAAAAACACAACATCCCTTATGTGAGGGGTGTTGTGCAATAAAGTAGGTATATTACTTACCACGTTGTGTACTATTTTTTTGACGTGTATATCATATTTTTTTTAATAAATAAATATTACTTTTTGACAGGTAATAAGAAAATATAAAAAGTACAATTTAACAATTTAGAGATATACGTACGATTGTAAGATTTTAAACTTTCGCGTTCCATTACACTAAATATTAGTCTTTATGGGTCTACACGCGATATTAGGAGTAGCACAGTACGATTGTCATATTAATGGGGTCCACCACACTCAGGGTACGAAATCCTACAAAATAACTGGTCAACTTGACCCCAGGGAATAATTAATTTTGTGCCCTAACAAAACGGTACATGTTAACAAAGGAGTAGTATTATCATGAGAGTTTGTAATTAGTTTTGAAGCATAGCCTTTGAGTCGAAAGCTAAACAAGTTAATTTCAAACAAACTTCAGCTCCTATTTTCCGGGAATAAGGCCTCCGACCGATTTCAGCCATGGCGGCCGATCTCAATTGAGATCAGCCAAGTGCGCAGGACATATTATAGGGCACAAGTGTGCGCGCAAACACAAGTGCACTCTCTAATCCCTTACTCTCATAATTTGGTGAGACGGAAGTCCGACATGACCGATGAGAGATCGGGCGCAGGACCACCGGCTTAACGTGCTTTCCGAGGCACGGGCGTTCAACCGCCAACTTCCTAACTCCGGGCTGAGTAATTTCATTACAGAAAAACTCACACAAATTTTGCCCGACCCCGGACTCGAACCGGGGACCTCTCGGTCCTTACGCAGCGCTTGCTACCAATAGACCAACGAGGCAGTTAAAATATTTCCTAATTTCCCTTTCTGGGAATATTACTCTTTGAAACAGCAAAATCACTGGTCAAACATTAAGTACAATAGGAAATATTATGTATTACACAAATATTTGGATGTTTTTGTTTCTAATGGGGGCTATCGCGTGTGAAATGGCCGCTAGGGGCGTTAGTGTCGAGTGAGGTCCTCTAAATGTCACTGTTTGCGGAAGATTGATATGAACATTAATCAATATGTAAGAGTCAATATGACATTTATTAATGAACTAGCTGTACAAGCGACTTCGTTCGCGTTTCCCCCGTTTTTTACACATTTTCCATTGTATCTTTGCTCCTATTGGTCGCAGCGTGATGTTATATAGCCTAAAGCCTTCCTCGATAAATGGTCTATACAACGCAAAAAGATTTTTTCAAATCGAACCAGTAGTTCCTGAGATTACCGCGTTCAAACAAACAAACAAACTCTTCAGCTTTATAATATTAGTATAGATTTGAGTGTTTTAACAGCAGGGCTGAGGAAAATACTTACGTTCGTCCTTTGTTTGGGAAAAATGGTACTGAGTAACACTGTTGCTTGGCCTATAAGTTTACGTTTTAATATATTAAATACTAGCGGACCCGACAGACGTTGTCCTGCACAAATATTGCGAAAGAGAAAACTCAAAAACATGCGCTTCCCCAGACATAAGAAGATCGATTTCTCTCCTCAAAAACCCCCTTATATCAAACTAGTGACCCGCCCTCGCCTCGCTTCGGGTAAATTTAACATAAAAACCTTCCTCTTGAACCACTCTATCTGTTGGAAAAAAACGAATCAAAATCCGTTGCGTAGTTTTAAAGATTTAAGCGCAGATAGGGACAGAAAAGGCGACTTTGTTCTATACTATACATACATACATAAAATCACGCCTTTTTTCCAGAGGAGTAGGCAGAGATCACTTCCAGCGATCCACTTTTCACCTCTGTGAGAAACGTGACGTGACGGGTTGTGGACCACGTCGCCGCCATTCTGCCTTGTGCATTGTTTTAACAAAGTCATTGCGTTCCCACGAGTAGCAAGGATATATGACGGGGGAAGGAAAAGGGGTGGAAGGATACTATCGCCTCGGATGGACTGAGTCGATAGTAGCTCGAGGAGCCGGGGTCGCTTACCCGTATACCGCTCACCAACCACCGGACAGATAGTTGTGGCTAGTATCCCCTGACTGTACTATGTAGTGATTTAAGCGAAATCGTTAGGGCCGTTTCCGAGATCACATGCTTTTTCAAGCAATCAGCGCTTCTACCGGGCTGATTTGTGAATCTAAAGCATCCAAGGTGCCACGCATACAGAAAAATTCATTTAAGTCGGTCACGCCGTTTAGGAGGACTTCAATGACATACACATTTTTTGGACATTTCCGTTTTGGCTCCCGTAACAAGTTTTAAAAGCCATTTTAAAACCTCACTCAACAACGGTCTTTTAAATACTAGCTCTGCGAGCGTCTTCATCCGCGTGTATAAGATATTTTTGGCAGCGTTTTTGGATATACCCGCGCCTACAAACTCCAAGCAAGTCCGACATGATTCTTTAAATTAACATTACTTTTTAAATGTTAAATAAAATAATTGATATTTACCACAATATATTAATGAACTAGCGGCCGCCCGCGACTTCGTCTCGTGGAATAGTACCTAACTTAGATTAAGAGATAGGGAGGTAATTGAGAACGGCCGCCAAGGCCGAAATTGGTCGGACGCCTTATTATTATAGATAAAGATAGATAAAGTCTCTACCTTTTAACTCATCCCTCTTTCCTTTCCAGCACCGCCATGGCCGTCGGCGCTTGCCTGATGCTGGGCTGGCTCTCTGCCGCCCACGCGTGGGGTGGGCTGTTCAACCGCTTCAGCTCTGACATGCTGGCCAACCTCGGCTACGGACGAAACCCGTACCGCCACTACCCTTATGGACAGGTAATGAAAGAGAATGGAAGAGAATGAAAGAATAGGAAAAGAAATGAAAGAATAGGAAAAGAAATGAAAGAACAGGAAAAGAAATGAAAGACACAAAAAAAGACGTGTGGCACTCGGGGACTGCCGCGGTACAGCTATTGCATAGCATCGTCCGATTTCGGAGCAGCTCGTCTTGATTCGTGCGAGTTTCGTAGAGTCGTACAATACGTCTAACCGCACGCTCACAAACACCGTGCCGAAGTCTACCGAACTGAAACGACGTTAGATTGTGAGGTTTTTTCCTTACGGAATTTCTTGGTTCGGTCGCCGCGCTCAAAGCCCGCGATAAAAGCTATGCAATAGCTTAAAAATGAAAGACAGAAACAAAAAAGGAATGAAAGAAACCAAAAATAAATTAAAGATAAGTAAAGAATATAAAAATTAATTAAGGAAACAATAATTTTATAAATTATTAGAAATAAATGAAAAAACTACAATATCATAAAAAAATATGAAAGAAAGATTTTCAAATAACTTTATTACCAACATTGCACATCAGTAGACCTTAAATGTAATCAGTGAAATAGAATATTCCACCCTGCCATCGCTTAAATAATAATAATAAAACGCATTTATTGACCACAAACAGAAGAACAACAACAAAAAAGAAAAAAATAACACAATAGAACACAACATAAATTTGTGGTCAACTAGGTCCCAGCCTCAGCATATGCCACAACGACAGGAAGCCGCTGGGGCGCTGATATTCAGGCTGGGGCTTATTTGAGCAACTTACTTAATCATGCTTTCTTAGTCATGTTAAACATGAAAGAAATAAAACGGGCAAGATTTGCGTGTGACCACGAGCGCTGTAAGAACTCGAAACGTCGGGTCTCTAAATAATATGCTTAGAAATGAAATGAAATAATTTATTATAAAACTAGCTGTGCCAGCGACTTCGTTCGCATTTCCCCCGTTTTTTACACATTTTCCATTGTATCTTTGCTCCTATTGGTCGCAGCGTGATGTTATATAGCCTAAAGCCTTCCTCGATAAATGGTCTATACAACGCAAAAATTTTTTCAAATCGAACCAGTAGTTCCTGAGATTAGCGCGTTCAAACAAACAAACAAACAAACAAACAAACAAACTCTTCAGCTTTATAATATTAGTATAGATAAGTGTAGGTCAGTTAATCACGAAGTACCTACACTTAGTAATCAAAATAAATAAGTTTTTAAAGTTATAAATAAAAATACCGTTATTTTTCCACTCATATTTCCAACAGTTATTTTCCACCGTTTCCTTTTCGCTGGCATCACTGAAAGTTTATTTTTTATTTATTTTAAACCTACGCAGTATTTCGACGGAAAGGTGAAAGGTCACAGCATTCAGTCCAGGCACACTAGCTGACCTTTAGGTAAACCTAGTGCAACATAGGTCGTGTCACCGAAATAGCTTTTAACACAACAAAGCTTTATACTGACTATGCATACAAAATGTACGTGGAATTTTCTGGTGACGCTTTTCCCTATATGTTTAACAAAATCGTTTCACTGCTTTAAGCAAAGGGTAAAAAGTGGCTGTGATATACGGACGGACAGACAGACATGGCGAATGTATAAGGTCTTAAACTTTCATGGTTACACACATTAGAAAACTGAAAATATCCGGGATATTTACCATGTTGTTTTGTTCTAATGAGCTCCCGATATTTCGGCACTGTTGCAAGCGCCATGATTACGGGTGAACTCACAATTACAGACAGTTTTCAATAGTATGCGAAATATCAACGGTGCCAAAACAGCGTGGTCATATCCCGGACATTTTCAGTTTCGAATCTATAAGTGTTCATTTGGCTACGAAACCCTACAAACGGGACCCTTTTACAAAATCCTAAAAAAAATTACTCCTGTTTATATATAAGCACTGATATTTAAGTTGAAGTGGCAGTGGGCTGGCCACATCAGCCGTAGAACCGACAACCGCTGGGGTAGACGAGTTCTGGAGTGGATACCGCGTCTCGGCAAACGTAGTGTAGGACGCCCGCAGGCCAGGTGGTGTGACGATCTGCGCAGGACGGCTGGTAGGAGCTGGATGCGATTGGCCGAGGATAGAGAGAAGTGGCGTGCATTTGGAGAGGCCTATGTCCAGCTGTGGTATGGGCTGATGATGATGATGATGATGATTTAACCCCCCAAATATTGCACCCAAACGTGAATCGATCCCACGACTCATACAAAACACAGGGTCTCTACCAAATACTCTATCAAACCACTCAAAACGAAACTATCAGTTTAGTTCGCTGTCGAGTTTGACCCCTATCGATCGAGCTTGAAATACCATCGCGCTTGATAGCTCCCCTGATTTCATTTTAAACTGTATGCTAGGTAAGATGGGACGTGAAAATGTCACTGGTATTTATAAATAACCATCTTGCATCTTCTAGGTTCGAAGGAAAAAGGCGTCTATTAATATAGATTTTCTAAACGAACAGTTACGGTCAATTTAATATTAGCTGACGTGTTTGGGTTTGGGATATAAAAAGAATGTAAATATTTCACAACAACATCACATACATTGATCTGATCCCGTAGTAAGTAGCTTAAGCACTTGTGTTACAGGTACCAGAATCAACAGTGGGTACACAAATAAACTTAAATATATTTAATAACACACCCAGACACGGAACAAACACCGATGTTCGTCACACAAATATTTGTCCCGGGTGGGAATCGAACCCACGACTCTTGGAACTGTAGGTAGTAAACCTGGGTCACTAACCACTGTTCCACCGAGCCATTCGATGTATGTATGTATATGTATAGTATTTAACATCATCATAATATGTACAACTAAATAAAATGGAAATGTCTGTTTGATATTTAAATAACTACTTATTACTTAAGTTAATAAGATAAATCTGGGACATTTCCGAACACGGTCGTCTGACCCTAAACTAAGCAGAGCTCGTACTATGGGCGTCAGAGACTGATATACATACATATATATTTTTAAATACATAATCACACCCGGACACGGAACAAACACCGATGTTCGTCACACAAATATTTGTCCCGAGTGGGAATCGAACCTACGACTCTTGAAACCGTAGCCAAAGAGGTGACGAAACACTGTTCCACGGAGCTAATTATATAGATAGATCGAAGTTTCCATCTTCCCTATTGAAATTAGGATGTTTTTAAATCTCAATAGCTCCTCTTAGCACCCTAAGTGCCTGTACCGCGATTAAATAATCGCCGCATAATCGCCGCGATCACGCCGCGATATCGCCGCGATTTCGCCGCGTACTGCGTTCATATTTCCAACATGAACGGACCTGCGCGGTAGAATGCGGCGCATGCGTTAAGCGGATAGGTTTGATGAGGCGTAACCGCGCGGAATCGCGGCGATATCGCGGCGTGCACGCTGCGAGCTCGCGACGAAATCGCCCAAAAATCGCTAGGTGTGAACACGCTGTAAAGACAATGCCCTTTGACGAGTCATCATCATCATCATCAGCCCATATACGTCCCCACTGCTGGGGCACGGGCCTACCCTAAACTAGGGCGATAAGGCCTTAGTCGACCACGCTGGCCAAGTGCAGGTTGGTCGACTACACAACCTTAGAATTTCTTCTTAGGTGTGCAGGTTTCCTCACGATGTTTTCCTTCACCGTTAAAGCGTCGAATGATGGTACATATGAATTTCAAATTTGAAAAACACATTGGTACCTGGCTTTGACGAGTATTTGAGGTTTTTATTCGTACATAAAATGCCTTTTTCTTAAGGGGGTAGGCAGAGTTCACTTCCTGCTAAGTGCTACGATCGCATCATTCACATCCATCAATCTCTTCATGCATGCTCGTCGACTACGGGTGCTTTTGATTTCACCCTTCCTTACTAAAAT
The DNA here is from genome assembly GCA_039566165.1 of Maruca vitrata. Classification (NCBI taxonomy): domain Eukaryota; kingdom Metazoa; phylum Arthropoda; class Insecta; order Lepidoptera; family Crambidae; genus Maruca; species Maruca vitrata. Next base: position 2,525,842 of record CM076941.1, on the reverse strand, counting down.
TTTACCTCTTTGGTCATGGAAGATCTTCCTTGGCCTTCCCCTATCGACATTTTTTATCAAACCGGATATAATACGTAAAAAATTTTTTATTTCAAATGTGTACTGTTCGTGCAAATAATACAACACAGTGTAAAAATGCTTGAAAAACAAAAAAGAAATGCTTCCAACATATCTTTAACGTAAAATTGTATATTTCTTTGAAGCTTAGGTAATAGGTATATTAAATCACGTACATAATTGTAGGTAGAGCTAGGTAGATAGCGATTTGCTAAAATGATACCTTACATTGTTATTTCACCGTGTTCCCAATCTAATGGAATGGAAAAACAATCTCATTGAGAATTGTAAATTAATCGTGCTGAAAAAATATTCGGTGAAACGCTCGCGTTCACCGAAATACTTTTAATTTATTATTTATTAGCAAAAGCAATTTCAATTCGTTTGATTCAATGGCTCTTTGTGTTCGGTACATTGAAAAAAAAACAAGTTCATTCCGTAATTTTGTCATTTGTATACGTGTTTTTAATGTTTCCATTAAAAACATGTACATACAACACGTGTCATATATTACCATTGTATCGCATATCGATTGCCTCGTTGGTCTATTGGTAGCAAGTTATAACAGGATATTGCAATGTTCCCACGGGAACGGGAGTCAGCAGGAAAAACTTTCGTTTGTAAAATCCTGTAGTCCCCGAGTAGTTTTTTCATATTTTTTTATTTGCCCCTAGGAGCCTGAAGAGGTATATGCCGAGGCTTTGGAGGGCAACCGCATTGATGACGTCATCGATGAACCTGCCCACTGCTATAGCGCTCCTTGCGCTACCAACGGCGACTGCTGCCGGGGGCTACTCTGCTTGGACACCGGTAAGTAAAGAAAGAAAGTAGAAAGAAAGAAGAAAGAAATAAAGAAGAAAGAATGAAGAAAGAAAGAAGAAAGAAAGAAGAAAGAAGAAAGAAAGAAGAAAGAAAGAAGAAAGAAAGAAGAAAGAAAGAAGAAAGAAAGAAGAAAGACAGAAGAAAGAAAGAAAAACATCTATACCACGACATAGAAGTTACGATGATACATAAATACACAAGACACAAAAACTCAAACAAAGAAATAACACACATAGACAAGGACTATAAAGTGGTCAACGAGGTACAGGCCTCAGCATATGCCGCATCAGCCCGAGAGCTGCTGCAGCGCTAGTAATCTGGCCGTACCCCAAATGACTGTAGTAACACATAAATAAATGAAATAAATAAAAATATTCCACAAAAATACACAAATAACAGGATACAATTTAAAAATTTTACATAAACTAAAATTACAACAATACAAAGAATGGAAAACCAAAACAAAAGTAGAAAAGAATAAAAAATGACAGAGAAAAGTACAGGTACGGAAAACTACAAAAACTAGAAGGTAATGGAACGTTTCCTAAAGTGCCACACCAAGTACATAAGAACGGACGGATGGACGGATGGATGGATGCATGGATGGATGGATGGATGGATGGATGGATGAAGAATGCATCAGCCTTTATCCGTCACCACTGTCGGGGCACGGACCTACCCTAAACTAGGGCGATCAGGCCTTAGTCAGCCACGCTGGCCAAATGCGGGTTGGTCGACTACACAACCTTGGAATTTCTTCGTAGGTGTGCAGGTTTCGTCGCGATATACAAATACGTTTTTCTAGTTGGATCTGGGACCCAAAAACAGGTATTACTTGGGATTTTTTTATAATAGGCTAACAAGATGACCTCGCTCCTGATGGTAAGCGGTAGTGAGATCCACATATGAAGTCGACAGGTACAATAGACCATATTGAGCCTGTCGCACTCACCCTGAAGGCCTGCTTAAATGCCGTTTTACGTCCCGCCTATACATATACTTTTTACTAACAAAAAGTAAGCATTGAAACACTAAAATTGTACCTTTCAAAAAGAATTTAGTAAGAAATAAAAATCCGCCTGTTTAATGTATTTTTAACGGCGACTATGTAAATTACTTCCCTTTATGAATGCCAAACGATTTATATTCCAAAAGGAAAAATTAATTTTGCAATTATTAAACATAACAATTTTCTTAATTAAAATGAGAGTAGTTTTTCTACGCAGTTGTGTGGGCGGTGTGACCTTTATGTAAAACAAATATAATATAATTGGTTTAACGACGAGAAGAAAGAAAGAGAGAAATAAAGTATACAATTAAGAGTATAATTTTAAACTGTCATGGTTACACACATTAGAAAACTGTAACTGTCCGGGATATTTACCATGTTGTTTTGTTTCAATGAGCTCCCGATATTTCACCCGTGATCATGGCGCTTGCATCAGTGCCGAAATATCGGGAGCTCATTGAAACAAAACAACATGGTAAATATCCCGGACAGTTACAGTTTTCCAATTAAGAGTAGACATACAATACGGAGGATGACGGTGTTTGATTTTTGGACGTATGTTAGAACTATTTGTGAAGGTGTGTAAATTGTTTTTGGTAATTGAGAAGACAATGACGTTAAAAGTTGGGTGGGCGAGCCCATATACGTCCCCACTGCTGGGGCACGGGCTAACCCTTTTTTTTTTCGCGGTGTAATGCTTCACCAGGAGAGGGGGTTCTCTCCCAGTGGTATTTCGGACGTCCCAACGGCCGGCGAGCAGATAGTAAATGCCAGCCGCGGCTCCTGAGCGGGGTGCAATGCCCAGGGGGCTTACCGACTAAAACACCGCGGTGTACCTCATCGCCGAATGGCAGCATCATGGGACTCCGAAACTAGTCTTCAACTACCATGACGCCGCCGACGTTGCCCTAAACGGGCTACACACACTCCTCTAGTGGGAGAATGACGGGGGACCCGGTACACGAGACCGTCCGTCCCTCAACAGCGGCTGTTAGTGTAATGCCGACGGGAGTGTCCCCACACCCGCCGCCGGCTGGCTACCGCAGACCCTGGAGGGCACAGGCTTACCCTAAACTAGGGCGATCAAGTCTTACTCAACCACGCTGGCCAAGTGCAGGTTGGTCGACTACACAACCTAAGAATTTCTTCGTAGGTGTGCAGGTTTCCTCACGATGTTTCCCTTCACCGTTGAAGCGTCAAATAAGTGTACATATGAATCTCAAATTTGAAAAAACACAGTGGTACGTGGCGGGGTTTGAACTGGCGACTTCTCGCATGGCAAGCGACACCTCCAATACCTTCTAAGATAATCAAAAGTGTCAAAAACACTACTCAGGTTCAGCCCTGAAATCTATTTCGACATTCAATTGAAACCTACACTAGAATCTTCAAAGAAATCTGGCTTTACCATAATGTTGTTTAATCAAGATCAATTCTGAGATATTCGGGATAAATAGGGTTCACGAGAATGGGACCCTTGAGATTTGGGCTGGATGATAGGGAGAAAATGTTGTAGGGCCGGTTCCTTTGTGTTATTACGCATGCAAGGTTTGCCAAGAAAGTCGTTCCTTTCCCTAACTATCACTATTGTTAAAACTTATAGGATACCAGCTTTCCACCCGCGACTTCGTCCGCGTAGAGACGCTTAACGGGTAAAGCATTACTTCCTTATAGCGCAGTCGGTTAAAAAGTAGCCTATATCCTTTCCTAGGCTCTGGACTATATCTGTACCAAACTTCATTTAAATCGGTCCAGTACTCTATGCGTGAAAGCGTAACAGATAGACAGACAGATAGACAGACAGACAGACAGACAGAGTTACTTTCGGATTTATAGTATTAGTAAAGAATAAGGAATAGTAAGGATATTCGTCCATACATACTACATACATACATACACATTATTATAATTGCAGTACATATATAACATACACAATCGTTTTGTTGATGTGAACTGTACAGGTGTCCGAAACCCTGGAACGTCTACAATTACGTAGGGACATTGCCGGTTTTTTTTTATAATAGGCTGATAAGATTACCTCACTCTACCTGATGGTAAGCGGTAGTGAGATCCACATATGAGGTCGACAGGCACAATATACCTTATCGAGCGCGTCGCACTCACCCTGTAGGCCTGCTTAGTCGTTTCTCGTACCGCCTAAAGATCCCGGGATCATAGGATGGAGGAACACATGAGCTGGAAGGGCCTTCCATGCCTTAATGACACGTGGAAGAAAAGATGAACTGAACCTCTTGGTCCGAGCCACCAGCGCCTGCATTGTATGTGGATGGCAGCGCTGTCCAGCACGAGTCGTTAGGGAGTGGAAAGGTGAACAGTAGGGCTACCATGAGTTTAAATCTTACGCACTCGATATCGCCTACGTAAATATGTCTATGAAAAACTTGTACAGCGCCGCTGGTGGTTACGCGAAGAACTAAAATCGGCCGTATGAAAAAAACAACTCGATAGGTTTTTAACGTACGTAAGTTTTCGATTGCAAACTCATGGTAGGCCCTCAGGTTTACAAAATATACCTACGCACGAAAGTGGATATGACGTCAGAGATCAATTTAGCAAAATGGCGGATACCCAAATGATTTATACTACCAAATTGCTTTGGTTCACTGAATTATGATCGTTAGGAGTTCATAACTATTCCAGAATAGTTTAACGATCAACTAGAGTCGTTTGTTAACTTGTTAATAATGTTGTTTACATCCCTTCAATTTTAGGCTAGATTTTGGATCTGACTGCCTCGTTGGTCTATTGGTAGCAAGCGCTGCGTAAGGATTGAGAGGAACCCGGTTCAATTCCGTGGTCGGGCTTTTTTGGGTGAGTTTTTCTGTTAAGAAATTACTCAGCCCGGAGTCAGAAAGTTGGCGGATGCACACCGGTGCCTCGGTAAGCACGTTAAGCCGGTGGTCTTGCGCCTGATCTCTCGTCGGTCATGCCGGATTGCCATATCACCGAACTATGAGGGTAAAGGAACAGAGAGTGCACTTGTGTTTGCACGTACATTTCCCTTGATGATGATAAGTGATCATGGCGCTTGCAACACAGCCAAATTATCGGGAGCTCATTAAATTAAAAAAACCGGCCAAGTGCGAGTCGGGCTCGCGCACAAAGGGTTCCGTAGCAGCAAATATAATAAAAATCAACCTATCTCAAAAACTATAAGAGATACTTTAATCAAACCAAAAATCGTTGAAAGAGTTAATTAGCATGCATCACCTCTATTTTTTTTAGAATTTTATACCCCGTAGTTATAAAAATAGAGGGGGGGGGACATACTTTTTACGACTTTGAGAGCTGATATCTCAAAAACCGTTCACTTTAAGAAAAATGTTTTTTAGAAAACTTTATATCATTTTAAAAGACCTTTCCATTGATACCCTACACGGGTATGTACATCGAAAAAAAAAATTTCATCCCTCAGTTACATGTATGGGGGCCCCACCCCAATTCTTTTTTACTATTTAGTGTCATATTTTTGTAGCGGTTCATACAACACATATTCCCATCAAATTTCATCACTGTAGTACTTATAGTTTCCGAGTAAATCGGCTGTGACAGACGGACAGACGGACAGACGGACAGACGGACAGACGGACATGACGAAACTATAAGGGTTCCGTTTTTGCCATTTTGGCTACGGAACCCTAAAAAGACGTATTGCATAGCATCTTCCGATTCCGGAGCAGCCCGTCTCGATTCGTGCGAGTTTCGTAGAGTCGTACAATACGTCTAACCGCACGCACACAAACACCGTGCCGAAGTCTACGAAACGACGTAAGACGATTGTGAGGTTTTTTCGTTACGGAATTTCTTAGTTCGGTCGCCGCGCTCAAAGCCCGCGATAAAAGCTATGCAATAGCTTAACAACATGGTAAATATCCCGGACATCTTTGTTTTCTTACAAACGTAAGCATCTCAAACTGATGACAATTTAAGATAGCTCTTATACAAATACTGTAGGTACACTAATGGAGATAAAATTTACGGTTAATAGGTACACAAAATATCTCACGGAACATGTGCATATTCCAAATTGGACTCTTCACAAAAGACATTTGCGATCATTTCTTGTCACAATATATCTTGGTACATTAAGCCACTTTTCTCCGCTCACATTTGCGGTAATAAACTGCCATAAACCGAAAAAGGCTTTGAGGCTAAAAGCCTTGTAATATTTAATACACGGCTTACATCATACAAGGTGGATGTTTTAAGGAAAACAGGAACACACCAATTTTTACGTAATTTGACTGGCTCGGTGGAACAGTGGTTAGTGACTACGGTTCGAAGAGTTGTGAGTTCGATTCCCACCCGGGATTGCCAACTTCGTCAGCGTGGAAATGTGGAAATTAAAATGGAATATAATGTACCTTGTGAAATTAGCTAGGTATTAGTGAAAGTCCCATCGAAATTGGTCCAGCCGTTTTTTAGATTTGGAGAGCGGGAACAAACAGACAGACAAAAATGTTTTTATTTATGTAAGATTTTAGACTTTCGCGTTCCATCACACTAAATATTAGTCTTTATGGGTCTACACGCGTTATTAGGAGTAGCAAATACATAGCTACTTATTGCCCGACGTTTCGACTGGGTTACACCAATCGTGGTCGCGAGCGAACAGTAAGTTTGTAGCTATGTAATTTGCTACTCCTAATAACGCGTGTAGACCCATAAAGACTAATATTTATGTTTTAGTTGTTTTTTTGTTATTGCCGATATACGGATATATAGTACGGGCCCCTTCGTGCACCAGTCCGACTTGCACTTGGCCGGTCCTTTTGTTTTTCCTCGCGATATTTTCTCTGAGTTTGCAGCCGCAAGTTAAAGTGAAGTTTCCCTAACTGAAATCAGCGCCTTTTGCAGTCTTGCCCGTGACCACGAGCGCTGTAAAGAGCTCGAAACGTCGGGTCTCTAAATAATATGTTTAGAATAACAATACATGCGAGTATAATCCGTAAAATTATTTTCAATGTGTAGTGTTAGCTCAAATAATAGACAACTACTACTACTATGAAATCACTAAATATTACTCTTTATGGGTCTACACGCGTTATTAGGAGTAGCAAATTACATAGCTACTTGCTGCCCGACGTTTCGACTGGGTTGCACCAATCATGGTCGCGAGCGAATATCCTAACAACGCGTGTATTCCTAATAACGCGTGTAGACCCATAAAGACTAATATTTAGTATAATGGAAAGGGAAGGTCTAAAATCTTACTATGAAATTAGTTTGGCAACCTTACATTCACAGCAAAAGTCGTTAGACAAATGATGATTACACACGTATTTTCGTATTCCCTCATAACTGAATAAACAGACGCATATACGAGTATATGACGTCACGCTTAATTGATGTACTTAAATGACCCCGCAATGAAAATATATCAAACGAAATAACCTCTCTGTGGCAGGTCATAGATCGCTATTAAGATTATTGTTGTTAATTACTGTTTTTCTGTCCATTTGATACGCATTTGATTATGTGACTTTTATTACCGCCTGAATTTTCAGGCATGTCTATGATAGTTTCGGTATTTAAGCTTTCTTCATCATCATCAGCCCATGTCCCCACTGCTGGGGCATGGGCCTACCCTAAACTAAGGCGATAAGGCCGCGAGTCGACCACGCTGGCCAAGTGCGGGTTGATTGACTACACAACCTAAGAATTTCTTCGTAATTGCAGGTTTTCTCACGGTGTTTTTCCTTCACCGTTAAAGCGTCACGACACGCCTATCTATAGTCAATTAGCATTAACAAAAAAAGCTACTACACATACGATGTTAGACTTTCGCGTTATATTACACTAAACATTAGTCTTTATGGGTCTACACGCGATAAATGTATAGCTACTTGCAGTAGCACTTCAAACCCCGCCAGGTACCAATGTGTTTTTCAAATTTGAAATTCATATGTACCATCATTCGACGCTTTAACGGAGAAGGTAAACATCGTGAGGAAACCTGCACACCTGAGAAATTTTTCAACGGTGTGTGGAGCCATGTCAGAGGCCTACGGGTGGTTTAAAAACTCTGACACCAGGTTGTTCGTCAACCATACGATAAGAAGAAGAAGAGTAGTACTTGCATAAAGACTAATATTTAAACAACACATGCTGAGCAAATGGCTTTTCAGATACCATTTCACATTGATATTTCTTGTTAAATTGATTTTTCATGATCGTCTGTCTATGTAATTTGTGTTGTTATGAATACATACATACATAAAATCACGCCTTTTTCCCAGAGGGGTAGGCAGAGATCACTTCCTGCCATGTGCTACGGTCCTGGCACACCACTTCCGCTTCATCCACATTCATCAACCTCTTCATGCACGCTCGTCGATTACGGGTACTTTTGATTTGACCTTTCTGTAACCTATTTGGTCATGAAAGGTCTTTCTTGGTGAATACAATGTTTTTCTAACTTTCTTTTTTTCTCTCTTACGTGTTGGTTTTACACAATTTAACATACTTCGCTTGTAAATGCAAATTCCTTTACGTCCCTCAAAGCAACGCAAACACTTATCACTAATGATAGAGGCCCGGGATTTCTTGTTAGATGTGAAAGGGCAGATGTGTCCCTTTTATATTGAGGCAAAGAAGTGTTGGGGTTTATTGAGTTAGCTACGACCATCTGTATTTTTTTTCGGCAAATTTTCAATCGACTTCAGGGAACTGGAGTTTTATTTAAATCTTTAAATCTATAGAATAAAAGTATCTGTTTGTATTATCAAAATAAAGACTTTTTACTAAATGGGCATGAATATATATCGAGAACCAGTAACAAAAACACAATTTACAAACGTTTTGTCTGTCTGCTAGTTCCCGCTAATCTCGGAAACGGCTGGACGAATTTTGACCGGACTTGCACTAATAAATAGTTAGTTTTACAATGTATATTACAGGCTATTTAAATAAATCATTGAATTGCCTAAACCATTTCCAGGGCGGGTAGTCGTTATAAAAGTCGGAAGTCGTCATATGAATAGACAAATATATAATAACGTAGTTCATAATTTCATCACGTGGCTACCAATAGACATTTTTTTTCTTTTCCATCCCTTATACCGACACTCTTCAAACCAAACATCCATTTTTCCTGTTAGTACAGTCATTTGGTCGAAGAAATAGAGTGTACCTGGAAAGATTTTCGTGCTCCTACGCAGAAATTATTGATTTTAGGAAAGAAAAGGTTAAGACATAAATTGTAGGAATTTTTTTTTACTTTTATTTTGTATAATATGTTTTCCTGTAAAATGCGCCAGAAAGGAGTTATTATCAAAAAACTGCTTTTGGGCGCCATTTTTTCAAAATGGCGGCGCGAGCGGCAGCCATACGAGGTGGCAAAGTTGAAATTTGGCAAGAGCATACCAAAATCTATAAAATTGTCAAATTTCAAAACTCCCGGAAAACTTCCCATGTAAAAATACTAAATGACTGTACTATTAATATAACTGACTATTAATGACTGTACTGTATATGGGTGTATTATTAAATATATTTAAGTATATTTGTGTATCCACTGTTGATTCTGATACCCGTAACACAAGTGCTTAAGCTACTTACCATGGGATCAGATCAATGTATGTGATCTTGTGAAATATATATATAAATGTTGTGTTTAAAAAAATAAGATTTATAAGCGTAGGTTTACCCAACATTGAGGAACATTCAGTTATCCAAAGCAGATTTTATGGTAATGATATTCCAGGCCAGAACAAAATTCTACGTAGGTAAATCATGTTGCGTAACATAGTCTCCAGTGACGCAGATGTTGCAAAGTAACATAACATACAATTCGCAACTCGGTAACATACTCGTACATGTGGCATAAATAAAAAGTTGTGAGATTAAAGTTGTGTGTTTATACTTGGAAGTTGTATCTCGCTGGGTGTTGTAGCATCCATGTTAGTACAGGACAAACTTTCATAATGTCAATCCTTAATTGGCTTCATTTGCTTAGAGTTAACAATTGCAATTTTAAATCAATAATTTTCTTATTACGAGTATGTAGGTAATAAGAGCAATAAAAAAATAAATAAAAAGACGTGTGGCACTCGGGGACTGCCGCGGTATAGCTATTGCATAGCATCGTCCGATTTCGGAGCAGCTCGTCTCGATTCGTGCGAGTTTCGTACCGCACGCACACAAACACCGTGCCGAAGTCTACCGAACTGAAACGACGTTAGACGATTGTGAGGTTTTTTCGTTACGGAATTTCTTGGTTCGGTCGCCGCGCTCAAAGCCCGCGATAAAAGCTATGCAATAGCTTAAAACTTTTTCTAGTTTAATTTTGTTGTATCTACAATGTAAACCGGCCAAGTACGAGTTGGATTCGAGCACATCGGGTTCCGAAGCAATATTCTATACGCGTTTTTGTATTGTAGCCACCCTTGATAATTAGTTTTTTCAATCATATTTTTTTATTTACCAATAAATATATATATATAGGCGGCATCAAATCATACATCATAAAAAATGTGAAATTTTCAACTGTCTCTCTGTCTGTCTGTGTAACTGTCTGTCAACCTGGTGACATACAGATAGTCAGATAGAAAGTTTTTGTTACTAATAGGGTCCCATTTTTTTTTCTTTCACGGAACAAACACCGATATTCGTCACACAAATATTTGTCCCGAGTGGGGTTCGAACCCACGACTCTTGGAACCGTAGTAGGTTAGGTAGGTAGGTAGTAAACCTGGGTCACTAACCACTGTTCCACCGAGCCAGTCAAATAGTCAGTCAGTATATGTATGCTGTAAGTACGGAACCTTCTGACCTAAAAAAAAGACGTGTGGCACTCGAAGACTGCCGCGGTATAGCTATTGCATAGCATCGTCCGATTTCGGAGCAGCTCGTCTCGATTCGTGCGAGTTTCGTAGAGTCGTACAATACGTCTAACCGCACGCACACAAACACCGTGCCGAAGTCTACCGAACTGAAACGACGTTAGACGATTGTGAGGTGTTTTTCGTTACGGAATTTCTTGGTTCGGTCGCCGCGCTCAAAGCCCGCGATAAAAGCTATGCAATGGCTTAATACATTTGCAAGACTACACGTAGTATAGTTTTATATCTTAACGTAGCAAGTTTAAAGCGAAAACAAAGTGGGTTTTGCCGTAAAAGTAATGCTATATTAGGACTTATGTTGTTATTTTAGTATCAACGTGACGTTTTAGCCTTTTGCTAGAAGAGGGTTTAAAAGGTAATACCTTTTTCACGGTTAGATGCACGAGAAATACAAACAACTAGCTTTCCGCCCGCGAATTCGTCCGCGTAGAGACGTTTAACGGGTAAAACATTACTTCTTTACAGCGCAGTCGGTTAAAAAGTAGCCTATATCTTTCCTAGGCTCTGGACTATATCTGTACCAAATTTCGTTTAAATCGGTACAGTACTCTATCCGTGAAAGCGTAACAGACAGACAGACAGAGTTACTTTCGCATTTATAATATTAGTAAGGAGTAAGGACTAGTGACCCGCCCTCGCCTTTCTTCGGGTAATCCTTTCCAAGCTGATTCCTACGTCATAACATCTACCTGCATGCTAAATTTTAGCCCGATCCGTCCAGTTGTTTGGAAATAAGAAAAATGCTATTGGACACATTCTTAGCCATTTTTAAATAACAGTTTGAGTTACATAAATTGCTTATTAGTATATTGGGACTAGATTTTAATCGGATGACGTATTTATCCATAAGTAAGTAAATCTTTACTAATATTATAAAGATGAAGAGTTTGTTTGATAAAATTGCCCAAGATTAGCGCATTCAAGCTGTAATCTCAGTAACTACTTTGGGCTTCGACAAAGTAACAATATCAAAACGTTAACAAAGTTCAAAAAAATAATCAAATGTATGGGATTGACCACGTGATTTATCGCGTCTAATGTCAATCCCATACATTTTATGCTTTTCAAACTTGTTATCGTTTAGGATAGACCTTTTATCGAGGAAGGTTATATAACATGACGCTGCAACCAATAGGAGCACAGAAAAATTTACGAAGTCGCTTGAGACTCGAACCGGAGACTCTCGTCCTTGCGCTTGCTACCAATAGACAAACGAGGCAGTACAACCCGTGTTATACACTTAAATATCCTTAAAAAACACACCTTAATAATACAAAATTAGAATAAGTACCTGTAAGAAGGGCTTCACTGAAACTAAATTCAGCTGTGGGTTGTCTAGAATTAATTCGTTAATGAATGCCGCAGGGTTGCGATAATGTTGCTTACTTTTCATCATACATAGTAATCTATACTAATATTATAAAGCTGAAGAGTTTGTTTGTTTAAACGCGCTTATCTGAATAGATTATTATTATTGAGGAAGGCTTTAGGCTATACAACACGGAGCGACCAATGTGAGCAAAGAAATAGTGAAAAATGTGTAAAAAATGAAGGCAAACGCCGACAAAGTCGCTGTCACAGTTGTATACATGTACAATATTTTGGGACTGCGTTACAAAAAAACTATATTTTGAACACCCAAATTTAATTTATTCTTATCGTTAGAAAATTGTACATTTGTATTTCAAATTTGAAAATAAATTCTAAGGTTGTGTCGTCGACCAACCCGCACTTGGCCAGCGTGGTGGAAAAAGGCCTGATCGCTCTAGTTTAGGGTAGGCCCGTGCCCCAGCAGTGGGGACGTATATGGCTTTGATGATGATAATGATGATTCTTATTTCATATTATTATTCATGGAACAGTGGTTAGTGACCCAGACTCACTACCTAAGGTTCCAAGAGTAGAGTCCAACCCTTGATAATTATTTGTTTGACGAACATCGGTGTTTATTCCGTGTCTGGGTGTGTTATTAAATATATTTAAGTATATTTGAGTAACCACTGTTGATTCTGATACCTGTAACACAAGTGCTTTAGCTACTTACCACGGAATCAGATCAATGTATGTGAAGTTGTGTAATATTTATATTTATTTTTATTACTATCGTCATCATCAGCCCATTTCTGTCCACTGCTGGACATAGGCCTCTCCAAATGCACGCCACTTCTCTCTATCCTCGGCCACTCATCGTACTATACAATATTTTGTTAAAGCTTATTATGGGAAATAGTATATTTCACCAAAGTAACGTAGGCAACCCTGCTCGCGGCAGCAAATTAATTATCAAGCTCTACATAATTACCTAAATTACTGTATTTATTTGATGTTGGAAATTTCATTAAGCATTTTGCTTGAATAGCGTTATTTTGAACGTTGATTCAATGTTTACGATGTAAGAGGATTTAACTTGCAGATCATTTGCAGAATAATAATGAGTTGCTTTAATAAATTATTTGGTTCTTCAAATAAAGTGTTTGATCCTACTTCAAACATAAGGGCTTCAATTCATCACCAGCCCATATACGTTCTTACTGCTGGGGCACGGGCCTACCATAATCAAGGGCGATATGGTTTTAGTTAACCACATTCCAAGTGCGGGTTGATCGATTACACAACCTTAGAATTTCTTCATAGGTGTGCAGATTTCCCCACGATGCTTTCCTTAATCGTCAAAGCGTCGAATAATCGTACGTAGGAATTTCAAATTTGAAAAACACAGTGGTACGTGCCGGGGTTTGAACTGGCGACCTCTCGTATGGCAAGCAACAACCTCAACCACTCGGCCATCGACGTTATAACTGTAACTTCACTTAGTTAGCAATAATAAATTTGACTTTGACTTTGTAAAATAGAAGACCGTCACAGGTGGATAATGGATCAATGATTTAGTCTCAACAACAACTGGCAACAGTTTGGCGATTTTTGTTATATATTAAAACATTGTAATTTTAAGAGAATAAATGATTTAAAAAAAGAAAAAAAAAACTAGCTCAGTGGCGCATTTTGTCCCAAGAGTAGTGAGTTTGATTCCCACTCTAGGCCATTACTCGTATTTGTGTGATGAACATCCTCCCTCGATAAATGGTCCATCATCATCATCAGCCCATTCCTGTCCACTGCTGGAGGGGCCTGCACGCCACTTCTCTCTCTCCTCGGCCACTCGCATCCAGCTCCTACCAGCCGTCCTGCGCAGATCGTCACACCACCTGGCCTGCGGGCGTCCTACACTACGTTTGCCGAGACGCGGTATCCATTCCTGAACCCGTCTACCCGAACGGTTGTCGGTCAATAACCTATAAATATATAATGGTCTATAACCAACACAAAACAATACTATTTTTCCCATTCGAATTAGTAGTTCTTCAGGTTAGCGTTCAAACAAACAAAAAAACCGTTCCGCTTTAAAATATAACTAGTGATCCGCTGTTGCTTCGCTTTGGGTACATCCCCCAGACATAAGACTGAGCTAGATCGATTTCTCGTCCCCAAAAACCCCCACATATCAAATTTCAACGAAATCGTCAAGGGCCGTTTCCGAGATCACATGCTTTTTCAAGCAATCAGCGCCATCTGCCGGGCTGATTTGTGAATCTAAACCATCTAGGGCGCCACTCAAACGCATACAGAAAAAATCATTTAAATCGGTCATGCCGTTTAGGAGGAGTTCAACTACATACACACGTACAGCAGAATTTATATATTTCCTAATTAAGACTTCAGTATATTTTTTTTTGAAAACCCGTGTAACAAAACAGAATCCAATTTGATCTAGCAATTCGACCGTTATGCGCGGACGTATAATTAGGCGATTTATTTTCATTTATACAGCCATGTAAAGACATAAAAATGAAACATTTTCCCCGAAAAAAGTCACAAAAACAAAAATGTATTTCCCGTAATTTACCGAATGCTTGATATCCGTAATTGGGGTGAGATAAGGTTCCGTATAATTCCGCACAATTTACGCTAATTGGGGGAACTTTCGACCTTTGTACAATTAAGGTATTTACACTGTGCGTTTTTTGTGCAAAGGCAAGAAAAAAAACATAACAAAAAAAAATAGCACTCCGGAAGTGCCGGCAGAAGTGAAACTTGAATATTAATGCACTTTGTTCAATTTCTATAATTTAAGTAATTCACAATATACGAATACACAACAGTGTGGTTACTACACAACAGTCAAGCCATCAGTGGGGCTACCATGAGTTTAAAACTTACGCACTCGATATCGCCTACGTAAATATGTCTATGAAAAACTTGTACAGCGCCGCTGGTGGTTACGCGAAGAACTAAAATCGGCCGTATGAAAAAAACGACTCGATAGGTTTTTTTAACGTAAGTAAGTTTTCGATAGCCAACTCATGGTAGGCCCTCAGCTGTCACCATCCTTGGACACGCGCGTCACGTTGTACATAAACACACACGGACATTTGATCAAGCGCCCTGGGGGCTTAGACAAAGTAACAATATCGAAACGATAACGAAGTTCAAAAATAAATGTACGGGATTGACCACGTGATTTATCGCGTCTAATATCAATCCCATACATTTTATCCTTTTCGAACTTCGTTATCGTTTCGATATTGTTACTTTGTCTACGGCACATGTGCTGCCTAAACGATCTTACGCTTTTTCGATCAGCATCACGTGACCTTGACGCGAGTTTAGATGTTTTTACCCATACAAAAAGTTCTCAGCGCCGCTCAAGAAGTTTTCACTTCAAAAATATTTGCGAAAAAAGGTTTTGTACCAAAAAATCTCCTGTGAACGTGGCGCTAGCAACAATGCCGAAATATCGGGAACTTTGAAGACATATTATCCGTTAAAATATCACATACAACATCACCTAAATACAGTAAATACCGATTTTCATTACATATCCGATTACATTACCGATTTTCATGTTTTCCCTCCCTCCTATGATACTTTAGTATGTAAAGTACTAATTTACTACTTTACATACTAAAGTATCACTAAATAATCAATTTTTATTCTTTATTTATTCTTCTCTACCATACGATAGTATGGTTGATGAACAACCTAGTGTCAGAGTTTAAGGCCCGTAGGCCTCTGACACCGTGGCTTCACACACCGTTGAGAAGGTTTCCTCACGATGTTTTCCTTCACCGTTAAAGCGTCGAATGATATGAATTTCAAATTTGAAAAACACCTGTACCTGACGGGGTCTGAACTGGCAACCTCTCGCATGGCAAGCAATGACCCTAACCACTCGGCTATCCACGCTTCAATTCCTTTATTTATTGATATCTATTTATAAAAAAAAACATGTACTGCGTACTTGATCTCCTTAAAGATTAATTGGATGGGCACCTCATTACCCAACTACGGCAAAGCAAAAGGAGGGTTATGATTTTGACAGGCTATGTATGTATGTATGTATGTATGTTCATCTGTTTCCACATAACTTCTAAATTGCTTGTCAGAATTCGACAAATGACATATCATTAGAAGCGTCTTAATTGTCCGCTGGTTATAGGCTATATAGGGTTTCACAAAATCTAATGTGGCGCCCACTAGCGGACAAAACATACAGAGTAAAAAAATAAAGTTAAGATAAATACGCCGTGTTTGGTATCATTGGAAAGCGCTTTACTTGTACATTTTAAATATATATATATTACTAGCATTTGCATGTGACTTTACGTATATTCATGGACTGATTGCATATAGTTCACATCTTTTCGTTCATAGCTTCTTTACTACTTACTAACACCAAAATAGTACAAATAATAAAAAGTTAATAATAAAAAGTTAAAAACTAAAACCCAACTACGACAAAAAACGACGCTGAAAAAGTATAAAACAAGACTTTTAGAACATACAATACTATTTTGAAGTATGCAATATTTACTATGTAGAGATAAGTTTTCATGTTTGGAAAACCGCAGTCACACGTTGTCAAAGTGCTACGGTAGGTAGGTACTTGTGTATGGAACGTGTGACTACGCCTTTCCAAACATGAAAACTTATCTCTACATAGTAAATATTGCATACTTCAAAATAGTATTGTATGTTCTAAAAGTCTTGTTTTATACTTTTTCAGCGTCGTTTTTTGTCGTAGTTGGGTTTTAGTTTTTAACTTTTTATTATTTGTACTATTTTGGTGTTAGTAAGTAGTAAAGAAGCTATGAACGAAAAGATGTGAACTATATGCAATCAGTCCATGAATATACGTAAAGTCACATGCAAATGCTAGTAATATATATATATTTAAAATGTACAAGTAAAGCGCTTTCCAATGATACCAAACACGGCGTATTTATCTTAACTTTATTTTTTTACTCTGTATGTTTTGTCCGCTAGTGGGCGCCACATTAGATTTTGTGAAACCCTATATAGCCTATAACCAGCGGACAATTAAGACGCTTCTAATGATATGTCATTTGTCGAATTCTGACAAGCAATTTAGAAGTTATGTGGAAACAGATGAACATACATACATACATACATACAAACATACATACAAACATACATACATACATACATACATACATACATAGCCTGTCAAAATCATAACCCTCCTTTTGCTTTGCCGTAGTCGGGTAAAAACTAAAACCCAACTACGACAAAAAACGACGCTGAAAAAGTATAAAACAAGACTTTTAGAACATACAATACTATTTTGAAGTATGCAATATTTACTATGTAGAGATAAGTTTTCATGTTTGGAAAGGCGTAGTCACACGTTCCATACACAAGTACCTACCTACCGTAGCACTTTGACAACGTGTGACTGCGGTTAACTAAATGGGTACGAATCCATATCGGGTACGAACACAAAATCTAAAAAAAAAATGTTTATTTGTTTGTTCACGCTAATCTCCAAAACGTCTGGACCAATTTCGACGGAATTTTCACTAATAAGCTAATATTACAAAGTACATTATAGGTTATTTTGAATTCCACATTTCCACACGGACGAAGACGTGGGCGGCCGCTTGTATGGCAACAAATTTGAAAAATAAGGATTACAAGTGTTAGAACGTTGCGTTATTTCATCTTTAGGCGAGGCGTGAAACGTCATCTAAGCAGGCCATTCGTGTGTTCGCTTTTGGCGAAAATAGCGACCGGTTTAATAGAGTCTATTATGCCTGTCGACCTCATATGTGAACCTCACAGCCGCTTAACAGCAGGAGTGAGGTCATCCTGAGCGGATATAATGTATTTACCTTGTGGGCACTGTTCCCTAAAATTGGTACTCCCTGGATCTTGACCAGGAAAACATGGAAACAGGAAAAGTATCAAAAGAAAAATAAAATATTATTGCCTCAACAATTTGTTCCGCTAAGCGATCTACTTTAGTTATAATGACGACGTTTTCCCTCAAATATCTGAATATAAATATTAGGACGAAACTCTCAATTGGCGGCCATTTTGTGAGATTTATGTGGTCATATTGGATTTGATTGGCGGGAGAATGTATAATTTGGCCTAGGAAAACCGTTTTATTTGAAGAACACTTGCAAATCTTTTTTAGTATAAAAGGCTTTACTGACGTTTTAAAATGGTGTGATTTTGTAATATTAATTAAAATAATTAGAGAAGGTTGTGGTGTAAAAGAAGATGTAGTAACTAGAGTTGAGAAAGGTATACTTAGATGGTTTGGTGACTGGTCATGTTGAGAGGATGAATGAGAGATGATTAACGAAGGGTATATATAGAGAGGGTATAAATGGTGATGCCGTCAGGGGAAGACCAAGAGAGACCTTCCATGACCATATAGGTCAAATCTTTTAAAGAGAGGTCAGAACATAAGTACCCGTAATCGACGAGCATGCATGAAGAGGTTGATGGATGTGGAAGAAGCGAAAGTGGTGTGCCAGGACCGACCGCACATGGCAGGAAGGGATCTCTGGCTACCCCTCTGGGAAAAAGGCGTGATTTTATGTATGTATGTTATTTATTTATCATTGCCGTTCAATCTTTAGTATCTTCAACAATATTAATCCTATCACTTGTCCACAGAGGACGGAGGACGTTGCCTGCCCGCTTTCACCGGAAGGAAGTTTGGAGAGATTTGCAACAGAGACAACCAATGTGATGCCGGCCTGGTCTGCGAGGAAGTAGTGCCTGGTGAGTAACATCATCATCATCAACCTATAGCTATATCATAGCTTTCGACAATGTTAGAATACAGCTGCAACCGAGACTATTAATGTGACGCCTTAACTGCGAGGAAGTGGTACAATCATCCTGATCATCATCATTATTATCCTATACCTATTAGCCTTCACCTATGTTAGGAGACATATGCAACAGAGACGAACAATGTGACGCCTGAGCTAGTTGTACAATCATCATCATCATCGAGGAAGTTGTACAATCATCATCATCATCAGCCCATATACGACCCCACAGTATGGGCACGGGCCTAACTAACCTCAACTACGGCGATAAGGCCTTAGTCAACCACGCTGGCCAAGTGCGGGTTGGTTGACTACACAACCTCAGAATTAGAATGTTTCCGTTCGTCGTTTAAACGTAAATTAGTACGTGCGCATCCGGCTTTGACAGGATTCTAAAAACGTATAAACACAAACCTTTTGTCTATCTAAAATTACAATAATTTGAAATGAACCGTTTTCTCGGTCCCCACTAAGATAAGGTGTCTCTATCGGAAACATTATTAAATAATCATGTTCAACCTTAGACAGTCACTGGACTGTCACAGGCACACTTTATTCTTTATCACTGAGGACTGCCTCAGTGATAAAGAATAAAGTGTGCCTAGGTCAAGTAACACACCGGATGTCCGCCTGGAAGAACCGCATATTTAAAGTATGACTAACCGTCAAAACCGCGTATATCCCGACTCTACCCAACCACATTACCACAGATTTCCCCGCATAAATATTAATAACACGTCCCACTTTTTCAGTTTACTGAATTATTCCGAGTCTTGCGGTTTTTCGGGACCTCGTTTATGACCAAAGGCATTATTAAAGAGGAGCTCTTTTGTGAAAAGATATATTTTCAGTGTCGCATTTGAAAGCACAGTGGAAAGACCATTGAGAGTTCTTTGAACACTTCGTTAATTATACAAGCACTTGGAGTCCAACTTTCTGTATTATTCAGATACAAGTGACCCGCCCTCGCTTCGCTTAAATCTTTGGCGTCGTTGGTCTATTGGTAGCAAGTGCTGCGTTGGGACTGAGGACAGAGGTCGCCGGTTCGAGTCCGGGATCGGGCAAAATTGGTGTGACTTTTTCTGTTAAGAAATTACTGAGCCCAGAGTTAGGAAGTTGGCGGATGCACGCCCGTGCCTCGGAAACTCGTTAAGCCGGTGGTCCTGCGCCCGATCTCTCATCAGTCATCTCGGAGTGCCGTCTCACCAAACTATGAGGGTAAGGTAACAGAGAGTACATTCGAGTTTGCACGTACATTTGTGCACCATAATATGTCCTGCGCAGTTGGCTGACTTGAGATCGGCCGCCATGACCGAAATCGGTCGGACGCCTTATAATATATATAATTTCATTTTATCAGGTGAAATGCACGTATGCCGCTCACCGTCTCCCGGCCGCAAACAATACAACGAAGATTGCAATGCATCCAGCGAGTGTGACGTAACCAGGGGCCTCTGCTGCGTTATGCAACGTCGCCACCGCCAGAAGGCTAGAAAGGTAATCCGTAGCGTGTTGATCAGTTTAACAGGACGATAGTAACGGCAGCATCTTTTTTAGATCTTCTTTTTTTTCGTACCGTGTCTAAAGGGCAAAAACGGGGCGTTATTACTAAGGCTGGACTGTCCAGTCCAGGACCCGTCTAATAGGGTCTAATAGGGACCGTCTGTCACTAGCCTGTATCCTAAGAACCTAGCCTATATCTGGACAATTGAAATTTTCACAAATTATGTGTTTATGTGGTCGCTATACTGCCGTGCTAACGAAGAACGCAGTAAGGAAGGTTTTTGGCAAAATTGAGTTACATACATATTCGGAATCCTCACAATGAGCTCTATTTGGTACTTTTATCCATTTTTTTCTAGCTATTCGGGAAGTAGGACTTTTATTAAGATAAAACGCAGTAAAGCATTTCATCAGAAGTATTTTGCTTAGGAAAACTGCCGTAAAAGACAATACTGCTCTTTGCACTCCGGTATTTCTATGGCCTCAATTAGTTTTCACTAGTTATAATCGCAGTAAAAAGAATTCATGCTATTATGGTATGTACTTTCTTTAAAGTTAATAATTTCAGACGTTACTTTTAAACGCAGTGAAATTAGATACTGCGTTTTTACTAAGCCCTCTTTTTTAAATGAGTTTAATATAAGGTGCAAGTTAAAAATGCAGTAAGTTTAACTGCTGCACTATTTATTGGTATCCACTTTGGGTAACCTTCTTGATTATGCATAAAATAATAGCAGCAATAATGTAGACTGCGTTATTAATTGACAGAAGACAATTTTATGCTTTTGGAAACTACAAAGAAAGATCGCAGTATCGTTGGACTTTACTGCGCTTTTGATTAGTAGCAGGAGCTAGCGCGGATCGGGGAAGTATGCAGGGGCGATAGGTGTCAATCGCACGCACTGCTCGTCCTCGAGTAAGTATATAAATAAAATAATCATAATAACTTTTTGGTACACGAGTGCAAAGACCATAGCTGACACAAAAACCTATTAAATGGAGGTATTTCATGCCATCGGCGAGTATATTTTATTGTGATTTTATCCAATAAAATGTGTGATTGAGTGACATTGCAGTTTAATTAAAAAATGTTGTTTAAGAACAACCTATTATAATGACAATAAGGTTGTTTTAAAATTATCAATTGTCAAATTGGTTGCAATTTTTGTATCAACTGGGTGTTGGTGGTATAGATATCGGTTGGACTCGAGCTGTGGATCCGCGAGTAATGATTGTGTGATTGATTCTGTTTACATAAATAGCACGGTGATTGAAAAATATTTGAAAAATCTAGATGTCTCAGTCTCACTGTTTCTTAAGCAGTATTGCCGGCAGTTGGCGGTTCCTATTTCATTATTATTTTATATTTCTTTAAATAAAAGAGGTAATGCCCTTGGTCTGGATACAATATATTATTGTTCCCATTCTCAAGAACGGTGATAAACATGTGATAATATTGCTAACTATCGCGGCATGTCTAAACTATCCGTAATACTTAAACTTTTTGAAAAGATAAAATATGATTCTCTTTTTCCTGGGGTAAGGACCTTTAAAAATATCAAATTAACATGGGTTTAATAGTGGAAGATCTACTGAATCAAATTTATGCGAGTTTATGGACATTACTTTTGAAACCATGGAAAATGTTTAGAAAAACGGAAAAAATTCAACTGCCTCACCGCGGCCCGGGGATTCGAACACCCGTCCTTCCGGGAATCGCGCCCAGACGTGCATTGCCATCACACCAGACCAGCAGCTATTAATTGAAGCCGTCGAATTTTTCCCGTATATGACCTGTTAGCCACAGGTGGCGCCATCTACTATCAGTGATACACACTGACAGCCGTAGACATCTCATTGCAGAAATGTAAACTACAGAAAATGATGACACACTGGCAATTAATGTAAATTTAAAATTTTTAAGTGCTAAAGCTTGCACTAGCTGAACTAATATTTAGAAAAACGGAAAAAATTCAACTGCCTCACCGCGGCCCGGGGATTCGAACACCCGTCCTTCCGGGAATCGCGCCCAGACGTGCATTGCCATCACACCAGACCAGCAGCTATTAATTGAAGCCGTCGAATTTTTCCCGTATATGACCTGTTAGCCACAGGTGGCGCCATCTACTATCAGTGATACACACTGACAGCCTGTAGTTTACATTTCTGCAATGAGATGTCTACGGCTGTCAGTGTGTATCACTGATAGTAGATGGCGCCACCTGTGGCTAACAGGTCATATACGGGAAAAATTCGACGGCTTCAATTAATAGCTGCTGGTCTGGTGTGATGGCAATGCACGTCTGGGCGCGATTCCCGGAAGGACGGGTGTTCGAATCCCCGGGCCGCGGTGAGGCAGTTGAATTTTTTCCGTTTTTCTAAATATTAGTTCAGCTAGTGCAAGCTTTAGCACTTAAAAATTTTAAATTTACATTAATTGCCAGTGTGTCATCATTTTCTGTAGTTTACATTTCTGCAATGAGATGTCTACGGCTGTCAGTGTGTATCACTGATAGTAGATGGCGCCACCTGTGGCTAACAGGTCATATACGGGAAAAATTCGACGGCTTCAATTAATAGCTGCTGGTCTGGTGTGATGGCAATGCACGTCTGGGCGCGATTCCCGGAAGGACGGGTGTTCGAATCCCCGGGCCGCGGTGAGGCAGTTGAATTTTTTCCGTTTTTCTAAATATTAGTTCAGCTAGTGCAAGCTTTAGCACTTAAAAATTTTAAATTTACCATGGAAAATGGTTTTCAAGTTGAAGCCGTGAATAAAGATTTTTCGATAGCACTTGACAAAATTCACACAATTTGTTAATTGCTAAACTCGGCAACGTCGGTATACAGGGTGATCTTCTGATCTTAGAAGTTCAAAAAAAGTTTAAAGTTAACCATCTGGTTAACTGCATATTTACGAGAAAGATCCCAAGCAGCAGCAGTTAAAGGGTACACTTCTAGTTTCATCTGATAACATCAGGGGTCACACATGCTTCTCACCTGGGGCCCCTCCTTTTTAATATTTATTAATGACACATATAATGCGCTTCTTTATGCTAATGATGCTAAAATATTTGCCCTTGTTAAATCTGTTGAGTTCAGAAATCAGTGTAGTCAGTTCCAGAATGACCTAAACATTTTATCGATTAGAAGGGTGACAGGGGTTAGGGTGTGTATCTGGGTATTTATCTTATCTGCGAATTAAGCCTTGCATCTCACGTGAATAATGTGACATCCAGAGCATACAGAATGCTGTTATTTGTGTTCCGTCATTGTTAACATTTAAAAATATAGCTACTTACATTATGTTTTATAACTCCTTAGTAAGAAGCCATTTAGAATACGGGTTCACCCACGTATGGCATCCTCTATATACCACTTATTTTGAACAAGGAGAAATAATTCAGAATAAGTTTCTGAAAAGATTAGGTTACAGATTCAGGAATTCAGAGACGCAACTACGGACATTACAAATTGCGGCGGGAGCATAGGGATAAATTATTTCTCTTCAAAAATTTAAATAATACTGTAAATTCTCCATATCTTCTCAGTCGTATTTATTTTAAATGCCCGAGGCTGACTGCTCGTTCTCAAGCTGTTTTTTCATGTAAAACAAATTACCCTGAAAATCGATTTCTTGTTCGTGTATGGGTGAATTTCCCGACACCAAATCGTAAACGGCACGGCTGAAACTGCTAGTGCAGGATGGCACTTTTAACTTGTAATATTTTTTTTTAGATAAAAGGTGTTGTCTCCTATAGGTGACTATAAATATTTTTAAATTATGATTATCGCTAATTAGGTAAAAAAAATCTTAAACCCCCAATTGTATCATATCGGTGACGCGGCACAATTTGTTTTTCAGTATACTTTTAATCATATTTTAAAAACAGTTGATTTTTTAGGGATTTAATTTTTTTTATTTAAATCCTTAATAATGACAGTACCTTATTGCGGAAAGTTCAATACAAAATCTGTTATATTTAATGAATGGTAAGTACAAATTCACGTGTCCAAATGAGATATGTCATCGCGGTGAATTTTCGTTGTACGCGAATATCTAGGCATCGAAAAACACTAGCTTCTTGCCACTGCGCAGTAAATCTGCGCATCAGTGCCGCCTAAGCGCTTAACGTAAGAGGACGTGTGTTGCTGTTTGCAGTTCCCGCCAAAAACGTGAGTAAGTCGGTTTCGGTGACTGCGTACCGTTTTTTTTGTCATTCACGTGAATGGATATAAGTTGTGATCTAATCATTCGGTATGTCTATAAAATCTATGTACTATTACTAAATGTCGCTCAATTAAGTAGGTCGTATCAATTTATTTCTTTTATTTATATTTTCCTTGTTGTGCTTATTTTTATGGGCTGTATATAATATCGGTGACCTCATTCCGGTGAATTCGGTGACCTAAATTGACCACCGGAATGAGAAAAATATCATTCCAGTGACTTTTTTTCATTTCGGTGAGAATTTGGTAATTTCGGTGATTATTATCTTCATTTCGGTGATTTCTTTTGTCATTCCGGTGTCAAATTACTTCATTTCGGTGAATAAAGACCTTAATTTATTTTGTTACATTGTAATTTCGAAAGGAATATATTTTTATTTTTATTGTTGATAATTACAATATATTTGTTGATTTATTCTTACATGTTCCCAAATGAATTTCAGATTAAATTATTAAAATCTATGTGTGGTTGTAATCAATACCTTTATTTTTCACTAGCTGTGCCCGCGACTTCGTTTGCGTGGGCGATTTTTCATACAAAAGGATTTTCCGGATTATTCCCGTTCCCGTGAGAATTTCGGGAATTCCTTTCTTAATGCACCTCTACGGTACCTAAACTACGTCCTTACCAAATTTCAAGTGCCTACGTTTAGCCGTTTAGACTGTGCATCGATATGTAAGTCAGTGATTCTTCTTTTATATATTTAAGACTCTGGATTAAAGTAATAACAGATTAACTTGAAATGTTTGTCAACAGCATCTAAAGTCAAATGATGAAGTTCAAAATAGTAAGTTATTCTTCTTCTTATTCTTTTCGTGTCGATGGCAAAACACTTAAAATTATTTTGGATAATTCCGCCACCCGGACCGCGGTTGTTGACCCTTCTATCAGCTCAATTTGTGTACAGGAGTCAGGACAGGCGGGGCATGAAGTGAGGTGAGCCATGGACAATGGTGAGAGACCACATAGGCACGCGATATCCTCCTGTCCAGGAAACCCCCACCTAAACATATTATCTTTGCATTGGCCAACCTGGCTACGGAGTCTGTCCAGGGACCTTCAGGTTAACCATGGCAAATCGTGTCCTGTTGGAAGACTTTCTGAAGGTAG
This sequence comes from Maruca vitrata, assembly GCA_039566165.1. Taxonomy (NCBI): domain Eukaryota; kingdom Metazoa; phylum Arthropoda; class Insecta; order Lepidoptera; family Crambidae; genus Maruca; species Maruca vitrata. The sequence goes on along the minus strand of CM076941.1, from coordinate 2,500,102 downwards.
AACCAAGGGGACGGGTGGAGCAAACGTGTTAGACCAGAGGTTAAGACGAGCAGAAGGTCTAAAATCTTGACACAGATCCACTGTGTCAAGATTCGGTACTTTCTAAATCTAAATATAAAGCTATGCCGACTTTAACTTCTGTGGTTGTCTCTGCCATGTTATATTTAGTCTGAGAGTGTCTGAACCCTAAGGCTGAAGTGAGGTTTATTTCTATGTTTTCACAGGATTGTGTTTGTGATATGAGCGCCAGGTCATCGGCAACATGGTCGGTCTTTTGTGTAGATGTTGAAAAGTAGTGATTCCAACAAAACGGTCATCCCCAGGGTAGAGACCCTGGGGATTACCGTTTTTTTGGGATCGCCATCTGCTTATTTCTTCAGACAAATGGACCTGAAAGCTACGGTTGCGGAGCAGCTCACCAAGTATTTTTATAAATTTCTAGTCATTGACCATCGAGTAGACTTTCCACAAGAGACGCTTCAGGTTCACTGTATCATAAGCTGCTGTCAGATCCACGCATACAGCGCTGTAATCATTCCCATTTCAAAACTATCCTCTTTGTGTTATTTATTTTGGTTCACAAAACAGAATAACATCAGTGTAGCTTCTGAATTACAAATACAAATCTTTTGGACTAGACGTTTATGATAAAATGGCATGTGTTGGGTGAGGTTTAACGTCTGGTTACAACATGATTTTTTAGGTCTGAATCCTACCTGTTCTGGAATTAAGTGCTGATCTAATAGGTGATAGGCGGTTAAGCAAAAGTTGAGGTAATTTGTATGTGTGACTGAGCAAGGATAATGGGCGGAAGGTTTTTAGGGTCATCTAGAACTTTTCCCGGTTTTGGAATGGAAATATCAAGATCCATAGACGTGATAATTTCGCAGATTGTAGACAATCATTGAACTTCGGTTGTAACCAGCAAATAGTCATAGGATCCAAGTTTTTAAGTTGTTCTGTGGAAATGTTATCAACACTCGATGCTTTACCAGATTTCAAGTATCTAACACTAAAAATGATATCGTAAAAAAGGCTGGCTCAGTAAATTCTCTTTCGGAAGGCATTGTACAAGTTGAATTCTGGGAAGGCGAGTGTACGATTTCTTATTCAGCAACAGTTGATGAGCAATTTTGTTTGCAGTAACTTTACTTGGAACTTTGGAGGAGAGGGCTCACCGGTCCATTTACGGATTGTGGTCTATTACTATTGTGGGTCATGTCAATGCTGGTGACTGTATTAATCCATTTGGTTCGCTGGTTTGCATGGATAGACAGCATTAAGATTTCACAAGCATCACATGTGTCTTGTGAAAATGGATCGGCATTATAGGCGGATTCATAATTTTTAAACGGCGCAGATGACTCTTGAGTCAAACCCGGGACGTTGGAAGTACGACAGCCTCTTGGGATATGTTGGCACGACGATTTCCAGATGATACCTACGAATCGTTCGTAGTTCGGTAATGAAGCTAGCTTTATAATGGCTTTGTCAATTGTTTAACGAATTATTGCACTACTGCATATTGCACTTAATCGGTCTATGTAAGGTTAGGGGTATTGATTGGCAGATGGACTTTATGCATTGAGAGCTGAATCTGGAACTGACAAAGATCAAGACTGGGTTGTATCCACGTTTCCATCGACCACTGTTAAACGATTAACGGAGATGCATTTTTATTGATAAGGCCGAAGTTTTAATTTTAGTAAGAAAAAATCTGTTACTGTGTGATGAATACACTCTTCAAAACGTAGGTTGTAGGCTGTATACTTGGTAACAGTTTACTTTTTTTCGGTGACTACATAAGTAATTTCATTTCGGTGTATTGCGTTTCTAATTTCGGTGATGAGAAGTTTCATTTCGGTGAACTCTTCTTTCATTTCGGTGACACCAAAATTTCAAAGTACTATATCTCTTAAGTATATGAATTTAATTTAATGTCGTGTTAAAATTAATTATAACGATAGCGTAAATAACAATTCTACATGGTTGTATTTTCAAAAAAGTAACAAATAAAAAAGTTCACCGAAATGTTAAAAAATATGGACTTGTTGAAATTGACCCGTATGTAGCATACAGAATGATTTTTACAGTTCAATAGATTAATTTAATTGTAAACTATGTACGTATTTTTGTTTCCTCCGTAAGGAAAATAAAAATATAAAATAGTACACCTACATGGGTATTGGATCCATTGGATCTGGGTGTGTTTCGTGTAAAAAATATGTGATGTTATTTACATGATGATGATGATGTTTGTTTTATTTTAAATAGTAACAAGCATTGTTTCACTTAATCATAAACCATTGTTTGAATTAAAACATTAACATCAGTCTTTCTATAGTTTAAAATTTATAGAAAAAATATAGTATACTATCAAGTGTCAATAATTCGTGCTGCAAACATCAACTTACTTAATCACAACTTTATTACTGAGCTTACAGATTATATAATTCAGTAAACGTAATAAAGCCACCTAGTGTCATGTCAACTTGATTATTTTGTATTTTAAAAGGTTATACACCACCGTCATGTTCACGTCATAATTTTTTTAAGGTACTGAAATGATTAAGTTTTTGAAGATTTTTTTTTAAGTTGTGACAATTTTGAAATTCCTTATTTTAATAAACATTTCAAGTATTGAAATAGTTGTATTAACTATTCCTTCGTAATAATAGATAGTTTAAATAAATTACAAGTCAATAGTAATTTTTTTACACTAATTTTTGAAACTATTGCCCACTACCTATTGCATTTATCGTTTGTAGCTAGTACAAGAAATGTTACAAGAAAATTATGTTTCACTAGAAAAGAACGCAGTAAGTACCAATTATAAAGATAACTTCAATATTTAGTCCCATAAACTGCAAAAATTTACACAATTGTAAAAATGTAATAAAGATTATAGTATATTAAAGCAATAATCATAAAAAAAAATAAGTAAGTGCGTTTTTTTCTCTTTATTCACCAACTTTAAGAAACGGAGCATTTCTATAGCACTGCATTTATAATTTGTGATAAGAAAATATAAGGTATAACTTCACTACAAGGCATAAACGCAGTAACCTGTGATTGCTAATCAAAAGAGCAGTAACTCCAACTTTACTGCAGTTTTGGTTTGTAATCCTTAGTGTTGCCTAGTAGGAACATGCTAAGCATAAGTTGTTTTTTTCGTTTTTCTCTGAATATACTAAACTAACAGCAGATTTTGTTAGTTTTTATAAAAGTATGTGTATTGAGCTATATTTTAAATACGCAACATGTTTAATCACCGTTAAAAAAGTAATCGAAAAATGTGATTATTAAAAAAAAACTTTGAGCGCCATTATCTCGAAATACCGCAAACCCTACTTACTGCATTTTTAATTAGCACGGCAGTATAATAACAAATAAAAAGTGTGTAAATAAAATCCGTCATTTGCTGTATGATTCAGAAATTAATCTGTAATTTTTATTTAATAGCTGTGGATTTTGAATAAATAAAATAAGTAAATAAAAGAAATTCATATTCAAAGGGGCCAACAATACCACACACGTGAATTTTTTTTCTAAATTGGTATGGATCCCTCCCTTCGTGCGCGATTTGACTAGCCCTTTTGTATTTCGCCGTCACCGATCACCAATCCAAACTGACATAATACTATGATGGCTTTGAGTAACATTATCATCACTGTACTTACCCTTACTTGCACGGTAATGCCGGTTCCTGGCATTACCGTGACACCATCGGCGAAAAGCTCCAAAGATTGTTGAGGGTTGAAAGCTAGTTTGTATTATATTTAAAGTAAAAACCGTTTTTCTTAGAATCGATATGGAATATCTATCACTTATCTAAAGGTGCTGATTCAAATCTGGGCTTGAACTTTATTTCTGAAGATTCTGTGTTCCTATTAATCCAACGTTGACGGAAATTTGAGGAAACTTGTTCTAAGAAATAATAATTTGAAAAATAATTATTGGCGAAACCTTTGAAGCCTTTGAAAACGCACAAAGCTGGGTTTTAGAAGAGCTCCATTAAAAATGTCAAGGGTATAAAGTGACTTTATACAATTTGGCCGCCGCAAATTATCCTTGCTTCAACACTTTTTCTTTCACACATAATGAGCGAAGTTTCTTTGTAACTTTGTTTGTGTTTGCGATAGACGAAGTTTTCGGCAAAGTAAATTATATTGTATGGAGGAAAACGACAAGCTTTTCCCTTAAGGAAGTTGTTTTTCCGCAAAAGTGTACTGACATTAGAATGTGTTTTAGGCAGTGGATTAATTATTAGTCTTTACTAACTTTTGCCCGCGACTTTTCCCGCGTGTAATTCAAGCAGCAATAGTTTTTTATTAGCAAAATACAGTTTTTTCGAAAATTTGTTTATTTTTTTGGGTAAAAGATACCCCTCCTTTTTACTTTTCTATTATCTTAACAGTACTTATGCAATATTTCAATAATATTTATTGAGTAGTAAACCGTGAAAAAGTAACAAAGAAACACACTTTCGCATATCTAACTAAAAATTGGTCTATTATTTGCGCGAACACTATAATATAAAATAATACTACTATTGTACAGATTCGATTCGCGTTTAATTAGTAAATAGGCCCTTAACAAAAGTTCTAAACGTCTGATCTCTTATGTTCAGATCTAAATTAAACAGGGTAAAGTTTGAGTTAGAGTAGAGTTAGAGTCTTTTAAGTAATAATTTTAATTGTTCGCCTGTGTATATAATAATAAATTATAATATTAATAATAAAAATAATTGCACCTTATCCGATTTTAATAACATAATATAATTTAAACCTGTGTATATAAAATCCGTAATTTGCTTTTTGATTAAGAATATAATTTGTAATTTTTATTTAAGATCTGTGGATTTTGAATGAACAAATAAATAAATGAATAAAACCTTGTAATGCATAAACAGTTTTTCAGAATCCACAAAATTAGCTTTATGTCAAATATTCAACTCAATAACTTATTCACAGAGCTGCGGTTACTTCAAGGAGCCACTTGTCTGCATCGGACCGGTAGCCCTGGACCAAGTACGCGAGTCTCCCCAACACACCGCGGGCGAGAAACGCGTCGGTCTATTCAGGCTGCATTAAGTTTTGAACAGTTTTACAGAATACTCTAAACGGGCTGAGAAATGTTTGTTTTTAAAAGAACAAAGGGGACGAATCTGCAAGGGGTGCTCCAACCTTCGTTGTGCATTTCAGCAAATATTTGGTACCTAATTATCTTTGATATTTAAAATAAAATTGTAGAGATACTTGAATATAATTATATAATTTAATATATATTTATTATTATTGGTTTATTTTTGTTAGTATATGTTTTAATAAAATATATAAAAAATTATACATATGTATTATATAAAAAATACAAGAAAGTATAATATGCAATTAATACAACTATTTTTATTCAATATATTAGTTTCTCAACCCGTTTAGATATTATGTTAGTTATGATATTTGTTGATAAAAACGTGTCGTAATTATCGATAACAACTTCAAAGGAGAAATGGCACGTTTTTATCTACAAAACAATATGTGGTGAGGAAAAAATGTTAAAAGAGTAATTTTAATAATAAATTACACAATCGTTCGTTGCTTGAAGTACAAATTATATTCATACGTGCTTTTAACATTTTTTTCTGTAAAATTTCTATTTAATGCCTTGTAAACTTTTTTGGTAAACGAAAGATTAGTCGTACTATTTGCTGAAAGGATAAAAATAACAACTAAACTGACTGTGGAAATTGGAACAGGCTGTTAAGAAATAAAAAAAATACTTGGCATTAAATTGAAACGAGACGATAAAAAAACAAAATGGTCATTTGCTTTGAACAACGGTCAACTGATTAGCAACTTTTTTTTAATAAAGAAAGCTTACGAAAAAATTACAAAAATAAATAGAGAAAAAATGACAATTATCGTTTTATAGTTTTTAATTTTAACATTACCGTACTTAGATTTTAGAAATAATAATGATAATTATTAATAATAAATGTTTCAACATTTAATCCGTACTTATGAATGTTATTAATAATATTTGTGGCGGCATTCTGAGTCGCGTCTTATTATTAGAGCATTTTAATGTGTTTAATCTTTAATAATAATTATGACTAGAATTAAATAATTAATTAATAAAATAATAAGTCTTCAAAGATTGAAACAAATACATATCCTTACTGGCTGGGGCATTTATATAGTTTTTAAAATATTGATGTTAAATTTACTGTATTAAAACATATAATATATGAAACATATCATATACACTTAGTAATAAGCTATCTTTGATATAGGTGTAACATAACCTTAATTTTTCGCTTATTATTTTCTAAATTAGGTAAAATTCTCAAGCAAAACTATGCTAGGTGCCTAGGTAAAAAAAACATATCATTAATATTATTATGTAATAAACCTTTTTTTATTAATATCTACTTGTAAATTCTAAACATCATTTTATTCGATTTTTTTCAATATTAGCCTAAGAACTGTGATTAAGAAATATTTTCGGAAAATATATCTATTTCAAATATTGAAAAAAAAAATGGTTACACATATTTTTCTGCCAAAATATCTGAATCTGTTAAAGATATTAAATATCTTCTTTGAAAAGTCTTTTCTAACGTTTTTGTATTTACGTAGTTTTTTATTAGTTTTTTGAAGAGACATTTCCTTGATTGTTCTGTCATAAGATGGCCTAAATTTATAGATCGGCTTCATAGTAAAGATAGATGCATTGCCGAGTAATAAACTTGTCATAACATAACATACCATGTTGTACGTATGATATAACTTCTGTATTTAATATATTATGTGTTAAATTATATAAATTATGTCAGCAATGTAGTTTTCATTTCCTACTAAATACTTTCTTCTTTCATCTAGTTACTAGTATATAGTCCATAAATATAGAACACATAGGCTTGAAAACAAAAAAAAATTAGTCCGTTATTTAGATTATTAAAAAATATTGTACACGTATTTTTAATTTTGTGTAACAAACAGGAAATGATAAAGTTATAGTGCTTAGAAGTTGACCTAACGTTATGGTACAATATTTGCCTAGGCTTGACGTCACAAGCCCCCACTCCAGAAGTTTGATGAGCTACAACAATTATGTAATTTTTCATAGCAGAAGGGGAAGGCCCAAGAAAGCCTGGCTTGACGTCGTAGTGGATGACATGCGTGCCAACAAACTCTCCGTGAAGGATGCTGAACACCGTGCGAAGTGAAGAGTTAGGAGTAGGAAAGCGGACCCCGGGCTCCGCAAGGATGCAACCGGGAAAACGCTGAGATGATGATGAGCACAATGGTCACGCCTTTTAATCGCGAATCTCGCAAATGAAAAGCCAGTTAATATTTTGTTAAGAACACTACTATCACTTTACATCAAAATTTACATCATCTTTAGACTTGTCTTATTTTCCTAACTAACGTACGATGATGGCTTGGATTAGCCTCGTCATCATCACCGGACTTGCGGGGGAGCAGATGGCTCTCACCCCTACATAATTTCTAGAGAAAACATTGCACATAAATACCAAAACACTTTAACATTATTTTGGTACAAAACACTGATTAATAGGAAAAAGAACAAAAATATACAATTTTTTTTTCTTATCCATTTTATTAAGCTGAAATTATAAAAATAATTTATGTACACTGAGCGCTTAATTACTACATGCTATATTTTATTATTATAAACTAAAGCTTCACAATTTGTTTTGCTAACCGTAAGTGTATACAAAGAAATATATAAGCGAATTAAGTGCAAAATCCATAAAGATTCCTCATTAAATAGAATTAAAACAACAAATAAAAATAAAATTCCGTTATTATCATTATCTGCTACACCAATATTACGCTTAAAGGTCGTAACACATATACTCGTATCACCTCGTAAACAGTAGCGGTACCATGAGTTGGCTATCGAAAACTTACGTACGTTAAAAACCTATCGAGTTGTTTTTTTCATACGACCGATTTTAATTCTTAGCGTAACCATCAGAGGCGCTGCACATGTTTTTCATAGACATATTTACGTAGGCGATATCGAGTACGTTACTTTTTAACTCATGGTAGCGCTACTGAACGTAAACGTATCAACACTGGCTTTCAGTACACTTGAGGAGCACAAAACTACTACTAGTCTTTTTTTTTATAATAGGCTAACAAGATGACCTCACTCTACCTGATGGTGAGCGTTAGTGAGATCCATTTACGAGGTCGTGAAATCGTCTTGATACTCTTAACAGTAATTAATAATAAGGGTAAGGGTAAGGCGCTGGGCGGTAGAAGAAGGGTGGCGGCGGCGGGGGAGGGGGTCCATAGAACCCCCTTCCGTAGAACCCGGGCCCGATGATGACGCGAGGACCCCCCCAGCCTAGGCCGAAGTGTCCAAGACCCATCTGGAACAATCAAAGATTCCAAATATACAAAAGGAGAAACTGCATATTTGACTAACTCGACTGACTGACTGACATATCAACGCACAGCCTAAACTGCTAAACGGAGGCACTTAATATTCGTAGAGGTGCACTAAGAAAGGAATTCCCGAAATTCTCACGGGAACAGGAATAAGTGGCCGAGTCAATATATTTATATAAAACGTAAATATTTTAAAGGGACTGAATAAATTAATAAGCGAATTGGTATTACATAGATCTCAAAACTTTTTACGGTAGAACAACGAGTGACTAGACTTGTTTTTTTGACAAGTATTGTTGTTATGGGATTATAATTGCGAAAGTCTGTCTGTTACGCAATCACGCATAGATTACTGAACCGATTTAAATGAAATTTGGTTCAGATGTTCCAGAGCCTGAGAAAGGTTATAGGCTACTTTTTAACCCACTGCGCTATGAAGAAGTAATGTTTTACCCGTTAAACGTCTCTACGCGGACGGAGTCGCGGGCGGAAAGCAGCAAGTAAATACATATTAACAAAAACCTTAAATACTCAGTCCAAAATACTATCAAAACACACAGTGACCGAGCTATTTGATCTTTAATCGTCACGAACAAAATTAATGTTTGCAAAATATTTGCTCCGATAATTGACTTTGCGAGTACGATGACCGACATGTCTCATTTCACCTTTCTGTTAAGCTCTATGACTTAAATTGTAAAATAAATAAAAAATTAGAGGTATAAGGATTTCTCTTGTTGTTATAATATATAAACGAGCTCCTGATATTTTGATCCCTGTTGCAAGCGCCATGATCACAGGTCAATATTATTCATTTACAATCAGTCGCCTGCGACTTCGTCCGCGTGGAAATGTTTTTGGCAGCAATGTGTTAATAAAATAGCCTATAATATACAGGGTGTAACAGGGGGGGTGGATCATCGTAAGTCAATCGATGGGGGACTTCAATACCTATCGATATAACCCCCATGTATGTTCAGCGATTTTCAATAGTTCCAAAGTTATTGAGATTTTTGTGAAATTTTTGTAAGAAGCCGGAATTCAGTATAAAAGTCTTCACTGTAGCTTAACTACTGGACCTGCTTGCATGATTTTTTTTCTGGAAATAGTTCAATAGTGGGTCTTTATAATTACGATACGGATTTGAGTCATAACCCTATCATATTGGAGTAAAAAAATAATTCTTCACAAAAGTTTTACGAATCGAATTGTGTCTACCAACTTTCAAAGCCTCCAGTGAAAAAAAAGTGCCTGTGTTTTTTTTCTAGAACTTATTTTAAAAACTACCTACATTCATGGATAGTATACCCTGAAAATTTCATACCGCTACTGCCAGAGCATCAAAACGAAAATTGAACGCGAATGGCACAGGTGTTTTTATTTTTCATGTAAAAATTTAAAAAATAAATCGATATGTTTCAGCAAATTTATGCTATGTTAGTAACATTAGTAGCAGTAATTTTACAAAATTGCAAATTAAAGAGGTGAAAATCAAACAAAGAAAATTTACATAATTTTTGTTAATTATTTTTTTTACAGTAAGTGTTCATAATGGGCACCATTATTGGCTATGCATACCTACATACAAGTACTACACCTTTTTACAAAGGTTTTTCGGATGTTGCAAAATACTACTACTACATTTTGCCGTGTCACAATTTGGGCCCCTGAAAAAAATTTGACAAAAAGGAGCATTCCACAACCTCCAAAAAAGCTTTTTAAGAAGGTCGAAGCTATGCGTAGCCAATAATAATGCCCATTATAAACACTTACTATAAAAAAAAATTAACAAAAATTATGTGAATTTTCTTTGTTTGGTTTTACCCCTTCAATTTGTAATTTCGTAAAATTACTGATACTAATGTTACTAACATAGCATAAATTTGCTGAAACATATCGATTTTTTTTTTTAAAGTTTTACATGAAAAACAAAAACACTGATTTATGGCACCTGTGCCATTCGCATTCATTTTTCGTTTTGATGCTCTGGCAGTAGCAGTATGAAATTTTCAGGGTATACTATCCATGAATGTAGGTAGTTTTTAAAATAAGTTCTAGAAAAAAAACACAGGCACTTTTTTTTCACTGGAGGCTTTGAAAGTTGGTAGACACAATTCGATTCGTAAAACTTTTGTGAATAATTATTTTTTTACTCCAATATGATAGGGTTATGACTCGAATCGGTATCGTAATTATAAAGACCCACTATTGAACTACTTCTAGAAAAAAAATCATACAAGCAGGTCTAGTAGTTAAGCTACAGTGAAGACTTTTATACTGAATTCCGGTTTCTTACAAAAAAATCTCAATAAATTTGGAACTATTGAAAATCGCTGAACATACATGGGGGTTATATCGATAGGTATTGAACTCCCCCATCGATTGACTTACGATGATCCACCCCTCCTGTTACACCCTGTATATTGTAAAATTATCTATTTATTAAATTTTAAAGTCCCGTCAAAACTGGTGCAGCCGTTTCGTAGGTTAGTGAGATCAAACGGACAGATAGATAAAAAGAAATATATTATTAAGCTATTGCATAGCTTTTATCGCGGGCTTTGAGCGCGGCGACCGAACCAAGAAATTCCGTAACGAAAAAAATCTCACAATAGTCTAACGTCTTTTGAGTTCGGTAGACTTCGGCACGGTGTTTGTGTGCGTGCGGTTAGACGTATTGTACGACTCTACGAAACTCGCACGAATCGAGACGAGCTGCTCCGAAATCGGACGATGCTATGCAATAGCTTTGCCGCGGCAGTCCCCGAGTGCCACGCGTCTTTTATTTTGTTATTGGTAGGTACCCGATATAGTATCATACCTCATTATTTTGATATTATAAACAGACACTCCAATTTTATTTAGTTGTATAGATTAACGAGCTCCCGATATTTTGCTCGCTGTTACAAGCGCTACGATCACGGGTCAATTATATTTATCTATTTATTAAAAAAATAAAAACCACCCACCTCAAAGCAAACACATAACAACAACACACAAAAGAAAAACTTTTGTAGAGATTCCATCTTTTACACCAAACAAAATATGTTAAAAATTGAAATAACTAGCTCTATCTTCAATCTTCCCAGCTCTGATTCCAGGTTAAAAATAAAAAATAATCTGAAAACTCACACGCTTTATATACAAAAGGGACTAAATTACTATTGCTGAAGTATTCATTTCTATTCATCCTTAATATCAAAGGAATAGAATTCAGAATGTCACATTTCTATGTCTGGGAAAACACTTTGTCATTTTGTAAAGTAAATGTTTGATTTAGCAAATACATGCGAATATTTTATGAGTAATGACCTGACGTATATTTAAGACCAATCAGTAGATCAATCACAGAACAATAGTGGAAACATTTCTACATTTTTAACCTTCCTTTTTAGTTTTGCAGACCTACAAGAAAAACCGCCGAAGTACTATCGGCAACGCTGGCGGTCGACCACCTATAAGGTGAAAATCGCTTGGCAATTTCGCGTCTGTCAGAGCAAGCCCCGCCCAATTGTGGTCAAGGAGCTGGCGATTATTTTTTGGTAGATATTAGAGGCATGCTGAAAACTTGTCCTGTACCTCTCCTATTATATCCCAACACAAACCCGCAGACCTGGCTGAGTACCGGGGCTAAACCAAACCCCCAATTTTTTTTATTTAAAAATATATTTTATAGTCCAAAAAAATATAATTTGTCAGTTCACCTGACAGGTAGAAGTTCCATCGAAATAATTTGTCTTAGTGAGTCTTATTTTTTAGTTATAAATAAAAATATGAAAAATATTTTTGGGGGTTTGCTTTAGCCCCGCTACTCACCAGCCAGGTCTGCAGTTTCGTACTGGGATATAATAGGAGTGGTACAGGATAAGTTTTCAGCTTGCCTCAAATACCTACCAAAAAATTCTTGCTAGCCCTCCTACTATTGGAACGATTTTGCTTGGATTATGACAGATTTTCTTTAAGTGCTCTTCTATTGGCCAGTGGGCGGGGCTAATGGCGTTTAAAGAAATCTGTTTGAAAAGTGTACTACCGCCAAAATTTCTGGTTGTACATGCCAGCGACTCGTCCGCGATTTGTTCTATTTTTAAGCTATTGCATAGCTTTTATCGCGGGCTTTGAGCGCGGCGACCGAACCAAGAAATTCCGTAACGAAAAAAACCTCACAATCGTCTAACGTCGTTTCAGTTCGGTAGACTTCGGCACGGTGTTTGTGTGCGTGCGGTTAGACGTATTGTACGACTCTACGAAACTCGCACGAATCGAGACGAGCTGCTCCGAAATCGGACGATGCTATGCAATAGCTATACCGCGGCAGTCCCCGAGTACCACACGTCTTTTTTTACATATTTTTTTACATATTTTCAATTGTTTTTTTGCTCGCGATAATCTCTTCAGCTTTATAATATTAGTAAGCTATGCAATTCACAATGTTATTTTGCATGTTATCCAAAAATTTACGAGTACTAACTAACACGTTCGAAGTCCGAATCGGTCAGTATTCCTTAAATAATATGTTTTGTTGTATAGAAAATATAGATACACTTACTGCTATAAAACATGCTAAAAATCGTTTGTGACCTACGCACCTAAAAGATGTTGTGTAATCAAAACTTTTAAGTCAGAAATAAATGCAGAAGGGATGCTTTTCATCGAACCTTCAACTCAGCATGAAATAAGGCGTCCGACCGATTTCAGCCATGGCGGCCGATCTCAATTGAGATCAGCCAAGTGCGCAGGACATATTATAGAGCACAAGTATGCACGCAAACACAAGTGCACTCTCTATTCCCTTACTCTCAAAATTCGGTGAGACGGCAATCCGACATGACCGATGAGAGATCGGGCGAAGGACCATCGGCTTAACGTGCTCTCCGAGGCACGGGCGTTCAACCGCTAACTCCGGGCTGATTAATTTCATTACAGAAAAACTCATACAAATTTTGCTCGACCCCGGACTCGAACCGGGGACCTCTCGGTCCTTATGCAGCGCTTGCTACCAATAGACCAACGAGGCATGAAATAGGTGCACTATCGTTTGTGCCCTTCAGCCAGTCATCTTCACAAGTACATTTATTGTCCTAAGGTGTAAATGTATGCTAAATAACAATACAATTATTCTATTGTACCCTGTGAATCCCCATACTTGTTAGCGAATAGGATCTAACGAACTAAACATTTGCTACTAGTGTTTCCCTATCATAGAAGGTAATGTTTATTACTAAATCAATACTTTGCTATGTCTTTAATAATATTCTCAAAACAAGACATTTTGTAACTGTAATAATAGAAGTTTTACTCACTACAAACACTCAAAATAAGTTCAAATACGATTGATCTATCGTTTAACCGAACTATGAAAAGGGTTGCTGGAAAGGAATAGACACGCGCCGCCAAGCTTGATACCTTCCTTCAAATACACAGCTTCCTACCTAACCTACTTCAAATATACAGTTTCCTAAATTCCTTAAAAAACACAGCTACCTGCCTTCCTTCAAAAACACAGCTTCCTACCTTCCATCAAATACAAAGATTCCTACCTTCCTTCAAATACACAGCTACCTACTTTCGTTCGAAAATAACTAGATTTGGTACAACATAGCCTAAAGCAAATATTGACGCCATTTTCCTACGAACCCAAGTTGTTGATGACAAACATTGAGAGATCAATGATCTACTAAACTAATACGCGGTTTTGAACCTAAAATATGCTAATTCTCAAACTGTAAATGCCAAGCTGTTACATTAGTAATGAGAAGACATTAATTGTATGCATAAAGAGTATTCCATTTATTTTTAACCGACTTCAAAAAAGGAGGAGGTTCTCAATTCGTCTGTATGTATAATATTTTTTTTTTATTTTTTTTTTTTTTATGTATGTTCACCGATAATTTCGTCATTATTGACGGATTTCAAAAATTTTTTGGCATTTGCTTCTGGCTATCATAATCTTATGATGCTGAGCTGATGATGGAAGGTCAACTCCTTAATAGTTATGAGTAAAAGAATAATTATTTCAATACTGTATACATATTAAGACTACTAGTTAATATCAGTAGCATTACAGGAGAGCTAAACAGTTAGGTTGACCAGTCTAGGATCTGATGATGGGATCCAGGAGAAATCGAGGGCAGCCCTCAAATTTTATAGGCACATGTACCGCGTTTTACATATTTTCTGAAGTTATGTTGGCATTTGCTTCTGGCAATCATAATGTTATGATGCTGAGCTGATGATGGAAGGTCAACTCCTTAATAGTTGGGAGTAAAGGGATAATTCTTTCAAATCTGTGTACATATTGATACTACTGGTTATAATATCAGTAGAATTATAGGTGAGCTGAACTAATAGGGTGTAAAAAAAGTAACACTAAAAAGGATGAAAAAAAATTGTAAACAAAAAAAAACCGCCTTCAAAAACCCGACTCACTAAAAATTACTAAATAATATAATACGAAACATTAATCTGGGTATGAATTTGATATGTTGTTGAAGGCGGTGCCAATAAAATTTTTGAGGAAAACTGCATGAAATATAAACGGCACCGCCTTCAACAACATATCAAATTAATGCCCAGATTAATGTTTCGTATTATATTATTTAGTAATTTTTAGTGAGTCGGGTTTTTGAAGGCGGTTTTTTTTTTGTTTACAATTTTTTAAAGAAATGGTTCTTTTTCGTAGGAGTGTCAAAACCGCTCAAGTGCATTTAGGGTTTCCTAACAATATATTTTAATAAATGTTCAGGGGGGTGTGGAGAACTCCCAATGTATTAAGGTATATCTTTTTCGTATCACCACATCTCCACCATCACCACAATCCTCATATTTCAGCGTAATTTCCGAAAACAGACAGCGAAGTCCAAATTATAGAGTTTTAAGGGTTTTACTAAGACTTCGATTTCCGGCCGACCGTTTGTCTGAACAGAGTCAGATAGACAGTGACATTTTCACAAAGATTTATTTCTATTGCTGCTATTACAACTAATACCTATACTGAAATAAAATGGAACAAATTTTCAACCGGGGCTTCGGTACAACAAATACGTTCAATATTGGTACTGAATTCTTCTCGAGCCTACATTTCTTTACTCTTCTACAAAAACGCTTCCAAAAGTAAAATATACACACATACATACATACATAAAATCACGCCTTTTTCCCAAAGGGGTAGGCAGAGATCACTTCCAGCGATCCACTTTTCACCTCTGTGCGAAACGTGACGTGACGGGTTGTGAACCACGTCGCCGCCATTCTGCCTTGTGCATTGTATTAACAAGGTCATTGCGTTCCCACGAGTAGCAAGGATATATGACGGGGGAAGGAAAATGGCAGGAAGGATACTATCGCCTCGGATAATTTGGACTGAGTCGATAGTAGCTCGAGGAGCCGGGGTCGCTTACCCGTATACTGTTCACCAACCACCGGACAGATAGTTGTGACTGGTATCCCCTGACTTTATAAATATACACACCCAGACACGAAATAACGATGTTCATGACACAAATACTAATGTTGGGTAGGAATCCAACCCATGCCTCTTAGCACATTGAAACACCGCTATGAAATATTAGTACATCCTTCATAGTATCTATATCTTTAATTAATCAACTGCCTCGTTGGTCTATTAGTAGCAAGTGCTGCGTTAGGACCGAAAGGTCCCCGGTTCGAGTCCTGGGTCGGGCTAAATTTGTGTGAATTTTTCTGTAATAAAATTACTTAGCTCGGATTTAGGAAGTTGGCGGTTGAACGCCCGTGCCTCGGAAAGCACGTTAAGCCGGTGGTCCTGCGCCCGATCTCTCATCGGTCATGTCGGATTGCCGTCTCACGGAATTATGATAGTAAGGGAATAGAGAGTGCACTTGTGTTTGCGCGCACATTTGTGCACTATATGTCCTGCGCACTTGGCTGATCTCAATTATTGAAATCGGCCGCCATGGCTGAAATCAGTCGGACTCCTTATCTTTAATTAAGATTTGACGAAGTACCCATCCTGCTAAACAAGATTATTTGTATAAACGATGCCTTGCATCTAGGTAGCCTGGCTAGGTCACCTATATCCTAGCCTGTTAGGTAACCTGGGTCGGAGCTGCATCGATTGGCAGCGCAGTGCAGATGCGCTGTTTGGGACTAGTGAGGGGACACTTGTCGATATCGATAGATTTTTTCTTTTTCTTTAGGAATGATCCTAAAAGGGAAGATCTTCCGCCGAGCTTGGTGATCGTGCTCGGGGACAAAGGTGCAATGTACCTATTATATATTTTTAACCGACTTCAAAAAAAGGAGGAGGTTCTCAATTCGTCTGTATGTATAATATTTTTTTTTATATGTATGTTCACCGATATTTTCGTTAATTATAGACGGATTTCAAAATTTTTTTTTTGGTTGGATAAAGTTTACTTCATAGGTGGTCCCATTTTCATCAGTCCCGGATCTGATGATGGGATCTAGGAGAAATCGAGGGCAACCCTCAAATTTTATAGGGACATGTACCGCGTTTTGCATATTATCTGAAGTTATATTGGCATTTGCTTCTGGCAATCATAATCTTATGATGCTGAGCTGATGATGGAAGGTCAACTCCTTAATAGTTAGCAGTAAAATTGTAAACAAAAAAAAACCGCCTTCAAAAACCCGACTCACTAAAAATTACAAAATAATATAATACGAACATTTATAATCATCTGGGTATGAATTTTATATGTTGTTGAAGGCGGTGCCGTTTATATTTCAAACAGACAAGCACAGAGTGCTTCTTTTTCCTCAAAATTTTGATTGGCACCGCCTTCAAAAACATATAAAATTCATACCCAGATGATTATAAATGTTCGTATTATATTATTTTGTAATTTTTAGTGAGTCGGGTTTTTGAAGGCGGTTTTTTTTTGTTTACAATTTTTTTCATACTTTTTAGTGTTAAATTTTTTGTTACCCTATTAGTTCAGCTCACCTGTAATACTACTGATATTATAACTAGTAGTCTTAATATGTATACAGTATTGAAAGAATATCCTTTTATTCCAAACAATTAAGGAGTTGACCTTCCATCATCAGCTCAGCATCATAACATTATGATTGCAAGAAGCAATGCCAATATCACTTCAGAAAATATATAAAACGCGGTACATGTGCCTATAAAATTTGAGGGTTGCCCTCGATTTCTCCTGGATCCCATCATCAGATCCTAGACTGGTCACCCTATTAGTTCAGCTCACCTATAATGCTACTGATATTATAACTAGTAGTCTTAATATGTATACAGTATTGAAAGAATTATCATTTTACTCCTAAGTATTAAGGAGTTGACCTTCCATCATCAGCTCAGCATCATAAGATTATGATTTCCAGAAGCAAATGCCAATACAACTTCAGATAATATGCAAAACGCGGTACATGTCCCTATAAAATTTGAGGGTTGCCCTCGATTTCTCCTGGATCCCATCATCAGATCCTAGACTGGTCACCCTATTAGTTCAGCTCACCTATAATGCTACTGATATTATAACTAGTAGTCTTAATATGTATACAGAATTGAAAGAATTATCCTTTTACTCCTAAGTATTAAGGAGTTGACCTTCCATCATCAGCTCAGCATCATAAGATTATAATTTCCAGAAGCAAATGCCAATATAACTTCAGATAATATGCAAAACGCGGTACATGTCCCTATAAAATTTGAGGGTTGCCCTCGATTTCTCCTGGATCCCATCATCAGATCCGGGACTGGTGAAAATGGGACCACCTCGGAAGTGAACTGTATCCAACCAAAAAAAAAATTTTGAAATCCGTCTATAATTGACGAAAATATCGGTGAACATACATAAAAAAAAAAAAAAAAAAATATTATACATACAGACGAATTGAGAACCTCCTCCTTTTTTTGAAGTCGGTTAAAAAGGATAATTCTTTCAATACTGTATACATATTAAGACTACTAGTTATAATATCAGTAGCATTACAGGTGAGCTAAACTAATAGAGTGACCAGTCTAGGATCTGATGATGGGATCTAGGAGAAATCGAGGGCAACCCTCAAATTTTATAGGCACATGTACCGCGTTTTACATTTTTCTGAAGTTATATTGGCATTGCTTCTTGCAATCATAATGTTATGATGCTGAGCTGATGATGGAAGGTCAACTCCTTTATTGTTTGGAGTAAAAGGATAATTCTTTCAATACTGTATACATATTAAGACAACTAGTTATAATATCAGTAGTATTACAGGTGAGCTGAACTAATAGGGTGAAAAAAAATGTAACACTAAAAAGTATGAAAAAAAAATTGTAAACAAAAAAAAAACCGCCTTCAAAAACCCGACTCACTAAAAATTACAAAATAATATAATACGAACATTAATCTGGGTATGAATTTGATATGTTGTTGAAGGCGGTGCCGTTTATATTTCATGCAGTTTTCCTCAAAAATTTAATTGGCACCGCCTTCAACAACATATCAAATTCATACCCAGATTAATGTTCGTATTATATTATTTTGTAATTTTTAGTGAGTCGGGTTTTTGAAGGCGGGTTTTTTTTTGTTTACAATTTTTTTTCATCCTTTTTAGTGTTACATTTTTTAGCACCCTATTAGTTCAGCTCACCTATAATTCTACTGATATTATAACTAGTAGTCTTAATATGTATACAGTATTGAAAGAATTATCCTTTTACTCCAAACAATTAAGGAGTTGACCTTCCATCATCAGCTCAACATTATAACATTATGATTACAAGAAGCAATGCCAATATAACTTCAGAAAATATGTGAAACGTGGTACATGTGCCTATAAAATTTAAGGGTTGCCCTCGATTTCTCCTGGATCCCATAATCAGATCCTAGATTGGACCCTATTAGTTCAGCTCACCTATAATTCTAGTGGTATTATAACTAGTAGTATTAACATGTACACAGATTTGAAAGAATTATCCCTTTACTCCCAACTATTAAGGAGATGTTCTTCCATCATCAGCTCAGCATCATAAAATTATGATTGCCAGAAGCAAATGCCAATATAACTTCAGAAAATATGTAAAACGCGGTACATGTGCCTATAAGATTTGAAGGTGGCCCTCGATTTCTCCTGGACCCCATCATCAGATCCTAGACTGGTCACCCTATTAGTTCAGCTCACCTGTAATGCTTCTGATATTATAACTAGTAGTCTTAATATGTATACAGTATTGAAAGAATTATCCTTTTACTCCTAAGTATTAAGGAGTTGACCTTCCATCATCAGCTCAGCACCATAAGATTATGATTTCCAGAAGCAAATGCCAATATAACTTCAGATAATATGCAAAACGCGGTACATGTCCATATAAAATTTGAGGGTTGCCCTCGATTTCTCCTGGATCCCATCATCAGATCCGGGACTGGTGAAAATGGGACCACCTCGGAAGTGAACTGTATCCAACCAAAAAAAAAATTTTGAAATCCGTCTATAATTGACGAAAATATCGGTGAACATACATAAAAAAAAAAAAAAAAAATATTATACATACAGACGAATTGAGAACCTCCTCCTTTTTTGAAGTCGGTTAAAAATTGTAAACACAAAAAAAACCGCCTTCAAAAACCCGACTCACTAAAAATTACAAAATAATATAAAACGAACATTTATAATCATCTGGGTATGAATTTTATATGTTTTTGAAGGCGGTGCCGTTTATATTTCATACAGACAAGCACAGAGTGCTTCGTTTTCCTCAAAATTTTGATTGGCACCGCCTTCAAAAACATATAAAATTCATACCCAGATGATTATAAATGTTCGTTTTATATTATTTAAATATATAAATAAACTAGCGACCCGCCCTCGCTTCGCTTCGGGGATATCTCTATCTCTATGTAATTATATTTTAACCCCGTAAGAGAAATCTATTTTTTTTTATCTAAAAACGCTTACATGGAGCCTACATCGCATGCTGGCTAGCTGAGCACGGTGGCGGCAACCACGCGACTTTTTTCTAATACTTGCATTTTTAAACTCGTGATATCCCGAAAGAAATGTCCGAATTGAATAATTCAAAAAGTTATAAAAAGGTATTGAAGCCGTCTTGAATATAAAGTAACTTATTTTTGTAAGGATTAATACCAAGGTACAAATAAAGAGCCCTTCCAAGCGGTGGCATATAAATTAAATTTTTAGAATAAAAAACCGCTTGCTGAGACATAACTATAATTTTAGACATTATGCTGTCGCGACACTTTTTGTAGATAATGATGAGTTCTGCGAAGTCTTTGTAAATGGTTTTGTTCTATCTCCAATAGTTTTCGCAGCGCAAGCGACGTAAGGAATTTTTCAGGTCAATTTTTTACACCTTGGGTTACATTATTGGAGTTTTAGTAAGGATCCCTAATTTTAAAAAAAATATAATATAGCCTATGTTACTTCTGAATAATGCAGATTTCTAATGGTGAAAAAATTATTGCAATCGGCCCAGTAGTTTTTGAGTTTATTCATAACAAAAATACAAATCTTTCCTCTTTATAATATTAGTATAGATGTTACGGTCAATGTGAGCAATCGGTAATTATCTATAATCACCGGTAAATATAGATAATTCCCGACGCACATGGTAAATGTAGTGAATTATTCAAATTTACCGGTAATTATATAAAACTCTCGCTCGACTGTGGTAAATGTTGACATTGCTAATAAATATCACAAGTACTCTGCAATTTCACATGTCACAAATCTCAAACCGGCAAAAATATATTGACGAGAAAGAATTTTAAGAGTTCCACTGAAAATTCCCTGCCGATTTGTTAATTTTATTTAACTTTATTTGTATAAGATAATATTTTTTTAAAAACCAACCATGTAGTTTGGTTTCTAGATACTTGACTGGTTTATTTTATAACTAGCTGTGCCCGTGACTTCGTTCGCGTGGACTACAGAATTTTACAAACAAAAGTTTTTTCCCAGTAACTCCCGATCCCTTAGGAATTTTGCAATATCGCGTCGCAAGTAAGCTTTAAGTCTATTAGGGTACCTGCATGCCAAATTTCAATCATCTATCTTACGCGGTTTAAATGTTTTCAGAAAAGTTATTTATAAATACATACTAAACTATATAATCACACGGAACAAACACCGATATTCATCACACAAATATTTGTTCCGAGTGGGAATCGAACCCACGACTCTTGGAATTGCCAGCCCGGGTCACTAACAAAACCATTGTTTCACCGAGCCAGTCAAGTCAGTTTTATTTTATTATTTACCACATTTACACAAAAGGTATGGTAATTTTATATAATTACCGGTAAATGTGATTAATTCGATAGTTTTCACCACCTTTACCACGAACACTAGTAATTATGCATAGTTACCGGTAATTATACATAATAACCACTCTATCCACTTTTACCGTAACATAGATATCTGGGACATTTCCCCACACAGTCACCTGACCACTAGTCACTGTTGATACTGTTACCCGTAACACAAGTGCTTAAACTACTTACTACGGGATCAGATCAATGTATGTGATGTTGTGAAATATTTATTTATTTATATATGTCGGCAGGAGTCATCGCTCGCCTTCATTATAGAATGAGTAACAAGGTGCACGGGTCACGTCACCGACCAGCTGCGTCGTTAGTCACTCCCCCTCGCCGCTCGACTCGACTATAAAAGGCGCTCACTTTGAACAGTGCAGGCAGTCTTGGCTCTGGCGTGGCACGGAACACTCGTTGTACTGTTGCAATAGCTTATCCTAGACACCTTTGGATAATTAATTCGATTGTCGAATTAATTATTATCGTTAATTATAAAACTGCTGCTGTGCAATTTGTAATTAATAAATCAAACTCTAATTGTAGATTATGTCTTAGTCATTTGCTACAATTGCTATGGTTATACTTTGATAAATGTGATAAGTGATGGATATGGTTCTCATTAAGAAAAGTAATAAAGTATTTGCTCGGTTTTGATATACCTGACGTATTATTCATTGTTAATTATGTAGTTACATACCCCCTCTTCCTACATATATTAAAAAATAAAAATTAAAAAATCACCTGACCGCAATCTATGGTTGGTAGGTTATTAAGGTTAGTAGGAGGTTGTACTATGGGCGTCAGAGACTAATATACATACGTATATATTTATAAATACAGTAGAACCCGTTTAAGACGATCACGCTTAATACGATTTCCCGCATAATACGCCACTTAATGCCAGTCCCAGCAACTTAAGATATATTTTCATACATTTCTTAACGCTTAATACGATTGTCATCCCGTTTAATACGCCCAAAACCGATAGATCGAGCGCTCTAAAAGCGCATTTTTTATTTTTGAAACGCATGCAACAGGGCCCGCGTCGTAGAAACTTTCTGTAACGCATGCCGTAGGGTCTAATGACTGAGGTGCTATGTATGGGAAGGAGTCCCCGAATGACTTGTTTCGACTGAGGGAAGTCCGATAATTCGGGCTTAGGTATGGCTGATTTAAAATAATACATAGATATACATAGTTCGTGTTATTTTCCTTATCCCGCATAATACGCTATCCCGCTTAAGACGCGTTTTTGATAGGGTCCCTGTGAAATCGTCTTAAGCGGGTTTTACTGTACATACTTATACAACCAAGAGGCGGAACCAGAAGAGGCCGCCAAGTCAGGCGATGGGAAGACGACTTGAAACAGACAGCGGGACCATTCTGGATGAGAGTAGCCAGAGACAGGAACCACTGGAAGGAACTGGAGGAGGCCTATGCCAAAAGGCACACCGAACATAGGGATTTTTTTTTTTATAAAGCGGCTAACAAGATGACCTCACTCCACCTGATGGTAAGCGGTAGTGAGATCCAAATATGAGGTCGACAGGCACAATAGACCATATTGAGCCTGTCGCACTCACCCTGAAAGCCGTGAAAAAGGAAAAGGATTTCTTGTAACCTTATGTTTTGGAATAAAGGCTATTATTATTATTTTTGTGTACTGTTTTTTATTCTCAGACTAATTATGATTATTACTTATGATTATTACTTAAATACATATTCACACCCAGATAATATGGAACAAACACCTATGTTCATGAAAAGAATATTTGTCCCGACTGGGAATTCTTGGAACCGCCAGCAGGGTCATTAATCACTGTTCCACCAAACCATCTACAATGTATTTTATTTTGCGGAAGAATTTAGCTGTTGTTTGCAGCTTCACCGGACTGGCGGGAAAGCGGAAGGCTCACACCCCTAATACATTGCAAGCAACGTTTGCCTGAGGGTGCCCCCTAACGGGGCTCGAACCTCGGCTCAGGGCGTTGCTGGGACGGTCCCTAATGCGGATATAGTATGCGGTACCCGGTATATGCGGTAGTGAAGAGATAAAAAATAATAAGGCGTCCGGCCGATTTCAGCCATGGCGGCCGATCTCAATTGAGATCAGCCAAGTGCGCAGGACATATTATAGTGCACAAGTGTGTGCGCAAACACAAGTGCACTCTCTACTCCCTTACTCTCATAATTCGGTGAGACGGCAATCCGACATGACCGATGAGAGATCGGGCGCAGGACCACCGGCTTAACGTGCTTTCCGAGGCACGGGCGTTCAACCGCCAACTTCCTAACTCCGGGCTGAGTAATTTCATTACAGAAAAACTCACACAAATTTTGCGCGACCTCGGACTCGAACCGGGGACCTCTCGGTCCTATCGCAGCACTTGCAACCAATAGAACAACGAGGCAGTTAGTGAAGAGATACGCGGTATCTGAAGGGAAATTTCGCGAGGTTCTAGAACCCCGCCGGCGAGGGCGAAAGATCGGACTGTTATCCGTAAGTGTTCGTCTGTATCGCGAGCTGTTGGGCCAACGAGATGGGGTCATCGGGGTCTAGGAGAATATTTCAGGGTCTACGCTGCATACGGGAAGCTACCGCCCATGATAACGTCCGCGTCGAAATGGTTTTGACAGCAATGATTTATTAAAATTGTCTTTAATACACCTTGTTATAGATATTTATTAGTGAAAGGCCCATTAAAATTGGTCCATCCGTTTTGGAGATAAGCAGCAACAAACAGATAGACAGACAAAAATGTTTTTGTATGTGTTTTTCTTATTGGTCCCCGATAGTGATTCATACCTATTTAGTGAAACGTCGTTTTTTTAAATATAACAAACAGACAATTCTATTTTATTTAGCACCCACAAATACGTAGTGACTCTGGGTCACTAACCACTGTTCCGTTTCGCCAGTCATACTCTATCGATAATTTCCCGTTACATCCCTAAAAGTCCTGTTTTCCGCCTACGTCACAATCGTTCTTGACCCGTACCGTGATATCTAACTTACTAACATCCAACTAACTACTAGTTCTCTAAACTAGACTCTATCTTGAAACGATAAAGTTTAAATCCGCTAGTTAAAATTGTTTGTAAACTCATATAACTGGGTGCAGTTCGGCTGAAGCTTGTTTTAGTTAGAATTACATAATTAAACCGGCCAAGTGCGAGTCGGGCTCGCGCACAAAGGGTTCCGTAGCAGCAAATATAATAAAAATCAACCTATCTCAAAAACTATAAGAGATACTTTGATCAAACCAAAAATCGTTGAAAGAGTTAATTAGCATGCATCACTTCTATTTTTTTTAGAATTTTATACCCCGTAGTTATAAAAATAGAGGGGGGGGGGACATACTTTTTACGACTTTGAGAGCTGATATCTCAAAAACCGTTCACTTTAAGAAAAATGTTTTTTAGAAAACTTTATATCATTTTAAAAGACCTTTCCATTGATACCCCACACGGGTATGTACATCGAAAAAAAAAATTTCATCCCTCAGTTACATGTATGGGGGGCCCCACCCCCAATTCTTTTTTTTACTATTTAGTGTCATATTTTTGTAGCGGTTCATACAACACATATTCCCATCAAATTTCATCACTGTAGTACTTATAGTTTCCGAGTAAATCGGCTGTGACAGACGGACAGACGGACAGACGGACAGACGGACAGACGGACATGACGAAACTATAAGGGTTCCGTTTTTGCCATTTTGGCTACGGAACCCTAAAAATGGGTTGTTGCATACACAAAATGCTATAACGCTTTAAAGTGCACATAGGTACATACATACATACATAAAATCACGCCTTTTTCCCGGAGGGGTAGGCAGAGATCACTTCCTGCCATGTGCTACGGTCCTGGCACACCATTTTCGCTTCATCCACATCCGTCAACCTCTTCATGCATGCTCGTCGATTACGGGTACTTTTGATTTGACCTCTCTAAAGTGTATATACCTAGTTTTATATTTAACTAGTGACCCGCCCTCGCTTCGCTTATGGTATATCATACATAAAATCCTACCTCTTTAATCCCTCTATCTATTAAAAAAAAAACGTCAAAATCAGTAGCGTAATTTTAGAGATTTAAGCATAACTTTGCGCGTGAAAATGTTTAATTAAAATAACCTTTAATGTAATGTGTAATTAGTTAAAGTCCCGTCAAAATAGGTGCATGCTGTTTCGGAGATTATCGAGAATAAACAGACAAACAAACAAAAATGTTTATAATTGTGTCTTTGTTATTGGTACTCTATCAACTTTAGAAACGCCTACAGTATGTTTAATGGCAATACATCTTCTCTGAGTACTATCCGAAAGATTGCATCAGGCAACTCTGAGCTATTTATTTATTGTTAAAGTCAAAGTTTTTATTGCAAAATTAGTGAAGTTTAGTACACAGAAAGGTCTTATATTTAGAATAGGATCGCCCTTTCAGGCAATTTGATTTCTCATAATAAGATAACAGCACTTAAAGATAACATTAAAATAAATATAATAACTATTGTATGGTATCACTCTATATTGTTTTATATGAAGTTTGTCCCTATATGAGCATGTATGAAGAGAACTGTAACTGTCCGGGATATTTACCATCCAATCAAAAACATAAATGTGAAATGAGAGCCACGTTCAATATTATGATAATTGCCTTGGTTGTTGACTTCAACGACAAAAGAAGTGAGATCTAAATGGGTGCCAAGTTCAATGGTCAACCCTGAAATTTATTTATAAGTAACACTATAACATACCTATCATATCTTCTTATAACATTTAAGATAATGTATGGTGGTAGCCTATGAAGGTCTGTCTTGGCTAGTTTCTATAAACCTACCAACGTATTATTATGTTCGATCGCTAGTTTCTACCAACAATCCAAATTTTCGGAATTATAAAATAAATACCGACAAATACCAAACGAACCAAGACAACTAACTAACTAACTAAAGAAAACTAGCCAAGACAGACCTTCATAGGCTACCACCATACATTATCTTAAATGTTATAAGAAGATATGATAGGTATGTTATAGTGTTACTTATAAATAAATTTCAGGGTTGACCATTGAACTTGGCACCCATTTAGATCTCACTTCTTTTGTCGTTGAAGTCAACAACCAAGGCAATTATCATAATATTGAACGTGGCTCTCATTTCACATTTATGTTTTTGATTGGATATCATTACTTTTTGTAGAAAAGTATATATCATCGTAACGCCGTAGGTCCTTTGAAAAGGACAAATTCAAAACTACAACTAGACTTTATAAATATAAAACAATTGAATCAGTTACTGTATTTTCCTACGTTTACGGGGTATAACCCTAAGTAATAAATATGAAAACCGACTATAAGTACCTACTCTTAATTGTAAATAAGTAAGTATGTATACCTAAATATATACTTAGTGCTCTGCCTTCCCCGGTATATAGGCGTGATTAGGCACTAATTAGGTATTTATGTTAAGCGTTCATAATAAAACCTAACCGCAGCAGTGGTCTCCTTTTTCACGGCTTTCAGGGTGAGTGCGACAGGCTCAACATGGTCTATTGTGCCTGTCGACCTCATATGTGGATCTCACTACCGCTTACCATCAGGTGGAGTGAGGTCATCTTGTTAGCCTCTTATAAAAAAAAAAAATAAAAAAAAAACCTAATTATTAAAAAATTGCCAGTTTTTTATTTTTTCCTTTGTTTTCATGTAATTACCTATCTGCATACCAAATTTTAACTCTCTAGGTCATTTGGAACTGGGTTAGAATTTTGATCTGTCAGTCAGTCAATGATAAAAATGAGGATTTTTGGACATTAATATCTAAATAACTGTTTGAGATAAGCTTATGAAATTTAGAACACATATTTATCTCGCAAGTCACAATATATGAGCCAAATTTGATACGTTTATGTGAAATAGTTTTTGATTTATGAGGGGTTCAAAAGTGGTTCCAAATGGTTCGTGTAATATTACACACGGTGCGGCTCGCCAGTTCTGTTTCTTGAACTTGGCTTGACACGCTACCGCGTGTCTAGATGTTGTTTTGTTTTAATGAGCTCCCGATATTACAGTTACAGTTTTCTAATGTGTGTAACCATGACAGTTTAAAATTATATCTATACTAATACTAATAATATTATAAAGCTGAAGAGTTTGTTTGTTTGTTTGTTTGAACGCGCTAATCTCAGGAACTACTGGTTCGATTTGAAAAAATCTTTTTGCGTTGTATAGACCATTTATCGAGAAAGGCTTTAGGCTATATAACATCACGCTGCGACCAATAGGAGCAAAGATACAATGAAAAATGCGTAAAAAACGGGGGAAACGCGAACGAAGTCGCTGGCACAGCTAGTAATGTATAAAAATGTTGATAGATGCCGAGGAAGCGAAAGTCCGTAGTACATGGCAGGAAGTGATCTCTACCTACCCCTCTAGAAAAAAGGCGTGATTATATGTATGCATCTATGTGCTTAGATGAAAATTTCAATATATCTAAAAAAATACATAAGTGTGCTGTTTGCACACTCACGCTTAGTATGGAATACTTTTGCAATAAACTATTATCAAAATTAATGAATTGCTGTCTTACCCTTGTGTTCCCTTCAACGGCCAAGTCACACAACACTAACTATAATAATGAAGAAATCGCAGAAAGGAACCTTAGGCTTGGCACGATTTTGTCTAGATTTCATTACTTTTTAGAGATGAGCAAGCTGCTCCATCGAGACTTGGCTAGTTTTTTTACAGGATGTTTTTGGTGGGATTAGTATTGACTCGGTAACATCGGTCCTCGCTTCGCTTCGGGGAATCCTTTCTTAGCGGATGCCTACGTCATAACATCTACCTGCATGCCAAATTTCAGCCCGATCCGTCCCGTGGTTTGGGCTGTGCGTTGATAAATCACGATGTCAATCAGTCACCTTTGAGTTAAATATATTCAGATTGAAGTCTCACTAACAAACCATTCATTGGACAATCTAAGGGTGAGAGCCATCCGCTCCCCCGCAAGTCCGGTGATGACGACAAGGTTACTCCTCGTAAGTCAGTTAAGAAAAAAAAACAATCATATAAATATCACATAGCGCTGCTTTGGAAGAATACTGTGGTAACTCAAAATGAGTGAATTTTTCAGTAGAGCACTTTAAAGTTTTTTTAAATTTTCAAATGCCATAATTTTTTATTTAACGCGCAAATGTTGATGAGACTTGAATTAAAACATTAAAAATATATTGAAAATTATATTTAATAAAGGTTTTTCGGAAAAAAATACTTGTTCAGTACTCAAAATTGAAAACAACTACTAAGTCTCAGACTTACAACAAAATAACATAGACAAAATTTTAAAAATTACTGTCGCATTACAAAAAAATCAAGAAAAAAATTAGGTTATTTTTAATAACAGAGGTGTTTTTCGAAATAATAAAAAATATTTATTATATTCTTCTCAGTGATACTGATACATTTTGAGTTGTGACATCTTAGCTTTATTTATTTTTAAATAAATAGTGTTACGATATCAATTCGGTCATTTTTTTATAAAAATGCTTGCTGTGTTAAACATGTTTTATGGAAAAGTAAAGTATTAACTGGTTTTACAGCAAGTAATGAACATACTAAAATAAGAAAAATAGAAGTTTAAAATCTTTTACGATAGCTTACACTGAAGTATTAAGTAATTGTTGTAGCTTAGAATCTTACTTAAAATAAGGAGAATCAAATAAATTCTAAACACAAAGCTTGGAATTTATGAGATTCCTAATTTTAAGTTAATAAAAGTTACAGATAAAAGACACCTTATACAAGTCTCTATTTGTAACAGCCTTTTTAAAAAGTTATCTTAGTTAGTTTAGTTTCTAGTGATTTGAGATTATAATAAGAGATCGCAAAACGCATTACTAATACGCAAAAAAAAAGTGTCATATTATTATTATGATTTTTGCGAAGACCTAATTAATATATTGATATAACGACGTCAACGTTTACCGTTAAACGTTACGCTGATGATAATGATGATGATACAAAAACTAGATGGAAGTGTGTGGTTACTGGGAGAAATAATTATTATAATCTTTCTTCCAGTAACTATAACGCTGTACTGTAAAAAAACCCTACAGATCCTAATACACAATAGTCTATGAGAATCTGTAGGGTTTTTAATTGTTACTCATTAGAGTAAGAATTTGAAATTGTATTCCTAGGAAGTAAACCTAATAATCCTCGTTTCTTCGTTTCACTCTTGTTTTTGTATCATCATCAACTTCATCAGCCTACTTCTATCCACTGTTAGACATAGGCCTCCCCAAATGCACGCTACTTCTGACGTTCTTGGGCTACTCGCACCTATTTCCTACCAGCCGTCCTGCGACAACCTGGCCTGAGGGCGTCATACACTACGTTTGCCAAGTCTCTGCTCTAGAACTCGTTTACCCCGGTGGTTGTCGGTTCTACGGATAATGTGGCCAGCCCACCGTCATTTCAGCTTGCTGAACGATGAGCTATGTTGATGACTTTCGTTCTCTGCCGGATTGCCTCATTTTTGATTCGATCCCGCAGAGACAAACCGAGCATAGCTCTTTCAATAGCTCGCTGAGCGATTTTGAACTTGTGGACCAAGCGTGCCGTTAGTGTCCACGTTTTGGCTCCAAACGCCATGACGGATAGGATGCACTGATTAAAGACTTTCATCTTCAGGCTTGTGCTTGTGCGTGGGATTGACGATAAGAAGACTCGGCGTAGTTTCCTAAATGCTGCCTAACCCAGCTGAATTCTTCTATTCACCTTGTCTTCAAAGTTGTTTCGATCCAACTGCATAGAGGACGGTGCCGTGAATCGCAATCGGTCCCGGTAGTACATGTTCATTGAACATGACCTTGCTTTTGTCCAAGTTCATCCGTAGGCCGATGCATGCAGAAGAATCAGCCAGGTCATTCAGCGTCTGTTGTATATCCTGCAGCGTCTCTGCCCGAACGACGATGTCATTTGAAAATCAGCAGGTGAGAGATTAATTCACTTTTTAAGTTAATGCCTCGTCCTTTCCAGTTCAGCGTCTTGAACAAATCCTCCATTGTATTTGTGAACTTTGGGGAGTTGACGTCCCCTCTCACTCCTCGATGCAATGTTATGGGTTTTGTTTGCTGATTCTGTACTAAGACGGACATGGTCGTGGCTTGGTAGAGACATCTCATTACCTTTATGTATCGCCAATCTACTTGGTATTGCTGCAAGGACTCCAAAACTGACCAGATTTCAACCGAGTCAAAGGTTTTCTCATAGTCCACAAATGCTAGGCACAGGGTCTGATTATACTCCTCAGTCCTCTGTATAATCTTCCGCAGTGTGGATGCGGTCAATGGTGCCGTATCCACTCCGATATATCCAGGCTGTTCCAGTGGTTGTATTCGCCGAGTTTTCGCTGAAGACAGTTCGTGATTTCTCTAGAAAATAGCTTGTAGACGTAGTTTAAAAGGGAAATGGGACGATAGTTCTTCAAAACGGTTTTGTCACCTTTTTTGAAGAACTGGATGACCACTCTCTTACAAATTTCCCTTCGAACAGCGTTAAAAAGCCTTCGCGGACGAGATGAATAGAAGAATTCAGCCAACCCGGGTTTGCAGGGTGGCAGTATTTGAGAAACTACCCGAGTCTTCTCATCGTCAATCCCACAAAGCCTTAAGACGAAAGTCTTTAATCAGTGCGTCCTACGCGTAGGTAATGAGCCAAAACGTGGAAATTGATGGCACGGCTGGTCCACAAGTACAAAATCGCTCAGCGGGCTATGGAAAGAGCTATTCTCGATATTTCTCTACTGAATCGAATCAGATATGAGGCGATCTGGCAGAGAACGAAAGTCATCGACATAGCTCATTGCATCAGCAAATTGAATTGGCAGTGGGCTGGCCACATTAGCCATAGAACCGACAACCGCTGGGGTAGCTTCCTAGTATGGAGCTAACTAGTAACTACCTGCTTACATTACTTACCTATAAAAAGTCAATAGTTAAAAATAATAGAAGATACCGACCTACTGGAACAATAGGTTCTTTATACTCATTACAATTAGTTAGGTAGGTGTCTGACATTTAAAAAATAAATGCGTTTTTAAGTTTCTTTTTATCTGAAATACTGTGTCAAGTACTACAATACGACAGATTGTTTATCAGATAAGGTCTTAATACGAAAAACACAATCGCAGTCATGACAGATTTGTATCTAGAAAAACGTCCTAATTTTAATTATGCAAATACTATCCTCCCTATCTGTTATAAAAAACAGTAATATCTAATTTTATTACATTCAAGTTATACTTACTTTTTGCAGAACAATGCTGTTATTCCAAATGATACTTTGTTCATGAGAAGTGTCTAAACGTTCCTGTAGATTATTTTAAATAATAGTGTCACATCCCGAAATAACACACTGTCCTCGATAAATTGCGCACTGAAAATCTGTATTATTTTGTAATATGACCAAATTCCAGAAAGTTAACCGAGTGTTCACTTGTAAAGACAAGTTGCAACTGGCGATACAACGCTGTATAAAAAAAAATGGCGGCCGAAATGACCAATAGGAAACAGTCTTACGATGGCGCTACGCGAGCAATTGTTGTTATAGAAATACGATCTTTACTGAGTATATAAAACAGATCATTTTACGTTGAATGGTGTTGAAAACTCAATTTTGTAGTATTTGGTAATAATACGCTATTCTTCCAAAGCAGCGATAGGTATAGAAAGTTGACTTATTTTTCTAAATATTAGTCTTTATGGGTCTATACGCGATATAAGGAGGAGCAAATACATAGCTACTTACTGCCCGACGTTTCGACTGGGTTACACCAATCGTGGTCGCGAGCGAACTCCTTGACTTATTGTTGTTTGTTTATTTATTAACTGCTTACTGAACTAGGTCACCAAGTAACCAACAACTGTATCGTCGCTTAACTTAACCAATACACCGTTGCCGCCTCACTTAGTATAATATGAGGCAATATTATAATTAATTGTATGGGTGCATATGGAGTTCGATGACCCTGACTGGTTTGGGCACTGGTTGTGTATCCGAATCAATATGGCGTAGTACAGTTGGCAACAAAAGTAGCTGGATACCTTGCAATGCTAATTGTGTTAGAGTTTTTAATGCACGAATTTAAAAAATAAAAAAAACAGCCCAAGTGCAACTCGGACTCGCGCACGAAGAATTCCGTACCAATTATGTAAAAAATCATGTTTATAGTGTGGGAACTATTTGCTACTCCTAATAACGCGTGTAGACCCATAAAGACAAATATTTAGTACTGTATTTTATAAGTTCTTATGAGAATCAATTCTTTAAACCTAAATATATTTTAATGTCGTGGCATAAGCTAATTAGCGTCCGTTTCAGTGGCATTATATTTTGTTTACTATATTTCATATTTCACAACATCACATACATCGATCTGATTCCGTGGTAAGTAGCTTACGCACTTGTGTTACAGATATCAGAATCAACAGTGGATACACAAATAAACTTAAATATATTTAATAACACACCCAGACACGGAATAAACACCGATGTTCGTCACACAAATATTTGTCCCGAGTGGGAATCGAACCCACGACTCTTGGAACCGTAGGTAGTAAACCTAAGTCACTAACCACTGTTCCACCGAGCCAGTCAAATTGTTGTTTCTTTTTAATGATCTAAACAAACTTATTTCTTTCTTTTTCAAACCTAGAAGGGATACAAAAATATATTGAAAGCCGTCATTATTACACACTTTAGAAAACTGTATATGTCCGAGATATTTACCATGTTGTTCCATTTTATTATACCGATATTTCGGCACTGTAACTTCCGTTAGTTAGATCAGTGGAGCTACCATGAGTTTAAAACTTACGCACTGGATATCGCCTACGTAAATATGTCTATGAAAAACTTGCACAGCGCCGCTGGTGGTTACGCGAAGAACTAAAATCGGCCGTATGATAAAAACAACTCGATAGGTTTTTACCGTACGTAAGTTTTCGATAGCCAACTCATGGTAGGCCCTCTGGTGACCGATGATCATGGCGCTTGCAACAGTGCCGAAATATCGGGAGCTCATTAAAACAAAACAACATAGCAAATATCCCGAACATATTCTGTTACTAGCAGTGCCCGCGACTCCGTTCGCGTACATTTCGATTTTTACAATTAGGTTTGTATGGGGGCCACGTCTTATCATAACTGGAGCTCGAATTTAAATAGCCTATCCTGTGTCCCAGATGTCTATATTGTGTTTTTATACCAAATTTCATCAAATTCGGATAATTGGTTTAAGAGTTATGGAGGAACATACATACATACACACATACAGAAAAAAAATCTAAAAATCGTAAAATTAGTATCAGTATCATATATTGAGCCTATAAACACAATATATAAAAACAAATAAATATTTCACAACATCACATACATTTATTTATTTATTTATTTATAAGGACATTATTAATTTACATTGATCTGATCCCGTGGTAAGTAGCTTAAGCACTTGTGTTACAGATATCAGAATCAACTGTGGATACACAAATATACTTAAATATATTTAATAATACACCCAGACACGGAACAAACACCGATTTTCATCACACAAATATTTGTCCCGAGTGGGAATCGAACCCACGACTCTTGGAACCGTAGGTAGTAAACCTGGGTCACTAACCACTGTTCCACCGAACCAGTCTATAGTCAATATCTCTGAAAACAAACTAACTTACTCCATGACCGACCCTTACAGATTTATTATTAGTATAGATTTAATATATAAAGCATTCGTAAGACGAATAAACTCAAATAGAATCATTTCAAACTGAAATCAAGTAAAACCTAACTCCGTTACATTGCAAACTTCTATAAATACTTGCCAATGACTCTATCAGATTGAAACCAATTCGGAATCTACTAATACTCAAAAATGGCAACCGATCGACTGCACTAAGATACGGTCTAAGACCTACACGCCATCTTGATCTTTAACACATGGAGTTAAAGTGTATTCTCGTGTGGGACCACTTGGTTTTTAAGCTGTTTTGATTCTGTGTCTGTCTGAGGTAGCACAGCCTTCAAAAGCTCTCACTGAGTATGTAACTTCATGTAAGGGGAGGTACACAATAGTTCTTAAAAAAGATAATTAATTGTTATGATTTTATTTTATTTTTTATTGTATTTTAATGCTACAGAGAGCTCTAATGTAAATTAAAAATTGGAAAAATTCACAGTTTCCATCCAGTCAGGCATGAATATAAATTTTTACAATTTGAATTTTATTTTTATTATCGATTTTAAACTAACTTTACACTTTAGAAACTTATATAGAAGAGTGATGATTTTCGCATTTTATTTATAAAATCCTTAATCCTAAACAATATTATAAATGCGAAAGTAACTCTGTCTGTACCGCAATAACGCATTGAGTACTAAACCGATTTGAACGAAATTTGGTAAAGATATAGTCCAAAACCTGAGTAAGTACATAGGCTACTTATTAACCGTCTGC
This sequence comes from Maruca vitrata, assembly GCA_039566165.1. NCBI lineage: Eukaryota > Metazoa > Arthropoda > Insecta > Lepidoptera > Crambidae > Maruca > Maruca vitrata. The sequence goes on along the minus strand of CM076941.1, from coordinate 2,464,882 downwards.
GCCATATAGGAGTAATGTATTACCCTTTAAACTTCTCTACGCGGACGGAGTCGCGGGCGGAAAGCTAGTATAAATATATCCATGTAAATGTAGAGATATATTGTCTGACTGGATGGCGCATTGGATATTGCCCTGTCTCTAGCACCAAGACTCGTGGGTTCGATTCCCACTCGGTACAAATATGAATATCGGTGTTGTTCCATATCTGGGTGTGTTATCCTTACTAATATGTATTATAAATTCGAAAGTAACTCTGTCTCTCTGTCTTTCTGTTACGCTTTTATGCATTGAGTACTGAAACGATTTAAACGAAATTTAGTACAGATATAGTTCAGAGCCTGATATATATATTTAAAAATGTTGGAGTATACCACTGTTGTTTCTGGTAACACAAATGCTTTTGCAACTTATTTCGAAATCGGAACAATGTTATGCGATGTTATATTTATTTATTTATTATTTTAAATTTGACTTAGTTGACTTTTTTGTCGTTGTAAGCAAAATATAGAATTTAGCCGCAGAAGAACAGTCAATGTTTTTTAGATTTTTAAGTTTTTCAATTACAGAATGTAGCTAAAACCATGTGGAGCTTACTAAAATACTTAAAGCTAAAACTATATAGAGCCTACTAAAAATGCTCTAATGAAATGTATTTTAATTTAAAACACAACTTTGAAGTACAATTAGGGTGTAATGTGTAATTTTAGTTACCTTTATTTAATCCTAAACGTATATTTAATTAATATACGTTTTATTACTAAAAGTATTAGAGTGTCCTTAGAAAATACCAACTGCTGTGTTGTTTGTTTCTCCTGGATATGGCTATTAGAGAAAAATATATTGCCATTTAAATAATATTGTTTAATAATACGGTTTATACTTATTAATTATACTTAAGAGTCATTTTTATAACTTTCCAATGCTATATTAGCATAAAGTCATATATATCAAGTTAATACTAATTTTTTACTTACATGCCATTAAAAAGCATCATTAAGTTGTTAAATATTTCTCTTTTTTCACAATATTTTATTTAATCTCAATAAATTCTCATTAAAACCACCCATAAACAGTAAACATGTACTCAATTACGTCGTAATATCAATTTGTTACTGTAATTGCTTTAAAATTATATTGTTTTATTGTTGAACGTTTTACAAAACACGAACGCCCATAAAATCGTATTCGTAAACTTAGCCTTGCCTCGAAAACAGGTTACGACAACACCTGTGTATACGCTTCCTTACATCATGAGGCATTCAAGGAGAGACCACGGAATCGGCGCATACGGCTTGCCTCAGTCGCCACTAGCCATGCGCAAGCGACCACGTCTTTGAGCGTTTGAAAAAAGAACAAAAAAACGCGACAAAAATCTAATAAGAACTCATTTCGAATATCGAAAAAACATTCGCAAGTGTTTTGTTATTTCAATTTTCGACTGTGCTCGGCGGCCATTTTGATTGTGCAACTGTCATTTGAACATTTAGTGCAGTGATATGTTTAAGTTGTGAGTGGCCAGGTATTTTTTTTTGTTGTTAAGTTGGCAACTTTAAATTGTTGTATTGTGTAACTAACAGTGTGGGTGTATGGTTGAATAAGTTACGACTTTACTTGTTTCCTGCATCGTTGTTAACCTAGCTTAGTTTTCATTGCATTAAGCACGCACTAAGTAATGTTTTGACAGATTTTTAACGAGTATATTGCCTCATGATGCATCATAATATCAGTGGACCCCAAAGGAAATTTCTTCTTAAATACATAAGATAATCAAAGCTTAACTTAACCCAATCTTAGTATTAAGCTTACAATTTACAAAGTAACCGTTAACTAACTCAATATCCAGTTTTAGGTTACTTACTTTAATTAATAATTTATATTCGAAATGGCGATGTTACTTACTAATATTATTAAGTTGTTTCTGGGCTTTTGTTAAATCTAAGCACATCTTTAACACTTAGATACTTAGCAGTAATAGGAATCTTAAACTTGCATACACTGTGGTGCACTCACCCACACTTTCATACATAGTTCTCAATGCGAGCCAAGTTGCGCACTAGTGTTGCAAATATCAGAAACAACAATATTAGAATAATAGAATAAAACAATTGTTTAAGATTTTAGACTTTCGCGTTCCATTACACTAAAATTAGTCTTTATGGGTCTACACGCGATATTATTTATTTTATTTATTTATTTGGTACACCAACGACTAATACAACAATACTTAAATAAATACAACCAAGGATACTCAAGGAGTAGCAAATTACATAGCTACTTACTGCCCGACGTTTCGACTAGGTTACCAATCGTGGTCGCGAGCGAACTCCTTATATCGCGTGTAGACCTATAAAGACTAATTTTAGTATAATAATTGTTTGTTATACCTAAATTAACTTTAATAGATTGACTCATCTAAAAATCAAAGAAATGCTAATGGCACAATATTTGTGGGGTGGGGATCAAACCCACGTCTACTGGCGATGACTCTACCAACTCAAAAGCTATCTACCTAGTCCATGATCCATATGTATACCTATATGTATATGATATCGTTTTAGAATTATATAAATATAGGTAAATGTACCTATTTATATACTTACACATAAATTAAGTAAAATATCTTATATATATAAAAATGAATCGCCAAATGTGTTGGTAAGCACATAACTCAACAACGCCTGAACCAATTTGGCCAATTCTTTTTTTAAAATGTTCATTGAAGTCCAAGGATGGTTCTTACGGCGAGAAAAAATCGAATGATTGCCGGGAAAACCTAAAAACAGCCCTTTTCTTTTTCATATTTTTTTGACAGGACGAAGTCTGTCGGGTCTGCTAGTTATACATAAAAGCCTTCCTCATAAAACTACTATCTATTAAAAAAAATTAAAATCCGTTGCGTACTTTTAAAGATTTAAGCTTACATAGAGACATATAGACGTCAGAAGAGACTTTGCTTTATACTATGTAATATTATATACCCGAAGGGAAGCAAAGGCGGGTCACTAGTCGTACACATAGTTATGAACAGTTTTATATTTCAAAGAAGATTGATTAGATCCTGATTCAGTTCCTGTAGCGCTACCACGAGTTTAAAAGTTACGGACTCGATATCGCCTACGTAAATATGTCTATGAAAAACTTGTACAGCGCCGCTGGTGGTTACGCTAAGAACTAAAATCGGTCGTATGAAAAAACAACTCGATAGGTTTTTAACGTACGTAAGTTTTCGATAGCCAACTCATGGTACCGCTACTGTTAGGTCATTACTTACCCGTTTGCGATAGAAAAAAGGTTATTATACTTAATGGTAAATTGCATTTCGTTAGTTTCCTTTCATAGGATGCGTTAACAATTGATTTCCTATTGTATTCGGTCAATAGCCCTTAAAAAAGTGGTTAAGGTCGTTGCTTGCCATGCGAGAGGTCGCCTGTTCAAACCCCGCCACGTACCACTGTGTTTTTCAAATTAGAAATTCATATGTACGATCATTCGACGCTTTAACGGTGAAGGAAAAACATTGTGAGGAAACCTGCTCATCTACGAAGAAATTCTTAGGTTGTGTAGTCCACCAATCCGCACTTGGCCAGCGTGGTTAATAAGGCCTTATCCGACAATAATCAGCCCATACACATCCCCACTGCTGGGGCACGGGCCAGCCCTAAACTAGGGCAATCAGGCCTCAGTCAAGCAACTCAATACCTACCTAAAAATAAATATAAATATACAAAATTCCTTGGGAATTACATAACAATATGCTAAGTTTAATCCTTACTTCCTTATCCTTACTAATATTATAAATCCGAAAGTAACTCTGTCTGTCTGTCTGTCTGTTACGCTTTCACGCATAGAGTACTGGACCGATTTAAATGAAATTTGGTACAGATATAGTCCAGAGGTAGAGATATAGGCTTTTTAACCGACTGCGCTATAAAGAAGTAATGTATTACCCGTTAAACGTCTCTACGTGGACGAAGTCGCGGGCGGAAAACTATTAAGGTATATAATACGATACACACTTCAACTTCCAAAAAAAAAATACCGATATGGTTAAAAGATCGGGTGTAGGACCGCCGGCTTAACATGTCTGCAAGGGATGTATCACATCAAATTAATCGAATGCAACCCTATTAATAATACAGAGTAGAATTTCTTGACACACTTCATAATAACCAAACCGGATTGAACCCCGGACAGCAGACTAGAGTTTTTTAAGCTCTTGATTGATAAAGTATTAAAAAAAAAGAACGGCCAAGTGCGACTCGGACTCGCGCACTAAGGGTTCCGTACATTCATCTATAATGTACGTTTGTTGTATGTATTTTTTAAGACCTAGTAAAAATTGTTTAAAAATTAATTCTTTCTATCCCCTTAATATTTTATCTTTTTCAATTTTTAGTATTTAGTCCAGTCATTATAGTAAGTTCACCTCGGTATTCGAGATATCCAGCTGTAAGTCTGTAAATACTTGTATATTGACACCACCAAACTGATATTGGTGACATTTGACCTTGAAAAGTTAATAGTTGCGTACACCTTACCATATGTAGGTTTTGAGACCACCTTTAGGGTGTCAATATCTTGAATTTCGAGATCCTTACCTAATTTAAGCTTAAATGACTGGACTAATTTGTTGTTATGGCGACAACGGAAATACATATAATAATCTAAAAAAAATGTCAACGCTCTACCAACTTAGGTTAATATGCTAGAGTATATAAATAACTATAGATACGTTACCTCCATAGTAATATGCGTTTTAAATCTGTGAACATGATTGGTGTAACCCAGTCGAAACGTCAGGCAGTAAGTAGCTATGTATTTTGCTACTCCTAATTACGCGTGTAGACCTATGAAAACTAATATTTTTTGACACTTTTCTGACATATGAAACAAAAGGTACGCGAAACAGCACGCAAACGAAGGACATACTTGGCTATATCACCAGGTACCCTAATTAGGTCAGATTTGTACCTCACTTATGGCTAACACATATCGCCTCTTGTTTATTATAATGCCATTGCCTGTGACAGGGAGACAAGTCAGACAATTGTGTATTTAGAGACCCGTTGGTGCCCTTCAAATACGGGACCCTAAAAACCACCGCGTGACCGGGGAATCAAACCCGCGTCTCTCAAACAATAGCAGTCCGGTGACTAATCAGTTTCATAGTGCCCGTATCACTCTTTATAAGGGTACGTGCCGAGAACATTTACTCTTTTTTTAAAGTCGGCTAACGTTAACCCGGGCTTTCAAGCCTTTTAGTGGTAATTACTCATAAAAAGCGTGACAACTCCCGATTGACGTCATTTTGTTATTTTTAGGATTCCGCGCCGTGAATAAATGAACCTTTTTAAGCTATTGCATAGCTTTTATAGCGGGCTTTGAGCGCGGCGACCGAACTAAGAAATTCCGTAACGAAAAAAACCTCACAATCGTCCGCAACACAAGTGCTTAAGCTACTTACATCCACACAAACGTAGAAATTCTTAGGTTGTATAGTCGACCAACCCGCACATGACCAGGGTGGTTGACGAAGGCCTTATCGCCCTAGTTTAGCCTAGTCCCCAGCAGTGGGGACGTGTATGGGCAGATGATGATGATGATGATGAGGACGAGAAACGAACCAACTAGGTAGTCATTTCTTAAGTATATTTGTACGGAACCTTCCGTGCGTGAGTGGCTCTAACTTGATACGTAGTTTATCTTCCTGTGAGGTCTAATTGGCCTTTAGGCGTTTTGGGAATATTATTCTCCACTGACAGTCATAAGATAAAGCACATTAATATTAACCATTATTTTAATACACAAAAAAAGATTTTTTAGTTCATTATTAGATTAATTATCGCCCGCGATTCCGTCCGAGTAGAGACGTTTAACGGGAGAAACATTACTTCTTTACAGAGCAGTGTCGGTTAATAAGTAAAAAAATCGTATGTCCTTTCTTAGGCTCGTGACTAATCTGTACCAAATTTCGTTTAAATCGGTTCAGTACTATATGTGTGATGTATTTATAAATATATATGTATGTATATCAGTCTCTGACGCCCATAGTACAAGCTCTGCTTAGTTTGGAGTCAGATGACCGTGTGTAAAAAAAAATTATTCCATTAGTTATGGACAAAAATATGATACATTTTATTTTACTTTATATTTTTTTTCGTATTATAAAAATAAAAAATAAAAATCATTTATTTTCAGACCATAGTATGTCTATAGATAGTTAGTAAGCAATAGTTAGTAACAATGTAACTTATAGACTATGTTAGTAGATTAGTGCAATACATTAAAAATTTATTCCTCATTTAAGCATTATTTCCAATTGGTATTATATTATTTCGTAATTTTTAATGTGTCGGGTTTTTGAAGGCGGTTTTTATTTTTTTGTTATTCTTCCTTTCTTCCTTGATACATTTGATTTTGCCATAGACACGTAAAAAAGAACATGAATCACGTTGCACAGTGGCGTCTGCTCCCATTTGCGCTTGTACCTGGTGAACTCAACCATATCTCATATTAAACCCGTACGCCGATACCGTATGAGGAACGCATCGCTGGCACCCATCCTACCGTGTCCGGGATCGATTCCCGGCGCGATCGGTAATTAAAATAATAACGTGTTGGCATTGTAGTTATTTGCCTTTGAATCGGAAGGGCATTAGTTTCTATTGACTTAAAAATAAAAGACGTGCGGCACTCGGGGACTGCCGCGGTATAGCTATTGCATAGCATCGTCCGATTTCGGAGCAGCTCGTCTCGATTCGTGCGAGTTTCGTAGAGTCGTACAATACGTCTAACCGCACGCACGCAAACACCGTGCCGAAGTCTACCGAACTGAAACGACGTTAGACGATTGTGAGGTTTTTTTCGTTGCGGAATTTCTTGGTTCGGTCGCCGCGCTCAAAGACCGCGATAAAAGCTATGCAATAGCTTAAAAATTAAAAATGTTCGGGATATTGACTATGTTTCACCATATATTGAGTTCCCGATATTTCGACACTATTTTGACTGGCTCGGTAGAACATGAACATGATGATGACGAGGCTACTCCAATCCGCCATCGTGTGTCTGTTAGGAAAAAAAAATGTCTATGATCTATTAATAAACAACATTGACTGCGAAGTTTGCTTTTGAACTGGCTCGGTGGAACAGAGGTTAGTGTATTACTGTTTCAAGAGTCGTGGGTTCGATTACAACCCGTGACAAATATTTGTGTGACGAACATCGGTGTTTGTTCCGTGTCTGGGTGTATTATCTTAAATATATAAAATGAGAAACTGACTGACTGACTGACTGACATAGCAACGCACAGCCTAAACGGCTAAACGTAGGCACTTGAAATTTTGAAGGGACGTAGCTTAGGTACTTACAAGAGTAAACCAAGTACCTATTTTGTATCATTTTGTTAATCAAATAAAATTTTATTATTTCAGGTACTAAGGGCCAAAGTGATCTGTGAAGTGATATTAGACAAAAAAACACAAAATGGCGGTCGCAAAATTAATAATATGCCTTGGTTTCTTACACATGGCTTTGGCGAAAGGTAAGATTGTTGTATTTTTTATTTTATTTCCCTCGTGACTAAGAAAAGCTTTTAATTTATTTTTAATGAATATATTTTTATTAAAGCAAAAATAAATTACTTTCTGTGAAAATATCCTTAATTTATTCAAGACTAAACGTATTATACCTACAACCAGGAAATAATTCTAATAAGATTTCTCTAAATGAAATAAAGGAAATTTCTATTTTTCGGCTTTCCATATCTTTTAGATCCAACATTACCATACAATCTCACGAAACATTTTGACGTAATATCATGCACAGTTTTTATCATCATCATCATCAGCCCATATACGTCCCCACTGCTGGGGCACGGGCCTACCCTAAACTAGGGCGATAAGGCCTTAGGCGACCACGCTGGCCAAGTGCGGGTTGGTCGACTACACATCCTTAGAATTTCTTCCTAGGTGTGCAGGTTTCCTCACGACGTTACTCCTCCTCTCTGGCATCAGTTACAAATTAAACCCAAATTAGTAAAACAAAACAGTATTGTCTTTGGTTGGCATATGCACGAACCACTTGTACAAATATTTAGTTTGTTAACTAGGTAATTGCATCCTTCAAGCAATTTACACACTTCGAAATCCTTCTTCCTTATTAATTCAGTCTCGCCGCGCGTGCGCTTGCGTTCGGTCGCGGTCGCGGTCGCTGTGCGTGTCGGTGTGAAAAGGCAACTATGCCTTCTAACGTGGTTAAATGCGCGAACTGCAATGTTGTCATTAACGAACTCCTTGCTTTTGTACATAACAAAATTTCGGTGATGGACGATGAAAGCATTAGTAAAATCTGTGCTAGTGCTTTCTCCGAAAGTGATATTGTGACAGCGAAAAATTTGCTATTTGATTCAATTACGACAAAGAAGCGCAAGATAAATCGGAAGAAAGACGGCAAAACTCTGCGGGATCTAGACGACATCATCTGTCTAATCCGAGATACTGACCCTGAGAATATCCCGATCTTCGTAGCGCGGGATCTGGAAAAGTTACCACCGGTTCTATTCGACCATGTCGACGTATCGAGACTTTTAAAGGATATAGTGAAGCTACAGCAAGACATAAAGACAATTAAGGAAGACTATGCCCCGAAGAAAGAATTGGATGAATTAAAGTGTGAAATGGAAACATTGAAATATACGTCTGTAGTGAATAACTACGGGAATGGGCGCAATGTAAACAACAGGCGCGGTGCTTGTTTGATGAACAGCTTCGAGTGTGCTAGCGGTCCCATGGGGATGCAGCCGCTTAGCAATGAGAGTATAAGTCGGATTGAACAACACACCACTTCATCACCAAAAAAGATGTATCGTGATATCGGGCAGAAATATTTCCCATCGGAGGGTAGTTCTCGCGTGTCTAACGGTCCGCCACCTATACCACCGAACGGCGCGACGGAGACCGTCGACGAAGAGCGAGATGCGGTAGCGATGAGTCAGCCGCTGCCGCTGCCGTCACACGTCGAGAGCGCGGGACACACGGCCGCCTCGGGCGCTAATAATGAGTTGATATCGAAACAAAAGTGTATGGCAGACATTGTACGAAATGGAGTATGGAAACCTGAAGAACAAAAGGTGGAATGGACTCTTATACAGAGGAAAAGGCTGCGAAATAGATTTATGGGGAATAGAGGTAAAGCTATTTTAGAGCCCGGTACAAATTTTAGAGCCGCGGAATTGAAAATCCCATTGTATATCTTCAACGTTGCAAAGGGAGTGTCCGTGTGTGACATCAATAACTACGTTATGAAAAAATGTAATATTGAAGTAAAGGTGGAAAAGATGAATATGAAGATGGAAAAAGAATATGAGTCTTTCAAAATATTTGTGCCTAAACATAAATTGGAAATATTTATGTCTGACGACTTTTGGCCTGAAGGAGTGGCGTATAGGCGCTTTATAGACTTCAAGAAGCGAGAAAGTGGGGTGGCCGTTAAGGCCAATGATAAAAATCAATGTCCACAATGAATGAGATGGTAAATATAGTAAGTTTTAATTGTAAGAATGTAGTACGATCGATGGAATGTGTGCGGCGATTATGTCGCTCAGCCGACGTGATTGCGCTGCAAGAGACCTGGCTGCTACCTCACGACTTGGCGTGCTTGGGGACAGTGGACGACAGCTTTGCCTACACGGGCACCTCTGCGGTGGATACATCGGCTGGTGTGCTGCGCGGAAGGCCGCACGGCGGTGTGGCCTTACTATGGAAGAAATCTGTGTTCCCTGTGGTTACCGTCGTGAAGTGCAGTAGTGTGCGTCTGGCAGCAATAAAAGTTGCGTTAGATGATCGGTGCATTATGATATTTTTCTGTATACATGCCTACGGATTGCAGTGATAATTTGGTGGAGTGCACGGAATGTCTCAGTGAAATAACGGCCGTAATTGAGAGTCACAATGTGGAGTCAGTTTTTATAGTGGGGGACTTCAACGCACACCCTGGTGAGTCGTTTTCCAATGAACTTTTGACTTTTTGTGCCGAACAATCGTGGAGCTGTGTAGACATGGAACTATTACCGACCGATAGTTACACTTTTGTTAGTGATGCACACGGCTGCCGACGCTGGCTTGATCACTGTGTAGTGACTAGCGCTGCGCGGCAGTCGGTACTTTCCGCGTCAGTGCTATATGATACGTACTACTCTGATCACCATCCAATTTCTATTGTGTGTAATTTTAATTTAATTAAGCCAAAGATCACGATGCCGGGCGTATGTATAAATAAGGTTATTTGGGGTGAGCGTGATGCTACGCAAATAGAAAAATATCGTGAAATGTGTCATTCTAAACTGCGTAACTTAGATTTTCCTTTAGAACTTCTTGACTGCTGCGACGGTATGTGTAACGACAAAAGTCATTATAGGGTGATCGATGAAATGTACGATAACATAGTTTCTATACTGTCTGAAGCCGCTGTGTGTAGCTGTAATGTTCGGAAGAAACCTAATTACAAATGGGTCAATTTCAACAAGTCCATATTTTTTAACATTTCGGTGAACTTTTTTATTTGTTACTTTTTTGAAAATACAACCATGTAGAATTGTTATTTACGCTATCGTTATAATTAATTTTAACACGACATTAAATTAAATTCATATACTTAAGAGATATAGTACTTTGAAATTTTGGTGTCACCGAAATGAAAGAAGAGTTCACCGAAATGAAACTTCTCATCACCGAAATGAGAAACGCAATACACCGAAATGAAATTACTTATGTAGTCACCGAAAAAAAGTAAACTGTTACCAAGTATACAGCCTACAACCTACGTTTCAAAGAGTGTATTTATCACACAGTAACAGATTTTTTCTTACTAAAATTAAAACTTCGGCCTTATCAATAAAAATGCATCTCCGTTAATCGTTTAACAGTGGTCGATGGAAACGTGGATACAACCCAGTCTTGATCTTTGTCAGTTCCAGATTCAGCTCTCAATGCATAAAGTCCATCTGCCAATCAATACCCCTAACCTTACATAGACCGATTAAGTGCAATATGCAGTAGTGCAATAATTCGTTAAACAATTGACAAAGCCATTATAAAGCTAGCTTCATTACCGAACTACGAACGATTCGTAGGTATCATCTGGAAATCGTCGTGCCAACATTCCCAAGAGGCTGTCGTACTTCCAACGTCCCGGGTTTGACTCAAGAGTCATCTGCGCCGTTTAAAAATTATGAATCCGCCTATAATGCCGATCCATTTTCACAAGACACATGTGATGCTTGTGAAATCTTAATGCTGTCTATCCATGCAAACCAGCGAACCAAATGGATTAATACAGTCACCAGCATTGACATGACCCACAATAGTAAAAAGGCCTAGACCACAATCCGTAAATGGACCGGTGAGCCCTCTCCTCCAAAGTTCCAAGTAAAGTTACTGCAAACAAAATTGCTCATCAACTGTTGCTGCATAAGAAATCGTACACTCGCCTTCCCAGAATTCAACTTGTACAATGCCTTCCGAAAGAGAATTTACTGAGCCAGCCTTTTGACGATATCATTTTTAGTGTTAGATACTTGAAATCTGGTAAAGCATCGAGTGTTGATAACATTTCCACAGAACAACTTAAAAACTTGGATCCTATGACTATTGGCTGGTTACAACCGAAGTTCAATGATTGTCTACAATCTGCGAAATTATCACGTCTATGGATCTTGATATTGCCATTCCAAAACCAGGAAAAGTTCTAGATGACCCTAAAAACCTTCCGCCCATTATCCTTGCTCAGTCACACATACAAATTACCTCAACGACTTTTGCTTAACCGCCTATCACCTATTAGATCAGCACTTAATTCCAGAACAGGTAGGATTCAGACCTAAAAAATCATGGTGTAACCAGACGTTAAACCTCACCCAACACATGCCATTTTATCATAAACGTCTAGTCCATAAGATTTGTATTTGTAATTCAGAAGCTACACTGATGTTATTCTGTTTTGTGAACCAAAATAAATAACACAAAGAGGATAGTTTTGAAATGGGAATGATTACAGCGCTGTATGCGTGGATCTGACAGCAGCTTATGATACAGTGAACCTGAAGCGTCTCTTGTGGAAAGTCTACTCGATGGTCAATGACTAGAAATTTATAAAAATACTTGGTGAGCTGCTCCGCAACCGTAGCTTTCAGGTCCATTTGTCTGAAGAAATAAGCAGATGGCGATCCCAAAAAAACCGGGATGACCGTTTTGTTGGAATCACTACTTTTCAACATCTACACAAAAGACCGACCATGTTGCCGATGACCTGGCGCTCATATCACAAACACAATCCTGTGAAAACATAGAAATAAACCTCACTTCAGCCTTAGGGTTCAGACACTCTCAGACTAAATATAACATGGCAGGGACAACCACAGAAGTTAAAGTCGGCATAGCTTTATATTTAGATTTAGAAAGTACCGAATCTTGACACAGATCCACCTTCTGCTCGTCTTAACCTCTGGTCTAACACGTTTGCTCCACCCGTCCCCTTGGTTCTACCTTCAGAAAGCCTTCCAACAGGACACGATTTGCCATGGTTAACCTGAAGGTCCCTGGACAGACTCCGTAGCCAGGTTGGCCAATGCAAAGATAATATGTTTAGGTGGGGGTTTCCTGGACAGGAGGATATCGCGTGCCTATGTGGTCTCTCACCATTGTCCATGGCTCACCTCACTTCATGCCCCGCCTGTCCCGACTCCTGTACACAAATTGAGCTGATAGAAGGGTCAACAACCGCGGTCCGGGTGGTGGAATTATCCAAAATAAATTTAAGTGTTTTGCCATCGACACGAAAAGAAGAAGAAGAAAAATAACTTACCATTTTGAACTTCATCATTTGACTTTAGATGCTGTTGACAAACATTTCAAGTTAATCTGTTATTACTTTAATCCAGAGTCTTAAATATATAAAAAGAAGAATCACTGACTGACATATCGATGCACAGTCTAAACGGCTAAACGTAGGCACTTGAAATTTGGTAAGGACGTAGTTTAGGTACCGTAGAGGTGCATTAAGAAAGGAATTCCCGAAATTCTCACGGGAACGGGAATAATCCGGAAAATCCTTTTGTATGAAAAATCGCCCACGCAAACGAAGTCGCGGGCACAGCTAGTGAAAAATAAAGGTATTGATTACAACCACACATAGATTTTAATAATTTAATCTGAAATTCATTTGGGAACATGTAAGAATAAATCAACAAATATATTGTAATTATCAACAATAAAAATAAAAATATATTCCTTTCGAAATTACAATGTAACAAAATAAATTAAAGTCTTTATTCACCGAAATGAAGTAATTTGACACCGGAATGACAAAAGAAATCACCGAAATGAAGATAATAATCACCGAAATTACCAATTTCTCACCGAAATGAAAAAAAGTCACTGGAATGATATTTTTTCTCATTCCGGTGGTCAATTTAGGTCACCGAATTCACCGGAATGAGGTCACCGATATTATATACAGCCCATAAAAATAAGCACAACAAGGAAAATATAAATAAAAGAAATAAATTGATACGACCTACTTAATTGAGCGACATTTAGTAATAGTACATAGATTTTATAGACATACCGAATGATTGGATCACAACTTATATCCATTCACGTGAATGACAAAAAAAACGGTACGCAGTCACCGAAACCGACTTACTTACGTTTTTGGCGGGAACTGCAAACAGCAACACACGTCCTCTTACGTTAAGCGCTTAGGCGGCACTGATGCGCAGATTTACTGCGCAGTGGCAAGAAGCTAGTGTTTTCGATGCCTAGATATTCGCGTACAACGAAAATTCACCGCGATGACATATCTCATTTGGACACGTGAATTTGTACTTACCATTCATTAAATATAACAGATTTTGTATTGAACTTTCCGCAATAAGGTACTGTCATTATTAAGGATTTAAATAAAAAAAGTTAAATCCCTAAAAAATCAACTGTTTTTAAAATATGATTAAAAGTATACTGAAAAACAAATTGTGCCGCGTCACCGATATGATACAATTGGGGGTTTAAGATTTTTTTTACCTAATTAGCGATAATCATAATTTAAAAATATTTATAGTCACCTATAGGAGACAACACCTTTTATCTAAAAAAAAATATTACAAGTTAAAAGTGCCATCCTGCACTAGCAGTTTCAGCCGTGCCGTTTACGATTTGGTGTCGGGAAATTCACCCAAATACGTGACAGGGTGGAATAAGCACGTTCGTTGCGCTCACGGTCGGGCTCGACTTTGTTTTCAAGAATGGATAAATTGTGGGAAACCCGGAACTGGCCGAGTTTACGATGAAATGTGTGAATCGAGGCGAATTTTCAAATCTAAATTAAAATGGTGCCAGAATAACGAAGTCCAAATAAAAATGAATATAATTGCTGAAAATCATGCTAAAAAGAATTTTAGTCAGTTTTGGAAAAACACCTGTAAAATAAATCCTAAGTCGAACCTGCCCGTGAGCGTAGCGGGGGCGCATGAGCCCGGAGAGATAGCCGATTTGTTCCGGCGGCACTTTGAGGTGAAGTCCCCACTGGGGCCAGCGAGGCAGGTGCCTGATTCTGGGGCTGGAGGTACAGAGCGCAGCGTTAAATTTACCGCGAAGCAAGTGGCGGAGGTAATTAGACGCATGGTAAGGGGTAAATCGCCTGGACATGACAGCCTGAGTATCGAGCACCTGCAACACGCAGGAGTCCATCTGCCTAGAGTGATGTCTATGCTGTACACGTTCTGTTTAGGTCATTCATACCTACCCGATAAATTAATGCGTACTATAGTCGCTCCAATCATTAAAAATAAAACGGGTGACTCATCAGACATACAGAACTATAGGCCGATATCTCTTGCTACGGTAATCGCGAAAGTACTGGACAGTCTGCTTGGTCAGCACTTAGATAAGCACGTCTCGCTGAACGACGCACAGTTCGGTTTCAGGCCCAACCTTTCCACCGAGAGTGCTATCATGTGCCTCAAGCAGACTGTGCACTACTATACCGCAAGAAGGACCCCGGTATATGCATGCTATCTCGATCTGTCAAAAGCTTTTGATCTCGTGTCATACGATATACTGTGGGATAAAATGAAAGCAGAAGCTAATAGTCTTCCTAAAGAGATTGTATCGCTGCTGATGCATTGGTATAGTAATCAGAAAAATTATGTAAGATGGGCTGGTTCTCTATCGGGGGAGTACATGTTGGAGTGCGGGGTGAGGCAGGGGGGGTTAACCTCGCCTACGCTTTTCAACCTGTACATGAACCGTCTGATTGATGAGCTCAGCAGCACCGGCGTCGGATGTCATATAGACGGAGTCTGCATCAATAACATAAGCTATGCAGACGATATGGTCCTTCTGAGCCCATCGATTGGTGCCTTGCAAAGGCTGCTTAAAATCTGTGAGTCCTATGCGGAGGCCCAGGGACTTAAGTACAATGCAAAGAAAAGTGAAATCATGATTTTCAGACCGGACAAACTTCGATACCAAACTGTACCAAATTTTTCACTTTCGGGTAGTCCCTTAAAAAAGGTCGAGCAGTTTAAGTACTTGGGTCACTGGGTCACCGAGGACCTAAAAGACAATGTGGATGTTGAGAGGGAACGCAGAGCTCTGTCTGTCCGATGCAATATGTTGGCCCGCAGGTTTGCACGATGTACTAAACAAGCTAAGATTACGCTTTTCAAAGCATACTGTCAGTCTTTTTACACGTGCAGCCTATGGGTGAACTATACGCGGAGGGCATACGAGGACATGCGTGTCCAGTATAACAACGCGTTCAGGGTGCTGATGGGGCTGCCGCGATACTGTAGCGCCTCCGGCATGTTTGCTGAGGCGCGCACTGATGGCTTTGCCGCCATCATGCGCAAACGCTGCGCCTCGATGCTGCGCCGCACTCGTCACAGCCCCAACACCATCCTGGGCGTGTGGGCGGACAAGTGGGACTCCCCGATGGTGGGTCGCTGGATACGGCTACACGCTGTCAAGTAGACATACTTCCCGCCAGCGAACGGGTCAGCCTGTCTGTCCCCTTATTTACTTATTTTATTTATTGTCTTTTTATGTGCTACTAACATTAGTTTTAAGGTTACAATGTTACTAACAAAATATGGATACCTTATCTGAAATAAAGATTTATTATTATTATTATTATTATTATTATTTTTGCTAAAAGCTTCGCTTTTCTCAGCATCTCATAAAGATACTGGTGTACTGCTATACACGGGCCTAGGCCAAGTGCATACCAGATGGGTGATTGCGGGATGATGAAACATGATGATGATGGTCTGTCGGTGCGGGTTCTTGTGCTTCGATTTGTAAAAATTTCCTGACTATCCTGCATGTATTTAGTATTACTGCTTTTTGCATTAAGATATATGTAGATTGTGGCAGGGAAAGTAAATCTAAGGAGTTGTGGATTTGTTTGGGTATTACGCCTGTGGTAGACAAGACTATCGGTACTATTGTAACACTATTTAGCTTCCAAATTCTGGTTATTTCGTCTTTCAAATCTACGTATTTTGTTAACTTTTCAGCTATGGTATTTTGTAAGTTGTGTGTATTAGGGATCGCTATGTCTATCAAAAGGGCTGTTTTATTGGTCTTGTCTACTACAGTAATATCTGGTCTATTGTAGTGAGTGGTTTTATCTGTAAGGATGGCTCTGTCATAGTACATACGATGTGTTTGGTTTTCTAAAACTGCTTCGGGATAATATTTATAGTAGGGGGTTGCTGGTGGTTGTATTAACTGATACTTTATGGCGAGTTTTTGGTGGACGATATTGGCTACTTGATCGTGCCTGTGTTTGTAATCGGTTTGTACTATTCCTTTGCATGCGCCAGTTATATGTTGGATAGTCTCGGGGGAACTACTGCATTTTCTGCAAGTGTCTATTGCTCTGCTTTTTGTTATATACTTTTGATAGTTTCGGGTCTCAATGATTTGGTCCTGTATAGCCAACATGAAGCCCTCAGTCTCTGGGAAGAGTTCGCCGCGATTTAGCCACTTGTTCGATGCTTCTTTATCGACATTTAGTTGGCATAAATCTTGACGATGTCTTCCGTGCAGTGACTTGACACTCCATTCGGCTATTTTAGTTCGATGGTCAACGGTCTTCTCGTTGTTTTGTTGTTGATGGTCATGTAAGTTCAGTGGTGTAAGTTTAACATCATTTTGTACTATGGCCATGTGGATCTTTGAAATGTTCTCTTTCTGATGGAAATACTGTCTGAGTGTTAAGATCTGCTTATTGTGTAGGTTGTTTATATCAATCAGGCCTCTTCCACCTTCTTTTCTGGGTAGGGTTAATCTTTGGACGCACGATCTGGGGTGGTGCTTTCGAAATTTAGTCATTGTAGTATTAATCATTCTTTGGAGGGATTTAAGGTCTGTTTTGCTCCAATTTATGATGCCAAAGGAATAGGTCAGGATGGGTATTGCATAGGTGTTGATGGCTTTGATAGTATTACGTGAGTCTAGCTGTGTTTTCAAAATAGATTTCAACCTGTGCCTAAATTGTTGTTTTAATCTATTTTTTATTTCAGTGAAGTGAATTTGTTGAGATTGTATATAACCTAAATACTTATATGAAGATTTTTCATCTAGTGGGTCGATAACTTCTCCTGAGTGTAGTGTGTATTGATGGCCATAGGTCTTTCTAGCTTTGACAGAGTTAATTTTGCACTTATCTATTCCAAATTTCATATTAATGTCATTTGAAAATAGTTCGGTTAAATTGGCGAGTTGAACAAGTTCATTTTCGTTGTCAGCGTAAAGTTTTATATCGTCCATATAAAGTAAGTGATTTAATTTAGTTATGCTTTCTTCTATTGGTTCGGTACTGTTAATCGAATGTTTGAGTGGGTATCCTATTGGCGAATTGTTAAGTATGTTAGACAGTGGATTCAAAGCTAAACAGAACCATAAAGGGCTTAGTGCGTCACCTTGAAAAATACCTCGTTGTATTTTGATTTTTTCAGTATCTATAGTTTCAGTGGGGGTTGTCAGTCTGAGTTTAGTGGCCCAATTTTGCATTGTAGTGTTTAAGAATAAAACTATATTTGGGTGAACTTTATAAATATCTAGGACTTTTAGTAACCAGGAGTGAGGAACGGAATCATAAGCTTTTTGATAGTCGATGTACATTGTAAATAATTCGGATTTAGTTTTATGCACTTGTTTAAGTATGACTGAGTCGATCGTTAGCTGTTCTTTGCAGCCCTGGCTCTGTTTTCTACAGCCTTTTTGCTGTTCAGCTAGAATGCAGTTTTTATCTAAATGTCTGTAAATTAATTCGGCGATGCAACTGGTAATTATTTTGTAAATATTCTGTAAACAAGTAATTGGTCTGAATTTAGCAGGGTTTAGCAAGTCGTTTTGATCTTTTGGGAGCATGAATGTTGTACCCGATGTGATGTACTGTGGCATACTCTCAGGATCTTTGATAAAATTATTGATATGTTTGTACAGATATGGGAGAGTTGTAGTAAACTTTTTATACCAGTAGCTGTGTATGTGGTCTGATCCAGGCGCCTTCCAATTATGTAGATTGTAAATAACTCTTTCAAATATTTCCACAGGTATGACTTCAAATTCCATCTGTTGGATTTGTGATCCGCGTTCGATTTCTTCCTGAATCCAAGGAGCTTGGGTGTTATGCTCAACTGAATTTTCCCATATATTCGACCAGAACCTATGTAGTTCTTCTTTGTCTGGCCTTGAATCTGCTAGTCTTTGAGAATTTCTATTGTTACTTTCTTGGTTATTGCTGCATAAGGTTGTAAGCTTCCGGTAAAATTTTTTCTCGTTATTAATGAATTGTGAGTTTTGTTGTTTCCGAAGTGTACATGCTTTATACCTATTAAGGCGGCCTGAGTAAACATGAAGTTTTTGTTTCAGTGTGTCCAAAAATTGTGACATTTGTGTATTTGACCCTTCATGGGTAGAGTGAATTTTATACTGTTCAGCAATTTTATTCACCTGTCCTGTGAGAATCCTGCCTCTGTTACCGTTTATATACTGTGTTAATCTTGCTATCTTAGTCCTTAAATCTTCGATCTTTCTCTCCAGTCTTCTTTGCCAATTCGGTATATGTTCCAATGCTCTTCTTCGTTCCCTTGGTGTCAAGCTGATTTTAGCTCCATTAAGTTTAGCGGTAGTCCAGGCAGCAGAGTAAATAATAGTCTGTAAAGTTGAAAAGTTAGTATCCGCGTTGGTATGTTCTGGAAGTAAAACGTTATCTATGTACATTACTATATTAGCTAGTTTCTTGGAAGGTTTTTGCCTTGGTATGTATGGTCTTTGAGTAGGATCTGTGTTTTTAAAATGTTCAAGTGTATTTATGAATAAATTATCAATATCTGGTTTTCGTTGTGGTGGTGTCGGTCTAGGTACAGTCGTGTCGGTGTGGTTATTATTCTCAATATTAAAAGTTAATGGTATGTCTGTTTCTGGTATTTGACTGTATGTGTGATTATTTGTTGTTTCATTTACGTATGTTTGTGAATTTAATCCTAGATTTTCAGCTACTTCTTGGCGTATCTCGTTTAGTCTGTCGTCATTAATATACTTGCTGCATATTATAATACGTCGTTGGTCAGCTATCCTTTGTTCGCTTAGGTGAGCAAGAGATGGAAACTGCGTTATAAATTGTTGGTGTAACGGTTTTCGGTATGCTGTTCTGTTTGTCTCTAATTGTGTTATTTGCATGTATAATCTAATTATTGCCTCATTTTGTTCGTTGGTCCATCTGAGTCTTGTCTGTGTTTGAGTGTATGTTACTGGTTGTGGTGTAAGTGAGGGTCTGGCAGTATTAAGTTTTTGTTGAACGTCTTTATAAATTTCGTCTATTACAGTTTGTGGTAATAAAAGTTTTTGTACTATTGCTCTTCTTTGGTCTCCGAGTCGTTGTTTAGTGACTTGAAAATCGGGGAATCTTTGTGTGAATTGTTGGTACAAACTATCCAGGTATTTTTTTACGTTGGTGCCTAAATTAGTTATTTCTAAGTATGTACGCAGAATAAACATGTTCATTTCTTCTGACCATCTTCTGCGCTTACAGACCTGTGCTGTGGTGGGTCCAGATCCAACAGCGGTTACTGTATCCTGGACAACATCCACGGTCTGTTCACTATTGAGTGATGAAGGAGTGGGTATATAGTCTGATCGGCTTAGTGATGAGAATAGAGATTGGTTGTCGGATGAATCTGAATATTCCGGATTGATATTGATATCGGCTGTAACATGTTTATCGAGGGGAGCCCGCCTGCTCAGCCCCCCGTCGCCGTCGGATCGCATGCTGAAACACCCAGCAACGGCTCCAGGTGTGCCCCGGCGACCCCCGGGAAGCGGCCGCAAATTATATTTTCTATTAGACATTCTCCATATAGGGTGGATGCCATTGCCCTGTTGGTCATCTGCATGGTCATTTCTTGGCAGATGTCCGCCCCCCACGTGGCTTAGATGTTCAAGCGCGGACGTAAGGTTGGACTTGAGGGGGCTTATTATTATTATTATTAATATTATAAACTAGTGACCTGCCCTCGCTTCGCTTATGGTAAATCCTTACTTACTATAATGCGAAAGTAACTCTGTCTGTCACGCTTTCACGCAAACGATTAAACGAAATTTGGTACAGATATAGTCCAGAGCCGAGTAAAGGATAGGCTAATTTTTAACCGACTGCGCTATAAAAAAGTAATGTTTTACCCGTTAAACGTCTCTACGCGGATGAAGTCGCGGGCGGAAAGCTAGTAAGTATATGTACTTACCTAATGTCGGTGGCGATGACCACAAAAATGTCTAAGCATTACTGACCAACTTAAGTAATGAGTGTGAAGCATTTTGAACGGTTTTTTACATGACTCCCGAGTCTGTGATTTCACGGCTATGATCACAACCGCTTTGGACCTACTGCCCGAAATTTTATTGCATTTGTTTAAACATATATTAAACTTGACCGAAATAAATATGTTGACTTTTCATATATTTTATAATCTGGTGAATAATCCGCCTGAATACACAAATAGTTATGAATTTTTATATTACAGCTGTAATATTATATTAATAATGACATGCATGTTTTAAATATCTTATGCAACGGTTCCTACGCTATTTTAAACTTTTTAGTTTTTTCCCTATACTTACACACAATCGGCTATTAGACAGTTGCACCAATTAAATATGAAACTTATTTTTTATGGTAGCTTAAAAGTAAACAATTATCGTCCAATCTGAGTATTGTTATCTGTGGTCGAAAAGTGGCGGCCATGATGGCGGCTTATCAAATAAAGGTTTTTTTGAAAAAAATATAAAAGGGCGTTTGAAATAAGTCTCCAGATATTATGAAATATATTCCAGAAAATTATAATAAAGTATCGAATTACCGATTAAAATTTTTGAACTTGGCTTTGACACGCTGCCGCGCGTCTAGATGTAGGTTTTATTCAAGTATAACAGGATCAACACCTACATAAATTTTAATTGTTAATGAGCCAATGGCGTTTTTTCTTTGATGAATCACATCACTAACGGTTTTAGGTCATCGACACTGGTCGGTCGAGCCACTGGGAAAGATACTAAACATAACATATATAGATATATACTACTTTATATTCTTTACTGCAAATGAAACAATTCCATCCATATAAAAAATATAAAATAAGGCGTCCGACCGATTTCAGCCATGGCGGCCGATCTCAACTGAGATCAGCCAAGTGCGCAGGACATATTATAGTGCACAAGTGTGCGCGCAAACACAAGTGCACTCTCTATTCCCTTACTCTCATAATTCGGTGAGACGCAATCCGACATGACCGACGAGAGAACAGGCGCAGGACCACCGGCTTAACGTGCTTTCCGAGGCACGGGAGCTCAACCGCCAACTTCCTAACTCCGGGCTGAGTAATTTCATTACAGAAAAACTCACACAAATTTTGCCCGACCCCGGATTCGAACCAGGGACCTCCAGGTCCTAACGCAGCGCTTGCTACCAATACTATTATTTATTACTGCCTCGTTGGTATTAAGTATATTATACACACAGACAGACAGATAACATTATCTATGCTTTTCCTGCCCTTGTTCCACGCTAAGTGGGGTCGTCGCAACATGTGTACTTCTTCCACTCGGGCCTGTCATTCGTCAGCTCTGTGTCTACTCCTTTCCCTCCCATATCATCTCTCACGCAATCCATCCATGACTTCTTCGGCCTTCCTCTACTATTACGTCCATTGACATTCATACTCATAACTCTTCTAGTCGCTTTCTTCCCTCCTCATAACATGCCCGTACCAAGCTAACCATGCACTTCTTACCTTTTCTAAAAATAACATACAGACAACAAAGTATTTTAAAAGCCATGTAGGATTCTTATTTCTTTTTCGAATATTAAGTTTCATTATAAAACGCGTACCTTATACAGTGCATTCCAAACTCGAATCTGCGACTATAGTCCAGTCAAATTAGGAAAAAATCTCGGAATTTGAGATACCCAGCTGTAAGTCTGTAAATACTTAGATATTGACACCCTAAAAGTGTTCTCAAAACCTACATATTGTAGGGTGTACGCAACTATTAAATTTTCAAGGTCAAATGTCACAAAAATCAGTTTTATGAACTTTTGAGCGAAACGGGAAGTTTTATCATAAAAGTGTGTAGGAGAAAATTACTTATCTTCTATTTATCTATAAAAATTGTCTGTACGTTTTATTTCTAAGATTCACCATTTCAGAGATACAGCGATGCAAATAGTTGAAAAAGTTGTATTTTCAAAAGCTTCCAGGCCCACGTGCGATTGTGCTAGACAGTTAAAATTTTCACGAATGATGTATTTTAGTAGCCTCTATAACATCTAATACTAGAAAAAGCTTAAAACCAATGTTTTAGTGGGTTCTCATACAAAAACTATGGCTTTTTTTTCTTACACTTGGCCGGTTTTTAACGTGGTTACCCCAGTAAACCTATTCCAGACGACACCTTTTATACATGAAGAACACGTTGTTTATAAGGAAGCCTAGTTAAATAATTGTTTTGTGTTGTTTTCAGTATTCAGAAGATTTAAGATTTCTGCGTTTCATTAAATTAAATTTGGTTAATATGGATCTTCACGTTCATAATCGAGTTAGATGGACAGTTAACATTTTTAAAATGTATTTTTTTTCAGTTATACTTCAAACAGAAATTCTAATAATTGGTTATTTCGTACTTTTTGACCCATAATAAGCAGTTTAAATGTACTGAAACGTATATGTATAGTACTAAAAAAACCAAAAAACAATTATTGAACTTGGCTTCCATATAAACAACGTGTTCTTCACGTATAAAAGGTGTCGTCTGGAATAGGTTTACTGGGGTAACCACGTTAAAAACCGGCCAAGTGTGAGAAAAAAAAACCATAGTTTTGTATAAAAACCCACTTAAACGTTTAGGTTTTAAGCTTTTTCTAGTATTAGATGTTATAGAGGCTACTGAAATACATCAGTTGTGAAAATTTTAACTGTCTAGCACAATCGCACGGGGGTCTGGAAGCTTTTGAAAATACAACTTTTTCAACTATTTGCATCGCTGTATCTCTGAAATGGTGAATCTTAGGAATGAAACGTAGAGACAATTTTTATAGATAATTAGATGATAAGCAATTTTCTCCTACACACTTTGATGATAAAACTTGCCGTTTCGCTCAAAAGTTCATAAAACTGATATTTGTGACATTTGACATTGAAAATTTAATAGTTGCGTACACCCTACCACATGTAGGTTTTGAGACCACTTTTAGGGTGTCAATATCTAAATATTTACAGACTTACAGCTGGGTATCTCGAATTCCGAGATTCTTACCTAATTTAAGCTTAAATGACTGGACTACTACTCGAACCATTATCTAAGACCTTAAGCTAATAAGCTACCGGGGCATAAAAATACTAATTACCTATCAAGTATTCATGGGAAACCTATTAGCTGAAAATAGTAAAAATTAACAACTTTAAAACTACCGTAAACCGTCGCTTAGCTTAGCCATAAAATGACTGCCACAGTAAATTTAATAACAGTGACATTTAGTATTTTGAAAAATGGAAAAATAAAACTGCTCCACTGTTGACCGGGGATTCGAACACCCTTCCGTCCAGTGTGGCTACCATGAGTTTAAAACTTACGCACCCGATATCGCCTACGTAAATATGTCTATGAAAAACTTGTACAGCGCCGCTGGTGGTAACGCGAAGAACTAAAATCGGCCGTATGGGAAAAACAACTTGATAGGTTTTTAACGTAAGTAAGTTTTCGATAGCCAACTCATGGTAGGCCCTCAGGTGAGTGAAACCATTACACCAACTAACAGCTTATTGAAGCCATCGATTTTTCCTGTTACTCGCCTTCAAACACATATCAAATTCCTACCCAGATAATTATAAATGTTCGTATTATTTTATTTTGTAGTTTTTGTGGTGGTCCCGGCGAATTTCATACCGCCAATACTGATTATTTTTCTATATTTTCTCATTGAAACCTTCCCTGGTCTACGACGAACATTTTAAAACCAAAATTACCTAAATCGGTCCGGGCGTTCTCAAGTTTTAGTCAGACAAACGAACAGCAATTCATTTTTATTTATAAGAAAGAAGAGTTTTAGTGTGACGGGTTTTTAAAGGTAGTTTTTCTTTTTTTGTCATAATATGTGTATTAATTTATTTATTTTGACGGATACTAGTCACAACTATCTGTCCGGTGGTTGGTGAACGGTATACGGGTAAGCGACCCCGGCTCGAACTACTATCGACTCAGTCCAAATCATCCGAGGCGATAGTATCCTTCCTCCCCTTTTCCTTCCCCCGTCATATATCCTTGCTACTCGTGGGAACGCAATGACCTTGTTAACACAATGCACAAGGCAGAATGGCGGCGACGTGGTCCACAACCCGTCACGTCACGTTTCCCACAGAGGTGATAAGTGGATCGCTGGAAGTGATCTCTGCCTACCCCTCTGGGAAAAAGGCGTGATTTTATGTATGTATTTTAACGGAGGTTCCTGTTCGTATTAAATTTACTGTGCCATAAATGAAATCTCATTTGCTTAACGCAGGGTCGTTAGGTCACGCTAGCACACTTATAATAGTAGGTATCATGTATTCAGGTGCTTGCACATTCGCACATCAAAAAAATTGTACATACATACATACAAAAAAATTGTGATGTACGAATGTGCGAGTCTGACTCGAGCATTATAAATTAAAGCACATAATAAATACAATGTAATACTTTGATCTGGACCCGTTGTAAGTAACTTAAGCTTTTTTGTTACGAAAATCAGATCCAATATTAATAGCTGAGTTTATAAAATATAACACACATACACAACAAATACCAGTATTGATCAAACAAATTTTGTCCCGACTGGGAATCAAACCCACGACTCCTGACGCTTAAGACAGTTACAGGCATAATTAAAGAAAGAAAGAACGAAAACATTTATTGACCATAAATTTAAAAAAAAATACAAAACTAATACAAAACGTACACATACAAACATATTTATGATCAAAAGGTTCTGCCTCAGCATGTGCCGTAGCAGCCGCAAGGACGCGATGGCGCTGATATTCTGGCAGAACCTTTACGAAAAAAAAATGGACTAATACAATCAGAACAAATACAATACAATAAAAAAATATGCATTACGAAGAGAAAAAAATAAAAATAATAATACATGAAACAGGTTTTTTTTTTATGACAAACAACAAAAGCAAAAACAAAGCGGATAAATTTATTTCTGTCTAATGCCATCAGCCGGCGACGACGACTCTTTATAGAGTTTTGTCTATGGTCGACGGCAATGGAGCGCAACGTGCAAAAAAAATACATCTCGACAATTAGGCAAGTTACTATAAATAAACAAATATTACACAACATCACGTTTACTTTGATCTAAACCCGTGGTAGCTTAAGCACTTGTGTTACGGATATCATAATCAATAGTGGAAATGCAAAAATACTTATATTTATTTAATAACACACCCAGCACACGCAACCAACGCCGGTGTTCATCACACAAATATTTGTCCCGGCTGGGAATCGAACCCAACTACTCTTGGAACCTGGGTCACTAACCACTGCACCACCGAGCCAGTTCTATACGTCAATAAACAAATTATCAATGCTTGTCAAATATTTTTAAAATACTTCATAACACGTACTCATATCTATAGAATACTTTTTCTTCTTCTTATCGCATGGTTGATGAACAACCTGGTGTCAGAGTTTTTAAACCGCCCGTAGGCCTCTGACATGGCTTTACACACCGTCGAAAAATTTCTCAGGTGTGCTGGTTTCCTCACGATGTTTTCCTTCACCGTTAAAGCGTCAAATGATGGCGCATATGAATTTCAAATTTGAAAAACACATTGGTACTTGGCGGGGTTTGAACTGGCCACCTCTCGCATGGCAAGCAACGACCTTAACCACTCGGCCATCGACGCTTTTCAACTATAGAATACTTATCTTACCTCACAAAGAACTCCATTCGTGAAGAACTAACGGTGTATTTATGTGTTTAAAGCATTTGTCGAATTGGTAACAATACTTAAGCTCATTGTTAATACGTAACGGTATTCTACTAACATACTTATACCGTGTAATCTAGGATTTAAGCATTCCACAAAACATTAGGTACGCTATTATAAACTGAAATAGAATTGCCGCCATATTTGTTTTCATGTTGTAGTAATGAGCGGCTCAATAATAACAATGCAACAATCACCTACTTACTTTAGAGTAGGGAACAGAGAGGGCACTAGTTTTAAGCTATTGCATAGCTTTTATCGCGGGCTTTTAGCGCGGCGACCGATCCAAGAAATTCCGTAACGAAAAAAACCTCACAATCGTCTAACGTCGTTTCAGTTCGGTAGACTTCGGGACCGTGTTTGTGTGCGTGCGGTTAGACGTATTGTACGACTCTACGAAACTCGCACGAATCAAGACGAGCTGCTCCGAAATCGGACGATGCTATGCAATAGCTATACCGTGGCAGTCTCCGAGTGCCACACGTCTTTTTTTGTTTACTAGCTTTCCACCCGCGACTCCGTCCGCGTAGAGACGTTTAACGGGTAAAACATTACATTATAGCGCAGTCGGTTAAAAAGTAGCCTATGTCCTTTCTCATGCTCTTGAATATTATCTGTACCAAATGTTATTTAAATCGGTTCAGTAATCAGACAGAGTCACTTTAGCATTCAAATTAAGTACATAAGGATTTATTTATTGAGAGAGAGTTTAGTTTAGTTTCATTATATTATTATGTTAGTACTACAAACCCATTTAGATAGTTAAGGTGTAGTTTGTATTGTATACTACCTAATATGTCCTGCGCAGTTTTCTGATCTCCATTGAGATCTGCCGCCATGGCTAAAATCGGTCGGACTCGTTACAGTTTATTTTGTGTTAAAACAAAGATTATTATCATCATCATCATCATCATCATCAGCCCATATACGTCCCCACTGCTGGGGCACGGGCCTACCTTAAACTAGGGCGATAAGGCCTTAGTCGGCCACGCTGGCCAAGTGCGGGTTGGTCGACTACACAACCTTAGAATTTCTTCTTAGGTGTGCAGGTTTCCTCACGATGTTTTCCTTCACCGTTAAAGCGTCGAATGATGGTACATATGAATTTCAAATTTGAAAAACACATTGGTACCTGGCGGGGTTTGAACTGGCGAACTCTCGCATGGCAAGCAACGACCTTAACCACTCGGCCATCGACGCTTTTCTAAAAGATTATTAATTCCTTCTTAAATCTGCAAATTAAAACAGTTTTAAAGCTAACTTCTTATACTTCTTGTTACCTGTGTTTTCATGTAGGTGGCTTGTAGGCGTCTAACATAGTTACCAAACCAGTTCTGTAATGAAATACCAAGCTAATATCGGTCTTATACCCTCGTAATAAGTTCTAGATGCTTTTCATACGACTGCAAATGGTAATGTCAATGACATTGTCGTTTTTGGCAAGCTAAGGTCGTTCAAACGTGGGATTCGATGAATAATCGCGAGAAAGATTGTAACATTGAATCAAAACAAAATATAAATGTAGAAAAAGAGAGCCAAGTTTGGTACAAGAATTATTCGTGTCTGTGAGTATCGCTGCAAAAAAAAAATTATGGAGAGTCACCTGGAAGTAGGGTAGACGAGGACGGCTGGTAAGAGCTGGATGCGAGTGGCCGAGGATAGAGAGAAGTGGCGTGCATTTGGGGAGGCCTATGTCCAGCAGCAGTGGACAGGAGTAGGCTGATGATGATGACCTGGAAGTAGGTAAACATAGCACTATGAGTTAATCAGTGAATACTAAATTTTACGACTTTTAAACCTTCATATCCTAAAACTTTTTGAGCTAGCTTCATGAAATTTTGGCGTCTAGGTTTCCTTATGGATATCATCAAACATACGTAGTTTCATGTGTATACGTTAAATTGTTTTTGAGTTATAGAAGGGTCAAAAGTTGCACCAAGTGGTTCGTGTAATGATACACTTGGCGCTGGCTAGCCAGTTCCTCCGCTTAAACTTGGTTTTGACACGCTACCGCATGTTAAGATTTATTTTTAAGGAACAAGATTGAAGGTTCATTGGCTCTGTTTGAACCAGAAAGCGAATTTTGAACCGCAACACAAAGTGTGTTACATTTAATACAACATAACATATTCCTCAAGCTATCACAATGTAACACGCTTTCATTTATAAAAGGTTACAATCAAGTTACAAAGTGGTATATTTCTCTTTAGAGTTAATTTATTTTTAACTTTTTAGTTCATTTTATAAACAAATAATAAAAGCTTGTTTTTAAAAAGTTTTTTTTTTCTTTCTTTTATAGCGCAAACACAACCACTTCCTATTGACCGATTTTGTTTTGAAAGTTGTTAAATCTGTGAGTAACACAAGGTATCTACGTCATTTCTCAAAGGTACTGCACCGCATAGTGCACCCACGCTGCGTTTCGTTATATGTACTTATAAGAGCATGTGAAATCAGGACGGCTTGCCACAGACGATTGAGTGAATGTCGCTACTTATGGCCGACTGACGATGATGATTTAGCCTTTATATACGAGTATATACTTGAAATTTGTGTATTGTAACTCAAGCAAATGTACAAGTATTTTGATTATAGGTATTGGCATTTTATGTACAAACACTGGTTATTTTCCCATAGTAGAACGATTTACCTTAAATAATCGAATCATGCTAGACACTTCTTGATAAATAAAAGACGTGTGGCACTCGGGGACTGCCGCGGTATAGCTATTATTATATTGCATAGCATCGTCCGACTTTGGAGCAGCTCGTCTAGATTCGTGCGAGTTTCGTAGAGTCGTACAATACGTCGAAACGCACGCACACAAACACCGTGCCGGTCTACCGAACTGAAACGACGTTAGACGATTGTGAGGTTTTTTTTCGTTACGGAATTTCTTGGTTCGGTCGCCGCGCTCAAAGCCCGCGATAAAAGCTATGCAATAGCTTAAAACCTTGAGTTCAGCGTTTTGCTAGACAAATGTACCAAACTTTAGTGTCATAGACACTTTTTGCAAAGTAAGAAACCGTAACTCATACTTGTTTTATAGAAATCACATATCTTGATTTTGTATTTGTTAGACGGACAGAATTACTTCGGCATTTCTTTAATTATTAAGGACATGTAATTATTTATTTTTTTAACAAAAACGTCTCTTATTTCTGACTGACTTACGATGATGGTTTGGAGTAGCCTTGACCTCATCACCGGACTTGCGGGAAAGCGAATGACTCTCACCCCTAAGCAAAAACATCTACATATGTGTCCCCGCAATAGAATACCGTATAGAATACGCGACGAATTGTCGCTAAAGAAGGAAATAAAAAAAAACATTTCACATGTGAACCTCCTTAGCAGAAGTCGGTTAAAAATAAGCCTTAATAATGTACAATGCAAGGCACTTCACCTTAAACGACAATACTTATTTGCATAGTCACGACCAAATTGAGTTTCCGACGCAACGTTTCATTAGAAACGGCTGTTTGAATTTATATGGGCCAGTCACCGGTGACAGTCACGAAGTATTAAATATCGCTGTGACTGTGAATTGTCATTAATTAATACTAGGCTGTTGGCACACGATAATCTATACTAATATTATAAAGCTGAAGATTTTGTTTGTTTGAACACGCTTATCTCAGGAACTACTGGTTCGAATTAAAAAAGTATTTTTGTGTTGGATAAACCATTTATCGAGGAAGGCTTTAGGCTATATTACATCACACTGCGACCAAAAGGAGCAAAGAAATATGCAGTAGGAAATGTGTAAAAAACAGGGGAAAATGCGGATGAAGTCGCGGTCACAGCTAGTAATATAATAATTCAAAGGTTAGGTTAAGGGAGAAATCATGATTTTAGATTTTTGCGTTCTGTTAAGTTTAATAATATGAATTACTATCTACACGTATGATAAAAATGTAATGGATTTTTCTGTACATGGCTGATATATAAAAAAAACTATTTTGGGAGACCTTTATCAACGCAATAGTACCCAAAATAAAGACCTTTTAAATTTTTGTCCGTTTGTCCAAACGTTTGTCAATGTCAATCGGTTAAAAAAATATAATTCAAAGAGGACTTATATAAAAAATACTACCTAAGGTCTCTTTTCTGCGCGAACTAAGGCGCTGGCACATCTAGTCTTCTCTTATAAATAAAAATGAATTGCTGTTCGTCACTCTGACTAAAACTCGAGAACGCCCGGACAGATTTAGGTAATTTTGGTTTTAAAATGTTCGTCGTAGTCCAGGGAAGGTTTCAATGATAGAAAAAGAACCAGTATTGGCGGTATGAAATTCGCCGGGACCACTAGTATTTCATATTTATTGTTTGAAGACTCATTCCGCTTCGTGGGTTCAATATTCATGTGACGAACATTTGTGTATGTTCTTTACCTGGGTGTGATTGTGTGTTTAAGTATGTATCTTATAAATAAAAATTAATTGCTGTTCGTTAGTCTGACTAAAACTCGAGAACGCTCGGACCGATTTAGGTAATTTTGGTTTTAAAATGTCCGTCGTAGTCCAGGGAAGGTTTCAATGAGAAAATATAGAAAAAGTAAGTAATCAGTAATATTGGCGGAATGAAATTCGCCGGAACCACAAGTTTATAAATATCTATGTATGTATATCAGTCTCTGACGCCCATAGTACAAGCTCTGCTTAGTTTGGGAGTCAGGTGCGTGGATTTATTTTTATCTATTTTAATTTTAATGGCTAAAAATAGCTATATCTTTCAAAGTGTTCGTGACAATATTAATTTTTAAAATTAATAAAAAATATATTTTAATGTCAGTGCATAAAAATTTTATTAGGTGATAAATAAAAAAAATAAAAATGAAAACATTGCGTTTGGGATTTTAATAACATTCCGAAGATTTATAAGCATCAAACAATACTTTATGATAATCGATTTTCTTTATATCAGTAAATAACTGAGGGAAAGATATAATTTGCTGTATTTAATATGCATTTTAACAACACATATACTTATGAAATAACTTATATTAAACTTTTAAAGCTCGACAGCGCATTTGAAAGAATGAAAATTTGGTAGAGCCCCTCTCTCTTTCGCCATGAGTCGTAGGTTCGTTTCCCAGTCGGGACAAATATTTGTGTAATAAACTTCGGTGTGTCTGTCCATTTGTCATATTTAACGGGATATAAATTTGAAAAATAAATAGAAAAACCTTGCGTTAGGGATTATCCAAAAAGCTTTTTTTAAGCTATTGCATAGCTTATATCGCGGGCTTTGAGCGCGGCGACCGAACCAAGAAATTCCGTAACGAAAAAAACCTCACAATTGTCTAACGTCGTTTCAGTTCGGTAGACTTCGGCACGGTGTTTGTGTGCGTGCGGTTAGACGTATTGTACGACTCTACGAAACTCGCACGAATCGAGTCGAGCTGCTCCGAAATCGGACACACGTCTTTTTTTTTACCAAATTGGTACGGAACCCTTTAGTTTGAAAGAAAGAAAGAAAGAGAAAGAAAGAAAGAGAAAGAAAGAAAGAAAAATATTTTATCGATCCGACTCTCGCTTTGTCATTTTTTTATTTCACATTATCAAAAATGTACCTACCGTGCGTAACAATAGAACAATGACAAGAACGTTGAGAAAATAAGCGTTTTATTAATAGACCAACGTGGCAGCTAGACAGTACATTACTGTAACAGTGTTATCTTCATAAAAAGCTCTCTTGAGTTTACCGACGCCATTCCTAGACTGAGGCTGGATGTCTGAGTTACAAGCGGTCACGGCTATTGCGTTAAGAAAAAAAAGAAGTTAAAACCTCTTTTTAATCGTGTACAGAACTAAGATTTTTAGATCGACCAAGTTTGAAAAAAGGTTTTTATAAGAACACGGGTACTTGGTTAAGGTATGTTGGTATGTATTTTTCTCCGCAATTATACCACGATTGAATTCATTAGTTTGAAAAGCAATTTGATTTTTTGAGTTTAGTTTAATGATCTACTTACTCTCTCTACTTAAGTAAAACTTAGAATCAAAATAGATTTGAAATGAAACTAATTTTAATATTTTATTAATCCGTAAAATTAGTTGTATTTCAAATGTGTAGTGCTCGCGCAAATAATAGACAATATTATTTAAAATAGATAATCGGCACTATGTTTCTAGGTTTCTGTGGTTAATTTTTTTAAATTTTCTATAACGCTTTTGAGTTGATTATGATCCTTTGATTTATGTTTGATGTTCGTTCCTTATAATAAAATTTTCTTTAATTTAGAAGACGTCCAGAAAATTACATTTTTTTTACAAATACAACCCTAATCTGAATAAATATGATGAGACACGAAGGGAACTATAAATATGACTCTATATTATATATACCCTATACCCATCTAGTCCCTTGGGAAATGATACTATGGCTGAATTCTGGAAAATTATTGGTTATTATAGTATAAAACTAATTCATATTTACCAGCTTTATTCATTATCATTTAAAAAAAAACCATGACATCATACAGGATGGCCATCTATCTATAAATAAAAAAAAACCTCCAATGTACTTCAAATTTGTCACAAGGAAACGACGAACATTTAACTAATAGTATCTATTCGTAGACGTCTCTTCACAATTGATAGTAGATACTTTTTAACACAACCCTGTAACAGATATAAATACTCTTACTTAAAACTACAATACTTACCAACAAAAGCCAGTAAAGTTTCTACTATCGATATCTCGCTGTAATCACAGGTATCAGAAAACTAATGACACTACTTGCATCCTGGCCGGCTAGAAAAAGAAACAAAAAATGTGACAGCGCAAAAACAACATGGCGTTCCCGCCATTTTTCTCTGATGACATTAATTTTCCCGCATTTTCGACGGCCATCTTTCTTTTTTGCGTTCCCAACCATTAAAAGCGAAGCATAGAGTATAAATAATAGTAAAAAATGTGGCGCGCTGCGGCTATCCAAACGTGATCATGTGGTAAGCATTATTTCTGCCCGTTTAAAGGTTATTTATAGTCCGCTTTTTTTGCTGTTGCATGATAGTTCGCGTATTCTTTTATGGGCTGTGAAAGTAGCATACGTCAGCTATTTTTTTCACACAATAGGGCGCAAAGGAATCCTTGCATTTTAGTTTTTTTTATAAACATGGTTTTATTTGATGTATGCACCTGTGACCAAACAGAAGAACTATATTGCTTTTTAGAGGTCTCTAAACGATATTTAAAAACATCTATTTGTCTGGCCGTCTGAATGTTACAAGAACCGCGATTAAAAATTTTTTTAATGTTTTTTTTACCTAAATACATCATGTCGTATTTTGGTAAGTGATGTTTTGTGGAAAAACCTACTGCTGCTATAACATCATGTTAAGAACAAACTAAAATAAATAAAATAGGAGGCCCCAATAAAAAATAACATTATTGAAAAATACCTAAGAAACGATTCGCACTTGGCCGCTTTTTGTACCATGGTCCTATACAATAAAGCTAACGTGTAGGATTTCACACGATGTTTAACTTTACGGCTGAGCTGGTGTTTAAAGTAAAAGCAATTTGTAAATCAGCAAAGAAATTAAATTCAAAATAGATCCTAAGGCGTTGGTCTCATTAACAAATCAAAAACATATAAAATTCATACCCAGATGATTATAAATGTTCGTATTATATTATTTTGTAATTTTTAGTGAGTCGGGTTTTTGAAGGCGGTTTTTTTTTTGTTTACAATTTTTTTTCATACTTTTTAGTGTTAAATTTTTTGTTACCCTATTAGTTCAGCTCACCTGTAATACTACTGATATTATAACTAGTAGTCTTAATATGTATACAGTATTGAAAGAATTATCCTTTTACTCCAAACAATTAAGGAGTTGACCTTCCATCATCAGCTCAGCATCATAAAATTATGATTGCAAGAAGCAATGCCAATATCACTTCAGAAAATATATAAAACGCGGTACATGTGCCTATAAAATTTGAGGGTTGCCCTCGATTTCTCCTGGATCCCATCATCAGATCCTAGATTGGTCACCCTATTAGTTCAGCTCACGTATAATGCTTCTGATATTATAACTAGTAGTCTTAATATGTATACAGTATTGAAAGAATTATCCTTTTACTCCTAAGTATTAAGAAGTTGACCTTCCATCATCAGCTCACCATCATAAGATTATGATTTCCAGAAGCAAATGCCAATACAACTTCAGATAATATGCAAAACGCGGTACATGTGCCTATAAAATTTGAGGGTTGCCCTCGATTTCTCCTGGATCCCATCATCAGATCCTAGATTGGTCACCCTATTAGTTCAGCTCACCTATAATGCTACTGATATTATAACTAGTAGTCTTAATATGTATACAGCATTGAAAGAATTATCCTTTTACTCCTAAGTATTAAGGAGTTGACCTTCCATCATCAGCTCAGCATCATAAGATTATGATTTCCAGAAGCAAATGCCAATATAACTTCAGATAATATGCAATACGCGGTACATGTCCCTATAAAATTTGAGGGTTGCCCTCGATTTCTCCTGGATCCCATCATCAGATCCGGGACTGGTGAAAATGGGACCATCTCGGAAGTGAACTGTATCCAACCAAAAAAAAATTTTTGAAATCCGTCTATAATTGACGAAAATATCGGTGAACATACATAAAAAAAAAAAAAAAAAAAAATATTATACATACAGACGAATTGAGAACCTCCTCCTTTTTTTGAAGTCGGTTAAAAAGAATAATTATTTCAATACTGTATACATAATACATATTAAGACTACTAGTTATAATATCAGTAGCATTACAGGTGAGCTAAACTATTAGGTTGACCAGTCTAGGATCTGATGATGGGATCCAGGAGAAATCGAGGGCAACCCTCAAATTTTATAGGCACATGTACCGCGTTTTATATATTTTCTGAAGTTATATTGGCATTTGCTTCTGGCAATCATAATGTTATGATGCTGAGCTGATGATGGAAGGTCAACTCCTTAATAGTTGGGAGTAAAGGGATAATTCTTTTAAATCTGTGTACATATTGATACTACTAGTTATAATATCAGTAGAATTATAGGTGAGCTGAATTAATAGGTTGTAAAAAAAATTAACACTAAAAAGGAAGAAAAAAAATTGTAAACAAAAAAAAAACCGCCTTCAAAAACCCGACTCACTAAAAATTACAAAATAATTCATACGAACATTAATCTGGGTATGAATTTGATATGTTGTTGAAGGCGGTGCCAATGAAATTTTTGAGGAAAACTGCATGAAATATAAGCGGCACCGCCTTCAACAACATATCAAATTCATACCCAGATTAATGTTCGTATGAATTATTTTGTAATTTTTAGTGAGTCGGGTTTTTGAAGGCGGTTTTTTTTTTGTTTACAATTTTTTTCAGGGTGCGTTCAACCTAATGAATGTGCCGGAGTTAATCTTAGTTTTTTATTTATCTTGCGAGAGGTCGCCAGTTCAAACCCCGCCAGGTACAAATGTGTTTTTCAAATTTGAAATTCATATGTAGTACCATCATTCGACGCTTTAACGGTGAAGGAAAACATCGTGAGGAAACCAGCACACCTGAGATATTTCTCAACGGTGCCATGTCAGAGGCCCACAGCGGTTTAAAAACTCTGACACCAGGTTGTTCATCAACCATACGATAAGAAGAAGAAGAAGATTTATCTTGTTTTTATATCGACTTTTAGAATGAGCTTAAACTGATAGTAAGTGATTGTGAGGTCCGCATATTATAACTCAGGTTGACAGGCACAATATAAAAGTCCTTAACGAAGCGAAAAGAATTTTGGTACAGTCCCTGTCTCTATGTTCAAAATAAAAAGTCTCCGTTTTTTAACCGACTTCAAAAAAAGGAGGAGGTTCTCAATTCGTCTGTATGTATAATATTTTTTTTTTTTTTTTTTTTTTTTATGTATGTTCACCGATATTTTCGTCAATTATAGACGGATTTCAAAAATTTTTTTTTGGTTGGATAGAGTTCACTTTCGAGGTGGTCCCATTTTCACCAGTCCCGGATCTGATGATGGGATCCTGGAGAAATCGAGGGCAACCTTCAAATTTTATACGGAAATGTACCGCGTTTTGCATATTATCTGAAGTCATATTGGCATTTGCTTCTGGCTATCATAATCTTATGATGCTGAGCTGATGATGGAAGGTCAACTCCTTAATAGTTATGAGTAAAAGAATAATTATTTCAATACTGTATACATATTAAGACTACTAGTTATAATATCAGTAGCATTACAGGTGAGCTAAACTATTAGGTTGACCAGTCTAGGATCTGATGATGGGATCCAGGAGAAATCGAGGGCAACCCTCAAATTTTATAGGCACATGTACCGCGTTTTACATATTTTCTGAAGTTATATTGGCATTTGCTTCTGGCAATCATAATGTTATGATGCTGAGCTGATGATGGAAGGTCAACTCCTTAATAGTTGGGAGTAAAGGGATTATTCTTTCAAATCTGTGTACATATTGATACTACTGGTTATAATATCAGTAGAATTATAGGTGAGCTTAACTAATAGGGTGTAAAAAAAATTAACACTAAAAAGGATGAAAAAAAATTGTAAACAAGCAAAAAAACCGCCTTCAAAAACACGACTCACTAAAAATTACAAAATAATATAATACGAACATTAATCTGGGTATGAATTTGATATGTTGTTGAAGGCGGTGCCAATTAAATTTTTGCGGAAAACTGCGTGAAATATAAACGGCACCGCCTTCAACAACATATCAAATTCATACCCAGATTAATGTTCGTATTATATTATTTTGTAATTTTTAGTGAGTCGTGTTTTTGAAGGCGGTTTTTTTTTAATGGTCCAAAACATAAGAATATTGGAACCTTTTGAAGACAATTTTATTTCGTAGAGTCCCTGTCTTTTTTGCTATGAATCGGTTCAATTTCTACTCGCGACAAATACTGGTATGATAAACATCAATGTTTGTGCCGTGTCTGGGTGTGTTATGTGTAGTGTATTTAAGTACAATTTGTGTATACCTCCGTTATGTTTTATATCCGTATTAGAAGTTACTTCGAAAATGGAAATTAATTATATAAACAATTCATGTGATTTTTTATACCAACATATATATTTTATTTATTCCTAAATGCATCGGAAACAATATGTGTTAGGGTTTCTCCTGAAAGCATTCTTGGTGTGAAGATAATTATCTGGTACGTAGAAAATAATGAAAACTGCCAACAATTTCACCCTACATAATGAATGTTTATGTATGTATATCTTCTAGTTTCTACACGGACCATATTTAGAACTCGGTAACTTCCCATGACGGGATCGTCATAATTGTTCCCATCAATATGCAATAATTGATGCTCATATGAATATGCGATCTTGGAGCGTGAGCAAGGAGGTAACAACAGTATAGAAACTTGTTAGCTTCAAATTCTACGCTTAAACCAATGGGGACTCATCATCATCATCAGCCCATATGCGTCCCCACTGCTGGGGCACGGGCCTATCCTAAACTCGGGCGATAAGGCCTTAGTCGACCACGCTGGCCAAGTGCAGGTTGGTCGACTACACAACGTTAGAATTTCTTCATGGGCATGCAGGTTTCCTCACTGAATGGGAACGTGAATGAGCGTGAATTGGCCGCTAGAGGCGCTTCTGTCAAGATAGGTCCCCTTAATGTCAAATGTGACTGTTTGCGGGTCAAGATTAATATTTGAACATTTATCAATATCTAAGAGTCAATATGACAGTTATCAATGAATGTGAGTGTTTAGCGAAGTTGAGAAATATACTAACTTAAGTTCGCCTCATTTTTTGAGCGAAATAGTACTGAGGAAAACTGTTCCTTGGCCAATTGGCTAACGTTACAATGTATTAAATATGATCAAAATGTACATTTATGTTTTGCCTCCGTAGCATGTATTTAAAGTCGCATTTTCGAAAACGATAGCCCTCATTATTTTAATATTTCACAACTGAACATACATGTTTTTTAGACTCCGAAGTAAGTACGAATAGCTTAAGTACTTTTGCTACGATTACAAGAAAAAAACATTCGTATAAAAAATATACCTAAATATATGTACACTCGTAAATAGCACACCCAGATACAGAACAAACACTGTTGTTCGTCACACAAATAGAATATATTCCAAGTGGGAATGAAGCTCATATGCTTCGCCTTCATATACTCGTGACTATATGAAGGCGATCAGGGTCTATTGTGCATGTCGACCTCTTTTGTGGATCTCACGGCTATTGACCATCATATGAAGTGGGGTCATCATATTAGGGGTGAGAGCCATCCGCTCCCCGCAAGTCCGGAGATGACGGGGCTACTCCAGCCATCATCGTTTGTCAGTTAGGAAAAAAAAGTGGGGTCATCCTAGACATCGGACATTAAAGAACTTTAAGCTCACTGCATTTTACTGCAGTATGCACTTCATGTAGAGAGGGGAGGCCGTGAGAGGCGATTTAATGTGCCACCAACTATTGTGTGGCGAATGCTCTATAAATGTCGGTTGAAAGTGATTATTATAGTTTTTGCACGCTTCAAAGATAGATCTTGGTTTTTTTTGTAGTGTTGCGAACAGTGGCGTTTGAATAATGAGTCTGGTGTAAGTGATTCATAAGATTCTTGGCCTGACCCAGACTATATTTGGAAAATTTCAAACTACGGAGACGAATAACGGAGACATTTATAGAATTCAGATCGGATCTAACAGGCCGATCTTTTACTTAACTATTAAGTAAAGCAAAAATAGGATTACTGGCCATTAATTTATTCTTTTTCTACTATTCAACCTGAACCTCTCAATGTTCCCTGGATTGATAACTGCTTCTTAAACTGAAAAAAATACAATTACTTTTTCACTTTTACAGTTATTTTTACCCGACTACGGCAAAGCAAAAGGAGGGTTATGATTTTGACAGGCTATGTATGTATGTATGTATGTATGTATGTATGTATGTATGTTTGTATGTATGTATGTATGTTCATCTGTTTCCACATAACTTCTAAATTGCTTGTCAGAATTCGACAAATGACATATCATTAGAAGCGTCTTAATTGTCCGCTGGTTATAGGCTATATAGGGTTTCACAAAATCTAATGTGGCGCCCACTAGCGGACAAAACATACAGAGTAAAAAAATAAAGTTAAGATAAATACGCCGTGTTTGGTATCATTGGAAAGCGCTTTACTTGTACATTTTAAATATATATATATTACTAGCATTTGCATGTGACTTTACGTATATTCATGGACTGATTGCATATAGTTCACATCTTTTCGTTCGTAGCTTCTTTACTACTTACTAACACCAAAATAGTACAAATAATAAAAAGTTAAAAACTAAAACCCAACTACGACAAAAAACGACGCTGAAAAAGTATAAAACAAGACTTTTAGAACATACAATACTATTTTGAAGTATGCAATATTTACTATGTAGAGATAAGTTTTCATGTTTGGAAAGGCGTAGTCACACGTTCCATACACAAGTACCTACCTACCGTAGCACTTTGACAACGTGTGACTGCGGTTTTCCAAACATGAAAACTTATCTCTACATAGTAAATATTGCATACTTCAAAATAGTATTGTATGTTCTAAAAGTCTTGTTTTATACTTTTTCAGCGTCGTTTTTTGTCGTAGTTGGGTTTTAGTTTTTAACTTTTTTTAAAATGCCAATTACTACGACAAAAAAGGAAACCAAAATATTATACTTGTGTGGTACACAATCACATCTAAACTGCTGAACTGAATCAAATAAATAAAGGTTACAGCCGGCCAGCTAGAAAAGGGCAGTTTTTTAACTGACTTTGATTAGACTTAGATTAGGAGTAATGTTTTACGAGTCAATTAGAATTCTCGCGAACGGAAGCTAATTTTAAATATACTTGTTATTTTCATAACGTCAGCAAATCATACTTTACAACTGACAATTACGTTCTAACCTATTTGAATCAGTAATTATCTTGCTAATTTCGTGTGAATCCAAATTTACCATGACTAACCAGTCTTTTACAAACACGATAAGAATCCTGATGGACGCCACAGATAATAAAGTATCCCACAGACTATAGAGCAAAAATGGCGACGCGCGTTTGTCTCTGGTCCCTGAAATTATAAGTAATCTTATTTTTGCGATAAAATCTCGCTTTTGTTACCAGTTGTGTGAAAGTTTGTGCAGGGTAAATTGCTCATAATTTAGTATTTGTAGAAATATAGCGGAAAGAAAGAAAGAATGAAAATGACTAACGGTTTTAATAGGAGTAAAATAAATATCAACCTCACATACATTGAACTGATACCGAAGTAAGTAGGTTAAGTAATTACTAGTGGAATGAAGTTAAATATATAAATCATACATCCTAATACGAAACAAAGATATAATTAAATCGAAATGTATGTGTCTCTGGAGCGTTGATGTCTTTTCTATGTGCACGCGCGGACGCACCTATATCGAGTTGTGTTTTAAATGAGTTGAGTTAATTCTTCCTTAATTATATAATTTAAATTCTCTCATTTTGAAGTAACTTTTCTTTATAATATGTAGTGATTATACTTTTGAGATGATTTAATAAACAGTTTAATTCAAGTCGTATTGAATTTCCAAATCTTTATACATATAACTACGAAGACATTGTATTGAAATATTTTTTTCTTTTATGTATTATCTTATCATACCAAAGGGCATTCTAGGCCCATCCTAACGGACACAGTAAATATTCTATCTAAGGGCTAGGCCGGCCATCTATGTCAGTATGTTACCCAGTGACTGCGACCACACCGTAGCGAAGGGATAACAGGTTCATTCCGGTTGGGGTCAATAGGTTCTGAATACCGTGAGCTGTGACAAGGCTAATGGCTTTTGGTAGGGCATCTATCTTTTTAGGTAGGAGATTTAGGTTTGATTTGTACACATATACACCGTGAAATTTTAGTGATAGTTTTCCCGTGGCAGAACGATTTGCCTTTAGTAATACTATCGAAACATGCAAATTATTCCGAGAAAAAAAAAAATTTTGTTTGAAATTTTCAAAATCATAATTTTCTATCTTGAAAACGAGAGAAGATATCGTTCTTTTATAAGATGTGACGTAATCAAGTACTGCTTGCCGCATGAAATCGATGCTTAAAGCTAAAGAAGCTCTACACCCTAAGTCATAAAGCGGTTCGAACGTGCTTTCGAGTTACGGTTAAACCTTTCGTAAAACCGGCATTTATTGATTTTAACAAAAAAGAACTGCACACATCTTTTGTACTACTAAAATAGAATCATTTTGCTGCGGGAAAACAACGACTAAAATTTCACGTTGTATAGTAACTAATAAACGAATATTCACCGTGAAATGTTTGTGGTTGTAGGAGTAGCGAACTGATTCTTAAGCGAACTT
Organism: Maruca vitrata; assembly: GCA_039566165.1. Classification (NCBI taxonomy): domain Eukaryota; kingdom Metazoa; phylum Arthropoda; class Insecta; order Lepidoptera; family Crambidae; genus Maruca; species Maruca vitrata. The sequence continues at coordinate 2,422,910 of CM076941.1, read as the reverse complement.
GATCGGTTCGCTCGCGACCACGATTGGTGTAACCCAGTCGAAACGTCGGGCAGTAAGTAGCTATGTAATTTGCTACTCCTAATAACGCGTGTAGACCCATAAAGACTAATATCATTACGTGATTAACGATTCACACAGACAAAGCTGCAGGCGCAAGCTAGGAGACTTATAAATAAACACAACCCTTCTTTTTTTCTTTACAGTAGTCGAGTAAAAAGTGCAAAGATCCTGTCTCACCGCATACATCTAGCGGTTGGCTCTTACTGCGTTATTGCTAGTGACACACAGACATACATACTGACAAGTTCTGTCCGGATAGGGCGTGGATATAAACTGAGCAGTCGTATCTGTATATAACATGTCTGTATACAACATACTGTCACAGTTATTCTATACTAGTGACCCGACCACGCTTCGCTTCGGGTGAATCTTATATATAAAAATGAATCGCAAAATGTGTTGGTAAGCGCATAACTCAACAACGCCTGGCAAACTTTTTTTAAAATGTTGGTTAAATCCAAGGATGGTTCTTTCGGCGAGAAAAAATCGAATAATTGCCGGGAAAACCCTAAAAACAGCTCTTTTCTTTTTCACCTTTTTTTGACAGGACGAAGTCTGTCGGGTCAGCTAAGTATATTTAAAAATCTTCCTCTTGAATCTCTCTATATGCAGTACTTCTAAAGATTTAAGCTATATATATAGGGATATAGTGTTAGTTTTAAGTGGCGCAGTTTAATGTATTTTTATTGCTTTATTTTATTAGTAGAAGTTATTTATGTTGTCACTAAATAAACTTTTTTTTTCTTTTTATATTTATAGAGACAGATATAGAAACTTTACTTTATACTATGTAGTGATAGGGTTTGGAAGAGAAAAACCTCATTAATATTATGCATACAAGTATGGTGTTCAATAAATTAATAATACATATCGCACACCATCTCATACATGGTTCTGATTCCGTGACAAGTTTCTTGAGAACTTATGTTTTAGATATCACAACCATCAGTGTTAACTACACTAATAAACATAAACTGACGTTACGTATATATTGCATAGAGAAATAATACGCCTAGACAAGAGAAAACACTAATGTTCATCACACATTTTGTTCTGAATGGAAATCGAACCAATGACTCTTGGCGTAAGAGATAGAGTCACTATCAAATGCAGTATCGAAGTAAAAATAGAGCAAAATTTCTTGATTTCCTCTAACTTCACACTACAAGGTATGAAGTCAAAGTGTTCCTATTAATAGAGCTGATGCTTTAACGGTGGAGGAAAACATCGTGAGGAAACCTGCACACCTACGAAGAAATTCTTAGGTTGTGTAGTCAACCAACCCGCACTTGGCCAGCGTGGTTGACTAAGGCTTTATCGCCCTAGTTTAGGGTAAGCCCGTGCCCCAGCAGAGGGGACGTATATGGGCTGATGATGATGATGATGGTAAATAGAGTCCCCAAGAAATTCCTACATTTTTTCCGTAACTGACTTACGACGTTTGCTTGGAGAAGCCTCGTCATCATCAGCGGAGTTGGAAAAGCGGATGGCTCTCACCCCTAAAGTTTCTGGAAAACACTAATCATTGAAATTCCTTTTTCATCCCGGTTAAAACATAGTTCATTCGCCTCTAGATATATTGACACCGATAATTACAGTCCACCTAGGCACTTAACTCGAATGCCTGGCCATTTAAGGCATTGCTAAAAATAAAAGAAAAGCACTAATTAAAAACCGGGCTAAAATTAAAACTCGGCGCTTTTAAAATAGCCAGTTACAGTTACTTTGTTCTTGTAGGGATAGGGATAAAAGATGCGTCTTTTTAGAGTATTCAGTTATCGATATCGACAAAGTAGATTAAAGGCATCCGACCAATTTCAGAAATGGCGGCCGGTCCCAATTAAGATCAGCCAAGTGAGCACGACATATTATAGTGCAAAAGTGTGCGCGCAAACACAAGTACACTCTCTATTCCCGTACTCTCATAATTCAGTGAGACGGAAATCCGATATGACCGATGAAAGATCGGGTGCAGGACCACCGGCTTAACGTGCTTTCCGAGGTACGGGCGTTAAACCGCCAACATCCTAACTCCAAATGGTTGCGACGTGGTCCACAACCCGTCTCGTCACGTTTCCCACAGAGGTGAAAAGTGGATCGCTGGAAGTGACCCCTCTGGGAAAAAGGCGTGATTTTATGTATGTATCTATGTATGTAAATGAGTGAATAGTAATTTTTCTAAATATCTTGCTTTATTATCGGCAAAAGCTTAAAGTATGATATATGATTCACTTCTATACGCAGCGCTTGTAGTAGAGATTTCCCAACAAAAATAAAACTATCGATATTTTATGCTCATCCCAACCACCTCTATTTAAACCTGATAGCAATATTTTATTGCAAAAAAGCATATAGTCATGAATATACTTATTTATCTACGTTCCTTTCGTACGAGTAGCGGGATAACGGGGAATATAATATATTTTAATATAGAAATATATGTTGAATTAATTGAATATGTCATACAACATACATGATAGCTATCTCAGGAACCTGATTGCTAGTACTATATTTGTGTTCATATTATAAGTCACAGTAGATAATTGAAGGTATAATAAAGATTCTTTGTATTTTAGTGGAGCGCCTTAAGGTTTATACCTCGGAATCCAGGGCCAGTCGATGAATCTTTATATCAAGTTTTGAAATGTGTTTAGAATAGTATATAAAAAAATGTTAAAAAAAATATTTTGTGCGATCTCAATTTTTTTTTTATTATTATAATTAATTAATTTTTTTTGAAATTTTCATTCATTTATATTAGTTAAACGTTATATTTTAAAAAGAAGAATTATTATAAACTTGATCGTGGGTCACAAGGGACTGCAGGGGAGGGAAATAGAGGGGATAACAGCAGCTGTTGGGTGCTGTTAGCGCAATGAAACTTAAATTAAACAAAAAAAATATGACAACCAAATGTTGCATATGAGTGTTCCTATATTATAATAAGGTTTGTTAACAAACTCATTAACTTTAGAAATAATAAAATGTCCAAATAATACTTCGTAATCGAATGGCTAATTTTATGATTTTTCCACCTCTCTGTCTTTGAAGTCCGATTTCAGAAAAAGTAGCCCATTGGGTACCAATTTTTATTAATGATTATGACAGCTGAGAGTCTGGCGCAGTTTTTAAAGTTACTTAGAAGCCACGCAACTACCTCCTAATATTCTCAATTTAAAGTTGAAATTGTAAGACATTATTTACAGAACGTAATTTTTCAGTCTGTACCATCATTTTGAGATCTTCCATATAAGTTATGGAGACAAATATTTTAGGCATTAAAGGAAAACTCATGAAAATTGATATGCAAAAAGTATTTCTCAAAAAAGTCAAATATTTTTTTCTTTAGAATATTTTTAGTCGGTTAGGTCAATTATTCTCAAAAGTTTCGAAAAACAATCATAACTCGAAAACTATAAAAAATCGCAGAACATACATGGGGGTGTTTCGGATGCCCCACGAGGTGTTCTATCTCAGGACTTTCGCTTGACACTACTTTTTGGGACAACCTGTATAGTTAATGGTAAAATTATTTGTGTAAACCATTATTTTTTGTAAAAATTTAATAAATTGACATTGAAATTACTCAGCAAACATAAATTATCACATATACAATTGAAATTTCTACTATAAAAAATTTGTTCCCCCTTCCGCCTCTCATTTTTCAGAAAATTGTTTTTTTTTTTTTGTAAACGTGATCGGCCATTTTTTTTTTTTTAACTTTTTTCTTTCAGGTTTTAATAATGCAATCAAGCACTTCCTATACACATTCATTGACTGGCCCTGGATTCCGAGATTTTACCATTTTCATGTTTTACGGAACTCCACTATTTGTAGAGTTTCTTTTATTTTAGGGCTGGGTAAAATGGCGATGCAATAAACCTACTTTCTCAGCTAGGTGCCCGGTGGAAGTGACCCTGGCTGGCGGCTCTAAGAGTCGTGGGTTCGATTCCCACTCGGGACAAATATTTGTGTGATGAACATCGGTATTTTTTCTAAGTCTGGGTGTGAATATGTTCTGTAACTTGGATATGATATTAAAAAAAAACAAAGTAGTTTTTTTTTTTATATTAACGTTTGAATTTTATTACTGTTCATAGACCGAACTAATTAAAAAAAGACGTGTGGCACTCGGAGACTGCCGCGGTATAGCAATTGCATAGCATCGTCCGATTTCGGAGCAGCTCGTCTCAATTCGTGCGAGTTTCGAAGAGTCGTACAATACGTCTAACCGCACGCACACAAACACCGTGCCGAAGTCTACGGAACTGAAACGACGTTAGACGATTGTGAGGTTTTTTTCGTTACGGAATTTCTTGGTTCGGTCGCCGCGCTCAAAGCCCGCGATTAAATCTATGCAATAGCTTAAAAACAAGTTTAGAAAAATTTAATTAACTAACCTTCTACCCGTACTAAAATAGAACCTAAGTTTTACAATATCTATAAATACTTAGGAAAAACAATTTACTTATTATTTTAACTGAATATTAGATGTTATTTCATACAAAACACCTACCTGATATAATTATTATCATCTTGTCTACGTTTTCAAAGTCGGTTAACAAATACAAATGGGTCAAAATAAAGTGCCATCCGCCTCAGCTGTACGACCGTCCGTTTGTCCGTGAGCAGAATTCGATATTAGCTATGAGAAGTCACTGTTACATAGTATTTTTTATAAAGAGGCTAACAATATGACCTCACTCCACCTGATGGTAAGCGGTAGTGAGATCCAAATATGAGGTCGACAGGCACAATAGACCATATTGAGCCTGTCGCACTCACCCTGAAAGCCGTGAAGAAGGAGACCACTGCTGCGGCAACAACGAGACAAGGCGTGGAATCTCGCATTGGTATTGAGCTGTGCGGGTCGGAGTTGGCCAGTCCGCCGGACGGAAGGGCCCCCGTGTCTACGGGTCTCCCAGGCCGGCGGGCTGACCCGCTCCGCCCGCACAATACCGCCGCTAAGACTCCACTGGTCCGGCGCTTGCCGCACTAATGGTCCCCCCTGGCTCCGGTTCGTACAGTGCTGATCCCGGAATGCGACCTGACCGAGAGAGGTCAGAGTCACTTGGCGGGTTTTACACAACTGTATGGTGGTAACAGCAACCGGTCGATAAAATGTCTCCCACCTGAAAGTAGTTTACTAGTAGTTAGCAACTGTATTAAGTCTACCATAGACACTTATGACATTGTCCAATAGAGTTTAGACTTTCGCGTTCCATTTCACTAAATATTGGTCTTTATGGGTCTACCCGCCATATTAGGAGTAGCAATTACATAGCTACTTACTACCATGATTGGTGTCACCCAGTGTATTTAATATCGCGTGTAAACCCATAGACTAATATTTAGTTATCCAATAGATTTCAAATATTGAATGGCTCGCTGGAACAGTGGTTAGTGACCTTGGCTCCAAGAGTAGTAGGTTTGATTCCCACTCGGAACAAATATTTGTGTGACGAACATCGGTGTTTGTTCCGTGTCTGGGTGTATTATTAAATATATTTAAGTATATTTGTGTATCCACTGTTGATTCTGATATTTGTAACACAAGTGCTTAAGCTACTTACCACGGTATCAGATCAATGTATCTAATGTGATTCAATTAAGAAATCAATTAACATACTTACTACTACGAGTTACGCACAAACTTTCCAGGCGTCCAGCCCATGACATATTATTAGCGTATCCCCTGTGACAGACATACAGACAAAGGAGACATATTAATAGGGTTCCTGCTATGAAACTTGTGCTCTATATTATGTCAAAGTCAAAGTTATTTTTATTACGAACTAAGTGACCAAACCAAAATGTATGTGTGTTAATATTAAGTGAATTGTAAAATTGCTAATTGTTTTCGTTAAATAAAGAAAGTAATAATAAAGTGTAGTTACCGGTCTTAAGTTTTTAGTAAAATCTTACATAGGTACTCACCCTTTTCGGGTACTGCTATTGGAGGACTAAAACGAAACTATATAAATCTCCAGTAACATCGGGCGCCATGACCGAAATTCTCCGGTCACTTTATTATTAGTCCAACTACTTTGCACCTACGCCAAAATCCAAGCAGTGACGTCATCGCGGCCATGACTCCAGTTCGCGCCAAAAATGGCCAAGTGACAGTTATGAAAGATGGCGGCACCCTTCTGCGAAATCAGTGATGAATTTGGCAAGTGATATCATCCACTTTCATAATGTTACAAACGAAAATGATAGTTTAAATTCTTTTTTTCTTTTAATATGGTCATCTTGCAAACGCTTAGCCAATTTGTATTTGTTTGATGCTTAAATGTTATAAATAAATAAATATAAATATTGCACAACTTCACATACATTGATCTGATTCCGCGGTAAGTAGCTTAAGCACTTGTGTTACAGATATCAGAATCAACAGTGGATACAAAAATATAATTAAATATATATTTAATAACACACCCAGACACGGAACAAACACCGATGTTCGTCACACAAATATTTGTGGGAATCGAACCCACGACTCTTGGAACCGTAGGTAGAGAACCTGGGTCACTAACCACTGTTCCACCGAGCCAGTCAAATTACTTCATCATCATTATCATCAGCCCATATACGTCACCACTGCTGGAACACGGGCCTACCTTAAACTAGGGCGTCCTCATGATGTTTTCCTTCACCGTTAAAGCGTCGAATAATCGTACATATGAATTTCAAATTTGAACAACACATTGGTACGTGGCGGGGTTTGAACTGGCGACCTCTCGCATGGGAAGCAAGGACCTTAACCACTCGGCCATCGACGCGACTATTACTTAGATCAGATTTATGCCCAGAACTAAAAGTATTGGTGAATTTCTCACAGCATACGATGTCTTAATAGACTCTTTCAATAGTTAAGACTATTCAGTCAAAGGTTGCAAATTGTCTTTGAGTTTAACGGCTTCTCTGAAGATGGTCAAACTCAGAGCCTATTGTTGATAGTTTTGTGGCGAAAATGAAAAGCGTTAGCGGATCTCCTAAATATATTAAATAAAAATAACACAATATCACATACATTGATCTGATCCCAAGGTCTAAGTATTAATATTTAATAGCACACCCAGAGACGGAACAAACACCGATGTTCGTCACATAAATATTTGTCCCGAGTAGGAATGGAAGTCACAAATTACCCACGAAAAACCCACTTATGAAAAAAAATTATAAATTATAGATTTGACTATGTTTTTTTCATATTATTCTCTTCAATGGCAATTTTTGACCAAGAATAGAGATAAACTTTTAGAGTTTGTAGATTTTCAGCCAAAATAGTACTATTTTAAGCTTTCGCGTTCCTTTACACTAAATATTAGTCTTTATGGGTTTACACGCGATATTAGGAGAAGCAAATACTTAGCTACTTACTGCCCGACGTTTCGACTGGGTTACACCAATCATGGTTGGTACAAAGTTGAAGCAAAATAGTACTAACCCTTCCCATCCATATTTATCATACCAAAACCGCTCTTACCTATTACCTAAGTCTCAGCACTGGACAACTTCAAAGCAGGGCACCACAATGTGAGCCATAAATCACCTACTCCCTTAGGGCATGTGCGAAATAGTCGGGATTCCCTTCCGCGTTTGGGCTCACCACGTTTTAAAGCAGTGGTGGTAACCTGTGGAGGTCGATGCTCTTCTTTTCGTCACAATTTGATATTACTTACTTACTTAATTTAAAATATAACTTTAGTGCTAGCACTTAAAACAACAACCTATACAAATGTATCATCACTACATATATTATTATTTACATACATATAACATATACACCGTGAAATTTTAGTGGTTGTTTTCCCGCAGTAAAATGATTCTATCTTAATAGCACAATGCATTTGTGCAGTTCTTTTTATTAAAATCAATAAATGCCGGTTTTACGAAAGGTATAACCGAAACTTTAAAGTACGTTCGAACTACTTTATTACTTGGGGCGTAGATCTTATTTAGCTTTAAGCATCGATTTCATGCGGCAAGCAGTAACTGAATACGTCACATCTTAAAAAACAACGATTGCATCTCTCGTTTTCGAGTTGGAAAATTATTATTTTGAAAATTCGAAAAAAAAATTTATTTTTCCAAAGAATAATTTGCATGATTCGATAGTATTACTAAAGGCAAATCGTTCTGCCACGGGAAAACAACCACTAAAATTTCCCGGTGTATATGTCGCAGTCGTATTGTATAGTCCGCCGTATTACATTACGGCTAGTCGTTATCAAAAACAGGGCCGTTATGTATTACGGCGGATCGACGTTCAGCCGAATTGCACTTTATTCAATATTGTAGGGTGAACACGTCATGTGATAACAAAATAAAACAAAGTTTAATTGAAAATCAATTTTAATGAGAAAAATAAAGGTTATGTACCTACTCGGTATGTATAATAGGTTTGTACTTTGTGTTGCGTAGGTGCGAAAGTATAATACCTAATATAAAAACCAAAGATTTTTTATAGTAATTAAGAATTAGAAAATTCGCAGGTTGGGCATAGGAAGACAAATATTTCAATAGCCAAATATTTTTTGAATATAAAGTTTGTTTTTTACGGTTTACAGCATTTTGCCTCGCCCGCCGTGGCCAATTTCCTTATGAATTTCCATCAGAGTATCGAAATATTGCTCCATGGGTATTACGCGAATGCTATGATCCTCAGGATTATTTTTCAAGATCAGATAATCTTCACCAGCAACATTTATGAGGTCATATTTTTTGCACCAATAATACTGTGTAGGATTCCGCCGAATACCAGAATCCATAACAACAACAACTTTAGCAGTTTTGACTTTTGATATGCAATATAACCTCTACAACTCGATCTTTTGTCCATAAGACATTGAGACGAATAGAAACAGTTCAATTGCACGTCAGTTTTATTCTTAAAGTCACTATTTACACTCGTATTTGTCACGTTTATTTCTTTAAAACCACTGTTAAAATCACATTTTTGTGAAATAATTTCTGTATTCGAGGCCATCGTTGTTTTTATGACAGGCAGCGCCGTGAGCGATAAACATGGGAACTTTGACATTACGGCTAGCCGCATTAAATAATGTTTAGCGCCGAACACATCCCGGCGGAATTTCATTCAGCCGTATTCAATCCGGCTAATCGTTGATCCGCCGTAATACATAACGGCCCTGTTTTTGATAACGGCTAGCCGTGATGTAATACGGCGGGTTATACAATCCGACTGCGACATATACATACGAGTACATACGTATATTATTTTTTTGCAAAAATTCGAATGTATAGGGAAACCAAAGCTACCACGTATTGTCTTATACTATTTATACCTTTAATAGGACATTGGGCGTTTGCGCGAGTCCGGAGAACCTCCAGTATTTGGGACATCAGTAGGCAATAGCTATTATTGCGTCGATCCGAGATAGCTTTTAAAAGGCTTTACTTGTTTCCAACGCAATTTTGTCTTCAGTTCGCTAAGAGATAGTGAACTTCCCCACGTCAACCCTTTCTACCATAAACTAAGATCTGATAGTTATTTGATTATCACGTGTCTGGGTGAGTTATAATAAGGCGTCCGACCGATTTCGGCCATGGCGGCCGATCTCAAAGGAAATCAGTAGAAACTGCGCAGGATATATAGTGCACAAAAATTCGGTGAGACGAACTCACACAAATTTTGTCCGACCCCGGACTCGAACCGGGGACTCAGTCCTTACGCAGCGATGCTTACAATGGACCAACGAGGCAGTCTCACTACCAAATAACTAATTTATAAAGCAATACAGCTATTTCTTAATGTCTTATACACTCGTGTAATCGTTCATCTTGGAGATTGCATCGCTATTTTAACAAAGAAATACTTGCGAGTTATTTATACAGAATTTATATAAAGTTTGAACCTTATTAACCTAGGTTTAAATTGCTGGATTGGGTGAACAATAGGGCTTATACGAGTATTATCATCATCAGCCCAAATACGTCCCCACTGCTGGGGCACGGGCCTACCCTAAACTAGGGCGATAAGGCCTTAGGCAACCACGCTGGCTGCGGGTTGGTTGACTACACATCTTTAGAATTTCTTGGCAGGTGTGCTGGTTTCCTCACGATGTTTTCCTTTACCGTTTAAGCGTCGAATTATCGTACAATTGCATTTCAAATTTGGAAATCACACTGGTACGTGGCGGGGTTTGAACTGGCGACCTCTCGCATGTTAAGCAACGACCTTAACCACTCGGCCATCGACGCTTTTAACAAAATGATAATAAACATGTTTTTTTTTAATCCATGGAATAAGTAAATAATATTATAGCAATTAGGTAATTTATATCTTAGTGGTATATAAATTACCTAATTGCTATGCTCGTACGGGGTCTAATAGGGTATTTACATTAATTATAGTATTTTATATGTATTTTTATGTACCTTTGCAATGAATAGATAAAAAAATATCATATTACTTGTACTTAAATCGTCTATGAGTTCGAATGATTTCGATTTATAGGATAAAAGTACAAACTTTTGTAATATTAGGTCCTTTATTTATTTATTTTTCAATAAAATAAATTTAATAAATTAGTAGGTATACAATAAATAAATAGTTAAACATGCTATTGTGTTATGATTATATTGTTTTATTTTATTAAACTAGCGACCCGCCCTTGCTTCGGGTATATTGCTATTATAATTCACCCCCGTAAGAGTTACTTTCAAATACAAAACACATGTTCAAAGAGCTAAAATTTTCTCTTAACTTATCTTTTTAGCACGCCTCACGCCTCACTATCAAATATCTTACTTTTATTTCAATAAAACATACAACGCATATTGTTTTAGTATATTTAATTGTAACTTTTGTCTACCACTGTTGAGTCTGGTATAATGCTACTTACGTAACTAGAAAAAGGATCAATGTAGTAAGTGACATCGTCATCTTTATTTATCTAAAAGCCATGGAAGAGAATCGTCTAATGCTTTTAGAATCGCCAACTATCGTGCAAGGACCGTCAAGAGGCAATGACGATAAAATGAAAACAAAATGGCCACGTCCCATAGTTAGATGGCGAAGTCCGAACCGTGAAGATAATGGATTCCCGATACAAATGCTAATAATAAATCTTCACACTCTCATTTCCTTGTGCGCAGTCGGGTAAACAGCAGTAAAGCGTAGCATACTAGAAAACGATACTACAGATATTTGTAAAGAGTTGCTCGAAGGAAACAAGACCGGTGCCTCATAGTTCCTGCTTTGTTTTCAATAGTATAAGTAATAGTTAGTTTTTTGTATTCATTTTATTAGTACCTTACTTAGTCGATAATTTAAAAACAATTAAGATTATTATTTCGTGTATGTTGTATTCGCCTGTAATAGACATATCTTTTATCTATGGCTAGTATAATTTAAATGTATAAAGATTGTGAAGAAATTTCTCAGCCCGGAGTAAGGAAGCTGTCGGTGGCACGCCCGTATCTCAAAGAGCACGTTAAGCCAGTGGTCCTGCGCCCCATCTCTCATCGGTCATGTCGGATTGTCGTCTCACTGAGCTATGAGGGTTAGGGAATAGAGAGTGCACTTGTATTTGCGCGCACACTTGTGCACTATAATATGTCCTGCGCACTTGGCTGGTCGGACGCCTTTATTTATGTATCAAATGGTGATTCTTATGAATAAAGCGTAAAGACTATTTATAGATAATTAAATGATAAGTAATTTTTTACCCGACTACGGCAAAGCAAAAGGAGGGTTATGATTTTGACAGGCTATGTATGTATGTATGTATGTATGTATGTTCATCTGTTTCCACATAACTTCTAAATTGCTTGTCAGAATTCGACAAATGACATATCATTAGAAGCGTCTTAATTGTCCGCTGGTTATAGGCTATATAGGGTTTCACAAAATCTAATGTGGCGCCCACTAGCGGACAAAACATACAGAGTAAAAAAATAAAGTTAAGATAAATACGCCGTGTTTGGTATCATTGGAAAGCGCTTTACTTGTACATTTTAAATATATATATATTACTAGCATTTGCATGTGACTTTACGTATATTCATGGACTGATTGCATATAGTTCACATCTTTTCGTTCATAGCTTCTTTACTACGTCCCCTTAAAATATAAAACATGTTGGTTCATCAATTTAACTTTTGATAATATTATGCGCCACAAATACACTTTAACACCAAAATAGTACAAATCATAAAGTTAAAAACTAAAACCCAACTACGACAAAAAACGACGCTGAAAAAGTATAAAACAAGACTTTTAGAACACTGAACTGAACAAAGTTGCTTATGTAGTTCCAAGTAAATGGACACAGTAGACTCTACCAAAATGCTTATGTTGAAAATTGACAATAATGTCATACAATACTATTTTGAAGTATGCAATATTTACTATGTAGAGATAAGTTTTCATGTTTGGAAAGGCGTAGTCACACGTTCCATACACAAGTACCTACCTACCGTAGCACTTTGACAACGTGTGACTGCGGTTTTCCAAACATGAAAACCTATCTCTACATAGTAAATATTGCATACTTCAAAATAGTATTGTATGACATTATTGTCAATTTTCAACATAAGCATTTTGGTAGAGTCTACTGTGTCCATTTACTTGGAACTACATAAGCAACTTTGTTCAGTTCAGTGTTCTAAAAGTCTTGTTTTATACTTTTTCAGCGTCGTTTTTTGTCGTAGTTGGGTTTTAGTTTTTAATTTTCTTACACAATATTATGATAAAACTCACTGTTTCGCTGAAAAGTGCAAGTAACTGATATTTGTGACATTAGACTATGATTTGTGCACTCATCAGATCGTAAGGGACTGATTTTTGTAGTGTTCCCAATATTCATGACAATTTCATAATTTCATCAGCTTTTATATATTCCGTCTGGGCTATAGATTCGTTCCAGTGGCTGTAAGTCACTTATACATACATACATAAAATCAAGCCTTTTTCCCAAAGGGGTAGGCAGAGATCACTTCCAGCGATCCACTTTTCACCTCTGTGGGAAACGTGACGTGACGGGTTGTGAACCACGTCGCCGCCATTCTGCCTTGTGCATTGTTTTAACGAGGTCATTGCGTTCCCACGAGTAACAAGGATATATGACGGGGGAAGGAAAAGAGGAGGAAGGATACTATCGCCTCGGATGATTTGGACTGAGTCGATAGTAGCTCGAGGAGCCGGGGTCGCTTACCCGTATACCGTTCACCAACCACCGGACAGATAGTTGTGACTAGTATCTCCTGGCTTTCGAAAGTCACTTATTGTAGGTAATATAAACCTTTTCAGTTCATTATATCGTTAATCAGAAAAAAATAAGTATTGGCGGCATGAAATTTGCCGGGACCACTAATTAAAAATATACCTCACTGTTATTACCCACTACGTACCTACGGTAATTACTAGACAAAGCGAGTAGAGCCACGGGGCGTGACTAGTAAAGCTCTTGAACCGTGTCGTTTGATGATATCACTCTTTATTTTCTTTTTACGCATCGTATTACGTCTTATAAAAGTACACTTGAAAGGAGAAATAGTTGTTTATTTATAAATTCTCACTAACAATACGTTCATTAAACATTCATATAAGTATCACATAATAATAATTTAATAAATAATGAAAAAAAAGACGTGTGGCACTCGGGGATAGCATCGTCCGATTTCGGAGCAGCTCGTCTCGATTCGTGCGAGTAGAGTCGTACAATACGTCTAACCGCACGCACACAAACACCGTGCCGAAGTCTACCGAACTTAAACGACGTTAGATGACTTTTGAGGTTTATTTACGTTGCGGAATTTCTTCGTTCGGTCGCTGCGCTCTAAGCCCGCGATAAAAGCTATGCAATAGCTTAAAAGTTCATGTGTGTTGAACTAGAAACCTTTAGGTTTATGTACAAAAGTGTGCGCGCAAACACAAGAGCACTCTCTTTTCCCTGACTCTCACAGTTTGGTGAGACGGCAATCCCACATGACCGATGACATGACCGACCACAGTACCCATCCTTTATACACCGTGACATTTTAGTAGTAGTTTTCCCGCAGTATAATGATTCTATCTTAGTAGCAGATTTGTGCAGTTTTTTTTTTTAAATCAACACATGCCGGTCATACGAAAGGAAACTCGAATACACGTTCGTACCGCTTTATTACTTAAGACGTAGAGCTTATTTAGCTTAAAGCATTGATTTCATGCGGCAAGCGGTACCGGATTACGTCCCATCTTATAAAAAGAACGATAGCTTCTCTTGTTTTCCAGTTGGAAAATTATTATTCTGAAAAATTTTTTTTTTCAAGTTATAATTTGCATGTTTCGATAGTATTACTAAAGGCAAATCGTTTTGCCACTGGAAACCAACCACTCAAATTTCATGGTGTATTTGTATTATCTTTTGGTTTTCCGTACCCAAAAAAGTTTCTGACTTGACAACCCAGTCTAGTTGTCAATGCATAACAAAGAAGTGAATCCGTTGAAGAATCACTGCGATTGCAAAGCGCTGAATTTACGGGGCGTGACTAGTCTTGCTCCGTGAACCGTGAACGAACACAAGTTGGACTTCCGCGGCGAATGACTAGCGATTCTGAGATTAGCATGACGAAGATGCATTAATTTGTGACGAAGATACGTTAATTCGTGATGTTTGGGTCTATCCATAGGACTGGCTCGATGGAACAGTGGTTAGTGTCCTTAGATCACGACCTACGGTTCCAAGAGTCGCGGGTTCGATTCCCATTCGGGAAAAATATTTGTCATTTCGGTGATGTGATGTTGTGTAATATTTATTTATTATTATTCCTCAAAAATACAAATATAAAAAATGGAGAGCCAAGTTCAATACAAAATATACGTGTGGCTTCGCCGCAAAAAATAGAGACCAAAATGAGTGTCAAGTTCTATGCAAATTCTGAATATTTATTTATAGGAGTAAAATAACATTATTAATAAGTATTTAACTTTATTTATTTGCTTTATTGGATACCTTAAAGTAGGAGTAATTTATATACTAATAATAAATCTGTAAGGGTCGGTCATGGAGTAAGTTAGTTTGTTTTCAGAGATATTGTAGCCTAGCCTAGCCTAGCCTATAAACAGACTCAATACTGATAGTATTTTCACGATTTTTAGAAATTTTCTGTATGTGTGTAATGTATGTATTTTCCTCCATAACTCTTAAACCAATTATCCGAATTTGATGAAATTTGGTACAAAAACACATAGACATCTAGGACACAGGATAGGCTATTTAAATTCTCCAACGCGAACGGAGTCGCGGGCACAGCTAGTATTAAATATAGTTAAGTAAAGATCAAATATTATTTTTGTACTATTTAGATATCATACATACTTTTATCTTTTTATTTTTTAGAAAATATGAAATGGATATTATTTATTGTATCCGGATCATTAAAGCAATTTAGATAAGTAGCCAGATCCATATAAAACAAAATGTTAATATCCTGTACCAATTAATGATACTAATACTCTCTTTTCTTATAGACCAGACAATTATCCAAAATGCTTTAGATAACAGAATTATAATAACTCATCTTATGCGCTGACCGTAGCAAAATGCATTGTTACACGAACATACAATTACAAGTAATAATAATTATAATAAACAGAAATGTTGGCGGCCATCCTATTATGTTTGATGGTTGTCGGCCTTATACGTTAGGGCTGCCATTTTCTTTAGTAACTTTCTTTACATACATTGATGAAATATATAACTTGCGCCTGCCAAGCCAAATATATAAATTGGATATTCGGTTTGTGCATACCCTCATGTAATACACACACGCACACACACACACACACACTTACTCCCACGCATGTTTCTGTATATGTTTTTCTGTATAACTGTCTTTAAATTTCGTTCGTTTGTTTACTTACCATAAAATGTCAAAGAGTGTTAAGGAAGAGTGACCTCTTCTGGCCCAGGTGCTTCCTGCACTTAAAAGAAGACGTCAACCCTTGTCTATGTTAATGTAGAATGTTGGTAATGAAATAAATACATTATTATTATTACATTACCACAACTCTCCAGATTATATACACTCTAGCATAATACTATCGTCGACGAACGTCAGTGTTTGTTCCGTGTCTGGGTGTTTTATTAAATATATTTAAGTATATGTGTGTATTCACTGTCGTTTCTGATTTTCGTAACACAAGTGCTTAAGCTACTTACCACGGGATCAGCTCGATGTATGTGATGTTGTGAAATATTTATTTATACTATCATCCACAAACGTTGATAGCCCTAAGCCAGACGCATTCATTAAACCTAAGTGAATCTTCGCACGCAACCCAACTCAAAGGCTGGAACGCCTGCCCTGTGGCTTTCACATCAGCTAACCACTTCCTGAAAAAGCGTCGATGGCCGAGTGGTTAAGGTCGTTGCTTGCCATGCGAGAGGACGCCAGTTCAAACCCCGCCAGGTATCACTGTGTTTTCAAATTTGAAATACGTACGTACGGTTATTCGACGCTTTAGCGGTAAAGGAAAACATAGTGAGGAAACCTGCACAAATATGAACACATTCTTGGGTTGTGTACTTGGCCAGTGTGGTTGACTAAGGTCTGATTGCCCTAGTGTAGGGTAGGCCCGTGTCCCAGCCGTGGAGACGTATATGGGCTGATGATGAACCACTTCCTAATAACCACAGTGCGTGCTACTTTAAAATGTATTGCTGGATAGAATTTTTATTTCTAACTGAGTATTGGCTCATAGCTTGTAGCCTTGTCATCATCACCGGACTTGCGGGGGAGCGGATGGCTCTCACCCCTGAGTATAGGGTATTTGACAATTTTTTTATTTTGATATAGTTGGAAAGACTCGAACACAAAGACACTGTTGAAAGTATCACTTTGATATCTCGATAACTCGACTAGATATTACAGTTTTAATTGCACGTTATTTGGGCGAGCTCAAAAACGCTCCATACAAACGTCCACAGGCATGTGACGTCACACGCCTGTTCCTTGTATGCAGCGCCTAGGAAGTTTGTTCGGCAGGTTCATCAAAAGTTGCGTTTATGGATATGTTTTCATAATGAAAGATGTTACTAATTCTGTTATTTATAAGACGACAACGAAATTTTAAATGATTTTCGCAATTTTGAAATGGACTTTATTTATTAGCCAAAAAATTAAGTTTCGATTTCATTAATAATACTGTTTTACTTAAATCTTACTGATTATCATAAAAATGGCAAACGTAACAACCACAGTCAAATACCCTATTATCGTATAATGTAGGTTTGAATGGTTCGTTGAAACAGTAGAGACCCTGGCTACGATCCTTAAAGTCTTCGTTGGTTCGATTCCCACCCGGGACAAATATTCATGTAATAAAATGTGTGCATGTTCTGAGCCTGGGTGTAAATGTGTAATTAAGTATAAATATCTTTGTATTTATATCATTCCAGTAAAAAAAGATAGAGTTATGTTTAAGAATTGCTTTAACTTATATACTTAACTCTATCTTTTTTTACTGTTTTCGCCTCGATTTCAATAACTCCACCCACAAGTTTTAAAACCTATTATTGGGAGAACATATTTTCAACACCATGGAAAACTAGCGTCGTGGTTCCGTAGTGCTACGGCATAATTCTGAGTGATAGCCATTTTGGCACATTTTAGTCTAGTATTAAGTTATTTTGTATTTTTATTTGCGAGTGAAAGAAAATGCTAAATAAATATTTTTCTTTCTGTCTCTCTGAAAAAAACAAAAATAATCCTTGATTATAATATGATAATATGCAAGATTCCATAAAATATTCATCCTGCATTGCTGCAAGTTATTATTACTTTACATAAAACGAGTCTCTACCTTTATATTTATGTAAACTAAGTTATCGCTAAGTAAACTTCATATTTAATGTTACCTACACAATGGTTTCTAAGCAAAATTATAAATTCAATACAAATTCTTGCTAAACAGGTCTCATGACCTTACGATGCATATGACATAGAGATGACATCATATTGTAAGCGGCCAAGCCTGCAAGGCTACCTTAGTATACAGTCCTGCTTTATAGAGCTATCGGTCAAAGAAAATAATAGATAAAATACAACTAATTTTACGGATTATTGACGTTTCGAGATCTTTACAGCGCTCGTAGTTATGTATTTTGTGCGTTCCAATTCACGTACACAAAAATCACAACATCCTTAGGTCTTGCATATGTTTTTGACGGGCCTGGGATATTAAGGTCTTCATGTTGGGACCCCAAGCTGGTGGTACACTCCAACCATGTTCTCTATTGAACTTAGCTTGTCTCAGCATCCTTAGGGTCAAAACGTTGCTCTTTCACGAGGATTTGAGGTTTGTCAAATCTATGATTTTAAGGGTTATGATATTAGGGCCTTTTGTCGCAACGTAACTAGAATCGAGCAATAAACGTCATAAAATATCTAAAACCTAACGAGGAAAAAATAATCTTATTATTCTGATAAATAAGTTATTTAAAGGCGACATAACGTTCGAAGTGCAAGATTAGCTTTTTACGGGCATGTAATGAGGAGGGAAGAAAGCCATGTGACTAGCAGAGTGAGGAGTATGAATGACAATGGACGTGATAGTAGAGGAAGGCCGTAGAAGACATAGATGGATTGCGTGAGAGATGATATGGGAGTGAAAGGAGTAGACACAGAGCTGACGAATGACAGGCCCGAGTGGAAGAAGTACACATGTTGCGCCGACCCCACTTAGCGTGGGACAAGGGCAGGAGAATGTTGATCTTGAGTCATCTCAGGCCACGTTCTACGATACAATAGATTATTAATTCGTTTGTCTGTTTGTCCCCAGGTTCTGAAGCCCAGATAGAGTGCACACAGGAAGTGATGAAGGTCACAGTTCCAATGGACGGAGACAGGAGGATATCCTATTTGGACCAGCTGAAAGGTAAGCTTAACCTATACAAACCAATCACACACTCACGCATTGGTTCATCATCACTGATGATGATAAACCAATACATTGGACTAAATATTTGTCTTTATGGGTCTACACGCGTTATTAGGAGTAGCAAATACATAGCTACTTACTGCCCAGTTCGCTCGCGATCATGATTGGTGTAACCCAGTCGAAACGTCGGGCAGTAAGTAGCTATGTATTTGCTACTCTTAATAACGCGTGTAGACCCATAAAGACAAATATTTAGTGTAATGTACTGTCTCAAATCTTACAATACATTGGAAGTAGAAATGTTATGTGTGTGAAATAGTCAAAATCATATCATTATATTTAATCCTATGTTATTTCATAAAAAATATGAGACATATGAGATATACTCAGATAAACCTAAGTTGTTGTTGAATTGCTATTTACTTACTGAATATTTTTACCAGAATTCTCAATTTGATTAAACTTACTTATGAATTGATTTGATGCGACTTAAAACACATTGATACGTTACCGGATTCGAACTGCCCCCCTCTTGCATTGGAAACGACGGCTTTAACCAATTACCACTAGTTCATCGCCTGCCAATGATGTCAAAGCAAGAAACAGCAGACGTTTGACCTAGATCAAAAGAGTTTACATGCAAATCTGTCTGTTCGTCACAGCCAGTGAAAGCATATGGGGTAATGAGTGTTGTTCACACGCAATCCGCACAGGGACGGACTAAGGCCGCGTTCCCATTGACTTAGAGATAATATACATACTATCTCTAAGTCAATGGGAGTCTCTAAGTCATTTTGTATTTTATAACCTTAAATGCATCAAACATGTATTAGTGTATAAGCTGTTGGTGAATCCTTACTAATATTATAAATCCGAAAGTAACTCTGTCTGTCTGTCTGTTGCGCTTTCATGCATAGAGTACTGGACCGATTTTAATGAAATTTGGTACAGATATAGTCCAGAGCCTAGGAAATGTTATAGGCTACTATTTATCCGAATGCGCTATAAGGAAGTAATGTTTTACCCGTTAAACGTCTCTACGCGGACGAAGTCGCGGGCGGAAAGCTAGTTTTTTTATATCAAGAAAAAAATATTAAAAAAATCAATTATTCGATCCTCTTACGGTGAAGGAAAACATCTTGAGGAAATGTGCACACCTGGGAAGAATCTGAGGTTTTTTTTTATAATAGGCTAACAAGATGACCTCACTCCACCTGATGGTAAGCGGTTGTAAGATCAAAATATGAGGTCGATAGGCACAATAGATGATCTATTGAGCCTGTCGCACTCACTCTGAAGGCCGGCTGCTGGGTTGTGTTATAAATAAATAAATATCTGGCACATTTCCACATACGGTCATCTGACCCCAAACTAAGCAGAGCTTGTACTTTGGGCGTCAGCAATTCATATACCTATATACATGTTTATTTATAAAAAATACTTAAATACATATTCACACTCAGACACGGAACAAACGCCGATGTTCATCACAAAAATATATGTCCCGAGTGGAAATCGAACCCGCGACTCTAGGAACCGCTAGCCAGGGTCACTAACCACTGATCCACCAAGCAAGTCGACCTACCCGCTCTTGGCTAGCAAGCAAGCAAGCTTGGTTGACTAAGGCCTGATCGACCAGTTTAGGGTAGGCTTGTTCCCCAGCAGTGGGGACGTATATGGGCTGATGATGAATAAGATGGATCATGGTTCCCAAGCACTATTATCTAGCTCGGTGGAAGTTCTTTCCTTTTATGGATTCTCCTTTACTTTTTTAGTGTTCCGTACCTAAATGGTAAAAACCTATTAATAAAACTATATATACTTATATGCTGAGGCTGGGACCTAGTTGACCACTGTTCAATGTTGTGTTCCATGTTGTTTTCTTGTTCACTTTTTTGTTTATTTTTTTTTTCTTTGGCTTATTTTCTTGTTATGTGGTCAATAAACATTTTTTATTATTATTATTATTATTAAAACTTCGCTGTCCGTTCGCCTGTCTGTCACCAAGCTATATCTCAAAAACCGCTATAGCTAGACAATTGAAATTTTCACAAATGAAATAGTATTTCTGTTGCCGCTATAACAATCCTAATAGCAGAACCTGCTACGGGAATAATGTATTTCTAAGACGTGCTAGTAGATTATGTAATAACGATGATAGTTTAGATAAAATCGATATTTATTCTTGTAGTATCGATGAACTTAAAAAAGCTTTTCAATAATGTGTAGTATTAATAAAGATGTGTTTACTTTAGCCCTCACTCTGACTTCCTTCTAGATGTCATGTTTTCTTTCTATGTGATAATATTTTAGTAATTAAGGAAACTAAAGGTTATTTTGTTAAAATTTATGTTTACTGTATTTTTGTTATGTAACCGTTTGTTTCTTATGAATAAATAAAAAAAAATAACATCAAATATTATTCAAGAGGGGATCTGAGTCATCCGCTCCCCCGCAAGTCCGGTGATGATGACGAGGCTACTCCAAGCCATCATCGCATGTCAATAAGGACAAAAAAGTGTCCTTTTTTATTTACAATACTGATACGGAACCATTTATGCGCGAGTTCGACCGAGTTACTATACCTTTCAGTAGTATTTCTACAGTCAAGCTTTATGTTTTTCAAACAATTTAGTTGTCAATTGAATGTCCATAGAGTAGTTTACGCAATTGGCGGCTCGCCGCGTACCGACTCCTTAACTTAGCCTGTCAAACGTAATAACTACTCTTCGTGCTTGCTTTACAGACAAAAAAACGAATATTTTCATG
This sequence comes from Maruca vitrata, assembly GCA_039566165.1. Classification (NCBI taxonomy): domain Eukaryota; kingdom Metazoa; phylum Arthropoda; class Insecta; order Lepidoptera; family Crambidae; genus Maruca; species Maruca vitrata. Next base: position 2,401,186 of record CM076941.1, on the reverse strand, counting down.
TTAACCAGAGGGGCGTATTACACTTGTGTAATCCTTACTATATCTATACTAAGTAGAGGCTGCCCTGCCTGCGACTACGTCCGCGTGGAAACGTTACAATATGACTAGCGAAATGAATAAATAAATAAATATTATTAGGTATCAATCCCGCGGGAACTCCGGGATATATAAGTAGCGTATATAATAATATTATTAAATAGCTATGCTATCCATGCGAGAGGTTGCCAGTTCAAACCCCGCCAGGTACCAATGTGTTTTTCAAATTTGAAATTCAAATGTACCATCATTCGACGCTTTAACGGTGAAGGAAAACATCGTGAGGAAACCAGCACACCTGAGAAATTTTTCAACGGTGTGTGAAGCCATGTCAGAGGCCTACGGGCGGTTTAAAAACTCTGACACCAGGTTGTTCATCAACCATACGATATGAAGAAGAAGAAGAAGAAGAAGGTAGCATTGAAGAACAGAAAAGAGACGTTAGGCACTTAGGCAGCTTTTTGAATACACCCGCTCCTACGAACGCCCAGCAAGTTCCACGTGTTTCTTTAAATTAGCATAACTTCTTTATGAATGAACCGATTAAAATGAACCAAATCTTATGTGGACCACAATATATTACTGATAACTACCTCGTTGGTCTAGTGGTAGCAAGTGCTGCGTTGGGATCGAGAGGTCCCCGGTTCGAGTCCGGGGTCGGGAAAAATTTATGTGAGTTTTTCTGTAATGAAATTACTCAGCCCGGAGTTAGGAAGTTGGCGGTTGAACGCTCGTGCCTCGGAAAGCACGTTAAGCCTGTGGTCCTGCGCCCGATCTCTCATCGGTCATGTCGGATTGCCGTCTTACCGAATTATGAGAGTAAGGGAACAGAGAGTGCACTTGTGTTTGCGCGCACACTTGTGCACTATAATATGTCCTGCGCGCTTGGCTGTTCTCAATAGAGATCGGCCGCTATGGTTGAAATCGGTCGGACGCATAAAATTACTGAAAACTACGTTCAGATCGGATAATCCATTTCTAAGATAAGCGTTCGCACTCGCACAGGCACACAGACAAAAGTGAATCAATCACGCCTAAACTACCAAATCGATTTAAATATATGTTTGGTACAGTTATAATCTGGATTCTGAAAAAGACGTGTGGCACTCGAGGACTGCCACGGTATAGCTATTGCATAGCATCGTCCGATTTCGGAGCAGCTCGTCTCGATTCGTGCGAGTTTCGTAGAGTCGTACAATACGTCTAACCGCACGCACACAAACACCGTGCCGAAGTCTACCGAACTGAAACGACGTTAGACGATTGTGAGGTTTTTTTCGTTACGGAATATCTTGATTCGGTCGCCGCGCTCAAAGCCCGCGATAAAAGCTATGCAATAGCTTAAAAATTACATGCTTTTAACCCACCCACCAGGCTTCACACGGACAGAGTCAGGGGCGGAAGCCAGTCTGTTATGATAATCATGTCCCCTGCTGCATAATATAGCATGTTTACACTCTATTTGCCAACTCTATTTCCCAAATTGCCATGCCTCTGGGAGTGAAAAGTAAATTGTCCTCAATCCGCCCCTGTTTTTTCAGTTACGTAATCATTTTAGACAATTAAGTATTCTAATGGTGATGACATAAGGTCGAAAATCGTGGATTGTCATCTCTGTGATTCTCACATAGTATAAGTTGTATGAGCGGTGAATCTAGTAGTCCAGTCATTTAAGCTTAAATTGGGTAAGAATCTCGGAATTCGAGATACCCAGCTGTAAGTCTGTAAATACTTAGATATTGACACCCTAAAAGTGGTCTCAAAACCTACATATGGTAGGGTGTACGCAACTATAAAATTTTCATGGTCAAATGTCACAAATATCAGTTTTATAAACTTTTGAGCGAAACGGGAAGTTTTATCATAAAAGTGTGTAGGAGAAAATTGCTTATCATCTAATTATCTATAAAAATTGTCTGTACGTTTTATTCCTAAGATTCACCATTTCAGAGATACAGCGATGCAAATAGTTGAAAAAGTTGTATTTTAAAAAGCTTTCAGACCCCCGTGCGATTGTGCTAGACAGTTAAAATTTTCACAACTGATGTATTTCAGTAGTCTCTATAACATCTAATACTAGAAAATCTATAAATTTAATGTTTAAGTTGGCTCTCATACAAAAACTATGGTTTTTTTTTTCTCACACTTGGCCGGTTTTTAACGTGGTTACCCCAGTAAACCCATTACAAACGACACCTTTTATACGTGAAGAACACGTTGTTTATATGGAAGCCTAGTTAAATAATTGTTTTATGTTGTTTTTAGTACTATACATATACGTTTCAGTACATTTAAACTGCTTATTATGGGTCAAAAACGCAGAAATCTTAAATCTTCTGAATACTGAAAACAACACAAAACAATTATTTAACTAGGCTTCCTTATAAACAACGTGTTCTTCATGTATAAAAGGTGTCGTCTGGAATAGGTTTACTGGGGTAACCACGTTAAAAACCGGCCAAGTGTAAGAAAAAAAAAAACACAATTTTTGTATGAGAACCCACTTAAACATTGGTTTTAGGGTCAATTTCAACAAGTCCATATTTTTTAACATTTCGGTGAACTTTTTTATTTGTTACTTTTTTGAAAATACAACCATGTAGAATTGTTATTTACGCTATCGTTATAATTAATTTTAACACGACATTAAATTAAATTCATATACTTAAGAGATATAGTACTTTGAAATTTTGGTGTCACCGAAATGAAAGAAGAGTTCACCGAAATGAAACTTCTCATCACCGAAATGAGAAACGCAATACACCGAAATGAAATTACTTATGTAGTCACCGAAAAAAAGTAAACTGTTACCAAGTATACAGCCTACAACCTACGTTTTGAAGAGTGTATTCATCACACAGTAACAGATTTTTTTTACTAAAATTAAAACTTCGGCCTTATCAATAAAATCGTATAACAGTGGTCGATGGAAACGTGGATACAACCCAGTCTTGATCTTTGTCAGTTCCAGATTCAGCTCTCAATGCATAAAGTCCATCTGCCAATCAATACCCCTAACCTTACATAGACCGATTAAGTGCAATATGCAGTAGTGCAATAATTCGTTCAACAATTGACAAAGCCATTATAAAGCTAGCTTCATTACCGAACTACGAACGATTCGTAGGTATCATCTGGAAATCGTCGTGCCAACATATCCCAAGAGGCTGTCGTACTTCCAACGTCCCGGGTTTGACTCAAGAGTCATCTGCGCCGTTTAAAAATTATGAATCCGCCTATAATGCCGATCCATTTTCACAAGACACATGTGATGCTTGTGAAATCTTAATGCTGTCTATCCATGCAAACCAGCGAACCAAATGGATTAATACAGTCACCAGCATTGACATGACCCACAATAGTAAAAAGGCCTAGACCACAATCCGTAAATGGACCGGTGAGCCCTCTCCTCCAAAGTTCCAAGTAAAGTTACTGCAAACAAAATTGCTCATCAACTGTTGCTGAATAAGAAATCGTACACTCGCCTTCCCAGAATTCAACTTGTACAATGCCTTCCGAAAGAGAATTTACTGAGCCAGCCTTTTGACGATATCATTTTTAGTGTTAGATACTTGAAATCTGGTAAAGCATCGAGTGTTGATAACATTTCCACAGAACAACTTAAAAACTTGGATCCTATGACTATTTGCTGGTTACAACCGAAGTTCAATGATTGTCTACAATCTGCGAAATTATCACGTCTATGGATCTTGATATTGCCATTCCAAAACCGGGAAAAGTTCTAGATGACCCTAAAAACCTTCCGCCCATTATCCTTGCTCAGTCACACATACAAATTATCTCAACGACTTTTGCTTAACCGCCTATCACCTATTAGATCAGCACTTAATTCCAGAACAGGTAGGATTCAGACCTAAAAAATCATGTTGTAACCAGACGTTAAACCTCACCCAACACATGCCATTTTATCATAAACGTCTAGTCCGTAAGATTTGTATTTGTAATTCAGAAGCTACACTGATGTTATTCTGTTTTGTGAACTTAAATAAATAACACAAAGAGGATAGTTTTGAAATGGGAATGATTACAGCGCTGTATGCGTGGATCTGACAGCAGCTTATGATACAGTGAACCTGAAGCGTCTCTTGTGGAAAGTCTACTCGATGGTCAATGACTAGAAATTTATAAAAATACTTGGTGAGCTGCTCCGCAACCGTAGCTTTCAGGTCCATTTGTCTGAAGAAATAGGCAGATGGCGATCCCAAAAACTGGTAATCCCCAGGGTCTCTACCCTGGGGATGACCGTTTTGTTGGAATCACTACTTTTCAACATCTACACAAAAGACCGACCATGTTGCCGATGACCTGGCGCTCATATCACAAACACAATCCTGTGAAAACATAGAAATAAACCTCACTTCAGCCTTAGGGTTCAGACACTCTCAGACTAAATTTAACATGGCAGGGACAACCACAGAAGTTAAAGTCGGCATAGCTTTATATTTAGATTTAGAAAGTACCGAATCTTGACACAGATCCACCTACTGCTCGTCTTAACCTCTGGTCTAACACGTTTGCTCCACCCGTCCCCTTGGTTCTACCTTCAGAAAGCCTTCCAACAGGACACGATTTGCCATGGTTAACCTGAAGGTCCCTGGACAGACTCCGTAGCCAGGTTGGCCAATGCAAAGATAATATGTTTAGGTGGGGTTTCCTGGACAGGAGGATATCGCGTGCCTATGTGGTCTCTCACCATTGTCCATGGCTCACCTCACTTCGTGCCCCGCCTGTCCCGACTCCTGTACACAAATTGAGCTGATAGAAGGGTCAACAACCGCGGTCCGGGTGGCGGAATTATCCAAAATAATTTTAAGTGTTTTGCCATCGACACGAAAAGAAGAAGAAGAAGAATAACTTACCATTTTGAACTTCATCATTTGACTTTAGATGCTGTTGACAAACATTTCAAGTTAATCTGTTATTACTTTAATCCAGAGTCCATCTGCGAGTATGTTTTATTATTAAGAGGATACTCTTAAATATATAAAAGAAGAATCACTGACTGACATATCGATGCACAGTCTAAACGGCTAAACGTAGGCACTTGAAATTTGGTAAGGACGTAGTTTAGGTACCGTAGAGGTGCATTAAGAAAGGAATTCCCGAAATTCTCATGGGAACGGGAATCATCCGGAAAATCCTTTTGTATGAAAAATCGCCCACGCAAACGAAGTCGCGGGCACAGCTAGTGAAAAATAAAGGTATTGATTACAACCACACATAGATTTTAATAATTTAATCTGAAATTCATTTGGGAACATGTAAGAATAAATCAACAAATATATTGTAATTATCAACAATAAAAATAAAAATATATTCCTTTCGAAATTACAATGTAACAAAATAAATTAAGGTCTTTATTCACCGAAATGAAGTAATTTGACACCGGAATGACAAAAGAAATCACCGAAATGAAGATAATAATCACCGAAATTACCAAATTCTCACCGAAATGAAAAAAAGTCACTGGAATGATATTTTTTCTCATTCCGGTGGTCAATTTAGGTCACCGAATTCACCGGAATGAGGTCACCGATATTATATACAGCCCATAAAAATAAGCACAACAAGGAAAATATAAATAAAAGAAATAAATTGATACGACCTACTTAATTGAGCGACATTTAGTAATAGTACATAGATTTTATAGACATACCGAATGATTGGATCACAACTTATATCCATTCACGTGAATGACAAAAAAAAACGGTACGCAGTCACCGAAACCGACTTACTTACGTTTTTGGCGGGAACTGCAAACAGCAACACACGTCCTCTTACGTTAAGCGCTTAGGCGGCACTGATGCGCAGATTTACTGCGCAGTGGCAAGAAGCTAGTGTTTTTCGATGCCTAGATATTCGCGTACAACCAAAATTCACCGCGATGACATATCTCATTTGGACACGTGAATTTGTACTTACCATTCATTAAATATAACAGATTTTGTATTGAACTTTCCGCAATAAGGTACTGTCATTATTAAGGATTTAAATAAAAAAAGGTAAATCCCTAAAAAATCAACTGTTTTTAAAATATGATTAAAAGTATACTGAAAAACAAATTGTGCCGCGTCACCGATATGATACAATTGGGGGTTTAAGATTTTTTTTACCTAATTAGCGATAATCATAATTTAAAAATATTTATAGTCACCTATAGGAGACAACACCTTTTATCTAAAAAAAAATATTACAAGTTAAAAGTGCCATCCTGCACTAGCAGTTTCAGCCGTGCCGTTTACGATTTGGTGTCGGGAAATTCACCCTTTAAGCTTTTTCTAGTATAAGATGTTATAGAGGCTACTGAAATACATCATTCGTGAAAATTTTAACTGTCTAGCACAATCGCAAGTGGGCCTGGAAGCTTTTGAAAATACAACTTTTTCAAATATTTGCATCGCTGTATCTCTGAAATGGTGAATCTTAGGAATAAAACGTACAGACAATTTTTATAGATAAATAGAAGATAAGTAATTTTCTCCTACACACTTTTATGATAAAACGTCCCGTTTTGCTTAAAAGTTCATAAAACTGATATTTGTGACATTTGACCTTGAAAATTTTATAGTTGCGTACACCCTACAATATGTAGGTTTTGAGACAACTTTTAGGGTGTCAATATCTAAGTATTTACAGACTTACAGCTGGGTATCTCGAATTCCGAGATTTTTTCCTAATTTGACTGGACTATAGTCGTAAAGGCAATTATGCATATTACAAGAATGCTAGATCATTAATTACTGCAAATAACCTAGTTAGTATATTGATTTGTGGCATGCATCATTGACTGGCTCGATGGAACAGTAGTTAATGACCCAGGTTCACAAACTACGGTTCTAAGAGTCGCGGCATCTGTGTTTATTCCGTGTCTGGGTGTGACATTAAATATATTTAAGTATATTTGTGTATCCACTGTTCTGATATCTGTAACACAAGTGCTAAAGCTACTTACCACGGGATCAGATCGATGAATGTGATGTAATGTAATATTTATTTACTTACATTTACATAACCCAAAAATCTAACAGTGGATACACAAGTATACCATCATATAGTTTTAATACATACCTAGACACGGAACAAACACCTAAGTCCGTCACACAAATATTTGTCCCGGGTCGACTCTTGGAAAAGTAGGTTGTATGAAAAATATTAACCGCATAAGTTAGACGAAGCTTAGTTGCAACAGGATATTGTAAAATTCCCACGAGAACGGGAGTAATAGGGAAAAAACTTTTGTATGAAAAAATATAAACCGCGTAAGATAGATGATTGAGATAAGGCATGCGGGTACCCTAATGAACGTAAAGCTTACTTGCAACGTGATATTACAAAATACTCAGGGGAACGGGACTTATTGGGAAACAACTTTTGTATGTAAAATCCTGTAGTCCACGAGTACGAAGTCGCGGGCACAGCTAGTCACATATTCAATGAACATGCTTTACTGCAGTTATATTATTAAGGTAGTGTCGTGACAATAGAGCTACAATCGTGGGGAAATTTTTCAACATGAAGAATTCAAGAACACGTTATAATCTGTTATACAGTACTGTTGTATCATTTCAGTTCTTGCATCAATTTTATTCCAGCCATAAAATACAGTTCTTTGTCATAAAAACCTTTGTGATCTATTTCTACGCTTTGTCAGTAAATATTTATGTAACGGAGGTAGAATTTAAATCCGTTGTTAACTATAAGATTAGAATTAAATATCTTGTATCTAAGAGCTTTATTGTGCAAAATAAATAAGATTACCCATTACATAGCCCAAATAATAAGGCGTCCAACCGATTCCAGCCATGGCGGCCGATCTCAATTGAGATCAGCCAAGTGCGCAGGACATATTATAGTGCACAAGTGTGCGCGCAAACACAAGTGCACTCTCTATTCCCTTACTCTCATAATTCGGTGAAACGGCAATCCGACATGAAGAAAGTGAAATGAAAGATCGGGCGCAGGACCACAGGCTAAACGTGCTTTCCGAAGCACGGGCGTTCAACCGCCAACTTCCTAACTCCGGGCTGAGTAATTTCATTACAGAAAAACTCACACAAATTTTGCCCGACCCCGGACTCGAACCGGGGACCTCTCGGTCCTAACGCAGCGCTTGCTACCAATAGACCAACGAGGCAGTTAAGTTACAACGCATAATTATGTATCTATACTATACTAATACGTCCCTTACCTTACATTTCCAGTGATACATAAACAACAACCATTTCCATATAAAATATGAATTAAATCTCAAAATTGATGGCCGTATCACATCCTTTATATTCTAAGGCGGCTGCCTTAAAACCTCATCTATGCCTAAATTAAACACAGGACATCATTCAATCTATAAAGCTTCAGCTATTGAAGTGTCAATCTTCGTATTGAATGGGCAGACCCCATAGAATGACGAGTCGCGTTAAGGAGAATTGAGCGTATTTTGTTGCATTTTTGTGGTCAAGATTTCGCTATTCGGTTGAATAGTATCTACGTACCTCTATTTTATATTATGTACTTTGAAAATCATGGTTCAGGTTTCCCGAATAAAATATTGATATAATTTGTAGGGATTTCATTTGACGGGAGCCAGGACACAGTGCTGCGTGGGAGCCCTTTTAGCTCATTGTTTTAGCGACAGTTTTGGCATTTGTATGCACCTAAAGCGTCGATGGCCACGTGGTTAAGGTCGTTGCTTGCCATGCGAGAGGTCGCCAGTTCAAACCCCGCCACGTACCACTGTGTTTTTCAAATTTGAAATTCATAATGTAAGATTATTCGACGCTTTAACGGTGATGGAAAACATCGTGAGGAAACCTGCACACCCACGAAGAAATCCTTAGGTTGTGTATTCATTCAACCCGCACTTGGCCAGCGTGGTTGACGAAGACCTTATCGCCCTAGTTTAGGGTAGACCCGGGCCCCAGCAGTGGGGACGTATATGGGCTGATGATGATGCTTGTATGTAGTAATCTATTTCATCAGCGTACGCCACATATGTATATGATGCTGTAGAGCAAACGGTTCTGCAACTATACTTGTACCTACTTCAATATACCACAGACCAATGTATCTTCAATATACCACAGACCAATGTATGTAATGATGCCAAGAAAGCGCAGCCCGAAAACCAGCGCTTCAGCGGGTTTTGTCGCTGCAGCAAATGCTGAAGCTGCTTCTATTTGGCCACAGACTACCTACCTGTGTTTATTTTTATGTTTCATCTTTTTTAAGCTATTGCATAGCTTTTATCGCGGACTTTGAGCGCGGCGACCGAATCAAGAAATTCCGTAACGAAAAAACCTCACAATCGTCTAACGTTGTTTGAGTTCGGTAGACTTCGGCACGGTGTTCGTGTGCGTGCGGTAAGACGTATTGTACGACTCTACGAAACTCGCACGAATCGAGACGAGCTGCTCCGAAATCGGACGATGCTATGCAATAGCTATTCCGCGGCAGTCCCCGAGTGCCACACGTCTTTTTTTTTTTGTTGTTTTTTTTCTGATTTCGTTTTTGAACATTAGCTTCTGTGAATTGTGTTTGTTTTGTATCGGTGGTAAATAAAGCTTCTTTATTCTTATTCTTTTTCTTATGATGTAACACAACTATTTTTTTTTTGTTTCAGACTACGAGCCGTGCCAGCCAGTGGTAGAAGGCAACATGGTTACCTTCATGTTGGACTTACAAGACTATTTGAAGTGCGGAGTCACCCGAATCATCAACAAGATGAATGTAAGTTAATCATGACCAATCGGTTCGTTGTACCGTTCAAACACAATAAACATCAAATTAAATAACTAATTTGATTGGCTCGGTGGAACAGTGGTTAGTGATCCAAGTTCACTACCTACGGTTCCAGGAGTCGTGGGTTCGATTCCCACTCGGGACAAATATTTGTGTGACGAACATCGGTGTTTGTTCCGTGTCTGGGTGTGTTATTAAATATATTTGAGTATATTTGTGTATCCACTGTCGTTTCTGATTTCCGTAACACAAGTGCTTAAGCTACTTACCACGGGATCAGATCGATGTATGTGATGTTGTGAAATATTTAAATATTTAAAAAATCTTTATTTATGTAAGCAATTAAAATACACTCACAAATCGTCGTAAGTAATAATATAGCAAATAAAGGTTCGGAATGCCGATTCTACCGAGAAGACTCCGGCAAGAAACTCGATATCTATTTTACTACTATTTACTTGGTACTTTTTGCTATGGCACACCCAGACTGTATGACTTGGCTCATTTACAATGTATAACATGATGATTCGTTTAAAAAGAGCGACTATCGAGTTTCTTGCCGGAGTCTTCTCGGTAGAATCGGCGTTCCGAACCGGTGGTAGAATCTTATTATTACTAATGTGACTATTTATAAGTGCATTAAATTGCCTATATAAATAAAGACATTTTGATTTTGATTTTTGATTTTTTTTTTTTATTTTTGATTTTTGATTTTTGATTTTTGATTTTGTTTTTTGATTTTGATTTTTGATTTCTGATTTTTGATTTTTGATTTTTGATTTTGATTTTGATTTTTGATTTTTGATTTTTGATTTTTGATCTTTGATTTTTTTTTTTTGATTTTTGATTTTTGATTTTTGATTTTGACTATTAAGATGGAATCATCAACCGGGAAATCAACCACTAAAATTTCACGTTGTATAATGCCGCTGTCATTTACGCTTTGCTAACTTCCACTTCACCCTCTCTACTTCCAGGAGAAACGGACGTACTACCACAAAGTGATCATAGAGGGCGCTAGCGGCCGGGAGACGGTGCTAGTACGCTGCTTCGTCAGCCCCAAGCAACGGGTCATTAGCAGACGGGACACGCAGTTCCCGAGGGACTTTAATGAGCCCGAGTGAGTATACATCATCAGCCCATATACGTCCCCACTGCTGGGGCACGGGCCTACCCTAAACTAGGGCGATAAGGCCTTAGTGAGTGAGTATTACCTGACTCTTTTTATGTTAAACTCGCTGGCTGGCTAGCTGGCTCGGTGGAACAGTGGTTAGTGACCCAGGTTCACTACCTACGGTTCCAAGAGTCGTGAGTTCGATTCCCACCCGGGACAAATATTTGTGTGACGAACATCGGTGTTTGTTCCGTGTCTGGGTGTGTTATTAAATATATTTAAGTATATTCGTGTATCCACTGTTGATTCTGATATCTGTAACACAAGTGCTTAAGCTACTTACCACTGAATTAGATCAATGTATGTGAAGTTGTGCAATATATAATTTATTTTAAACGAAATGAAATAATTAATTCTGCAAGTAGATTTCATGAAGATCTTTCGCATGTCAAATTTCATAATTAAAAAGTTACATAATTCTTGGATGTCCAAGCTCATCATGTCCATGGATTCTTGACTGACTCGTTGGAACAGTGCCTAGTGACCCAGTTTCACTACAGTTATAAGAGTCGTGGGTTCGATTCCCACCCGGGACCAATATTTGGGTGACGAACATACGTGTTTGTTCCGTGTCCGTGTTATAATAGGCTAACAAGAGGACCTCACTCCACCTGATAGTAAGCGGTAGTGAGATCCACATATTATGAGGTCGACAGGCACAATAGACCATATTGAGCCTGTCGCACTCACCCTGAAGGCCTGCTTAAATGCCGTTTATAACTAATAATTTAGACATTTTAAAATTTAGAAAATAAGTTGTACAAAATAAAGTTTTTGTAAACTTATTTTAGGTAATAAAATGTCGGATAGGACAGTTGAAAGTTTAATTTTATTTTGTAAGTAAGTGAAATGTGAAATGTCCACTTGCATTTGTTTATACGTAGGTAAATTTACAAATGTCCAAATACCTTTAGTTTCAAAGCATCTACCTACATCATAAAATGTTCTGACATTTTGTACAAGTTTGCAAACATTTAATTTATTAATTGTTTAAAAGTTAACAAGTGTCCTAGTTTGTATATGTCCGAGTTTTCAATTGTCCTAGTTCCCACTAGTTCGAAATTCTAAGTGTTTAAGTTTTCATGTTAAATTGTTCAAGTGTCTTTCAAGATTCTAAGTATCAAAGTTTACAACCACTGGTCACTTTGTTCATATCCAAAAGACAAGTTTCCATACACCCAAGTGTATTGGCGTAGTTAACTTCCCTTCAAAAACATAAATGTATGGCGAGCCAAATTCAGTACAAAAATTATGCATGGCTGTGGGTTTTACTGCAAAAATAATATAAATTAATTTCAATTTACAATTTTATCCTTCTAGGTCATCTAAATGTAAGTAAATATTAGGTACTATAAGTCAGCCAGTCAAATACAAATAAAAAAAAATGTGTGGCACTCGGGGACTGCCGCGGTATAGCTATTGCATAGCATCGTCCGATTTAGGAGCAGCTCGTCTCGATTCGTGCGAGTTTCGTAGATTCGTACAATACGTCTAACCGCACGCACACAAACACCGTGCCGAAGTCTACCGAACTGAAACGACGTTAGACGATTGTGAGGTTTTTTTCGTTATGGAATTTCTTGATTCGGTCGCCGCGCTCAAAGTCCGCGATAAAAGCTATGCAATAGCTTAACAGTTAATTTCCAGAAAACATGTGGATTATTGAGCATTACGCGATGTCTCGTTTCTATTTAAAGTTGTTCGCAACTACATAGAAAGCCCCCAAATTCTGGAACAAGTATCCCTCATCATACCCCACAATTACCCTCGTCACAAAATCAAAAACACTCTTAATGTGCCTTTCGCCAGAACCAATTTAGGCTTTAACTCGCCTCTGTTAAGAATCTGCCGTAGTTACAATAGACTGTGTACTAAATCGGATATTTTTAATAACAAGTATAAAGAATTTATTAGAAATATTTTGTTAATTTTTTGAAATTTGTCTGTTTTATTTATTGTTAACATTTAAGCATAGCTTTTATCGCGGGCTTTGAGCGCGGCGACCGAACCAAGGAATTCCGTAACGAAAAAAACCTCACAATCGTCTAACGTCGTTTCAGTTTGGTAGACTTCGGCACGGCACACAAATATACTTTTATATAATAACACATTTAACAATTATATTTAATAACACACCCAGACAACAACAACAGACAAATTTCAAAAAATTAACAAAATATTTCTAATAAATTCTTTATACTTGTTATTAAAAATATCCGATTTAGTACACAGTCTATTGTAACTACGGCAGATTCTTAACAGAGGCGAGTTAAAGCCTAAATTGGTTCTGGCGAAAGGCACATTAAGAGTGTTTTTGATTTTGTGACGAGGGTAATTGTGGGGTATGATGAGGGATACTTGTTCCAGAATTTGGGGGCTTTCTATGTAGTTGCGAACAACTTTAAATAGAAACGAGACATCGCGTAATGCTCAATAATCCACATGTTTTCTGGAAATTAACTGTTAAGCTATTGCATAGCTTTTATCGCGGACTTTGAGCGCGGCGACCGAACCAAGGAATTCCGTAACGAAAAAAACCTCACAATCGTCTAACGTCGTTTCAGTTTGGTAGACTTCGGCACGGCACACAAATATACTTTTATATAATAACACATTTAACAATTATATTTAATAACACACCCAGACACGGAACAAACACTGATGTTCGTCACACAAATATTTGTCACGGGTGGGAATCGAACCCACGATTCTGGAACCTTAGGTTCACTAACCACTGTTCCCACGAGCTAGTCGAGAATAATATCTTTATTTCCACTAAACTAACTTTTCTGAAAAAGTAGATACAATAGAAAATTAAATTAAATATCACAGAACACACGTGAGCTAGGAGACTATAACCTTATTAACCCAAATATAATTCACAATAAAAGCACTTGCCATAAATGTGTCAACTGAATTAAACCCTAGGCATTCCATTAGAAGAACCTTTGATCCCTTCACAAAGAGGCAGACATTACGGACGAATTGTAACTAAATTACTCAAGCAATTTAACTTGATTTTACGCCAAATTGTATAATTAAGTAAAATTGCTTGTAATGAATATGACGTAGGTATCCTATATCTAAACTTATTTAAAAAAGACGTGTGGCACTCTTGGCCTGCCGCGGTATAGCTATTGCATAGCATGGTCCGATTTCGGAGCAGCTCGTCTCGATTCGTGCGAGTTTCGTAGAGTCGTACAATACGTCTAACCGCACGCACACAAACACCGTGCCGAAGTCTACCGAACTGAAACGACGTTAGACGATTGTGAGGTGTTTTCCGTTACGGAATTTCTTGGTTCGGTCGCCGCGCTCAAGTCCCGCGATAAAAGCTATGCAATAGCTTAATCTATACTAATATTATAAAGCTGAAGAGTTTGTTTGTTTGTTTGTTTGTTTGAACGCGCTAATCTCAGGAACTACTGGTTCGATTTGAAAAAATCTTTTTGCGTTGTATAGACCACTTATCGAGGAAGGCTTTAGGCTATATAACATCACGCTGCGACCAATAGGAGCAAAGATACAATGGAAAATGTGTAAAAAACGGGGGAAACGCGAACGAAGTCGCTGGCACAGCTAGTAACATAATAAAGCGTAAGAGTTTGTTTGTTTGTTTGAACGCCATAATCTCAGGAACTACTGGTTTGTGTTGAAATATTATTTTTATATCACGCTGTGACCAATATGAGCGAAAAGACAATGGAAAATGTATAAAAGAGGGAAATTTTGGGGTTAAATTTGGGGCAATATATGTCTATCTTTAAAGAATAATTCACAAGAAGCGTTTTCAGTTCGTTTAAAATTCAATCTCGATTAAACTTGTAAATATTCCTAATTATTCTCAAGATGCAATCATTTACTCAATAACAAAATAATATTTTTACACCATGATATTATCATAAAGTTGACACTAAATCGATGAACCTCATGAAGAATGATCTGTCCCGTATTATTATATTATCTTCGGGCACTCTATCTTCATCAATCATAACATTTTTATCATGGCAGGTCAACTTACGACGAATTTGTATAATAATGCAGTGTCAAAATTTGCTTTTGGCAGTCAAGCTCATCGATCTATGTTAATTAGATATTTTTATTATTATAACTCTAAAAAGATTTCTAGAAGAAAGCTCGTAGTAACAACTTATAATTTCTGATAATATGACTATAATTTGGATGAAAAATACAATGGTTCTTTAATTATAAAACATTTTACAACGAAAGTTTTTGAAGGCGGTGCCAATCAAAATTTTGAGGACAACCAAGCACTCTGTGCTTGTCTGTATGAAATATAAACGGCACCGCCTTCAACAACATATAAAATTTATACCCAGATATATATAAATGTTCGTATTATATTATTTTGTAATTTTTAGTGTTTTGGGTTTTTTTTGTTTACAATTTTTGTTGACTCCCGGTCTCATCCTTTTTTTTTTTTTTTTTTTTTTTTTTTCGCGGTGAAATGCTTTACGCACCGTCACCGGGAGAGGGGGTTCACTCCCGGTGGTGTGTCGGACTCCCCGGCGACTGGCGAAAAGATAGTAACTGCCAGCCGCTGCTCCTGGGCGGAGTGCAATGCCCAGGGGTTCTACCGACTAAAACACCGCGGTATACCTCATCGCCTTGACGAAGTCGTGGTTCTCTGGCATAGCCCTTAACCCACAACGCCGCCGGCGGACAGCCCAGCGGGCTCCTCACAGGCCCCCACTTCAAGGAGGGCGACGAGGCAACCCGGTACACGGAGTCACCCCGACCATCAACGGGGACCGATGCAATGCAGGCGGCGGTGTCCCCACACCTGCCACCCGCTGGTCCCCGCTGGGATGCGGCAATTGACGCACAAATGCGCGCCTGGCGCGTCCCAGTCTGCGCCTTCGGTGCGGAGGAGCAGAGGGGTCCGCCTCCCGCTCCCGTTCTGCCGCTTCCTTTTGGGACATGACGGTCTCACAGAAGGTAGAGACCGCCGCCCAGACTTCCCTGCTCTCCGCCATCCCCCGCAGAAGTTGGGGTAGGGAGAGCGACCGGCCGACCACGGATGTTAGGGCCGACCGTTCCTCGGACCACGACGGACACTCGGATAGTGTGTGGTCCGCCGTGTCAAATTGTGCCCCACACTCCCGGCACATTGGCACGTCCTCCCGCTGGATGCGGTGCAGAAACTGGCCGAAACAACCATGCCCGTGTAGGCATCAAACCCATGACTCTTTTCAGGCACAGAATGGGGCACTACTAAACTATGGGATACCATAGACTTTGTGAATTATAATTTCTTCAATTACTCAATCTTTCTTTCTTTTCAGTTTCCTGAACATCACAAGGAATGAAGTAGGACACGCACCAGAGCCTATGCTGTCTGCCATCGTCAAGAAGAACGGAGTCCCGTGAGTTGATTTATTTATGAGTATACCAGCATTCAGTGGCGTAACTACAGGGTGGCAAGTCGGCAAAATGCCACGGGCCCCCACCCGGTAGGGGGCCCCTGCCGAAAGGGGACCCCGGTCATGGGAGAATCTCATCTGCCAACCCACATACACATTAAGATAAAAAAAAAGAACGGGGGGTGCACGGGGCCCCAACCGATGAATTTTGCCACGGACTTCAACGGGTATAGTTACGCCACTGCCAGCATTTCTTCTCAAGTTTACGAGACCTTGTTTTGTTGGGGCCAGTAGGAGTGGTGTCAAGAGCGCTGAAAAGACCGATAGACCAGGTTCCAAATTTGGGATATGGTTTTTTTATTCGGAAAACAAGTTAAGTCTTACTGTTTCATCGGTCATAACGGATTGACGCCTTTTCTTACTGACCGGGACAGAATGAGGCAACTTGTTTCCTGGTATACAGGGTGTCCCAAAAAGTAGTGTCAAGCGGAAGTCCTGAGATAGAACATCCCGTGGGGCATCCGAAACACCCCCATGTATGTTCCGCGATTTTTTATAGTTTTCGAGTTATGTTTATTTTTCTAAAATTTTGAGAACAACTGACCTAACCGACTAAAAATATTGTAGAGAAAAAAGTATTTGAGTTTTTTGAGTAATTTTTTTTGTAAATCAATTTTCATGAGTTTTTCTTTAATGCCTAAAATATTTGTCTCCATTACTTTTTGGGACACCCTGTATATACCTATCTTTGCACTATAAGGCGTCCGTCTGATTTCAGCCATGGCGGCCGATCTCAATTGAGATCAGCCAAGTGCGCAGGCCATATTACAGTGCACAAGTGTGCGCGCAAACACAAGTGCACTCTCTATTCCCTTACCCTCTTAGTTCGGTGAGACGGCAATCCGACATGACCGATGAGAGATCGGGCGCAGGACCACCGGCTTAACGTGCTTTCCGAGGCACGGGCGTTCAACCGCCAACTTCCTAACTCCGGGCTGAGTAATTTCATTACAGAAAAACTCACACAAAGGTTGCCCGACCCCGGACTCGAACCGGGGACCTCTCGGTCCTTACGCAGCGCTTGCTACCAATAGACCAACGAGGCATCTTTGCACTAACACTTGTGTATACCTATGCGTATATGTTAAGATCCGGTTACTTTCTCGTTGGTCTTTTGGTAGCAAGCGCTGCGTTAGGACCGAGGGGTCCCCGATTTGATACCGGGGTCGGGCAAAATTTGTGTAAGTTTTTCTGTTAAGAAATTACTCAGCCCGGAATAAGAAAGTTGGCGGTTGCACGCCCGTGCCTCGGAAAGCAGGTTAAGTCCTGCGCCCGATCTCTCATCGGTCATGTCGGATTGCCGTCTCACCGAACTATGAGGGTAGGGAACAGAGAGTGCACTTGTGTTTGCGCGTATACTTGTGCACTATATGTCTTGCGCAGTTGACTGCTCTCCATAGAGAGCGGCCGCCATGGCCGAAATCGGTCGGACGCCTTATATGAAAATCCAGTGTAATTTGCTACTCTCCATTGAGATTGTCCATACCAAACCATTGAACAGCATTGGTGTTGCACATATCCACCTTCATTTCGTCATCTGTCTGTCTGTCCGTCCCCAGCGTGCCCCGGAACGACACGGTCAGCCCTGGCACTCACCTCACCATGGAGATCTTCCTGGATCCTGAATCAGCACCGGTGTATGGGCTGTTGGTCAGCTACATGTACGCTACTAACACTGATCAGCAGCAAGAAGCCATCATTCTTAACGGGTAAGGTTAATTTTAAGATTTTTTCTTTCGCGATCCATTGCACTAAATTTAGGCTTTATGGGTCGCGATATTAGAAGTAGCAAATACCTAGCTACTTACTCTACTGCCTTGCTACTCCTAATAACACGTTGAGACCCGTAAAGACTAATATAAAAGGTTAATTTTAGTTCCCCGAGAGTTTCATAACGAAGCGAAAGTTCAAATGCCACCTACTTAGGATCTTGACGGAGGCATTCTTACTCCTGATTTCCAAAAGTGGAAAATCTTACGCTGAATTAGGTGATCATGCTCATAGACTATCTTTTAATGTGGGATCTTCTATGTATGCTTAGTGTCAAAGATTAGTATCTTCTTCTTTCTTATAAATAAAAATGAATTGCTGTTCGTTAGTCTGACTAAAACTCGAGAACGCCCGGATCGATTTAGGTAATTTTGGTTTGAAAATGTTCATCGTAGTCCAGGGCAGGTTTCAATAAGAAAATATAGAAAACGAATCAGTATTGGCGGTATGAAATTCGCCGGGACCACTAGTCTATAATATAAAAATGAATCGCAAAATGTGTTGGTAAGCGCATAACTCAACAACGCATGAACCAATTTGGCCAATTCTTTTTTTAAAATGTTCGTTGAAGTCCAAGGATGGTTCTTACGGCGAGAAAAATCTAATAATTGCCGGGAAAACCCTAGAAACAGCCCTTTTCTTTTTCACATTTTTTTGACAGGACGAAGTCTGTCGGGTCAGCTAGTTAGAATTAAAAATCGTCTGTATGTGCCATTTATTGGCTGCGGTTAGACCTTGCAAAACAGATATTGCCACGCTATCCTTTTCAAATCTGTGCTTAACTAATAGAAGTAGGTAGTACGATGTGTAGTTTGACTTTTACAAATTTAAACACACCTCATTGTAAAATTTTAATACTGAGTTTTGAAAATGTCTCATTTTTTTATAAAGGTTATTTAGTGATTTGAGTAACTTATAGCCTTACGCTGCGCCGTTCTATTGAACATATTTATGTGTAATTTTCTCATTTCAAGTAAACTTTATAGTGTATCTCTTATGAGTAATAATAAATAAAATAAATAAAAATCCAGAACTAGAAAAAAAAACAAAACACAATCTTCATTCAGTTGAAGTTCCCAGTTGTATCCCAGATTATTTCAATTCTGAACACAAGGAAGAAAGAAAATAATTGTACAGATCACACATTTTACCACGTTGCCACACTAGAAAAAAGAAATAAAATTATCTCTCTTCCTCCCCAGCTGTTCCCTAGACTCTACCCTCTTCAATAACTTCGGCACCACCGACGGAGACCTGCTGGTAGCCAAGTTCAGAGCGTTCAAGTTCCCGGACACCAACTACGTCATGTTCGTTGGTACTGTCAACGTGTGCCTGGACAAGTGTGATGGTGTAAGTACTGCTTTACAGATTCACACATACAGACTCATACGCACATGCAGGTCCTGCCCAGTATCAGGCTAGGACCATTGCCGCAAGTTAAGCCGTTGGTTCTGCACTAAAACTTGCACATTTCGTATCGGATCGACGCCTTACAGAATCAACAACAAACACATACACACACATACGCAACTACATACACATAGTTCGATACAGTAGTACAAACAAACATACTTGACTGGCTCAGTGGAAGATTGGTTAGTCACCCTGGCGACGGTTCCAAGAGTCGTCGATTCCCACCCGGGTCAAATATTAGAATAAATAAACAAATCCATATTGTTTCTAGCCATTGATTTACAAAACTTATTCGTAAAATAAGAAAAACGTTAATAGCGCGATGTAGACTTCGCATATTGTTGGTATTAATATGGAAACCGTCATTCAACGCCATCTGTTGGTTGCTCGTCGGACTATCTTGTCAAACTTCACCACTACCACCTTCAACATAACCTCTTCTTCAGGTCCAATGCAGCACAGGCACAGTAGGCTACGGTCGTCGGCGGAGGGCCATCAGCTCCGAGTCTTCACACAACAGAGTGTACGAGGTTTCCTTGAGTACCTTCCTGAAGGTCGGATGGAAAGAGGGAGAGAAAGAAGCTGGTTAGTATCCAGGGACATACATACATAAAATCACCTTTTTTTCCCAGAGGGATAGGCAGACCTCCTTTTCGTTGAGGCATATGCTGAGGCTGGGACCTAATTGACCACAAATTAATGATCTATGTTGTGTTTTATGTGTTTTTTGTAACTCTGTACGTTTGTGGCTTATAAACATTTTTTTATTCTAAAGAAAGGGAGAAGTTTCTCAATCTCTCTTTTTTGGGTCCGTAGTAAACAAGGAACCCTTATAGTCAACTACACAACTTAAGAATTTCTTCATAGGCGTGCAGGTTTCCTCACGATATTTTCCTTCACCGTTAAAGCGTCGAATAATCGTACATATGTAAAAAATCCGCAACATACATATTGGCCGAGTATGTAATGTTGTTATCTTAATACTTATTTTTTACAAATTACAGAAGACATCCTTGGACTCATTAGTTTGAAACACCCGAAGGCAGCGAATCAACTGTTAGAAGAGAAAAATGGATCCCCATCCGAGCGGAGCCAGGAATCCAAACTAGTGTTGCAATCAGAAGAACTAATGTCGGGCAACTCCGCGGTATACACTTATAGCAGTCTACTATTAGCTTTCAGTTTACTTCTAGCATTTTACAACTAAGCTAAGTTACCCGTAGTGTAAGAATTCAGATATGTTTGAACATGTCTGAACAGTATGCTCAAAATTGTCTGTGTAGACAGTTTTGAACTATGTTTTATTCTGACGATGGTTTTGTCTTTTACATAAAATTTCGGTACATCTCTATTTTAGACTTTCGCGTTCCATTACACTAAATATTTGTCTTTATGGGTCTATACGCGATATTAGGAGTAGCAATAGCGAACATGCTCAAGACCATGATTGGTGTAACCCAGTCGAAACGTCGGGCAGTATGTAGCTATGTACTTGCTACTCCTAATATCGCGTGTAGACACATGAAGACTAATATTTAGTACATCACTAATATTCTAAGTTGAACACAAGAACATAAGCAACTTTTTAATTAAGGCTAGTTTTAGAAGCATGCTGACTGTAGCTGACCTCCGGGTTTTATTTCGGTCATCAGTGCTGACCGGTCAGCAAAACTTGGAATCATTATCTATTATAATCTTATCTTATTTTATCGCGGGGACCGTATAACCGGTTCACGTCGACCCTCAGGAATCTTTTGTGTTTCCCCTACCTTTATACACCTACTCCCTGAAGATCAAATGCATTAATGCAATAACGTCCTCGGGTCTGAGGTGCCTGTATTCTTCTGGTTTCGGATAAGCGTTCCCAGAAGTCTGAGCCTGTGTCTGGCCATTGAATGACATTCACATAAGATATGCTTCATGTCTTCCGTGTATTGATCTGTAAACACTGATGGTATGCATGTGGTCAGCATGGTTCTAAAACCAACCTAATGAGAGCTTTTGTCAAACTTTAACCGGAAAATACAACATACACATTGCTTAAAAGATAAAGAAGAGAGAAGAACAGTTTAATAATCTGTGGGCACGGTAGTGCCCCCGCCAAGACGTGACAACCTTTTCTCGAAACGTTTCGTTGTTTTTTTGTACTCTCATTAATTTGGTTAAGCTAATGTTTCATTTGATATTGTTTGATCTTGCTGACACAGTAAAAAAATGTTGAAACGACAAAAAACTCCTGGGAGTAAAACATAAATCTGGGATTTGATGGGAAAATCTGGACCTTATTCTAGATCGGTATTACAACGACATTATTATACGTATTATAATTTAGTGAATTAGTGATTTTCGAAAGGACTAAATACCTACTTATTTTTAAGGCGAAACTATACCTTTACTAAACCAATTTTAATGTAGATAATAAACTATCACTTACTGAAATTTTGTTCAAAAGTGTCTTATTATTATTAATTGGCTTTCGTCCACGACTACCTCAATTAAAGGCGCAAAACCATTCATATAGTGAAGTCGGTTAAAACGTAGCCTATTTCCTTACTCAGGATCTAGACTACTTCTGTACCAAATTTCATTTAAATCGGTTCAGTTTTATGAAATAACGACAGACAGATTTCTCTTGTAAGTAAGAAAATCGCATAAAGAAAAATGGCCAATTTCCTTGCACAGGATCTAGACTACATATGTACCAAATTCCATTTTAATCAGCAGGTTTGGTGTGAAAGAGCGACAGACAGTTTTCGCATTTTTTTTTATTAGTAAGGATTTAGTTCAGACACTTTTGAACAAGACATCTAACTTTGCAACCATACCTACAGAAGGTCAAATACTTAGTTCTAAGTTAAAGTGATTTAATCAAAATAATTTAATATAAGTGCCTAATTAATTATAATATTCTAAACTCAAAATCTTACGCAATCTGACTAGGGGTGTTCTTTACCATTTGTAATACTGTTAAGAAGGAAAAAGAGTGCACCTGTCTTTGCGCACACATCTGTGCACTATAACTTCCTACGCAGTTGTCTGATCTTTATTCAGATGCGAAGTTTCGACCAAAATACATTGGACATCATGTAAAAAGTATATTTAAAATTTTCAAGTACTAAAGCTAGATGTTTTTATTTAATACTAGCTGTGCCCGCAACTTCGTCTGCGTGGAATCGTTACTTTCGCCAGCATTTTTATTTTAGGAAGCATTTTTTAAAGTAATTACAGGTGAAATAAATAAAGCACATAAATTATAAAAACTATTAGAAAATAAAATAAAATCAAACTTAGTTATTGATTAGATTAATACCCAGGAAAGAACCTAAAATTGTTTGCTGATTAATAGGTGATAAACAACATACAAAATTTTTCATTACAAATCGGCCAACTAACAGATGATTCACTCGCCCAATTTTTTTTTGTCTAAGCAATGCTCTAGTCAAATGAGGAGAGTGAGTTTAGAACTATAAAACCAAAATGTATTTGATTTGACAGAAACAGGTTTCAATGGTTGCAAACAGCGTACTTTACCTATGTAGATAGTACACAAAACTGATGTTTGATATCAGGATGACTTCAAAAGGTAAAAAATACAAACTACCGATCCACTGCCTTAAGGTATCTATAAAGGACGTGTGTCGCCATGTGACGAATTACATTAGTATTTGCTTTGCTAGTTTGTTATGTGCAACTTTTGTAGATTGTATTGTATGCGTAATGAACAATGAGATAATAACTTTTATCGTTATTATCTCATTGTTTCATTATCGTAAGTTTAATGAAATGGAAACTTTTAATTACTTTTATTATTTGAAGCAATATTGCGAAGTAATAGAGCACAGTGACATCTCTTGAACTAACGAAGAACTAAACACTCATATCAAATCTGACAATATTTGACATGACTTGCCAGCTAAAAACGTGATAGTTGGGAAGCCCAACGGGGGTTTTGCAGTCTTGATCAGACACAGACTCTGTCTTGTAAGATTTTTATATGGAATTTTATAATATCCCAACAATTTTACGTGAATGTTTATAAATTCCCCTTTATATGCTTGGAATAGCGATATCCCTCTATTTGAACATTCAGATAATACCAAACAGCCTACCAATTAAAAAAGAAATCAAACCAACAATGCAAGCCAGTAAGCAAATATTGGACAACTGACCACCTCCATACCGAAAACCAGATAAAAGAGAAATGTAGCGAATTTCATAAACTTTTCTACCTGGTCTCCCACATCAACCCAATTAGCTTGCTCTTCTTCAGCAAAACGTCGAAACCACATACTTAAAACTTCTCCAAATCATTTACCAATAAAGCACAGCCGATATCAAACTGCACACTGAACGCCTGACATTCAAAATACAAAAAAAATAGTTAAACAGGGTGACTCCCTATCACCAAAGCTTTTCAGTAGCACGCTTCAAGAAGTCTTCAGGTCACTATGATATTATAGGCAACAAAAGAAATTGGTGTATGGGATAGATGACTCACAAACTTTCGCCTAGCAGATGACATTTTCCCAAAACCAAGGTCGCGACCAACAGCACCAATGATAGGATAGCAGTCAACAGGCAGGTAAAGCAATATGTAGAGGAGTATAAACTTGGGCTAGGCAGTCTCCTTCGAATACAGGCAGGACAAAGAAATACTCCGTAGAGCAGACAACGCCTGGAAAAGCTTCTGGTCTATGAATGGGTTTATCAAGGGTGACCTTCTTATATCACTGAACCGCAAACTCATCGACATTTTCATACTGCCTATCCTAACATATGGGGCAGAAACTTGGTCCTTCACCGGAAATCAGAAATCCAAACTCAAGGTTTTTCAAAGCGCTATAGAGCGGAGTATCATAGATATTAGGTAAAAAGATAAAATAAAATATACCACCATCCACTCCCGTACTGCTGTTGTTTTTGGTCAAAACTGATGTGGCAATGGGCGCGGAATGTCTGCAGGATAAAGAACAATAGATGGACCAGAATTCGCGTGCCTGAAGACGATTTTCGCCGAAGAGGAAGACCCAAGAAAAGGTGGTATGAAAATCTGGTCCATGTATCAAAGAACTGGCAAGTCCTAGGCTTGGATGAGAGCAATGGATGGGTTTGAAGGAGACCTTTGCCCAGCAGTGAGATGATACATGTTAAGAAAAAAAAATTACAGATTATTGTACAGGAGGACTTTGATATCAACTTGAACCTCCAGCATAAAATTGTAACGCGCTAAAGTATATCAAGATTATGATTTTGTGTTTTTCAACAGACACAAACATTAATTATGACTTTATGCCATATCCAAATCGTTACAATTTTTTTAGGGATTATTTAACATGCACTTTGAATGACTGACACGATCAAATAACTTTTTCTTTCTACCGCTTGTTACCAGGCAGCCCCCTTGTATTAATCGCTGACCCCCCACTTATAAAGAAAGTGTAGGTAATAAACTTTTTTCTGATTTAGCGTAATCTTTCAATTCAGATTCCATGTCGTTTAAGTAAGTGCAAATTCAGCTATTTACCTCCCCTACTATGATGTTTTTCTTAATAAAGTAGTCCGTATAGTCCTAGTCAGAAGGTTGATTTTGGTCGATATACTTTTACTATTTTTGTACGTGATCTAATAAAGTTAGATTTTTAACGATCCTACAGGAATTTCTGTGACTAAAAGTATTTAAGATCTTGACCGGGGATGTAAGGTACCACCATGCAAAATTTCATTTAAATCGGTGTAACAGTTTCAGAGATCAGTCAAATATTTAGGTTTTTTTAATATCCCACGGGAACCAGTTAACTGTCAGTGATTTCAAGTATCCTATGTATTTTTCCGGAATTCAAGTTACCTTCGTGCAAACTTTCATTTAAATTGGTTCAGCCGTTTAGGCGGTCAGTCGAAACAAACAAACAAACAGACAGAGAAAATTTTTTTTTTGAGTATGGGGATGTGTTCTACTACTCTCAAAACATATCCCTGACTCGTTTTTATTGCGTTTTTCAAAAAAGTACAAGAATTTTTACCTCTACGTTTTTATTATAGTATAGATTTTGAAAAACGGAATAATACAATTTCTCCACTGTTGACCGGGGATTTGAACACCTATCCTTCCAGGTATCGTAGGTACCTTCCAGGTAGAATAGAATAGAATAGTTTATTTGTATCAAGAGACACACATACATACAATATCGGAAATTAAAAAAAAAACAAATAGTAAAATAAAAAACAGAAACTACAATCAAAATTAAAACAAAACCAAATAGTAAAATAAAAAACAGAAACTACAATCAAAATTAAAACAAAACCAAATAAAAAAATAAAAAAAAATTAACTACAAAAGAAACTACAAAAAAAAACAAAAAGTGGAGCAATTGATTTTTTTTCCGTTGTTCAAGATATCATGTAACATATGTTGTGATCAACCAAGTTTTTTTTTTCCAAATTTTTAATTTAATTTTTTTTATCTGTCTGTCTACTCCTGGTCAAATTATTGCTAATGCTAAAGTGTTTAAGATCACTAGTCTTAAAATAATTTAAACAGTAAGAAATAGTCGAATTACGTTTCACACCCAAATACTTCTTCCGCGCATATTTTGACGCCATTTTGAGTGAAAATAATGACGTCACCTGTCAATATTTTTAAAAAGCCAATCGCCTAAACAAAAACTATTAGACTGAAAAATTTTAACCTACAAAAATATCGTGCCTTTTCTAATGAAAACTATCATTATTTCTGGTGCGAGAATTTGTAATATTTTTGCTATATTTTTTATAATATTTTGGTGTCTTTATTGTAGCAACATTGTTTTTCTTATAATTTAATAATAATCTGTAAAAAAAATAATTAAGGCGATGCAAGGTTTGTATTGTAAAATAATCATTCTAAAATTAATGAAAATATCTCATCGAATATTGTCCTCAACCTACTAATAGAAATTACAGTGATAACTACAATAAAACTTTTAATTTCCTACTTTTGTGTTTTTTTACATACATACAATCACGCCTTTTTCCCAGAGGGGTAGGCAGAGATCACTTTCAGCGATCTACTTTTCACCTCAGTGGAAAACGTGACGTGACGGGTTGTGAACCACGTCGCCGCCATTCTGCCTTGTGCATTGTTTTAACAAGGTCATTGCGTTCCCACGAGTAGCAAGGAAATATGACGGGGGAAGGAAAAGGGGAGGAAGGATACTTTCGGATCGCCTCGGATGATTTGGGCTGAGTCGATAGCAGCTCGAGGAGCCGGGGTCGCTTACCCGTATACCGTTCACCAACCACCGGACAGATAGTTGTGACTGGTATCCCCTGACTGTGTTTTTTTTCCAACTGACATACGATGATGGCTTGGAGTAGCCTCATCATCATCACCGGATGGCTCTCACCCCTACACCACTTAAGAGTTTTATTAGATCCTACTCACGTTAACGATCGGTTCCAGCAACGGTTCCAAGAGTCGTGGGTTCGATTCCCACTCGGGACATATATTTGTGTGATGAACATCGGTGTTTGTTCCGTCTGGGTGTATTATTAAATATATTTAAGTATATTTGTATCCACTGTTGATTCTGATACCCGTAACACAAGTGCTTAAGCTACTTACCACGGGATCAGATCAATGTATGTGATGTTGTGAAATATTTATTTATTTATTAACGCTTCGTATCGGGTGAATTTTTCATAAAAACTTTCCTTCTAAATCCCTCTATCAACTTAAAAAAGCCACATCAAAATTAGTTGCGTACTTTTAAAGATTTCAGCATACATGGGGACATAGATAGCAACTGTTTGGTTAATGTAGCGATTTTTAAACCTTTTTACACCAATATTTGTCACGTTCGTTCATGCGATTTTATCGTAACAATACATTATTATAGAAAAAAGTCATTTCTTAAATATGTTCTACTATAGAACATGTAAAGTATATTTTTTAAATTATTTTATGGATATGGTAAATAACATTGATTAAAATATGTACTTACATGTATTTTCTTTATCATAGCAATTAGACCTCATAATGTTAAAAAAACTTCATAATAAATCACACTATATTCTTATTTTTATTACATTTATTTTCCTTCCTAGAAATGCAAGGTTAGCTTGGTACGGGCATGTTACGAGAAGGGAATTGAGAAGAGTGAGTAAATTATTATTGAAAAGCTAAGCAATTTTACATGTTTTCTTCAAAAACAAACGTCTTAATAAATCCCAGTGCATTTTTGTTCACATAAATCATTATAACGTAAACAAAAAATAAACGTCGTCTTGACGTTTTAATTTTAGTGTTAACAAAAAATAAACTTTATTTTCAAATAAATCATTTTAAAGTAAACAAAAACTACTTTCTACCACTGCATTCTCACATAGCGTGCAATCATTATTCAGTAGGTAAGCATATTATAGCCACGTATGTGTATTTTGAAGTAACTGATCTGGAAATAGCGTGTATGCAATTTTATTGCCATTTTTCCGCTTCGTTCCGCAAAAAACTGCATTAACATTATACACTAGAAGTGCCAGCGACTTCGTCCGTGTGAAATTTAAGTTAGCCCTTTTAAACTCGGTAAAGAAATCTTGTATATTAATAAATACATTTTATTTTTATGTTGTCTCCATTGGGATTAAAAAGGAAGGGCTACGTTCCCGGCCAACAGACATGACCGATGTGAGATCGGGCGCAGGACCACCGGCTTAACACTGAACCAGGCCCAACATGCTGTAATTTTTCATTGGTTTTGGACCTTATTTGAGGTGGTTAAGGTTCAAAATAATGTGGTCTATTGTACCAAAGCCTAGGGGTTAGGGGGGTTAGGGGTTAACATGCTTACCGAGGCACGGGCGTACATCAGCCAACTTCCTGACTCCGGGCGTTATTATTTAACAGAAAAGCTCACAAAAATTTAGACTCGAACCGGGGACCTTCCGGTTTTTTCTTATGTAGCCCTTGCTACCGATAGACCAACGAGGCAGTTGGTTCAATAGTATAGACGCAAAAACCCAACAGACCGACTTAAACTTATTTTTACATTTATAATATTGGTAAGAATTATTACCTAACACGCGTATTTTAATAGGTTTGCAGTAAATTATACTAGATTACGGTTTTTTTAGAATATCCGTATGCAAATTGTTTTTATTTTACTGTTATAATGGGGCATGCTTTAGTACCAACTATGTTAACGATTTCTTATAGCTAACTGTAAGATATTATATATTTATTCTGTTCTATAAGTTCAACATGGGTTATATTTAAAAAAAATTAACACAACGTGTTCCTTTTAATATCCCATAACTCTAGGATGTAAAACCTAATGGCATAATTATTATTTCTTATTTCACATTAATTTTTATTTTTCATACAAAATAAATAAAACAGTTTTTTATTAGACTTGACGTTTTTTATTAGTATTAAAGATAAATATATGCTTAATAACGATGTAATCCAAACGCTCCAAGTGAAGTAAAATAAAAGTATTTTACCTAAATTTACGGCTTTTGGACCTTCACATCTTTAAAACCGTTTAAGCTAGCCGGTTCATTTGCTTGAACTTGGCTTTGACACGCTGCCACGTGTCCAGATAATTCGAGCAGCTTAAGCCTGTATATTTTTCTGTGTGTTCCATTGCAGCCCATAAACTACTGTATTATTTGCTGAAGAGATAGTCCAGAGCCTGTGGTAGTCTAATATTATGAGATGCATCGAAAAAAACGTCGATGGCCGAGTGGTTATGGTCGTTTCTTGCCATGCAAGAGGTCGCCAGTTCAAACCCCGCCACGTACTAATGTGTTTTTCAAATTTAAAATTCATATGTACGAATATTCGATGCTTTGTGGTTATTAGGAAGTTGTTCATCATCAGCCCACATACGTCCCTGCTGGGACACAGTCCTAAGCTAAAATAGGGTGATGAGGCCTTAGTCAACCACGCTGGCCAAGTGCGGGTTGGTCGACTGCACAACCTGAGAATTTCTTCGTTGGTGTGCAGGTTTCCTCACGATGTTTTCCTTCCCCATTAACTACCGTGGCTACTCCAAGCCATCATAATAGTCAATTAAGAAAAAAAAGGTATAATTCATTCAAAATGACGAAGATCGGGAGGAATAAAAAGATTTAATTTTATGTTTTCAGTCTTTTAATAGAACCATTATTCAGTAACTGATAGAACTAACAATAATAGGTACAGAAACTTGGAAGTAGACGAGTCAAAAGGTAAAGTGTGGTATTCTAACTTATGAGTAGATAAAAAACATTAGCCCCTTTTTTTCAACGTTCGGGTAAATAAAACATGTATACATATATTTATACAATTAATGTAGTTAAAAAACATATGAAACTTCGAATAAATCGTCAATTATGTTCACAAATGTAGCGCAAAATTCAAGAAATCTTGAATATCCAGGTTAATCCCATTTGTCCCTACCTAACTTTGTCCTCTTAGAGGTCACCGATAGTTTAGCTTTAAAATATTACTTGGAACGTCAAGTAGAGGAATAGTCTCTAGTAGAATATGGGACAGTCAAAAGTTAACACAAAAATGGACAAGATTCGTAGTGGCCCTCTAAGGGGACAAAGGTTAGAGGGGACAAATGGGATTAACCAGAATATCCCACCCAACATAAAGCACCATAGTCAGAATCAGGATAAAAATTTCTAAGTCAGTTGAATACCACACTCATACTTTTGCCTTGATCAATTATTATAAACAATATTTATAAAGCTATTTAAATGTAGAACACTAATCAATAAAAGTACATATTTTACTGCTTAAAAAACTAATTTACATGAAAATAGACACAATTCAAACAATTCCTTCTGCGTTAGTTTAAAAAATAGTTCAACATTTTCAAGTAACTTTTGGGACTTACACGAAGTAGTTTTTTTAAAAATAAACTTTATTCCGAGAAAAATAAATGCAATATTTTTAGGATGGACCAAAATGTCAAGTAGAGTTTTTGATTTACCAACTTACTAGGCTGTGCGGGCTAGATCCCTTTGCCTTTCCCTGTTGGGATAAATAGGGTAAAAATAATTATCAACTTATTCAAAACAAAAATAAGCTTTTACTAAAATGTAAGTTTTAACCCAGTCGAAGTCCGAACATTTTTTTCCTTTTTTTTATCATAATAAAACGAGGATTTTTATATTGCATAAGAGACCGGCTAAGTTTACTTATTTGTATAACTAATACGTTTGTTTGACCAAAACAACCGACATACGAAAGAAAATTTAAAAAATGCAGTGTATGAGGAGGTGTACACGTCAAATTTGAGATATTTCGTGTTTATTGATAAAATACATGCATATAGCCTTCAAGAGACAAACTTAACTGGTGGGATTTCTGCTTCATTGATTGATTTATAATTTCAAAAAATCGTTCAGTAATCTATTGATCAATAGATTAATGCAACAACAATACAAATTATCGTTCTAAAATCAACGATCCCTTGAGAAATTGTGTTTGAAATGACACAATTGTAAAAAATATTCCTCGACTTTACGTTAAATATACGTTATTATGGCAACATGGCAAGAAAGTAAACATAACACATATATGTTATTGGCATCTCACATACATTATGTACGTATGTAATTGTAAACTCACATTTTTAAGGCATAAACAAGAGAAAGATCCCAACAAAATTTTTATACAATAAATAGGGCAAGACAATGCAATGTCTGTAAGTTATTATAATAATACATTTTAACGAATAGGATGTAAATTTCTTTTTAACCAAAAAAAGTCCTACATTACCTAATTAACATAACAATTTATTACCAACAACATTTAATTGAAAAGTATACGTCAAAAATTATGATTTATTAGTTTATTAATTCAGGAAGTAAGGCCTTATCACCCTAGTTTAGGATAGGCCCGTGCCCTAAGTAAGTAGTGAGTGGGGAGAATAGGGAACATCGTGAGGAAACCAGCACACCTGAGAAACTTTTCAACAGTGTGTGAAGCCATGTCAGAAGCCTACGGGCGGTTTAAAAACTCTGACACCAGGTTGTTCATCAACCATACGATAAGAAGAAGAATAATTGGGCCCGATGATGAATCCAGTAACTAATAAGTCATGATTTGACACAATTGAAGGAATCAGATTAATATTTTCGTCAAATTGAAATGTAGCCGACAATTAATTGATTGCACATACTACGTAAAGTTTACATAGATTCCTAATTTGGTCATTTTATTACAAAAATGTCTAAACGACTACTTGGCACGATTCTACGTTAAACACTCACAATCTTCTTTCTTTCTACCAAATCGAAGGACATTTTTTTATTATTATTATTTTAATTATTACGCAAAAGGATTTTAAGAAAGTTAAAAATTAATCGATTTTTGCGCAATTTTTTTTATCTCAGACACCAATTTGGTAAAGGAACATGTGACTTTAAAATCGATTGATTTATAACTTACATTAATAACAGAATGTTAATTTTAAGAAGTCAAAATTGTATTTCAACAAAATAGAATACCCACTTCGTTAAAATTAACATTCCGTTTACAAAATCTTACACCAGCATTGGACAGTTATTTACAATGAAAAAAAATATCCTAAATTTTATTTATTGTTACAAACTACTTTCTAGCAAATTCATCATTTTAAATAAAATATTTTTTTTTTTCAAAATATTTTGAGAATTATTATTTTCAAAAATTTGTCACTGAGAAAAGAGTATATACCGAAAATTTTATAGATCGATTAATATAAAACGAAGAAAAAAACCTTGTTTATTTTTATAATCAGTGAAAATCATAGACGTAGATCAGAGACCTTTGAACGACAACGAATAAAAATGCTTGTTTTCTAAATTCTTTTTTGAGAATATAGATATAAATAATTTAGTATACGGACAGAAAGATAAGCAGATTGACAAAATACCGTACATTTATTTAATTAGAAAATAGTATAAAATAAAGTAAAAGTACAAGAGTATTATTTAATCTGTGGTACAATTTCAGTAAACGATTTCTCAATATTTTATTCTTTTGACAAAACTATATAATGAAAATATCTTAAAAGTCATAATTTATTCTAGAGAGCACATTAACACAGAAATTTAATATCATAATATCTTACAATTCATACAGTCACATACAATCATACAAGTCGTTTAAAATGTAACAAGTTTACCTCAGTACATTTTAGTTTGTCTAATAAACGTATTATTTAACCGTCCACTTTCAATTTCAGTTGACTTGTGATTATGGCAATGATATAATAAACTATAAAGTTACATCTCCATAGTAATTTGCCTTTTAAATCTAAGCCTTGCAATTTTTTGTCACTTTACCGATAAATGAAACAAAATATGAAATAAAAGAGATATCACAAGATACCCTAATTAGAACATAATATTAGTGTCTCACTTGACGTGCGGCTATAACATATCTGCCTGTTGTTTATTATTACCATTGTCAAGAGACGTTAATATTAAACAATAAGTATAGTAAATATCCTGGACATAGTCAGTTTCATAATATGCGTTACCATGACAGTTAATATTTTAATATTTAAACCGATCTGTAATATTTCTAAATAATATAAATCTTTCACAACATCCCATGCATTGTTCTGATTCCTAAATAAGTTGCTTAAGCACTTAATAACACACCCAGACACGGAACAAACACCGATATTCATCACACAAATATTTGTCACGAGTTGGAATCGAACGCACGACTGTTAGAACCGTAGCCAGGGTCACTAACAACAGTTCCACCAAGCCAGTCGACATTAATATTTTTTTACTTCAGCCAATTGCCAAATGAACTAATTTAAAACATTTATTAGACAAACCAAAATAAATCGATTAAAATCTCAATAGATTATGACGAATGAGCATTTCCTATATATTAGAGAACACATCACGTATTAATTAGACAGTTCCTATAATTTAGGAACTTCAAGTTCATATAATGGACATTATATCGATCATCTACTTTTAACACTACGGCAAAATAGCCGTGGAATCTTTTAATAGGGGTTTTTGCTACAACACATAAAGTATACGTTCAGAAATACGAATTTCGTAGGATTGAACCGTCTGCAAAGTCCGTTCTTTATTGAATAATCCGTATGTTTCTTGCAAAAAACCACTGCCATTCACAACGTCTCTAAATCAAATTCGATATGTTCTGTCCCTTTCTTAACCTTAGCGGTCAAAAGAGACAGAGCATAGATACACTGTGAACGAATGAGGAATGAATCACTCAAATGTTTCAATCTGTTGCAAGAAACAGGCTATTTCATCAAATTGTTTTGACTGATTCTCAACTTTATGCTTTCACCATAGAGTCTAAGATCAGTTAACGCTTCTTCCTTTACAATTGCTAGATTTACAACATCTACCTCAATCAGTAACTTGTTTCTCGGAACCACTTTGCCATCCAGAATCCATTGTGTTAGTATCACTATAGCAATGGTGATGGTTGGTCTTCAGTATTTCCTCTTTATCCTCTCTCACTGGCTCATACTGTGAGTCAGGACCTAGACATTTGGAAGTCTCCGGGTCATTTGAATAGACCTGGTCTGGTCTCCTATCTTCTTCGTCTGATAGCAATGATTCTTCTGTGTTGGGAGATAGTGGAGAAAGATTCAGAGGAGGTGGAACGAAGAAATCTGGTTTCCCTGAGTCACTAGAAGACTGTCTAGGGTGTTCTTTAGGTAGATTCTTAGGACTGGCCCTTTGAAGCCTTAAGGGACTCATGTGGGAACGCATTTTAGGACTACCCTCAATCCTTATACTCGAATTCAAGTCTGACATTCTTCTGTCTTCGAGTCTCGAGTCGTTCAGACGTGAATCGTTCGACCGGTCACTCATTCGTTCGATTCTAGAGTCGTTCAAGCGGTCCCGATCGCGTTCACTCATTCGAGTCTCATTCATTCGGTCACTGATTCTGCTATCGTTCGATCTATCATTCAACCTGTCTCTTGACTCGTTCATCCTTTCAATCCTGTCGTTCAGTCTGTCTCGTGAGTCGTTCATTCGCTCACTCAACCGCGTCTCATTCATACGGTCACTTATCCTCGAGTCGTTCATTCTGTCACTGATTCTTGAATCGTTCATTCTATCCATTCTCGAGTCACTGACCCCACTCATTCGTGCTTCATTCATTCGCTCCCTATCACTGATCCGACAGTCGTTTCCTCTATCTAGCCTTGGATCACCGATACCGCTGATCCTGACATCGTTCATTCGGTCACCGATCCTAAGATCGTTCACTCGTTCAATCCTGGCATCATTGACGCACATTCTCATAGAATTATTCAGTTGTTCAATCTGCTGTTCAGTCAGTCTGATGCTGTTGTTCAGGTCTTGACGTATCTTTTCTTGGTTTTTCGCGTGCTTTTCCTGGCGGGGTCGTCGTTTGGACCCCACCTGTGGTTGGGGTCGTTGTTGTCGTGTCAAAGTGAAGGACCCCGTGTCCGATTCCGATGTGGACTCTGGATGATTCTCTATGGTACCTACTAGAGCTGACACCGTCGGATTCATGCAGCATTCGGCCTGAAAGATAATAATTCTTGTAACGAATGTTCTTTACCAACGTCGAAGAAAAGGGACGATAAATGATGATGTCACAAATTCAAAATCGTTTAGATACATCACACATACAATAGACCTCGGAACAAATGAGATCCGAGAATATATTAGAGAATTAAAAATTTAAGCAATCACTTGAAATCATGATCCTAATACTTAGTCAATGGTAAATACAAATGGCAGATTGAATGGAAAGTTTATACAAATACAATTGGTTCGAATAAAGATTCCACCAAGAATCCTCCAGCAAAATGTCGAAGTGAAAAGATAAGGAAAATTTTTGGGAGAACAAAAGTTGTTCAAGACAAAGCAATGATAATAATGTTTTGAAGTACCTTCACAGAGACATTGCAGCAGCTAGACACATCTGCGAAGTACACTTCCGATTCAGCATTCTGATTGGCTCCTCTATGGCAGTCTTGCATAGACGACCTAGGGAAAAAAAATCACTCTATTAAACCAAATAAACCAGAAGATTAACATAAGGCGCAAAAAACAAATTATTTTACTCCATTTATTTGACTGCCAAAAAGCGTCGATAGACGAGTGGTTAAGGTCGTTCGTTGCTTGCCATGGGAGAGGTCGCCAGTTCAAACCCCGCCAGGTACCAATGTGTTTTTCAAATTTGAAATTCATATGTACCATCATTCGACGCTTTAACGGTGAAGGAAAACATCGTGAGGAAACCAGCACACCTGAGAATTTTTTTAGCGGTGTGTGAAGCCATGTCAGAGGCCTACGGGCGGTTTAAAAACTCTGACACCAGGTTGTTCATCAACCATACGATAAGAAGAAGAAGATTTGGCTGCCTCGTTGGTCTATCGGTAGTAAGTGCTGCTTTAGGACCGAGAGGTCTCCGGTGCAGAATAGTGTAATGAACTAAACATGTACGGCATACCTCTAAACTAAGTCCAAATTGAGTTAGAAAAGTTAGAAATTTAGAGGACCCGAGACTTTTTTATGCTTTTTAGAAAAGATAAATGACAAAATGGAATTAATTATTGTCCTCATAAATGTGTAAACAATACACCGTGAAATTTTAGTGGTTGTTTTCCCGTGGCAGAACGATTTGCCTTTAGTAATACTACCGAATCATGCAAATTATTCCGCGAAAAAAAAATTTTTTTTTTCAAATTTTCAAAATAATAATTTTCCAACTCGGAAACGAGAGAAGCTATCGTTATTTTATAAGATGTGACGTAATCAGTTCATGCTTGCCGCATGAAATCGATGCTTAAAGCTACAGAAGCTCGACGCCCTAAGTCATAAAGCGACTCGAACGTGCTTTCGAGTTTCGATCAAATCTTTCGTAAAACCGGTATTTATTGATTTTAACAAAAAAAACTGCACAAATCTATTGTACTACTAAGATAGAATAATTTTACTGCGGGAAAACAACCACTAAAATTTCACGGTGTATATGCTTCATATTAGACTGTGTAGAAAAATAAGCTTTGATTGTTGGCCGATCGAAAGACGCCACTGCCTCATTCAAATCCTATGCGTGAGTTTTTCTGTTAAGAAATTACTCAGCCCGGAGTGAGGAAGTTGGCGGTTGCACGCTCGTGCTTCGGAAAGCACGTTAAGCCGGTGGTCCTGCGCTCTACTCATACTTATATATTTGCGATAACTTTTTTCTTTTTTTTTTCTTAATAAGCTAACAAGATGACCTCACTCCACCTGATGGTAAGCAGTAGTGAGATTCAAATGTGAGATCGACAGGCACAATAGACCATATTGAGCCTGTCGCACTCACCCTGAAAGCCCGCTTAAAGAGGAGACCACTGCCGCGGCAACAACGAGACAAGGCGTGGAGTCTCGCATTGGTATTGAGCTGTGCGGGTCGGAGTTGGCCAGTCCGCCGGACGGAAGGGCTCCCGTTTCTACGGGTCTCCCTGGCCGGCGGGACACTCACTGACATTTTCGGCAAAATAAATAATAAAATATATATAAATCTGCAATACTAACCTGATCGGCGAATGTTTGTCGTTCTGGAAACCCAAGTTCTCCTTGCCTTGCTTCTGACAAGAGTCCGAGCTCTGGTCTGAAACTAAAGAATTTTCTTTGTGGTAAAAAAAAAAATGTGTGAAGGATATAAAATCCTAAAACTAGCTTTCCGCCCGCGACTTCGTCCGCGTAGAGACGTTTAACGGGTAAAACTTTACTTCTTTATAGCACAGTCGGTTAAAAAGTAGCCTATATCCTTTCCTAGGCTCTGGACTATATTTGTACCAAATTTGGTTTAAATCGGTTCAGTATTCTATGCGTGAAAGCGTAACAGACAGACAGACAGAGTTACTTTCGCATTTATAATATTAGTAAGGATTCACTTGAAGCGAATCGAAGCAGTCACTAATTAACTTATATTCAAATTATGTTCGGCTTATGTTACAACTACCTCTTGAACAATTACATTAGACGTTTCAGATGATTGCTCTTCTTTAACATTTTGTGCACCTATTAATTTAGATTATGTCAGGGGATACCAGTCACAACTATCTGTCCGGTGGTTGGTGAACGGTATACGGGTAAGCGACCCCGGCTCCTCGAGCTACTATCGACTCAGTCCAAATCATCCGAGGCGATAGTATCCTTCCTCCCCTTTTCCTTCCCCAGTCATATATCCTTGCTACTCGTGGGAACGCAATGACCTTGTTAAAACAACGCACAAGGCAGAATGGCGGCGACGTGGTCCACAACCCGTCACGTCACGTTTCCCACAGAGGTGAAAAGTGGATCGCTGGAAGATCTCTGTCTGGGGTAGGCTCAGGGAAAAAGGCGTTATTTTATGTATGTATGTATGTATGTATGTAGTTTAGATTGAGCGCTCGGTATCATCAATTCAGCACAATACATACCTTTGCTTCCTGTCTTTTGGTGCAAACACTCTATAGTAACATTCTCTTCCATCCTGCAGTCTCTGTGAAGATTCCCTGCGCTCATTCCTAGTGATCTCTGACACGACCTGAAAATAAACATTGAAGGTATAATTAGGAAACTGAAAAGAACACAACTGTAAATAAATATCAAGGTGTATTCCAGTCCATAGATACCGAATTTGACATAACAGCATAAACCCCATAATAGCACATTACCGGGTTACTGTTTGGGGGTGTCGTTGTGTTTTATTAATAAATTGCGGCCGCCCACGACTTTGTCAGCGTGAAAATTGTTTTGGCAGCAATAATTTATTTAGACAGCCTATAATAAACATTGTAAAATTAACTAGGTATTTATGAGTAAAAGTCCCTTTTTAAATTGGTCCAGCCGTTTCAGAGATTAGCGAGAATAAACAGACAGACTGACAGATAAAAATGTTTTAGTTGTGTTTTTTTTATTGGTACCCGATGTAGACTCATAGGTACCTATTTAATAAAAGTCGAATTTTTTATTATAACAGACACTTCACAGAAAAGAAAGAAAAGGTAAACTAAAGAATATCGCAACAGATGTGTTGGTTACATTAGTCGTAAAAACAGTCGTATTGTGTTATTTATTAAATTTAAATTACGTCAAATTGCAAATCATTGATTAGATTGGAAATCCATAACTATCCTACATGAATATAATATTCAAACACTTGAATTCATCCATACGCATTTTTGCATGGTAAAACTATGACTATATCAAAAACTAGCTGTTTCACGCGGTTTCACCCGCGTCCCGAGGGAACTACTTCCCGTACCGGGATAAAATATAGCCTATGTTACTTCTGAATAATGCAGCTTTCTAATGGTGTAAAAAATATTGCAATCGGTCCAGTAGTTTTTGAGTTTATTCATTACAAACATACAAAAATACAAATATTTCCTCTTTATAATATTAGTGTAGATTAAAATTACTATTTTTAACCAGAATCGTCAAGTTAAAATGGAAAATATCTAGGTCATTGTGGACCAAAATTTTATAATCCATACAATTTGTGCTACAATAACCGTTGATATTTTACTATTTAACAACACATAATTATAATAAACTTACCTATACGGAACCAAATGTCCTCTCAAAGTGTTGAACCTTGTTTCCGGTGCAATATGCATTTCCGCTTGCATCCTCGCTAGCTCGTTCACGTCTGCCTGATACATCTGCGCCATATGCCCCAAATCCGGATTATGCCTGTTCAATTCCGGATTTAACCTGTTCAAATCCGGATTAAGTCTGTTCAAATCCGGATTCATTCTGTTCATCTCCGGATTTAGGCGGTTCAGTTCCGGATTTATCCGGTTCATTTCCGGATTTCCCCGGTTCTGTTCCGGATTTAACCTAGTCAGTTCCGTCTGTTGGATGTTGGCGTGCATTAGGTAGGAGTTTCGCGCGCATGTATGAGGTTGTATGGGCATATTTGCGTGTTCGTGTATGGGTATGTTTGGATGGTCGTGTATGGGCATTGAGTTTCGGTGGACGTCAATGTGGTGATGGTGAAGAAGTGTGGCGGCGGCTGGGTCTTGGTGATGGAGGTGGTGTCTGAAACAAAATACATATATTTATGTATGTTTATAAGTACTTCAGAGCTAAAACAAAGAAGAAACCAGACATGATCATGTCAACAACATACATAATATTATTACTTTGTCAAATATTTGTTTCATTAATTTTACGGGTATATTATTTAGAGTGCTTAAGTAATGAAACAATGTATGAGAATGAAAACCATGTATGTAACCTGTGTTGTTACTTTTTTAACAAGTATGCTATTTTGAAAATTAAATTGCTTTTGGACCATTTTTTGAGGGAATAACGTTTCAATTTGGTGGCAATTCGGTTGCCATCACCAGTTAAAGGATTATAGTTCCAAGTAAATTGCTCAACCATCAAGGACGAGGCTCTTAAATAAGTTAGAAATAGACTCTCACCGACTCCCACTCCGTCCCTGCGGGCTGTAAGGCGGTGGGGGACCCCAGACCCCCGTTTGAGCGTCATAACTCCCGCTTGCCTCTCCGAAGCCCTCCTGGTACCCCTGAGGGAACTGCTGGCCAGCTGGGTACTGCTGCGGGTACTGTTGAGTCGGGTACTGTTGGTTGAACTGCTGGGTTTGTTGCCTAGAGGAAGAAAGTAAAAAGTGTAAGCATCAGCATCTGACGAGCTGTTTTAGTTCCGAATGCTGCTAATAGATGTCATTTATTTGATATAAAGCTACTGTTGGGGATTGGCGTGAGTGAAAAAATGGTTACTGTTTGTTTAAGCAGGAGTTGTTAGTTTTAAAGTATTTGTAATATATGTCACTGTGCTTAGTTTTAATTTATTACTTGTTAAACGATATAAAGAGTACAGCAAAAAGTTATGGACAGCATAATACTTGTTGATAATTTTGTGTATATGGCGCAACGTATTATCACTTGTTTTTCAGTATGAATTAAAGATTTTCATGGTCTTGTGACCATGAAAATCTTTATTAAACCCTTTATTAACCCCTATGAATAGGAACTTGTGTTCCTATTTATAATAACAATTTCCACATATTACATAGAAAATGTTATGTTAATGCTCATGTAACCTGTAAGTATTTGAAACATTTAGGTAGGCATAGTTACTAAAATAGAAGACGTAGGTTATACGAACTACAAAAAGAGGACCTTAGAACCCAGACAGGAAAAAGAACGTGGTAGTTAAGGAGTTGGTGTAATGGAAATGTATCATTATAAATGCTTTACCTATAACAAGAATGTCATCTAAATAAGTGAATGAAGGACAAGGAAAATGATACAACAAGAGAAGATGGAATGAAGCAATGTTTTGGTGTTACTTGATCCAAAAGGCAACTGAGAAAAATAAATACCAGAAGAAAAAGGAGTGGGAACGGAAAGGAAAACCAGAACAAAGAGTTATCACAACTGAATCGAACTCTTTCTTCAGACCTAATCTTACCTATGCATGTTGTTCGGATAGTTTCTGTCGTCGTAAGTGGTTTGTGGATTCTGAGAGGGGGCGGAGTCGTCGCAGAACCCGTACGCGCTGTCTCCCGACTGGGGGACGCCCCCCATGCGGCAACGGGAGCTGGGGAAATGACTTTTATGTCATTGGTATTAAGAGTTACTTTTGAGTTATTCATGTGCAATTATGGTTTTTTTTTCTTATAATAGGCTAACAAGATGAGTGGCACCTGATGGTAAATTATGAGTGAATTTATAGGCCTAATGTACCGATCAATACTATATCTTTATGAGTTAATAGATGAGGATGTAACAAAACAATTTCTCATTGAATACATCCTTGGTCTATTGTAGCAAGCACTGCGTAAAGACTAAAAGATCTCCGATTGGGATCCGGGGTCGGGCAAACTTTGTGTTAGCTTTCCTTTTAAGAAATTACTCAGCCCGGAGATAGGATGTTGGCGGTTGAACGCCCGTGCCCCGTAAAGTACGTTAAGCCGGTGGTCCTGCACCCGGTCTCTCATCGGTCATGGCGGTTTGCCTTCTCACCGAACTATGAGAGTAGGGGTGCACGCACTTGGCTGAAGTCAATTGAGATCGGCCGCCATGGCTGAAATCGGTCGGACGCCCTATTTATTCTAATAATAATCTACTTACTTCTGGCTGTTGCTCCTTGGCCACGGGAACCAACTCCAGGCAGACGTCTTCCTCCCCGCTCCCGGGTTGGGCGAGTACAGGTTGCCTACACGACCTGCAAAGTGTAGGGGATTACTGATTTTTTAAGTAACATTACCAGTACAAGCCTGGATGCATGATAATGGGCAGATAAAGAGATAGAGACTTAATTATAAGTATATTGTGTATTTAACTCTGTATGTATTATTGTACAATTGTTGGTAAACCAATAAAATAAATAAATAAATAAATAGAGACAGGAGATCGCGTCACTTGATTTAAATAAAAAGCGTCGATGGCTGAGTGATTCAGGTCGTTGCTTGCCATGCGAGAGGACACCAGTTAAAACACCGCCACGAACTAATGTGTTTTTAAAATTTAAAATTAATCCGAATATTCGAGGTTTTAACAGTAAAAGAAAACATCGTGAGGAAACCTGCACACCTACGAAGAAATTCATAGGATGTGTAGTCGTATTTGGCCAGCGTGGATGACTCGCGGCCTTATCACTCCAGTTTGGGGTAGGCCCGTGCCCCAACCGTGGGTACGTATATGGGCTGATGATGAATAATTTAACTAATAGCTGACATGCTCGCCCATAGAACTAATAGCTGACATGCTCGCCCATGACTATGGAATTGATTTATATGCTGACCATTTTGGATCATTAATTACGAAAGCTTTTGAATATGTTAATTATAATTGCAATACATGACTTACTTCAATTTTTAAAACTTAATTGCCATTTAATTTATTTTTATTTTATTGACTTGTATATGTTGTTGTGTGTTATTATTTTTTTAATGTTAAGACGACTATTCTGAATAAATTTTTTTTATTACTGACCGAACTATCATTGACATTGTTAAAATTATTTCTATCTGACATATAATTTAGTATTAAGTTTGACACAATACTGGCGCTTTGGGAAACTGTAAGCCAGTATGTGACCATCGTTTGAATAAATAAATAAATAAATAAATAAACTATTGACAGAGACGGTACCTGGCTGCCAGAATCGGTGCTGAAGGCTGATGTCCCAAGCCGGCTGAGATGGGTGGCACTGCGCGCAGCAGCTGCAGTTGCTCTGTAATACGAAAACGACAACAATCCTTACTAATATTATAAATGTAAGATTTTAAACTTTCGCGTTCCATTACACTGAAATAAGTCTTTATGGGTCTTCACGCGATATTAGGAGTAGCAAAATTACATAGCTACTTACTGCCCGACGTTTCGACTGGGTTACACCAATCGTGGTCGCGAGCGAACTCCATCCTTACTAATATTATAAATGCGAAAGTAACTCTATCTGTCTGTCTGTCTGTCTGTCTGTTACGCTTTCACGCATAGAGTACTGAACCGATTTAAACGAAATTTGGTACAGATATAGTCCAGAGCCTAGAAACGGTTATAGGCTACTTTTTAACCGACTGCGCTATAAAGAAGTAATGTTTTACCCGTTAAACATCTCTTCGCGGACGAAGTCGTCACAGCCACTGGACGGATGGAGATGAAATTTAGCATGCAGGTAGATGTTATGACGTAGGCATCCGTTAAAAAAGGATTTCCCGAAATTCCCACGGGAACGGGAATTAACGGGAAATTCCTTTTGTATGAAAAATACTAACCGCATAAGTTAGACGCTTGAAATTTGGCATGCAGGTACCTTAATAAATTAAAAGCTTAGTTGCTACTGGATATTGTAAAATTCCCACGGGAACGGGAGTAATAGGGAAAAAACTTTTGTATGAAAAAATCTAAACCGCGTAAGATAGATGATTGAGATTTGGCATGCAGGTACTCTAATGAACGCAAAGCTTACTTCCAACGCGATATTACAAAATTCCCATGGGAACGGGAGTAATTGGAAAACAACTTCTGTATGTAAAATCCCTTACGGGGTTGAAATATATTATATAGAGATAGAGATATACCCGAAGCGAAGCGAGGGCGGGTCGCTAGTAATATTATAAATCCGAAAGTAATAATAATAATAAATTTATAAATAAATTTATTTATTTTTCTCTCACAAAGAATTACAACAAACGTCTTAAGATACAAGTCACATTACAAATTTAACATCTAAGTGAGAGACTGGCAACTGTACTAGGAGAACCTGTATGACAGATTGCCAGTCCCTCCTAACCGGACCGAAGGAAATTCTAACTCTGTCTGTCTGTCTGTCTGTTACGCTTTCACACATAGAGTACTGGGCCGATTTAAATGAAATTTGCTACAGATATAGTCCAGAGCCTAGGGAAGGTTATAGGCTACTTTTTAACCGACTGTGCTATAAGGAAGTAATGTTTTACCCGTTAAACGTCTCTAAGCGGACGAAGTCGCGGGCGGAAAACTAGAAAATAATAAAATCGGACTCGCACAAGACGGGTTCCGTAGTTATCATCTATAGTAGAAAATCTCGTTTGCTGTATGTATTTATTAAGACTGAGTAATATTTGCTTAAAAATTACTTATGTTGTATGGGAGTTTTATTTTTACTTTATTATTATTCTTTTTTTTTATCGTAAATATAATAAGAGCAACGTATGAAAAACGCACTTTTATTGTATACCTTTTACTTTTAAAATTTTTAGTATTTCTTGATATAGCGACAACGAAAATAAGTCATTGGTTAATAATTTCAGCTTTCTTGAACTCTCGCATTCGCCCCTAGCGGCCAATTCACACGCGGTAGCCTCCACTGTTTGGTTCTGAATAAACACAATGATTTAGTTGATGATGATGATGATAATCACTCACCTGCACCGGTCTCCCAGCGGCTGGAGTCGCCTGGCCAGCAGGAGGTCTGTACAGAGACCTGCATCGCAGCTCCAGCTGTTCCCAATACATCTTCTTGCGCTCGTGGCTGTGAAAAAAAACAAAAACAATAAAAAAAACCATACATAATGTTTACGAATAAAATAATCTTTTTGAGGAGTTGTTAGTATTGTCTATTATTTGCGCGAACTCGAAAGAAGTCGAAAGATCGGGTCTTAAAATAATATGTTTAGAATAACAATACACGCGAGTTTAATCCGTAACATTATATACGTATTTCCCGATCTAATATTTACAAC
This sequence comes from Maruca vitrata, assembly GCA_039566165.1. Taxonomy (NCBI): domain Eukaryota; kingdom Metazoa; phylum Arthropoda; class Insecta; order Lepidoptera; family Crambidae; genus Maruca; species Maruca vitrata. The sequence continues at coordinate 2,356,419 of CM076941.1, read as the reverse complement.
ATTTTATTTTATTACTGTTATATAACATTATACCTTACATTTTAAAAAAGAGTACACAAAACCAATTTAACAAGTCACCTAACGAAACTACTTTCTTTTGATAAGCATCATTTCGTCGCAAACTTCGCTAAAACCAATCCATTACAACTTCCAAAGTGTTTGCATAAAAACTTTTACGACCCCATTCTTCATGGAACCATCAAGGACTGTTGCATAGCAACCATATGCTATCCACATACACCAAAGTGAACTTTAACACTTATGCTTAAGGCCCTAGCAACTTGACACATGAAGTGCCAAAGCAAACGCCTATTCTAACACCTATGAGCTGTCGGTGTGATTTTCGATAACAATTTTAGCGTATTTATTTTCTATTCCTTTAAAATGTCGCAGATCCAACACAAAAGTACAATCAGCCAGTATTCCCGATCCGTGAGTCAATTGAACGACTTAGATGAGTTAACTGATTCGGAGCTCATAAAACAAGTGGCCGAATTGAAGCAGCAAATCAAAGTGGTGCAATTGGAGAATGAGATCTTCGAGAAGACCATTATGAGACTGGAGCCAGCGTTGATGCATGGCGTTCAACAGGCATTAGAATATGCCAGCAAATTGAACAGTACCTCTTGTCTGACTGTGGGTAGCTTTGTTCGGTCCCAAACATCTAGATTCGGCGGTCTAGACATGTCCATGATGAGTCCTTCAAGAATGCTCACTAGCCCTTCCAAAGTTTCTACGAGACGCGTCGAATCCTCAGCCAAGATCGGCGGCACAGTTATCTTTGGATCTGGCCCGAGAATCAACGTTCTAGAACGGGCGGAGTTAGTTTCGGCTGAGATGGAGATCTTAGTCAGGAATTTAGAAAGGGCTAGAGCAAAAGCAGCCAAGCAACATGCATTACTGAAGGCACAGTTAGAAGAAATCGGCGTAAGAGTGGTAGATATAGAAAAGGCCTGTCAACTGTTTAATAAAGAGGTTATAGTCGATGGCTGGGACAAGATCGCGCAAAGAATACCAGCTGAGATATGGATCAGATTCATGACTGAATGGGTCAAATGTGCTGACAGTCAAATAGGCAAGCTCAGACTAAGAACTAGTACTTTGAACACTCAATTCAGCAAACTCAAAGGCCAGATAAAGGTGAAAGCTGAACTCAGTGAAAGTTTAAGACCTGTTGACTTTGATAAACTCAAAATCGAAAACAATGAATGCCAAGAAATTATAGATAAAAAACTACAGCAACTGGGTGAGTTGAAGAAAATGACAGGAGATGCTAATTTGAACTTGACGATTCACAAAAAGGCTATGATGGAGCAGAATAAGTACTTAACGGGTATTATACACACAATCAAAGATAGAGGGAGGATGACTATTGTCTTGGACAAAGAAAGAGATGTGATTAAAGTTCAAGCGGACAGCTTAGCCCAGAGATTGGAAGATGTGAAAAAAGTCAGGTTAGCCTACGAAGTTCCAGATGTAATGGACTATGTATGCGTAAAGTCTGAAGTGACAGATTTGAACCACAGCGTCAAATTACTTGAGAACAGACTTCACATTCAGCAGATAGCTTTGACGTCGCTGAACAAGAAACTGAATTCGCTGTACAAAAACTAGTCGTAATCGTTGTTTTAGATTTATTTATGCGTGCTTGTATTGTGTCTTGTTATCAAATTAATATAGCATATCAAACAAACAAATAAACATACTGTAATATCATCCATGTGTTTCATTCTTCCTGTCTTTCCTACACTCACCTTAACGTACTATACTTTGTCTCCTACGCTCTCCTTACCTTAGCAACTGCTATCATGGAACAGCAGCTGCTACTATCTCTCCTGCTCCCGACACTTACCTTCACGTTCTATACACCGTGAAATTTTAGTGGTTGTTTTCCCGTGGCAGAACGATTTGCCTTTAGTAATACTATTGAATCATGCAAATAATTGCTCGAAAAAAAAATTTTTTTTTTCAAATTTTCAAAATAATAGTTTTCCAACTCGAAAACGAGAGAAGCTATCGTTCTTTTATAAGATGTGACGTAATCAGGTACTGCTAGCCGCATGAAATCGATGCTTAAAGCTGAAGAAGCTCGACACCCTAAGTCATAAAGCGGTTCGAACGTGCTTTCGAGTTTCGGTTAAACCTTTCGTAAAACCGGCATTTATTGATTTTGACAAAAAAGAACTGCACAAATCTATTGTACTACTAAGATAGAATCATTTTACTGCGGGAAAACAACCACTAATATTTCACGGTGTATATTTATCTCCTCTCTTACCTGAGCAGTTGGTAAGCCAGCATGCAGCTGAAGATGCAGACGAGCACGGCGCTGACGGAGAGTGCGAAGACACCGCGGAGACACCAGTACAGGGCGCCGTGTACAACGCCGCAGTCTGTGACGCCTTCGAAGACACAGCGGACGCCTAGACGGACAGAATAATATGTATAAATACATATGACTAAAGCCTTATCGCCCTAGTTAAATAAATAAATAATATCTGGGACATTTCCACACACGGTCATCTGACCCCAAACTAAGCAGAGCTTGTACTATGGGCGTCAGAGACTGATTTACATATGTAGATATTTTTAAATACATAATCACAACCAGACACGGAACAAACACCGATGTTCATCACACAAATATTTGTCCCGAGTGGGAATCGAACCCACGACTCTTGGAACCGCCAGGTAGGGTCACTAACCACTGTTCCACCGAGCCAGTCTAATTACCAAATTACTAACGAACAGTAGCGCTATCATAAGTTAGCGATCGAAAACTTGCATACGTTAAAAACCTATCGAATTGGAAAACTGTAACTGTCCGGGATATTTACCATGTTGTTTTCGGGAGCTCATTAAAACAAAACAACATGGTAAATATCCCGGACAGTTACAGTTTTCTAATGTGTGTAACCATGACAGTTTAAAATTATATACCTATCGAATTGTTTTTTTCATACTACCGATTTTAGTTCTTAACGTTACCGCTGGGGGCGCTGTACATTTTTCCATAGACATTTTATACATAGTCTGTCACTCTTAAACTCATGGTAGCGCTACTGTACTAACTCTTTTGTAACAGTCCTATGGCCATGATATGCGAGAAATCTGAGGCCTGTTCCCATATTCATGTTCTGATTCTATCATCATCAGTTTTGGGGTGAGAGCCATCCGCTCCCCCGCAAGTCCAGTGATGACGAGGCTACTCCAAGCCATAATCGTGTGTCGGTTAGGGAAAATTACATCATCATCATCATTACGTACCATCATCATCAGTATCAGCGTGCTGTCCATCCGGAGGCATCGAGAAGCAGGTGCAAGTACGGGTCAACTTCGTGTACTCGCAAAACTTGAGCGTCTGGAGTCTGGAACAAGAGGACGACATTGAGGATATTTGGAAGAAATGGAACGTGTGAAGGTGAAATAATTTAAATATTTGACTGGCTCGGTGGAACAGTGGCTAGTGACGCAGGTTCATAACCTACGGTTCCAAGAGTCGTGGGTTCGATTCCCACTCGGGACAAATATTTGTGTGACGAACATCGGTGTTTGTTCCGTGTCTGGGTGTATTATTAAATATATTTAAGTTTATTTGTGTATCTGTTACGGTCAATGTGAGCAATCGGTAATTATCTATAATCACCGGTAATTATAGATAAATACCGACGCACATGGTAAATGTAGTGAATTATTCAAATTTACCGGTAATTATATAAAACTCCCTCGCGACTGAGGTAAATGTTGACATTGCTGACAAAAATCACAAGTACTCTGCAATTCCAAATGTCACAAAACTCAAACCTGCAAAAATAATATTAACGAGAAAGAATTTTAAGAGTTCCACTGATAATTGCCTGCTAATTGGTTAATTTTATTTAACTTTATTTTTATAAGATTATATTTTTTTTAAACCAAACATGAAGTTTGGTTTCTAAGTATGTCTTGTTTATTTTATAACTAGCGGTGCCCGCGACTTCGTTCGCGTGGACTACAGGATTTTACAATCAAAAATTTTTTCCCAGTAACTCCCGATCCCGTTAGAATTTTGCAATATCGCGTTGCAAGTAAGCTTTACGTCTATCAGGGTACCTGCATGCCAAATTTCAATCATCTATCTTACGCGGTTTAGATGTTTTCATACAAAAGTTTTTTCCCGCTAATTCCCGTTCCCGTGGAAATTTTGCAATATCCGGTTGCGATTAAAAGTTCAAGCATCTAACTTAAGCAGTTTTAATATTTTCCTGCTAATTCCTGTTAGAATTTCGGAAAATCCTTTCTTATTGCACCTTTACGGTATCTAACCTACATCCCTTAAAATCTTACGTTCCAGCGTTCAAAGTTGACAAAGTTTCATACAAACTTACCCCCATATTTTATTTTAATGAGAATATATTTTATGTTTTGCTTAACCGAACAGAAGGTTTGGTTTCTTGATATTCGAGGAATATTTTTGTTTGTCCGATGTTTGTAAACAAATTTTATTATAATTAGGACTAGAATTGTTTATATCCTAATAAACATTTGATTACAACACAAATATTTATTTGTCCCGACTGGGATTCGAACTCAGGACTCTTGGAACGGCCAGCCAAGGTCACTAACAAAATCATTGTTTCACCGAGCCAGTCAAGTCAGTTTGAATATATTATTTACCACTATTACAAAAAGGGTATGGTAATTTTATATAATTACCGGTAAATGTGATTAATTCGATAGTTTTTACCACCTTTACCACGAGCATTGATAATTATGCATAGTTACTGGTAATTATACATAATAACCGCTCTATCCACATTAACCGTAACATATCCACTGTTGATTCTAATATCCGTAACACAAGTGCTTAAGCTACTTACCACGGGATCAGATCAATGTATGTGATGTTGTGCAATATTTATTTATTTATATTTATAAATATGAAAATAAGGGTCGATGGCCGTTTCGTTAAGGTCGTTGCTTGCCATGCATGAAGTCGCCAGATCAAATACCGCCACGTACAATAGTGTTTTCAAATTTGAAATGCACAATATGTACGATTATTCGACGCTTTTACGGTGAAAAACATCGTAACCAGCACATCTGCAAGGAAATCTGTGGTTGTGTAATCGACCAACCCGCACTTAGACGGCGTGGTTGACTGAGACCTGATCGTCCTAGTACTCCTGGTCTAGAGTAGGCCCGTGCCCCAGCAGTGCGTACATATTATATGGGCTGATGATGATGAAAAAAATAAAGACAGTTGATTAATAATGTTGCCAAGCGATCAACCTGCTTACTCAAAATATGATCATTTGTAGCGACATATATTAAAATGGAGATTATGACTAGGCCCGGAGTTACCCTCAGACTATCCTTATCTATCCATTTAAAGACAATATTTTAATCGAACTGGTCACTATGACCTAAAAAATCCCATACCATAAAAAATCTGCTTAATAGACCCCATAATCTGGAGTTTTGATATATGCATTATTTCGCTTGCGTGAAGTAGTTTTGCGTACTAATAATGATATTGGTATGGGAAGCATTCGACAGCGCCATCTATCGGTCGTAGTTTGGCACTAGATTTTCAAATGCCTCCAAGATAAATGTGTATAAGTTACTCACTTGTTCATATGGATGACGGTGGTGGTGATGGTGACGAGAACGCAAGTCAACGCGCAGACCAGGCAGCATACGCCTACCACTTTTATCTACAGGAAACATATACTAATTAGTACACTATATATAAGGCGTCACCCGATTTCGGCCATGGCGGCCGATCTCAATTGAGATCAGCCAAGTGAGCAGGACATTTATAGTGCACAAGTGTGCGTGCAAATTTTTATAATGTAAATTTTTATAACTAAGGGAGAGAGTGCACTTGTTCGCACTCTCTGTTCCCTTAGTCTCATAGTTCGCTAAGACGGCAATCCAACATGAGATCGAGCGCAGGACCACCGTTACGTGCGTACAGGTTACGTGCTTTCCTTGCCCACCGCCAACTTTCTAACTCCGGGCTGAGTAATTTATTTACAGAAAAACTCACACAAATTTTGCCCGACCCCGGACTCGAACCGGAGACCTCTCGGTCCTTACGCAGCGCTTGCTACCAATAGACCAATGACGAAGCAGTCACAGAATAACCCTCCTTCTTATCACTCAGGCAAAAACTAAAATTTTAGCCAAAACTGGTAATAGGAGTCCTGGATTTCACAGTTTTTTGCGCTTGCAATCAACCAATGAGGCAGTAAAGAGATTCATTTGACTTATTTATGGTCAAAAGGCTCGTTTGGAGGATGTCTTGTTTCATCATTCGAGGCATGCACCATCTCCCATGCTAACAAAGCAAGTGCTACATACTTTTCTTACCATGTAGCTGTATCTATTGCGGCGGCGAGCGAGCGACATTATACATACGCCGGTCAGCACCAACTGGAAAGAGAAAAGGAGGTTCATTGATCAGATTATAAAAAAAAATCAAGTTTGTCTTTTGGTCTTGAATCTCCGGGACATACATGTCGAAAGTCGATTAGACAGATGAGAATTGTTTTTTCATACATATTCAAAGACAAAATTCAAGTATGTATTATAAATTTACAAGGAAATATACTCAGGTTGCATATCCAATATTATGAAACAGATAGAGTAACTTTGTCATCATTGAACAATCAATCAAACCCTTAACCAAGTTGATGTAATTTCTGATCTTAAGTGTAAACTTATCTTATAGTGGGGACCGTCTAACCTTTATACACCTACTCTCTGAAGATCAACTGCATTAATGCAATAATGTCCTTAGGTTTGAGGTACCTGTATTCTTCTGGTTTCGGATAAGCCGTTCCCAGAAGTCTGAGCCTGGCCAGTGAGTGACATTCACATAAGAGATGTTTCATGTCTTCCATTTCTTCCTTGCAGGCTTTACAATCGCTATTTTATGATCTTAAGTGTTAACTTGCACTAGTGCTTGCATTGCTTTTCTTATTCATTCAGGTTATTTGGTGAAGCAAAATGGACAACTCATACGTAAAATAAGTAGTTCATACAGTAGGACGTGCGTATGTACAATATGTCGCAGTCGGATTGTACCTATAATCCGCCGTATTACATACATTACGGCTAGCCGTTATCAAAAACAGGACCGTTATGTATAACGGCGGATCTTTGATAAGCCGGGTTGAATAAGGCTGAATGAAATTGCGCCGGGATGTGTTCGGCGTTTTACGTTCTTTAATGCGGCTAGCCGTAATGTAAAAGTTTTTAGTTCCCATATGGCATCGATATATTTGTTGGATGGTTCGGCCGATACCATAACGGCCGCACGTCCCGTATCTGTAAAACCGTTCAGAACGCACCATAGCAGCGGGGACAGCGGCGGGCACAGTCTCCAAATGCTGCGGGGACGCGGTGTACGCGCGCAGCAGGATGTGTTGGGCGGCGAGCAGCCCGCCCAGCGCCGCCGCCAGCGCTCCGCAACCCACGCACCACCACGCGTACTTGCGCCGGCGGCATGACGTGTCGTTATTGCAGCCGACTGCCGCTGCGGATAGAAAGGTCAAAATAAATAAAATGTAAAATGTAAAAAGGTCAAAATGTACAAAGGTCAAAATGTACAAAGGTCAAAATGTACAAAGGTCAAAATATAAAAAGGCCAAAAATATAAAAAGGTCAAAATTCACAAAGGTCTAAATTGAAAGTGTTAAAGATCAAAATGTAAAATGGTCAATATTTAAAAATTCAAAATAGTATAAATTTCCAAATAAAATAAAATCAAAAATAAAACTAACTTTATGGATAAAACTCGCGGGTATTATAACTGTAAACATATTATTTAGGGACCCGTTGTTTTGAGCTGTGCACAGCGCTCGTGGTCACGGGCAAGATTCAAAGAAACGGTAAAAAAAATTCACTGCCAGCAGGGGCGCCACCTGCGGCTTACGGGTATTAATTGTAGAATCCAGAGGTCTTGACCACCCACGTTAATGACTTCTACGTAGTGTAATATTATCATACTCTACGTAGAAACAAATTCGTAGAGAAGACCTCGACTTCTTAAATTATTTTTATGCTGGATGCTGGATTCATTACACAGTTTCCGGTCAAAATGATCTGGTGGACCAAGTCAAAATGATCGGCAGCAAATATAAATATTATATAAGTATTTAACAATATTATTTTTTTTTGTAGGATTTTAAAATTTACATATTTAACGATATTATTTTTTATTGTAACATTTTGTGTGTTTTTCAATTGTAAAACTAAATTACCAAAGTACGGCGGTGGCGGGACATAGTGTTGCGCCACATCTGCCGCGATGGTGGACTGTGGTGTCACCTGGTACTGCACCACTTGCATCACTTGCATCTCACGCGCACATCACTAGCGTTCGCGCGCGAAAATATCACCACTGACAGGTCCGTGCTGACGCCATTTTTATTTTGTTTTTTTTTATTAACCTCGTAAGGCCCAATGTCCTCCCACGAGACAGACACGATGGATTTTCTATTGTGTCCGGTTTTCTGGGACTTACGACTTTAAAGTCCCATCAACACATAATTATTTAGAGCTTTTGGGTAAGTTTGCTCTAATTTATTTAAGTCTCACTAGCAATGGAAGCCTCCACAAAAATGTCACTTATTAGGAACTTCATTATATTTAATGGATCTAAAAGGATTGTAAGCGCTTTTCGAATATAATGACAGCAAATATCTCCAAATTAACTATTATTAAAAGATAGGTATAAAACCTTATGACCCAAGTAAACCCTAAGATTTTCTGGGTTCTTTTTAAAATCTATTGTATTAAAAGGCATCTATTACATAAACAACCCAAATATAATACAAATAAATAAATTCTTTATGCATCCGAAATTCACAAAGAACTTTCAAATAGCGCGCCAACCCTCTATAAAATCAATATTTACACCCTCAGTTGTAGCGTACATTGACCCTTCACAAATCGCAAACAACAATTTGCATTATTCTAAATTAAAACACATCGAAACGAACACAAAACTCCTTGGCTTGAAACTCTTTTCACTGAATCCAGAAAAAAAACTAAAAAAATCCTTTTTCGTAACACTCTTTTCGCGGAACAATTATATTTCCCCCCGTTTCAACACATAATACCAACATTCAAACACTGCACTGCTTTTAATATAACAAACTGATTATTATAACGATTTAACTGTTTGTAACGGAGTCCTGTTGTTTCAGAATTGGGTTACATTATTAATTCAAAGACATTTACAGATGCTAGGTTATGTTTTAACAATGGCCGTTCCGCGCAGTCGCATTGGACAGGAGTTCAGGTGAAAACGTAGTAGTTGGTTGGAAGTAGGACATCTTCAAAGTCAAAGTTTTTATTGCGAACTAAGTGTTGTTACAGGTGTTGATGTTAAAACAGGATCTTAATACTTAGTTACCCTTGTCGGGTAATGCAATAATTATGAGGGCTAAAACTAAACAAAACAATTTGAAACTTATCCTAATTGTGTACTAGATACATATGCATTACATAAAATCTATTAACCTAAATATATAACTTATACTATTTTGCCAATCGTCATATTTATTGATGCTTGTTGTACTTATTAATATAAACATATTATTAAACATTATAAATAACATGTTTTTTGTACGTAAGTGTTCAATTTATTGTATCCTTATTTAGGTATTCGTCTATAGAATAGAAGCAATTAGTTGTTAGATAATTTTTAAGTTTTGTTTTGTATGATCTTCTCTCATAGTACAGTTTATTTTCGTTATTAATTTATTTATTCGGATATCCAACTGCTTAATTTCGTTATTTATTAATTTATTTATTCAGATATCCAACAGTAAATCCATAAGTATCAATTAAGATAACACATGACTGAAGATACAAAGCCAATAATATCCTTGCTTCCTTATTAATATAATAAATACAAAAGTAATGTCTATGTGTGTCTGTCGTTTGTTCATGCGACTACTACTGAACAGATTTTAATGAAATTTTGTACAAAAATAAATTTAATAAATATGGGTTTGTTATACATTTGGCAGATTCTAGATAAAACACGATACGTTGTTTTATATGCATACTAACTTACTGCTGAATTAGGTATGGATTCTCCGTATTTATAAGTAAGATATAAGTTCGATTCTTACTTAGGACCAACTTTTCTGTTTGGTTCCGATATATGTAACACGAGTGAGTAAAACTTGCAAATAGTATGCATATAATAGTTAGTATTGTTATATTATTATGTAGTAGTATATTTTATGTATTGTTAGTTTCTTTATAATATCCATACAGATTTTTTGGACTACTTTTCTAAATTTTTACTACAACAACGACGTAGTTGATCATATTACATATCGTATAGATTTGCCGCGAAAACCCATTGGTACACAATGAATTGTAATACTGTGTCGGTTGGTGCGTCATCTTTCACATAGCTATGGTTTTCGTTTTTAACCGACTTCAAAAAAGAGGGTTTCATATTCAACGGTAAAGACGTGTTTTTCATGGATTAAGTTACGCTAATGATGGGTTAGACTAATGGCATAAATATAATAAGGTCATAGTCACAATAATAATAGAAGAAATTTAATAATTAAAAAGGACATAAATAAATAACAGATTATTAATCTCCTATTATCCTAGGACAAATCTGAAACAGGTCCCTAATGGCGACAAGATTGTCTAAATTATAAATTATAACGCGGACTCTGTAAGTTGTTTTTAGTGCCATTAATATTATTATATCAAATACACTGCAAAGTTAAAATAATTTTATAGGGTAAACCAATTTATCGGCCAGTTTGTAACAGAATAATAACAACTATAACTCTTATTTCTTTAACAGCAGTCCAGAAATGGTAAACAAGATTCCTTTGTTAACTTTGGGAGATAAGAAAAAAAATTATACACCTGTACCATAGACAATGTATACGAAGATCTACCCGCCCGCATCATACAGTATTATTTTCTTTCAAAATAACAGGTAGCTCGAATCACAATGGCCAGTTACAATTGAATCTCAACAAAAGGTATGTTGCATTGCACTATTTCGCCACAAATTCGTGGGAAGATTTTTTTAATGCGGCTATCTTGCTTTTTTGAATCGCGAACGCGTTGCAAAGTCATATTGTCATGAGCCTTGAAAGTGATTTGACCGGAAACCGAATGAAACTTAGTCAATTCAGTGACGAAAAAAAAATGCATTCGAAAACTGTCGCAAGTGTCACAAACAATTTGGTTTTTGCCCCCATTTGTTGCAGAATTTATGTGTGTCATTGTAAAATATTGCATCGTTCAAAAGAAACACTGAGCGAAAGAGAAACTCTAAAAAAAAATAATGGTTTACATACATCACATAGATTTCTACACTTCTCATAGGTCCGTATGATCATGGCGGATGGACGGACGAAAGTATCATTCCTAAGATTGGTTCACTTTTGTAATAAGCATGTCAAATAGCTAACACATTTTCAATTACATGCATACGTACAGCAGAATTATATATGTAAAGACTAGTGACATGTCCTCGCTTCGCTTCGTGTAATCATTTCTTAGCGGATGCCTTCGTCGTAACATCTACCTGCATGCCAAATTTCAGCCCGATCCGTCCAGTGGTTCGGGCTGTGCGTTGATAGATCTCTATGTCAGTTAGACCACGTTTCCCACAGAGGTGAAAAGTGGATCGCTGGAAGTGATCTCTGCCTACCCCTCTGGGAAAAAGTCGTGATTGTATGTAGGTATGTATGTATGTATGTCAGTTAGTCACCTTTGCTATTATGATACTCACCATTATTCCTCCTATTAGTAGCAGCTAGTACGCTGGTTGGGGGGCGGGGGGGCAGCGCAGGCGGCGTATCAGTCTTAGCGGGCGGCGGCGGGCCGGGGTCGTCTGCACACGCATATTGCACCGATGCTGGCTTGCATGTGCACGCCACTTGGTACTGGAAGAGACGGTGGTCATTTATTTATTTTATTTATTTATTTATTAAGGACAACCAACAAATCTTACACTAAACAAATACAACAGATACATGACATAGAACAAGAGCTAAGTGCAGATTCAATTACAGGTTGCCACGACTTGCAATGTGAGGTAATCTATATAATGGGGTAGACTGATGAAAATTTTAGTTATTAGAAAAAGAATTTAATATATATTTTTTGAACTTATGTAAACTATTTGAATGTATATCAATATTCAATATTTTATTGATATACATTCAAATAGTCATGACTATTAGAAGACTGAAAATGTCGGGTGATTCAGCTCACCCGTATTTTTTCCTTACGATGATGGGTTTGAGTAGCCTCGTCATCATCATCGAAGGAAAAAAAACGTCTTAACGGACTACATACAATACTGGATGTGTGTATTTTGTTTGGCTTACTGATATACGACACGTGGAGGTGATTGGAGTGGCATTGTCATCATCACTGGACTGAGAGCGGATGGTTCTCACCCCTAAATAAATTTACACGTGTGCTTGAGGAATGGTGCCCAGGGCGTCGTTGGGCGGTCTTTAATGCGGACGTAGATTTGGGGAGAGAAACGACCCGACACGTGCCGGTAAGAAGTCGAAAATAGTAGTAAGGAGAATGTTCAGCCGTGATCATGGCGCTTGCAATAGTGCCAAAGTATCGGGAGCTCATTAAAACAAAACAACATCTCAGACAAGGCTTAGAGTAGCTTCGTCATCGTCACCGGGCTTGTGGGGGAGGATGGCTCTCACCACTATTTTATTATGTTTGTATGGTAACTTTACTGTACTTTAACTGCTTCGTTAGTATGGGTAGCAAGCGCTACGTAAGGTCCGAGAGGTCCCGGTTCGAGTCCATGATCGGGCAAAATTTGTGTGAGTTTTTCGGTGATGAAATTACCCAGCCCGGAGTTAAGAAGATGGCGGTTGAACGCCCGTGCTTCGGAAAGCACGTTAAGCCTGTGGTCCTGCACCCGATCTCTCATCGGTTATGTCGGACTGCCGTCTCACTGTATTATGAGATTAAGGGAATACAGAGTGCATTTGTGTTTGCGCGCACACTTGTGCACTATAATATGTCCTGCACACTTGGCTGATCTCAACTGAGATCAGCAGCCATGGCTGAAATCGGTCGGACGCCTTATATGGTATGGAAGTAGTAAGTACCTTATGCAAGTCCGAAGTGACAGAGGCGCTAGTATCGCACTCCGGACACGCTTCCGGCGCGGGCGAGCTGCGCGCTGACGTCACATCCGCCAGCGACATCTTCACGTCATTTGGTCAACTGGAACAATCAAAGGAGTATTTATAAGAATAAGAAAAAGATGAAGACGCTTTATTGACCACAGATACAAACAAAATTGACAGAAGCTAATATTAAAAAACAAAAACAGAAAAAAGCAAGCATTGGGATGCACTGAGAAATAGGGCGGTGGATCACCGACTTAACATGCATCCGAGGCGCTAGCGTGCAACCGTCAACTACCTGACCTTGGGCAGAGTAATTTCTTAACAGAAAAACTCATACACGAATCTGAGATCCCTCGGTCCTTACGCAGCGCTTGCTACCTATGGACCAAATCGGCAGTAAATTGTTGGGATTACTGTCTAGTAAATAGCGCCAAATGAAGGAAAGATAGAATAATATGTATCAAAACATTCAAACATACAAGTAATAATAAAACCTTAACATTGGCACCGATAAACCTTTCATAATTTAATCGTTAGAAATAACAGCTTAACGGCAAAAACTAATACACAATTTCTCAGTCATTTATCCACCAAACATCCGCATATCTCCACCATTACTCCGATCATAACCGTACAGAAATATCTCTATGGCCAGGGAATTCCTTCCCCTACCACCAACAAGAACATTCAAAACTCTTCCCTATTTCAATGGCAATGAAATCTCAATTCCCATAAAAGTTAATTTATTGCAAAAAATGCTGTCGTCATTATAAAGTCTACCTTATAAGACTGATCATTAGACCTGTTTTCATATGAATTAGGCGGAAATGACGTATTGCAAAAAACAATATGGCTCCCGCACGCTTGAGCAGCTGACCGCAACTTCCGGCGGGAACAGCTGTTGACATATAAGGCTGAATGGGTATATGTCCTTGCGCATGGTTTAATCAGTTTAATTTAGACATCTGCCAGCAAAGAGGTAGCATGACTGATGGTTGGACTAAAAAAAGTTGAAAATAAAAGTAGTTTTAATGTAAGTATAGACGGCGAGTTATAATGCCCAGCTGCCAGTAGATGCTGTCAACATTTATGGTGTTTAGAATAGATTCTTCAAAAGTTAAATAAATAATAAATACTAGCGGCCGCCCGCAACATTGTCCGCGTATTAATGGGTTTTAGTAACAATGATGTATTAAAATAGCCAGCTACCTCCATACCACATTTTATAAAAATCGACAAGCTTCAAAATTATGCCATACTAGTTTTCTCGTATTTAAAATTAATTAATTTCTTCGTAGGTGTGCAGGTTTCCTCAGCATGTTTTCCTTCACCCTTAAAGCGTCGAATAATGGTATGAATTTGAAATTTGAAAAGCACGAGGTACGTGGTAGGGTTTGAATTGGCGACTTCTCGCATGGCAAGCAACGACCTTAACCACTCGGCCATCGACGCTGTTTCTATTGCCTCTATAGCAACAAATACAACAAAAAAAAAATAAAAAAAATTTAATATAAGGGGGGCTTCTATACAGCAAACGTTGCTCAGCCATCAGACTCCCATATCATTATAGCCGCAGTTTTTTTTAAGTTGTCCCAAAAACACTACCTTCCTTTCTTCTACAGTCCAGTACTTGACTGGACTGGACTGACCGCGCACCGCTCATTCACTCGTTCACCGCGGACCGAGTGAAGTGACCGGCGGTCATCGCCCCGCGCAAGCGAGCGTGGGAAGACTGTGATTCGTCGAGATTCGACCGCTCAAGTAGCGAACAAGAACAACAATTGGATGATCGAATTTCGGCAATTTTTGAAATTAGAAAAAATATAAACGTATTGTACTTTTTTTTAAAGCTTCGATGTCCGAGTTTAGGTCGTTGCTTGCCATGCGAGAGGTCGCCAGTTCAAACCCCACCACTGCGTTTTTCAAATTTAAAATTCATATGTACGATTATTCTACGCTTTAAAGGTGAAGGAAAACATCGTGAGGAAACCTGCACACCTAAGGAGATATTCTGAGGTTGTGTAGTCAACCACTTGGCTAGCGTGGTTGACTAAGGCCCGTGCCCCAGCAGTGGGGATGTATATGGGCTGATGATGTACTTTAACCTCTTTTCAGGAATAGCACTTCCACAGTTCCTTTTTTATCAAGGTTTTTTAAGCTATTGCATAGCTTTTATCGCGGGCTTTGAGCGCGGCGACCGAACCAAGAAATTCCGTAACGAAAAAACCTCACATCGTCGTCTAACGTCGTTTCAGTTCGGTAGACTTCGGCACGGTGTTTGTGTGCGTGCGGTTAGACGTATTGTACGACCTTTACGAAACTCGCACGAATCGAGACGAGCTGCTCCGAAATCAGACGATGCTATGCAATAGCTATACCGCGGCAGTCCCCGAGTGCCACTCGTCTTTTTTTTATTGGTATTTCAACTTTGTTACAGTTCTATCCTATTGGTTCGCTCCCGTCCAGGTCAAATACTGTTATTTTTTTTAACTATCTACGATAATAGCTTGGAGTAGTAGCATTGTCAACATCACCGGACTTGCGGGGGAGCGGATGGCTCGCTTAAATTAAGTACTTGAGTTTTGTTTCATATCCGTAATACAAGTGCTACATAGCTAAAGCGGGATCTTTAGAAAGAAAGAAAGAAAGAAAAATATTTTATTTAGTCACCAATACAAATTGCATAAACACGCAATTATAAAAAAAGAAGTAACATTGATTTATAATTTTTTAACATTGATTTTTCAAGCCTTTATTATTTATTATGTCTGGTTTAAGTGATTTGGAATTAAATAGTTGCTTAAAGCACCAGAATGCTTAATTTGATAGCAATTTATGTACACTTAAGTAAGAGACATTCCTACCAGTTGCAAGTTAAAAACAAAAAGAGTAAGGACGACATGTTCGAATCCGATCCTGACCAACAGTTTCGTAATCGGTAAACTGGAAAGTAACCTACAAACAAATAAGGAAGGGACAACAATGCAAAGATGTTTTTGTACGAAACTTCCACAAAGGGAGCTATTACTGTGGATTTCGACATCGAAAACTGTCACGATGTTCACGAATGTCGAATCACGCGAGACGGTCACAGAATTGACATTTTTTTTAATAATAAATAGCTTTCCGCCCGCGACTTCGTCCGTGTAGAGACGTTTAACGGGTAAAACATTACTTCCTTATAGCGCAGTCGGTTAAAAAGTAGCCTATATCCTTTCCTAGGCTCTGGACTATATCTGTACCAAATTTCGTTTAAATCGGTTCAGTAATCTATGCGTGACAGCGTAACAGACAGACAGAGCTACTTTCGGATTTATAATATTAAGTAAGGACTAGTGACTTCGGGTATTTTGTACATAAAAACCTTCCTCTTAAATCCCTCTATCTATTAAAAAAGACCGCATCAATCTGTCAAAAATCCCTTGTGTAGTTTTAAAGATTTAAGCATACATATGGACAGACTAAGGGGGTGAGAGCCATCCGCTCCCCCGCAAGTCCGGTGATGATGACGTGGCTACTCCAAGCCGTCATCGTATGTCAGTTGGGAAAAAAAAGGGAAGCAATTTTGCTTAATACTATGTAATGAAGACTTTTAGGATGATCTCTCTCCACCTGATGGTAAGCGATGGTTAAGTACACATATGAGGTCGACAGGCACAATAGACCATATTGAGCCTGTCGCACTCACCCTGAAGGCCTGCTTAAATGCCGTTTCACGCCCCGCCTGAAGAGCCCGGGATCGTAGGAGGGAGGGAAAACATGAGCTGGAAGGGAATTCCATGCCTTAATGGCACGGGGCAGAAAAGAGGAACTAAACCTCTTGGTCCGAGCCACCAGCGCCTGCATTGTATGTGGATGGCAGCGCTGTCCAGCACGTGTCGTTCGGGAGTGGATGTTTATACACCGTGAAATTTTAGTGGTTGTTTTCCCTCAATAAAATGATTCTATCTTAGTAGTACAACAGATTTGTGCAGTTCTTTTTTGTTAAAATCAATAAATGCCGGTTTTACGAAAGGTTTAACCGAAACTCGAAAGAACGTTCGAACCGCTGTAGGACTTAGGGTGTCGAGCTTCTTCAGCTTTAAGCATCGATTTCATGTGGCAAGCAGTACCTGATTACGTCACATCTTATAAAAGAACGATAGCTTCTCTCGTTTTCGAGTTGGATAAGTATTATTTTGAAAATTTGAAAAAAAAAAATTTTTTTTTCGAGGAATTATTTGTATGATTCAATAGTATTACTAAAGGCAAATCGTTCTTCCACGGGAAAACAACCACTAAAATTTCACGGTGTATAAAAGAGATGGTAAGAAAAAGGAGCGTCGGTAAAGTTGAAACCTATTTCGGCACTCTTAAATAGAAGTAATCTACATACTTTTTCGGCATTCTAAAATGCATAGAATTTATCCACATACTTAAATATTCTGCAGCGAATCACATTTTGCCAGCACAGAATAGTATTATGAATTCTCATTCATCCATTTAACAATGTATTAAAGAGTCCCATCCCAAACAATTGGTGCGTTCAGGTAAAATTTATTTGCAACCCTCAGATTAACAGGTAGATAACCGAAATGACAAGTTTGAGAGCTTTTTTGGGTAAACAGTGGTTCTGTACTTGAACACTTATTGGGTATGTAAATCAACTGGATATTTGTACTAAATGGTTATAGAATAGAATAGAATAGAATAGCATAGAATTTTTGGTCACATATACACATATTACAAGAAAAAATAAATTTAACATAAAATAATACAAATGAACACAACATAATATATAAAACGAATATTTCACATCAGTGACCAACAAGGTACGTGCCTCAGCATAGACTGCAGAAGCTCAACAAGAGCTCCTGCAGCACTGGTATTCTGGCCGTACCTTTTTGGTTGAGTGATGACACAGATATAATTTATTTATTTATTTATTAATTATGGTACACAAACAGAAAACTGTCATTACACGTATTGGTTGGTTGTAACAATTGAGCATAGCCTAGACAGTATTCCTAAGTAGTGTACACAGCATGCTTTGTGTTTACATATCTTTGTATTTATTAAATAAAAAGGAACGAAAAGAAAAAACAAAAACATAAATAAAAATATAGAATCACGAGCATTAAACTAAATAATTATATAAATCTTATAAAAAAAAATTAAAAATAAAAATTAAAAAGAATAAATTACTAAACGGTCTAAGGAGAAGGCAAACGACACACACAATACCCATTTAGTAAATTAATATTAGAAACAAACACTTAAATTTAATTTTATTGTACGTATACATGACTTATAATGTTCTATCAAGTCAGTAGTCGGAAATAATATTTCTAACGGAACCCTAATAAGCTTGTAAATATATCATCGAAAGAAAAAGAAAAGGATGTACCTAACCTTTTTTTGAAGCAGGTAGTGAAGATCAGCTTTTAACTACTTTTGAAAAAAAAAATAGATCGTTTGAAATTCTTGTGGGCGGCTACGGCGCGTTAGCGATTCCATCGAATAAGATTTATCTGTTATTTTGAATAGAAACTCCATTTTGAACTGATTGTAAGCGAATACACAAAGAGGTATCGAACAAACAGTTAAAATTTTAAGAATCGTCGTAAAATTCTATAGATTTTTTTTAATATTTCTGTCAAGTGTCAAATATGAACGCGGATTCGAATCAGTAGGTTTAAAAATCTGAGTATCAGTTACAATAGTACAGTCTGTGGGGACATATAAAAGCCTCTGGTCTGCAAAAGGTGGAGTAGAAAATGTTTTGGCGTTATATTGCTTACGTATGGCAGTTTAATAGAAATCCAAGTTTTCGACCTCGGGGGCGCATGCGCGAGCCGCCATCCTGAATTAAAGGTGCCGAAATTCGTTTTTTTCTAAATAACGTCTGAACAGTTTACTTTATGACTAAAGTGTCTATGAAAAGCATAAAGAAGACAAAATTACTTACATTTCCTTCATACATATTTATTCTGTAAGTCTTATAGGTAAAAGTTTACAAGCGATGGAAAAAAAACGAAAAAATTATTTAAATCTAGTATTAACTTGTTACTACGTGTTTGGTCTGGGATAAAAAAAACCCAGAAGACTGGGGCTGGAGATATAACACCAATGGGCTCAGTCCAATAACAAAAACTGAGAAAGCTGCACCCCCAACGCTTTTAAAAGTAATTTCTTGCCACTGTTAAAAAGGGTGCAGTAGAGCATGTAGTTGCAGAAAAGCTGGATTACAATGTTCTATTGTATGTGGGTTCTGTAGTGGTCAGTCCTGTGGAAATGCGGTAGAGATTCGAATAGATAACGAGGACAACGATGACGATGGAATTTCATTGCTGGAAACCCATTTTTTTAGAAACAGCGACATTGAAATTGAAAATTCTAGCGAGATTAATGAAGATGTCGACATTCACCTACCTGGGCCATCAAAAAGGTTTAAAAAATAATTAATAAAATTTTTAACCGTAATTTTAATTAAATTGATGATTTTTGTAACTTTTTTATTTTTCAACTGCTTTTATGTTTTACCTATAAGACTTACAGAATAAATATGTATGAAGGAAATGTAAGTAATTTTGTCTTCTTTATGCTTTTCATAGACACTTTATAGTCCAGTCAAAATAGACATTTAACCTAGGAAAAATTCGCATAGAGCTGAAAATTGGCATGAATGTTGGGAACACTATTACAAACAATCTGTCAAAAGTCCCCATCGATCCCACGTCTGCAAAAAAAAATAATCAAGGTCAAATGTCACAAATATCAGTTTTATGCACTTTAAAGCGAAACGGTAAGTTTAATCATAAAAGTATGTATGACAAAATTACTTATCACGTAATTATCTATAAAAAATGTCTAAACACTTTGTTCCTAAGATTCACCATTTCAGAGATATAGCGATGCACATAATTGAAAAAGTTGTATTTTCAAACGCTTCCAGGCCCCCATGCGATTGTGCTAGACAGTTAAATTTTTAACGAATGATGTCTCACAGTTGCCTCTATAACATCTAATACTAGAAACAACATGAAACCAACATGTAAAGTGGGTTCTCATACAAAACCAATGTTTTTTTTTCTCACACTTGGGCGGTTTTTAACGTGGTTACCCTAGTGAACCTATTCCAGGTAACACCTTTTATAATATGAAGAACACGTTATTCACATGGGAGCCTAGTTAATTTTTCGCAAAAAAAATGCCGTCGCCATTATAAAGTCTACCTTATAAGACTGATCATTAGACCTGTTTTCATATGAATTAGGCGGAAATGACGTATTGCAAAAAACAATATGGCTCCCGCACGCTTGAGCAGCTGACCGCAACTTCCGGCGGGAACAGCTGTTGACATATAAGGCTGAATGGGTATATGTCCTTGCGCATGGTTTAATCAGTTTAATTTAGACATCTGCCAGCAAAGAGGTAGCATGACTGATGGTTGGACTAAAAAAAAGTTGAAAATAAAAGTAGTTTTAATGTAAGTATAGACGGCGAGTTATAATGCCCAGCTGCCAGTAGATGCTGTCAACATTTATGGTGTTTAGAATTGATTCTTCGAAAGCTAAATAAATAATAAATACTAGCGTATTAATGGGTTTTAGTAACAATGATGTATTAAAATAGCCAGCTACCTCCATACCACATTTTATAAAAATCGACAAGCGTAAAAATTATGCCATACTAGTTTTCTCGTATTTAAAATTAATTAATTTCTTCGTAGGTGTGCAGGTTTCCTCAGCATGTTTTCCTTCACCCTTAAAGCGTCGAATAATGGTATGAATTTCAAATTTGAAAAGCACGAGGTACGTGGTGGGGTTTGAATTGGCGACTTCTCGCATGGCAAGCAACGACCTTAACCACTCGGCCATCGACGCTGTTTCTATTGCCTCTATAGCAACAAATACAACAAAAAAAAATAAAAAAAATTAAATATAAGGGGGGCTTCTATACAGCAAACGTTGCTCAGCCATCCGACTCCCATATCATTATAGCTGCAGTTTTTTTTAAGTTGCCCCAAAAACACTACCTTCCTTTCTTCTACAGTCCAGTACTTGACTGGACTGGACTGACCGCGCACCGCTCATTCACTCGTTCACCGCGGACCGAGTGAAGTGACCGGCGGTCATCGCCCCGCGCAAGCGAGCGTGGGAAGACTGTGATTCGTCGAGATTCGACCGCTCAAGTAGCGAGCAAGAACAACAATTGGATGATCGAATTTCGGCAATTTTTGAAATTAGAAAAAATATAAACGAATGGTATTTCTTTTTAAAACTTCGATGTCCGAGTTTAGGTCGTTGTTTGCCCGCCTCGTACCACTGCGTTTTTCAAATTTGAAATTCATATGTACGATTATTCGACGCTTTAACGGTGAAGGAAAACATCGTGAGGAAACCTGCACACCTAAGGAGATATTCTGAGGTTGTGTAGTCAACCACTTGGCCAGCGTGGTTGACTAAGGCCCGTGTCCCAGCAGTGGGGATGTATATGGGCTGATTATGTACTTTAACCTCTTTTCAGGAATAGCACTTCCACAGTTCCTTTTTTAACAAGGTTTTTTTTATTGGTATTTCAACTTTGTTACAGTTCTATCCTATTGGGTTCGCTCCCGTCCAGGTCAAATACTGTTATTTTTTTAAAATATCTACGATGATGGCTCGGAGAAGTAGCCTTGTCAACATCACCGGACTTGCGGGGGAGCGGACGGCTCGCTTAAATTGAGTACTTGAGATTTGTTTCATATCTATACTAATATTATAAAGCTGAAGAGTTTGTTTGTTTGTTTGTTTGAACGCGCTAATCTCATGAACTACTTGTTCGATTTGAAAAAATCTTTTTGCGTTGTATAGACCATTTATCGAGGAAGGCTTAAGGCTATATAACATCACGCTGCGTCCAATAGGAGCAAAGATACAATGGAAAATGTGTAAAAAACGGGGGAAACGCGAACGAAGTCGCTGGCACAGCTAGTCCATAATACAAGTGCACAAGCTACATAGGTAAAGCGGGATCTTTAGAAAGAAAGAAAGAAAAATATTTTATTTAGTCACCAACACAAATTGCATAAACACACAATTATTAAAAAATTAAACAAGTAACATTGATTTTACATTTTTTAACATTGTTTTTTTTTATTATGTCTGATTTAAGTGATTTAGTAATTCAAATAAAAATAAATAGTTGCTTGAAGCACCAGAATACTTAATTTGCTTTTTATTTACACTTAAGTAAAAGACATTCCTACCAGTTAAAAACAAAAAGAGTAAGGACGACTTGTTCGAATCCGATCCTGACCGAGAGTTTCGTAATCGGTAAACTGGAAAGTAACCTACAAACAAATAAGGAAGGGACAACAATGCAAAGATGTTTTTGTACGAAACTTCCACAAAGGGAGCTATTACTATGGATTTCGACATCGAAAACTGTCACGATGTTCACGAATGTCGAATCACGCGTGACGGTCACAGAATTGACATTTTTTTTTTATAAATAACTAGCTTTCCGCCCGCGACATCGTCCGCGTAGAGACGTTTAACGGGTAAAACATTACTTCCTTATAGCGCATAGCGGTTAAAAAGTAGCATATAACCTTTTCTAGGCTCTGGACTATATCTGTACCAAATTTCGTTTAAATCGGTTCAGTACTCTATGCGTGAAAGCGTAACAGACAGACAGACAGAGTTACTTTCGCATTAGTAATAGTAATATTAGTAAGGACTAGTGACCCGCCCTTACTTAGCTTCGGGTATATTGTACATAAAAACCTTCCTCTTAAATCCCTCTATCTATTTAAAAAACCGTATCAATCTGTCAAAAATCCGTTGTGTAGTTTTAAAGATTTAAGCATACATATGGACAGACATAGCCCGGAATCATAGGAGGGAGAAAACATTAGCTGAAAGGGAATTCCATGCCTTAATGACACGGGGCAGAAAAGAGGAACTAAACCTCTTAGTCCGAGCCACCAGCGCCTGCATTGTATGTGAATGGCAGCGCTGTCCAGCACGTGTCGTTTGGGAGTGGATGTTTATACACCGTGTAATTTTAGTGGTTGTTTTCCCGCAGTAAAATGATTCTATCTTAGTAGTACAATAGATTTGTGCAGTTCTTTTTTGTTAAAATCAATAAATGCCGGTTTTACGAAAGGTTTAACCGAAACTCGAAAGAACGTTCGAACCGCTTTATGACTTAGGGTGTCGAGCTTCTTCAGCTTTAAGCATCTATTTCATGTGGCAAGCAGTACCTGATTACGACACATCTTGGTAAACGGTAGCTTCTCTCGTTTTCGAGTTGGAAAATTATTATTTTGAAAATTCGAAAAAAATTTTTTTTTTCGAGGAATTATTTGTATGATTCAATAGTATTACTAAAGGCAAATCGTTCTGCCACGGGAAAACAACCACTAAAATTTCACGGTGTATAAAAGAGATGGTAAGAAAAAGGAGCGTCGGTATAGTTGAAACCTATTTCGGCATTCTTAAATAGAAGTTATCTACATACTTTTTCGGCATTCTAAAATGCATAGAATTTATCCACATACTTAAATATTCTGCAGCGAATCACATTTTGCCAGCACAGAATAGTATTATGAACTCTCATTCATCCATCTGACAATGTGTTAAAGAGACCCATCTCAAACAATTGGAAGGTTCAGGTAAAATTTATTTGCAACCCTCAGATTAACAGGTAGATAACCGAAATGACAAGTTTGAGAGCTTTTTTGGGTAAACAGTGGTTCCGTACACTTATTGGGTTTGTAAATCAACTGGATATTTGTATTCAAATGTATTATTATTCTTACATAGTATGTATAATACTATGTCGATTTCTCTGTTCCTATATCCCTATGTATGCTTAAATCTCTAAAACTACTTGCGCAACGGTTTTTAATTAGGTTTTAAGCTATTGCATAGCTTTTATCGCGGGCTTTGAGCGCGGCGACCGAACCAAGGAATTCCGTAACGAAAAAAACCTCACAATCGTCTAACGTCGTTTCAGTTCAGTAGACTTCGGCACGGTGTTTGTGTGCGTGCGGTTAGACGTATTGTACGACTCTACGAAACTCGCACGAATCGAGACGAGCTGCTCCGAAATCGGACGATGCTATGCAATAGCTATACCGCGGCAGTCCCCGAGTGCCACAAGTCTTTTTTTTTTGTAGATAAACTGATTCAAGAGGCCTTTCCTCTTTCATGTAAAATTAACCCGAAATACGTCCCATCGAAATTGGTCCAGCTGATTCGGAGATTAGCGGAAACAAACAGACAGACAGACAAAAATGTTTTAAATTGTTTTTTTGTTATTGGTACACGATATAGATTCCAGACCCATTTAGTAAAAAGTCCTTATTTTAATATTAAAAACAGATACTCTAATTATATTAAAATGTAAGTATAGATGACTTATAATATCGATACTTTAAATCTCAAATGGCGTAACCACCAAAACACTACTTTTCAGGAGAGCAGAAAAACAAAAAAAAAATGTTTTTTTATTTCATAACTTTATGTCAGTGTGCTGAAATAACATTTCTAACGGAACCCTAATAAGCTTGTAAATATATCATCGAAAGAAAAATAAAAGGATGTGCCTAACCTTTTTTTGAAGCAGGTAGTGAAGATCAGCTTTGAACTACTTTTGAAAAAAAAATAGATCGTTTGAAATTCTTGTGGGCGGCTACGGCGTTAGCGATTCCATCGAATAAGATTTATCTGTTATTTTGAATAGAAACTCCATTTTGAACTGATTGTAAGCGAATACACAAAGAGGTATCGAACAAACAGTTAAAATTTTTAAGAATCGTCGTAAAATTCTATAGATTTTTTTTTATATTTAGTCAAGTGTCAATAGTTAACGCGGATTCGAATCAGTAGGTTTGAAAATCTGAGTATCAATTACAAATAATATGTTTTGGACAATTTTGCGAGATTACAAGTTTAAAATCACACAAAAACGGATACTACTTTAAGATGTATAAGTTTATTACCAGTCATTATTGGAATACCAGTGCTGCAGGAGCTCTTGTTGAGCTTCTGCAGTCTATGCTGAGGCACGTACCTTGTTGGTGACTGATGTGAAATATTCGTTTTATATATTATGTTGTGTTAATTTGTATTATTTTATGTAATTTATTTTTTCTTGAAATATGTGTATATGAGACCAATAAATTTTATTCTATTCTATTCTATTACTAAAATTATACATATTAACATAGTATCCGTCTCTTTTTTACACTTCTAAACATAAATGAATAATATTTGGTACATACCTACATAGTCCACAGACTAAAACGACTGATCCAAATAAAGTAATGATTTTCGTAATAAACCCGAGTGTTAATGGTGAGAGCCATCCGCTCCCTCACAAGTCCGGCGATGATGACAAGGCTACTCCTAATAGGCTAAAAAGATGACCTCACTCGACCTGTACCTGTACCATGAGTTTAAAAGTTACGGACTCGATATCGCCTTCGTAAATATGTCTATGAAAAACTTGTACAGCGCCCCTGGTGGTTACGCTAAGAACTAAAATCGGTCGTATGAAAAATACAACTCGATAGGTTTTTAACGTACGTAAGTTTTCGATAGCCGACTCATGGTACCGCTACTGATGGTAAGCAGTAGTGAGATCCACATATGAGGTCGACAGGCACAATAGACCATATTGAGCCTGTCGCACTCACCCCGAAGGCCTGCTCAATGCCGTTAAACTTTAAAATCAATCGACAACCTCCTTCATACCACAATTAGTAGCAGACAATGGGTACCTAGTACTAAATGTAGTAGACAATAATTAGCCATAGTGACGTGCGTGCTTGACCTAGTAACAAGAAACATATAGATACTTTTGTCTGGACCGTGTCATTAAAACTAATTTTCCATAAACAAAAGACCGCTGTTACCATAGACACGCGACCTCACATTGTGGAGAGGAAACAGCAATTTGTCTATGCATTGTGGGAACGGGGACTTACTTTCACTCTGTACCGAATTGTAATGGAGTAGGTATGTTTTATCGTTGGTCTGTGGTAGCGACGAGTTGCTTAGATTATGTAGTGCTAATAATATTTCACACAACATTACATACATTGATCTGATTTATTTATTTATTCTTCTTATCGTATTGTTGATGAACAACCTGGTGCCAGAGTTTTTAAACCGCCCGTAGACCTTGACATGGCTTCACACACCGTTGAAAAATTTCTCAGGTGTGCTGGTTTCCTCACGATGTTTTCCTTCACCGTTAAAGCGTCGAATGATGGTACATATGAATTTTAAATTCAATTACAGGTGGACACGACTTGCAATAGTTGCAATGTGAGATAGATCTATATTTTATTAATGTGGTTTGAATGTATACATATATCAATATACCAATATTTCCCGTGAGTTTCTGATCCCGTGGTAAGTAGCCTAAGCACTTGTGTTACGGATATCAAATGTACTTGAGTAATAACACATCCAGGCTCGGATCGGAACAGACTCAGGGGTGAGAGCCATCCGCTCCCGCGCAAGTCCGGTGATGATGACAAGGCTACTCCAAGCCATCGTTAGTCAGTTAGGAAAAAAAAATCAGAACAGACTATATTTCAGTATTCCATGTGAAAATGTGTAATACAACTCTTTCTTCCTACCTTCGTGGGACAAATAAGGTAGATTTTGACCGCAAAATTACTGTTTTCCTCGTGTTACGGTCACGTAATATTACGTCAAATCGTTCTGCGGTAACAACGCTCATCTTACCAGTAATCGACAGTTAATATTCTTTGGAAGCCATTTTCGTGGGATCTATCACGATTGTAAATCACGACTTTGAAATATTTTTTTTTTATGTTGTTGCGTAGGCTATAAGTAAATACTGTAGCGCTACCATGAGTTTAAAAGAGACGGACTCGAAATCGCCTATGTAAAAAAATGTCAATGAAAAAATGTAAAAAATATTAAAAAAAAATATTTTTTTTATTAGGGCGGTGAAGCTAGTAGAACTAGTAGACTAAAATCGGTAGTATGAAAAAAACAATTCGAAAGGTTTTTAACGTATCGTAAGTTTTTGATAGCTAACTCATAGTAGCGCTACTCATTATGATAGGGCAACCAAAAAATATGTATAATCACTACATAGTACGAGTATGTAAAAAAATAAGTTCAAAAAATTGTAAACAAAAAAAAAACCGCCTTCAAAAACACGACTCACTAAAAATTACAAAATAATATAATACGAACATTAATCTGGGTATGAATTTGATATGTTGTTGAAGGCGGTGCCAATTAAATTTTTGAGGAAAACTGCGTGAAATATAAACGGACCGCCTTCAACAACATATCAAATTCATACCCAGATTAATGTTCGTATTATATTATTTTGTAATTTTTAGTGAGTCGTGTTTTTGAAGGCGGTTTTTTTGTTTACAATTTTTTCATCCTTTTTAGTGTTAATTTTTTTTACACCCTATTAGTTAAGCTCACCTATAATTCTACTGATATTATAACCAGTAGTATCAATATGTACACAGATTTGAAAGAATAATCCCTTTACTCCCAACTATTAAGGAGTTGACCTTCCAACATCAGCTCAGCATCATAACATTATGATTGCCAGAAGCAAATGCCAATATAACTTCAGAAAATATGTAAAACGCGGTACATGTGCCTATAAAATTTGAGGGTTGCCCTCGATTTCTCCTGGATCCCATCATCAGATCCTAGACTGGTCAACCTAATAGTTTAGCTCACCTGTAATGCTACTGATATTATAACTAGTAGTCTTAATATGTATACAGTATTAAAATAATTATTCTTTTACTCATAACTATTAAGGAGTTGACCTTCCATCATCAGCTCAGCATCATAAAATTATGATAGCCAGAAGCAAATGCCAATATGACTTCAGATAATATGCAAAACGCGGTACATGTCCCTATAAAATTTGAAGGTTGCCCTCGATTTCTCCAGGATCCCATCATCAGATCCAAGACTGGTGAAAATGGGACCACCTCGGAAGTGAACTCTATCCAACTAAAAAAAAATTTTTGAAATCCGTCTATAATTGACGAAAATATCGGTGAACATACATTAAAAAAAAAAAAAAAAAAAAAAATATTATACATACAGACGAATTGAGAACCTCCTCCTTTTTTTGAAGTCGGTTAAAAACTAAAACCCGACTTATAAAATATCGCGCTCTAAAAAGTACTAAACAATGTGCAATAAATGCGCTGCGAAATTGTGTAATTTTTCTGATAGAAAGAAATTACTCAGACCGGACTTAGGAAGTTAGCGGTTGCACGCCCCGTGTCTCGGAAAGCACGTTAAGCCGGTGATCCTGCGACCGATCTCTCATCGGACATGTCGGATAGCTGTCTCACCGAACTATGAGAGTAAGGGAACAGAGAGTGCACTTGTGTTTGCGCGCACACTTGTGCACTATAATATGTCCTGCGCGCCTGCTGCTTAGCTGATCTCAATTGAGATCGGCCGCCATGGCCGAAATCTGTCGGACGCCTTACATTTGAATCAACTTGACTGATTGGAATCCCTTTCATTTTATAACTACCTAACTCTATTCTATTGTTCGATTTGATACATGACCTTTTGACCGAGTAACTGTAATCGATTCACCGATTCGATTCAGACATTTGTTTAATTGTTAGTGAAATCGATACGATTCTTATTTGTACTTCACCTTCATTACGGGTATTGATTATGGTCGGTCAAAAACATGAAGGTTTTTAAAATTTTAGTTACACCCGGTTTAGTTACGGTTTTTTTTTTTCATATTTTCAAATTTACATTAGATCTTTAAATAGCATCTTTGCATAGTTTTATGTCTTTGCCTGAAAACAGAGCTGGGATTCTACAATATTCGTCACAATTTTTTTTTACTATATAAATTTTATAGATTATACCATTACTATTTTAATTGACATCCTTTTTCCAAGTTTTTGTGTAATTCTCAGAAAAACAAATTAAGGAAATCGTTTTTATACACCGTGAAATTTTAGTAGTTGTTTTCCCGTGGCAGAACGACTTGCCTTTAGTAATACTATCGAATCATGCAAATTATTCCTCGAAAAAAAAATTTTTTTTTTACCGTTTTTTCAGAATAATAATTTTCCAACTCGAAAACGAGAAAAGCTATCGTTGTTTTTGAAGATGTGACGTATTCAGGTACTGCTTGCCGCATGAAATCGATGCTTAAAGCTAAAGAAGCTCTACACCCTAAGTCATAAAGCGGTTCGAACGTGTTTTCGAGTTCCGGTTAAACCTTTCGTAAAACCGACATTTATTGATTATACCAAAAAAGAACTGCACACATCTTTTGTACTACTAAGATAGAATCATTTTACTGCGGGAAAACAACCACTATAATTTCACGGTGTATAGACATGAAATGTTAATTATTGTCACATTTTTAGTAATACATCAATAGACTATTAATCTATTAAATCCTAAATTAAATATACGTTGCTGTACCTACACTTAATCTTCAACCTCACTCTTAATAACAGTGGATAAATGTAACAATTTTTTTTCTTGTAATTACAATACCACCATGTAAGTCAAAACTTAAAAAATAATTGATATAATATAGTGATGTTACTCGTTCGTAAAAATATCAATAAAATCCGATTCGTCACAAGTAAAACACAATCGCTTTGTTTATTGCACTCAAGTGTTACTAAATTGTATACGACTGGCTCGGTGGAATGTGAAATGTGTTCCAAGAGTCGTGTGTTCGATTCCCACCCGGGACTAATAATATGTGTGTGACGAACATCGAACATAATAAAATAAATTATATAATAAAATAATATAATTTAACACCATAGTGTTAAATTATATACGGAACGCTTCGTTTTTTTCTTCCTGACTTACTACGATGATGGCTATGGTGACTAGGATACTCCAGCCTAGTCATCATCACCGGACTTGCGGGGGAGCGGATGGCCCTCACCCCTATCCCCCAATGGTAACATCGTACACGAGTCTGACTCGCACTTGGCCAGTATTTCTCAAAGTAGTTCCACCGAAATGGAACATGATAGTGTACTTCACCAAGTCCATTAAAACTTCTTCTTCAGTCGTTCACTCTTGACAGAGTGGTCGTGGTTGTATGTTGAGACGTATCTAATGTGGATAATGCAGCTCTCGCAATGCGTCTCCACTTGCCACGGTCTTCAGCGTTACGGGAACATTGGACTATGTTGGTTTGTGTCGCAGCTTTTATCAGGTCTGTCCAGCGCGTAGGTGATCGACCACGCGACCGCTTGCCTTCCACTCGTCCCTGGACAACGAGACGTTCCATGGAGTTTTGGTTCCGTGTAACGTGCCCGAAGTATTTGAGGATTCGTATTTGCACAGTCGACGATAATCTCTCCTTAACTTTAAGTTCTTCCAAGATCGAAACATTGGTCCGAAACGCAGTCCAGGGAATTCGCAGTAGTCGCCGCCATCACCACATTCCAAATGCGTCCATTAATACTATCAGTGACTATTCCTTATTGTTAATTCCTAGCAAGTGTTTTAGTACATGAGGTCAATTGCAGGCATTCGTGGCAATTGGTGGAATCATGCGCAAGACGTTGTGATGACATATCACTTTTAATGGGCACTGTGCATTTATATGTACAGTACTATAATTTGCTACTGCCTCGTTTGTCTATTGGTAGCAAACGGTGCGTAAGGACCGAAAGGCCCCGGTTCGAGTATGGGTCGTGCAAAATTTGTGTGAGTTTTCTGTAGAGAAATTACTCAGCCCGGAGTTAGGAAGTTGGCATTTGTGCTCTATAATAAGTCCTACGTACTTGGCTGATTTCAATTGACATCGTACACTACGACAGAATCGGTCGGACGATCGAACCTGCACAATAATAAATAATAAATAAATAAATATTACACAACATCACATACATTGATCTGATCCCGTGGTAAGAAGCTTTAGCACTTGTGTTACGGAAATCGGGATCAACAGTGGATACACAAATAAACTTAAATATATTTTGTTAGGCATTTTAAAACGCAATTCCTTTGCTATGGAATTTCTTGT
This sequence comes from Maruca vitrata, assembly GCA_039566165.1. Lineage (NCBI taxonomy): Eukaryota > Metazoa > Arthropoda > Insecta > Lepidoptera > Crambidae > Maruca > Maruca vitrata. The sequence goes on along the minus strand of CM076941.1, from coordinate 2,325,232 downwards.
CATATTGACTTGACCATGACATTTGTATCTTCTCACTCTCTCTTATTTTTCCGTGTACTGCCTATATAATGTTCTCGGTGAATAAATGTTTTTAATTGTTAAAAGTGGTTTCTCTGAGCTTCCCTTTAATTTAATAGACACGGAACAAATACCGATGTTCGTCACACAAATATTTGACCCGAGTGGGAATCGAACCCACGACTCTTGGAACCGTAGGTTTTGAACCTGAGTCGCTAACCACTGTTCTACCGAGCCACAATATTTGTATGGAAAGGATAACTCAGCAAGGAGTCAGGAAGTTGGCGGATCCTGGAAGTGCCTCGGAAAGGAATGTCGTCGTTCATGTTGTGGCGACATCCGAGAAAGAAATTCGCACAGCAACCAACAGATGGCGCTTACACAACATCTCCATACAAATATCACAAACATCCGATATTAGTATGGAAGCCTACTACTCGCTATCAAAGTTATTCTGGCCACTAAGTATATACAGGGTGTCCCAAAAAGTAGTGTCAAGCGGAAGTCCTGAGATAGAACACCCCGTGGGGCATCCGAAACACCCCCATGTATGTTCCGCGATTTTTTATAGTTTTCGAGTTATGATTATTTTTCTTAAATTTTGAGAACAACTGACCTAACCGACTAAAAATATTGTAGAGAAAAAAGTATTCCACTTTTTTGAGTAATTCTTTTTGCAAATCAATTTTCATGAGTTTTTCTTTAATGCCTAAAATATTTGTCTCCATAACTTATATGGAAAATATCAAAATTATGGTACAAACTGAAAAGTTACGTTTTGTAAATAATGTCTTACAATTTCAACGTTAAATTTAAAATATTAGGAGGTAGTTGCATGGCTCCTAAATAACTTTGAAAACTGCGCTAGACTCTCACCTTTCATAATCATTAATAAAAAATGGTACTTAATGGGCTACTTTTTCTGAAATCGGACTTCAAAGACAGAGAGGTGGAAAAATCATAAAATTTGCTATTTGATGAACAAGCATTATTTAGACATTTTATTATTCCGAAAGTTAGTCAGTTTGTTAACAAACCTAAATTTAATACAGGAGCACTCAGATGGAAACATTTGGATGCTTTTTTTTGTTTAATTTAAGCTTCGTTGCGTTAACACTGTTTTCACATGCAATACCTTTGTTACGACGAACTTGACGAACTTTACTTTCTTTATGGACTTTAATAAACTTTTGCTTATAAATTTTTTACAATAAATAATCAAAAACGATAACTTTATTTTTAAATAAAGTTCCCATTTTTAAACTTAATTAAATTTTTAAGTATCACAAATTCAACTTTCAAGTGGTTATTTCTTAGCATTTCTGTTATAATTTTGATTGTTAACAATCTTATTGACTTTAGAAATAATAAAATGTCCAAATAATACTTCGTATTCAAATGGAAAATTGTATGATTTTTCCACCTCTCTGTCTTTGAAGTCCGATTTCAGAAAAAGTAGCCCATTAAGTACCATTTTTTATTAATGATTATGAAAGGTGAGAGTCTAGCGCAGTTTTCAAAGTTATTTAGGAGCCATGCAACTACCTCCTAATATTTTAAATTTAACGTTGAAATTGTAAGACATTATTTACAGAACGTAACTTTTCAGTTTGTACCATAATTTTGATATTTTCCATATAAGTTATGGAGACAAATATTTTAGGCATTAAAGAAAAACTCATAAAAATTGATTTTCAAAAAGAATTACTCAAAAAAGTGGAATACTTTTTTCTCTACAATATTTTTAGTCGGTTAGGTCAGTTGTTCTCAAAATTTAAGAAAAATAATCATAACTCGAAAACTATAAAAAATCGCGGAACATACATGGGGGTGTTTCGGATGCCCCACGAGGTGTTCTATCTCAGGACTTCCGCTTGACACTACTTTTTGGGACACCCTGTATAGAGCAAAAACCAAGATGGTAATTGGACCATGGTCCCCGAGCACGATCACCTAGATCGGCGGATGATCTTCCCTTTTAGGATCACTCCTAAAATGTCATTTTACCGAAATAAGATAATGAATGAACAGAGTTGGCAGTTGGCTGATGTCCATTGTGAGATTACTCCTATATGAATATGAATCGATTGATCCAGCCTCGGATATACGATTTTTTCGAACCGCCGAAACCTTGGTGATAATAATGATTGGCTGCTGCGATTCAAGGGTTTTCGCGTATAAGAACTTCACTAGATGGCAATACGTAGGCGTGAGGTCCAACTGCAGCGTGATTGATTATTTTTGACGTGACATTGACAGACATGTCAATATTCACCAATCACGAAGCAGTTAGACCTCATATCTACGTCTTGCCATCTAGTGGATATCTTATACGCGAACACCCTCATTATGCTTAGTGCAGAGTCGCTAGATATAAGAAAACCAAGTATTACTACTGCTCAAATAAAGATTTATTATTATTTATTATGTCTTTAGGGGGCCCTCGGTTACCCCCCCTCCCTGATTGATCATAGGTACCACAATTCTTTTGAAAAGTTAGGGGCATAACATTGTATTAAATACCTAAATACATATTTTAGTAAGTCAAATTACTGTGTACTAAGACTATCGAAACCTCAATTTCAACAACAATTTGTGGTGATATGTGTAATAAAATATTCAGTCACCACATTTCCTCAATGTTATTTCAATACTAACAATGGCAAGTATCAAATAACGCTGCGGATATATCATGCAAACATTTAATAACGTTCGCAGCCGTAATGCGAAACGTTCGCACGACAATGAGGGGACTGTGTGAGAATCGAACCATATCTTTATGTTTATACTTAGCCGACCCTTCCCCTGTGACCTTAGAGTGGACTGATGTCCAGTTTTTATACTTTTATTTCCATTCGATTATTAACACTTGCAGAAAAACTGTTGTAAGTTGAAGAATTGTGGTTTTAGTTACAGCCAGGTTTATGGTTTTGGAAAAAAGCTATTTATTGAAGGGACTATGTTGCTTTAACACCAAATTATTTTTTGGATTTGCCAGTAGCTGTAATCTAAGACAGGTTAAAAAGTTAAACTTTAATTTAATGATCGTATGTTTGATGATCAACCTGGCGCCAGAGTTTTTAAACCGCCCGTAGCCTAACGTGGTTTCACATACCGTTGAAAAATTTCTCAGGTGTGCTGGTTTCCTCACGATGTTTTCCGTTAAACCGTTAAAGCGTCGAATGATGGTACATATGAATTTCAAATTTGAAAAACACATTGGTACCTGGCGGGGTTTGAACTGGCGACCTCTCGCATGGCAAGCAACAACCTTTACCACTCGGCCATCGACGCTTTAAAATAATAATTATTGCTAATGATTATGGAAAAGCAATAATTATTTTGAGTTTTAGTTAGTTACTTATTATGCTTCAAATACGCTGTGATTTTCACCGATTTTTTTTCAATCTATTCTTTACATTGCAACCGGTCGTTTCTTGAGGAATTGAGTGAAAAAACTTTTACTGAATGTCAATATGCATTTGTATTTATTTACCACATAGTCAAGCAGAATATCCTGCAAATATAATTAAATAACTAAATAAAACACCCATACACGACACTAATATCGATGACCATGACACAAATACTAATCCCAAACCGGGATCGAACCCACTTCTCCTAGCCAAGAGGCAGGTAGTGGAAATCGAACCCAGGACTCTGAACTCCCAGACAGAGGTACTACCATGTGATCCACCGAGCCAATCGATAATTCAACCACACCTAAATAAGGCATAATCTCAATTGAGATCAGCCAAGTGCGCAGGACATTTACAGTGCACAAGTGTACGCGCAAACACAAGTGCACTCTCTGTTCCCTTACTCTCATAGTTCGGTGAGACGGCAATCCGACATGACCGATGATGAGATCGGGCGCAGGACCACCGGCTTAACGTGCTTTCCGAGGCACGGGCGTTCAACCGCCAACTTCCGGGCTGAGTAATTTCATTACAGAAAATCTCACACAAATTTTACCCGACCCCGGACTCGAACCAGAGACCTCTCGATCCTTACGCAGCGCTTGCTACCAATAGACCAACGAGGGAGTTAGGCAGAGTAGCAATCAGAGGTACTACAATATGAAGCTCGGTGGATCACCACCGAGCCAGTCGATATCACAACCGCACCTAAATACCATGTTACTTTCACATCAACATTAGTTCATTAGATTAGTAAGGATAACATCCTTGAAGTGTAAAGGCCGGTCGACCCACTCCGTATGTCATTGACCTACACAAACACATGTAAATATGTACCTAATGGAATCCGTAGCCATCTCTAGAGTACTCAATTACTTCTGTTGGACGATACTAATCTCCGGTCAATGGCTTGAAATCTGCTTGGCTAATACTATGTCGATTAATTTAAAAATTAAACTGTCGCAACTGTCATTTGTCAACTGGCCAGGATTGGCTACTGATTTAGGCTATTTATGTCCTTACTTCCTTACTAATATAATAAATCCAAAAGTAACTCTGTCTATCTGTCGGTCTGTCTGCCGGTCTGTCTGTTACGCTTTCACGCATAGACTACTGGACCGATTTAAATGAAATTTGGTACAGATATAGTCCAGAGCCTCGGAAAGGTTATAGGCTACTTTTTAACCGACTGCGCTATAAGGAAGTAATATTTTACCCGTTAAACGTCTCTACGCGGACGAAGTCGCGGGCGGAAAGCTAGTCTATACATAAAACGAAATAAAATTGAAGTGTCTGTTCGTAATATCAAAATAACCACCCTTTACACTGTGTGGGTATGAATCTATATCGTGTACCAATAACAAAAACACAATAATAAAAAACATTTTTTGTCTGTCTGTCTGTTTGCCACAGATAGATTTGACAGGCTCGGTGGAACAGTTGTTAGTGACCCTTGCTGGCGATTCCAAGAGACGTGGGTTCAATTTCCACTGGAAACAAATATTTGTGTGATGAACATCGTTGTTTGTTCCTTGTCTGGATGTATTTATAAATATCTATGTATGTGTATTAATCTCACTCGTAGTACAAGCTCTACTTAGTTTGGGGTCAGATGACCGTGAAATTTGGTACAGATATAGTCCAGAGCCTAGGAAAGGATATAGGCTACTTTTTATCCGACTGCGCTATAAAGAAGTAATGTTTTACCCGTCAAAAATATCTACGCGCACGAAGTCGCGGGCGGATAGCTAGTGTAAAATATACCCGAAACGAAGCGAGGGCGGGTAACTAGTTAAAAATAAATCTAAATAATTTATATTAACCAATGAGTTTAGTAACATTCAAATACTTTTGTAACTACAATATACAATTTATCTCATTGTTAATTTTATTTAAACTAACGGAAATATCTATGTGTTTAATCGGTTAAATTGACCCTTTGTTATGTAAGGCAGTTAATCTTAATCGTCCCACAGAGTTATGGGATGGATGTGTTAATCGCTGAGAATTAGCGTTTATTATGAACTTAAGTGAATAATGAGTAGACACAAAATTGACGGTTGTTACTAAAATACCATACATTACCTACTGTATGTAAAGTGTTCTTTCATCGGTATATTTAACGTTAATTCATATTTAACGGTAAAGTTATGTGCATAAAATAATAACTCATATAGTTATTTAAACCTTTTACATTAAATAAGTATGTATTATATTAAAATTTTATTAAAAAGTGCCATAAACAAAATATTTTTCATATATTGTTTGAATAAATAAAAATATCAAATACTATCGATGTCTACCAAAAAAAAGCACACCCCATCACTACGCAGCATCTTTGAACCCACGCGAACTTTTTTCGTAACAAAAAAAATGCCACGGGTCCTTTCCCAACTGCTAAGCAACGAAATACACACTTATACAGCCTAAAAAGCCCCTACTTTCAAAACTAGTTTATCACGATTGCCTTTGTTCGACGCCGTCCGTATGTCCGTAAAGGAATCATCAAAAATCCACTGTGGAACAGCATTAAAACGCTAGATGAACCACCCAAAACCGTTTCCGACTCACCATAAAGTGAAAATCCTGTTTTTGGTCGCACTAAAACCTTTTTGCACTGAACTATTTCGTAAGAAAAAAGAACACGCTCACAACACTTTTGCGCGGGAATTTGTTATCTGTACTCGTTGTTAATTTTGCACAAATTCATTTTGAATCCATTGGAATGTTGGGGATAACTTTGAAAACACTTTTGTAACTTAGTTTAAAGTTATTAGGCACGTTCGTGCGGTACCGCGTCGCGTCTTGACTGGGTTGAAGTTGGTTTCAAGATATTTTTACCTGCGTAAAGCAAAAAGTTCCGTAAAGCTCAACTGTCTTGTCAAACCAAAATCCACCTTATGCCGAAACGTTTAAGACACATTTTTCAATGTACCATTCAAATTGCATTAGTGTTGTATTGGTGGGTAGGATTGTAAACAAATGTCATTTGAATGCTTTAGAAAATAGGGTGTATTTTCGTTTGCAAGTAAATAAAGCTTCATGTAGAGTAGTTATGTTGCGGGCAGTTGGTCGCGGTCATTGTATTCAAAACTTTTTGAAGGACTTTCTAAAAATTAAAACTTTTGAAGTGACCGATTGTATTCAAATATTTATTTCAATCGCTGAAAGTATTTTTTTTACCTAATCTTTTTTATCTACTAAATTTGGAGGAGTTTTTAGCATTGAAATGATATCACCAGTTTAGCTATATAGATTTAAAATTAAGAAATATTAAAAAAAATGGCAAACCTACTTAGTTTTAATTTTATTTATAAAAAGTACCTACTAATACTTATATTAATTTAACATTAGACCGAATACCGATATAATTTGAACGTTTATTTCATTTTATAATATAATCTATAATTACTAATATTATAAAGCTAAAGAGTTTGTTTATTTGTTTGAATGCGCTAATCTCCGGAACTCAGTAATTCCGTATTACAATCCAACACTAAATATTTTTCAATAAGGACACTGGTTCTAGTTAGATAGACCATTTATCGAGGAAGGCTTTACGCTATAAAACATCACAACCAATAGGAGCAAAGAAACAATGGAAAATGTGTAAAAACGGAGGAAAACGCGGACTCATTCGCTACCACAGCTAGTTACTACTAAAAAGCTAATGTCAAACTGTGCGCCCCACACATCCATACTAATCTTTGACAACCAGTGACTAGGACCAGCACACAAACTGGTTTGCACGAGTTAAAATAATAACAGGCTCTGAATATTATGAATTAACTCATTTCGGAGCGCCTATTCTGTTTCCGAATGGCAGGAGTGATTGAACGGAGGTGGTCGTACTATCACATACTTACAATGGCAGATCGGTTTAAATATCCTTTTGGGTTGCTTAGGCTACGATGATGTAAGGGATCTCATATTTTTATAATAGGCTAACAAGATGACCTCGTTCCAACTGATGGTAAGCGGTGGTGAGATTCACATACGAGGTCGACAGGCACAATAGACCATATTGAGCCTGTCGCACTCACCCTGAGGGCCTACCATGAGTTGGCTATCGAAAACTTACTTACGTTAAAAACCTATCGAGTTGTTTTTTTCATACGGCCGATTTTAGTTCTTCGCGTAACCACCAGCCGGCGCTGTACATGTTTTTCATAGACATATTTACGTAGGCGATATCGAGCGCGTAAGTTTTAAACTCATGGTAGCCCCACTGAAGGCCTGCTTAAATGCCGTTTCACGCCCCGCCTGAAGAGCACGGGATCATAGGAGGGAGGGAAAACATGAGCATGAGGAAGGCATTTCATGCCTTAATGACTTGTGGCAGAACAGAGGAACTAAACCTCTTAGTTCGAGCCACCAGCGCCTGCATTGTATGTGGATGGCAGCGCTGTCCAGCACGTGTCGTTCGGGAGTGGAAAGGGGAGGGAGGGACTAGCTGAAATAGAATTCCCCATTATAGAGACGGTCCCCAACTCTTAGACCGGCAATGTCTCTACTACGTAATTGTAGAGGCTCCAGGGTTTCGGACACATCTACATCACCGACAATACGGATTGCATGTCGCTGCAACCTATCGAGGGCGTCGAGCAAGTATTTTGCGGAGCCATCCCAGAGGTGAGAGCAATATTCCACGCATGGGCGCACTTGTGCCTTATACAGAAGGCAGAGCTGCACCAGTGTGAAAAACCGCACCACCCTGTTCAAGTTCCCCAGTTTGCGGGAGGCTGTTCTGATGACGCTCTCGATGTAATAAATTAAATTCGCGGATATTGTTATTCTAAACATATTATTTGGATACCTGACGTTTCGAGCTCTTTACAGCGCTCGGGGTCACGGAAAAAACTAAAGATGACAGTTGTCTTTATAAAATAACTAGCGACCCGCCCTCGCTTCGCTTCGGGTATATCTCTATCTCTATATAATATATAGCTGTGCCCGCGACTTCATTCGCGTGGACTACAAGTTTTTGATTTTTTTTAACTTAAAAGTAGTCTACGTTACTCCTTAACATCAGCTACCTGCCACTATATAAGTTAAGTAGGGTGATGGAATGTCGCTAAGTTTCGATCCGAGTAAAACTGACAGATAAAGACAGTTGCATCAAAATTTTATCATAAATTCCCTAAATTATGGCGCCTACCTACCTACCTTCTAAGTTAGTCTACCCTACACTCAGTTTAAAAAAAACATAAAATCATTTCAGTAGCTATGGCGTCATGCGCTTCTTGACACGATCACGCTAGATTTCCGCAGAAATGATGAATTTTCCCGCCGTAAAAAGTAGCCCGTGTCCGTGTCTAGAATCCTGTTTTTAAATTAACCAAGTCTTACAAAAATCCGTTCAGACGTTAAGGCGTGAATGAGGTAAACTATTAAAACAAACGATTAAAAATCACTAACTCAGTTTTATTAGTTTTCTGCTTACTGCCTACGCCTTAAGTACGATAGCATGAATATTAATAACCTATATCCTTTTCTAGGTTACTATCTATCTCCTAACTAAATTTCATCAAAATCCGTTCAGCCGTTTAGACGTCAAAGAGCAAAAGTCCTAACAAAAACGACTAAAAATCACTAACTCAATTTAGTTATCTGCCTACTGCCTACCCCCTAAGAACGATGGCGTGATTATTTATAGCCTATAACGATTTCTATGTTATCATCCATCACCATACCAAATTTCATCAAAATCCGTTCAGCCGTTTAGGCGTGAAAGAGTAACAGACAGACAGAGTTACTTTCGCATTTATAATATTAGTAAGGATATGTTTAGAATAGACATTTCTTTCTTAACAAAAAAAAATCACACAAATGCCCGACCCCGAAGTCGAACCGGGGACTCTCGGTCCTTACGCAGCGCTTGCCATCGATGGACCAACGAGCCAGTTCTGGCAACTTCTTTTTTTTTTTTTTTTTTTCCTTATGACGTATATCCTTATGCATAATATGCGCCATCTGATTACAATCTAGTCTTTAAAGACTAATGAGTAATTTATTTTTAACTTAAACTGCTAAAATAATTGTTTGTATAAGAATGTGTCCATTAGCACTTTTCTTATTGTCTCTATTAAGGGGAGGACACTTTGTTCTTGTGTTCATATTGAGTAATGACAACTGGCAACTTCTGGCAACTTCTGGCTATTTAAGTCGTAGTATCAATACATAGTATAAAATAAATATGCTTAAATCTTTAAAACTACGCAACGGATTTTGATGCGTTTTTCTTATGACGCTTGAAACTTGGCATGTAGGTACCTTAATAAACTTAAAGCTTAGTTGCAACTGAATATTGCAAAATTTCCACGCAAACGGTAGTTAGCGGGGAAAAACTTTTGTATGTAAAATCCTGTAGTCCACGCGAACGAAGTCGCGGGAACAGCTAGTAGCAAATAAAACCCAACCACTAGCATGATAAATAAAACTTTATTCCATTTTCTACTTATAACTATACATCATCTGTCTGTGTGTCTTCATTCAGCTTTCTTCGGCTCCCACGCTTCTATCTTGGGTCGGGTGGTGGTGTACGGGGTGTATTGACCAGTTGTTCCCGACAGATTCTCGTTACCATCAATCATCCACTTGTATTTCGGTCTGCTGGGGTCCTGAAAAACACCATTAATAGTACATAAGTATCTATAAAACTAAATCAAATCAAAGTGTCTGTTTGTATTATTGAAATCTAATCAAAAACATAAATGTGAAATGAAGACCGAGTTCAATCTATACTAATATTATAAAGCTGAAGAGTTTGTTTGTTTGAACGCGCTAATCTCAGGAACTACTGGTTCGAATCGAAAAAATCTTTTTGTGTTGGATGGACCATTTATCGAGGAAGGCTTTAGACTATAAAACATCATGCTGCGACCAATAGGAGCAAAGAAACAATGGAAAATGTGTAAAAAACGGGGGAAAACGCGGACGAAGTCGCTGGCACAGCTAGTATTAAGATAAATGCCCTGGTTATTGACTTCAACAACTAAAGAAATGAGATTTAAATGGGTGCCAAGTTTAATGGTCTTTTTTGAAATTTATTTATAAGTAGAATATAATAAATATTTATTGGTCACATACACAATTACATATTACAAGAAAAAATATTTTTCAGCCATGGCGGCCGATCTCAATTGAGATCAGCCAAGTGCGCAGGACATATTACAGTGCACAAGTGTGTGCGCAAACACATGTGCACTCTCTATTCCCTTACTCTGATAATTCGGTAAGACAGCAATCCGACATGACCGATGAGAGATCGGGCGCAGGACCACCGGCTTAACGTAATTTCGAAGCACGGGCGTTCAACCGCCAACTTCCTAACTACATATTTAAATACATAATATACCCAGACACAGAACAAATAGCGATGTCCATTACACAAATATTTGTCTCGATTGGAAATCGAACCGGACTCTCGAAAAATCCATGGACATAATGAGCTGCTCGCTTAGACATCAATGAATTATGTAACTTGTGAATTTTTATGTAATATGTGATTTATTTATTTACAACTTGACGTGCAAAAGTATTTCATGTAAATCTATTTGCAGAATAAATTATTTAATTTCATTTCATTTCTCAGCACATCATAGGTCGGGGCCTGGACTGGACACTGAACATTGGACGTTATGCAATTCACTTACGTGGTGGGGCGGTAAGTCGGTCTTGTAATGCAGCCATCCGTACCATTCAGAGGGGACCTGAAGAAGAAACAAAAGATCATAAAAATCTAGTTAGTACATAAAAATAATTATAAGGCTTTTTTTCCTAACTGATGATGAGGATGATGACTTGGATTAGCCTCGTCATCATCACCGGACTTGCGGGGGGCGGATGACTCTCACTGCTAATAAATTATAAGGCATTATGACTATTTTTGTACGTAAATACGGCTCATCGACATTGAGGCATCGAGTTGCGCAAATCAGCCCGCTCTACCATTAAACATACCAATTTTACTTTAGTATTATAGTACTACATTAGTTGCAGCTTTTTGGACCATCATCACCATCATCAGCTTGATATTGACATTAAAATCCAGTTGCCACATACTGTTTCCAAAAACTACTACTAGAATTAATTATTTTACAAAACAATAGTTTGCAATCATCATCATCATCATCATCAGCCCATATACGTCCACACTGCTGGGGCACGGGCCTACCCTAAACTAGGGCGATAAGGCCTTATTCAACCACGTCGGCCAAGCGCGAGTTGGTGATTACACATAAGAATTTCTTCGTAGGTGTGCAGGTTTCCTCACGATGTTTTCCTTCATCATTAAAGCGTCGAATAATCGTACATATGAATTTCAAATTTGAAAAACACAGTGGTACTTGGCGGGGCTAGAATTAGCGGAGCAACGATTTAAACGTCTCGGCAGTCAACGCTTTTTCGACCACTTCTTTAAAAGTTTTCTATAAGTTGTGAGCATAAATAAATGTCACACTTAGCATGGATGCTACTCTCAGCCTTTTTCACTTGTTAGCTTTATGGATGAGAGCCATCAGCTCCCCACAAGTCCGGTGATGATGACAAAGCTACTCCAAGCCATCATCGTAGTCTGTTAACTAAAACACGTTCATCAGCCAAAATCTGGCTTGCTAAGAGTGTATTATTCTAATTCTTTTATGATTACCTAGAAAACACTCAGATATCGACTTCCATTTCAACCAGCTGAGAAACTGATAAATATTAAATGACCCTGTGATGTTGTGGACTGACAAAAATACTTTTATGTACTTAGATAATTGTATAGCCCTCATATTGCAGTGCCTGACAAGGGCAACTAAGTATCTAAGCTCCATGTAAATACAATAAGATCTTTGTAAATACCTCACACTTAGTTGGCAATAAACACTTTGACTTTGACTTAAATAAACACAGGCAATTTATTGTACAGCGAGTGCATACAACCTCTTAATTCCAGTCCAAAAGATTGAATCCTGTGTGACATAGATTCATTGACGAGGAAGATTGGTCTACACATATTCTGACAGTTTGATCTTATTCATGAGGAAACCTGCACACCTACAAAGAAATTCTATGGTTGTGTAGTCAACCAACCTGCACTTGGCCTGCGTTGTCGACTAAGGCCTTATCGCCCTAGTTTAGGGTAGGCCCATGCCCCAGCAGTGGGGATGTATATGGGCTGATGATGATGATAGCTGGAGACCGGTTGTTCAAGTCCCCGTTCAGGCGGGGTCATGAATGCAATTTTTTTCATATTAAATATTTACTGTAGAACTTTAAATAGCACTAAAAAGTCATTATCCTGCCGTTGTCCCACGCTAAGTGGGGTCGTCGCAACATGTGTACTTCTTCCACTCGGGCCTGTCATTCATCAGCTCTGTGTCTACTCCTTTCCATATCATCACTCATGCAATCCATTCATGTCTTCTTCGGCCTTCCTCTACTATTTTGTCCATTGACATTCATACTCATCCATCACTCTTATAGTAACAAATAAAATAAAAAAACTTTTAAGTTAACACTTTTATTTTATCCATTTTTATTTTATTACGATCCATATATGGCATAAGACCGCGTGACTCCCTTAGAGATATTTTTAAACACATAGATATTTTAACCGTAGCCTCTCAATACATTTTGGACTGTGTCTTGTATGTGTATAAGAACATGCAATCATTTAGTAAAAAATCAGATACTCACTATTTTAACACCAGAAATAAGCATAGGCTTGCCGTTCCAAGCCTCAGGCTTCAAAAGACTGGAAAGTCGTTCTTAGGTTTAAGCACAAAATTATTTAATAAGATCCCACATAATGTTATTGAATTGCCTTTTTATAATTTCAAACTTTTTGTTAAGTCGTGTCTTGTGAAAAAAGGTTATGATAAAGTAGAAGACTACTTAAATGATAAAAATCCATGGACATGATGAGCTGCTCGCTTGGATAATCAAAGAATTATGTAACTTGTACAATTTTTATTTTATTTATTTGTGATTAATTTATTGATAACTTGACGTGCAAAAGTATTTCATGTAAATCTATTTGCAGAATAAACTATTTCATTTCATTTCATTTCATATTTTATTTGCACTGAAAACTAGAAAATAAATAAATAATTACAACTTAACAATCAGCCTACGAAGGTGGTCCCAGTCATTATTATTTCTGATGGTAGTAGTAGGTACGACTAAAATAAAAACGTGGGGCCTCTCTAAAATCCTACCTATGGCAGAACATATCTTTATACATTGGTAGATCATCACTCGGGGTTTCGTTTATAATTAAACGGTTTTATTTAGCTAAATAAAACCGTTTAATTATAAAGTAAGTTGCTAAATAAAAACATCTTAATTTACCTGGGGGTGGAGAAAGTTGCTCGCGTCCGTAGGATTTACCACCTCTTCCAGGCTCACCCTACACGTTCCCCCCGGGTGGTGCCAAACGAGCAACAACGCCGAGCAACGGGCGGCGGTCATAAAACCTGTTTCTGGCATCCACAGGCCAAGGGGAACTAAATACCCCCTGAAAGTTGTGGCTATAGTGTCCTTGGAAAACACTATTAGAGCCCTTCCTACCCCGTTTAAAATGAAAATGTCGAATAATAGAGATTGTGATATGTCATGCGATCCGGCTAACCCCCGGCGCCTTCCAGTAACCGGGCTGGAAGGTGTGAAATTTGCTACCGAAGACTCCACGTGGGTGGGTACCCAGGCCCCCGTGTCAGTAAATGCTACTGGTCAAAACAAAAGATATGTGCAGCAAGCCTTTCACCCAAGCCTCCTTCAAAGACCGAGAAGTGCTTCAGTTGGGAGCAAATCACAACCACATGCCTCCAACAGGGAACTTGGCCCTCAACCTTCAACATCCTACAATGAGACTCTACCAATCACCAGTACAAACACTGAGGTACACATCATAGAAGACTCGCCTACTGAACCAACAACCCCAACAAATAATTACGAAAAAGAATGGGTACAACCTATGAACAAAAAAAGGCAGCGATCAAGCCCGGAACCACATAAGTCACAAAAGCAAAGCAAACTCGACACATACTGGCTTTCCCAGCCACCACCAATCTCAACATCCAACAGCTTTGCTGTGTTGGAAAACGATCAGTCGCAGGAAATAAACAAGCCTTCACCTCCATTAAAACCTAAAATAGATAAGCCTCCCCCAATTTTTGTTGATAAAGTTAGTAACATACAGCCCCTTATAGAACTCCTGGAAACATATGCATATAAGAACTATGATCTGAAAGTACTTCGTAATGATCAAGTAAAAATTCAAACTAAATCTTCCGAGACATACACTATTGTGGTCAGAGAACTAGAAAAAAAGAAAACTGAATTTTACACATACAAACAAAAACAAGATAGGAGTTTCAAAGTCATCCTAAAAAACATACACCCCTCTACCAGCATAGAAGATATAAAAGACGCTCTAGAGGAGCTTGGTCATGAATGTACAAACATCTGGAACATCAAACAGCGCACCACTAAAATAGCACTGCCAATGTTTATAGTGGAATTAAAACAAAAAGAAAACAATAAAACTGTATACGACATAAAATATCTATTACACTGTAAAGTAATACTCGAACCGCCAAGACCTAAACGAGAAATCCCTCAGTGTGGAAACTGTCTCCAATATGGACATACTAAAACTTACTGTAGGAGAAGTCCAAAATGCGTTAAATGTGCTGGTGATCACTTAACAGCAGACTGCTCGCGGAAAACTAGATCCGGAAGCGTAAAATGCGTACTGTGCGAGGGCAACCATCCAGCAAATTATAAAGGGTGCAGAGGATACAGAGAGCTACAAAAATCAAATTCCCACCAGCACCAGTAAAGGTTCAGAAATATCGACAATCATACGATAGAACTAAAGAATTATATGCTCCATCGACAGCTGGGACAACATATGCCGAAATAGTGCAAAACAAAATACCACCGCCAGCCATTGAATCTGACAATAAAACAAACAGCGACAAGACCTCTGATATAAAAGAATTAATGACAACAATGAAACAAATGATGGAACAGCTAACAGCAATCACTAATCTAATCCTGAATCTCACGACCAAATTAACTGCACACTGGACTCCATAAAAATGGTACTCTGGAACGCCAATGGGCTGTCTCAACATACCCTTGAGGTTAAAAAATATATGAAACTAAAAAACATTGACATCATGTTAATCTCGGAAACGCATTTTACAAATAAAAGCTATTTAAACATACCAGGATACAGATTCTATCACACAATGCACCCAGATGGAAAAGGCTATGGAGGAAGTGCAGTTCTGATTAAGAACAACATAAGACATCACTTAGCTAACAACTATTGTACTGAAAAAATTCAAGCTACAAACATTACGATAGATGATTGGGTGAGTCCTATCACAGTATCAGCCTTATATAGTCCTCCAAAACACGTCATAAAACAAGAGGAATACGAAAAGTACCTTAAATCCTTAGGTCGGCGGTTCGTGTCTGGTGGGGACTTTAATGCCAAGCACACATTCTGGGGTTCTCGGACTATTAATGCAAAAGGTCGACAGCTAATCCTAGCAATAAATAAACTCCGATTAGGCGTAACCTCAACTGGTGAACCAACATACTGGCCTACTGATCGAAAAAGGAAGCCTGATCTTATTGATTTCTGCGTCACCAAAGGTATTAGCAACACTGACATCAGTTGCAACTCTAGTACTGACCTATCCTCTGATCACTCCCCCGTGGAAGTATTACTGCATAGAAGAATTCTGCAAAAAGAAATTCCTTGCCGACTACATACCCGTAAAACGAACTGGGAATACTTCCGACAATTAGTAACAAAATCTCTAGATACCAAAATACCATTACAAAATGATGAAGATATTACAGGCGCAGTTGAACACTTCAACAACACAGTCCAACAGGCAGCTTGGGAAGCCACTCCTCCACCAATTCTTTCAAATCAAGATGGACCCCAATGCTCATCTTCTATCAGGAAATTGATTTATGAGAAGCGTAAAGCTAGAAAGAGATGGCAAACTACTCGGTACCCAGCGGACAAAACCATATTCAATAGACTAGCGACACAACTTAAAAAGCTATTAATCGATGACAGCAACCAGAAAATAGCAACGTACCTACAGAATCTGGACGCTAAACCATCTACTGACTACTCATTGTGGAAAGCGACAAAAAGCCTCAAACGCCCAATAACATACCAACCACCTCTGCTCAAACCAGATAATTCATGGGCTAGGAACGATGTTGAGAAAGCCAATGTCTTTATGGAGCATCTGCAAGACGTCTTCCAACCAAACCCCGATACTGGCTCTACAAAGAAGGAAATGGTTGTAGAACTGCTGAAACAGACACATCAACTGGAGTTACCCATTCAAAAATATAGCAAAGCAGAGATCAAAAATGCGATCAGAAAACTGAATGTAGCGAAAGCTCCTGGATACGATCTTATCACAGCAACCATCCTAAAAGAATTACCAGAACACGGCGTAACATTCCTGACTCATTTATATAATGCCATCCTTCGAAGGGAGTACGTACCTCCACAATGGAAAGTAGCTAAAATCATAATGATCCCGAAACCAGGCAAAAAGTCCAGAAGATGCCAAATCCTACCGGCCGATTAGCTTACTCCCAATAACGTCCAAAGTAATGGAGACATTGATCCTCAGAAGGTTAAATCCAATAATCAAGGAAAACAATCTAATACCCGACCACCAATTTGGGTTCAGAGAAAAACATGGTACAATCGAGCAAATTCATAGACTTGTTGACGGTATAGCAAAATCATTTGAACAGAAAGAATACTGTACAGCTTCCTTTCTTGACATATCACAAGCATTCGACAGAGTCTGGCATGATGGACTTCTGTACAAAATAAAAAAGACACTGCCAACGAGTTTTTATAGTCTAATAAGATCTTACCTGCTTGGCAGACACTATTTTGTCAGTCATGGTGAAGCAAATACAGAGCTTAAAGAAATTCAAGCTGGAGTGCCACAGGGTAGTGTAATGGGCCCCACTCTGTATCTTCTTTATACCGCAGACTTGCCAATATCTGACGATGTTGTAATGGGCACATTTGCTGATGACACAGCTATCATGGCATCAGACGACTCACCAATTCAAGCTTCACACAAACTACAAAACAGCCTGGATAAGATCACCAAATGGTTAAAGGACTGGCGCATCAAAGCCAATGAAACTAAATCAGTTCAAGTAACATTTACAACCCGGCGACAGACTTGTCCCCCAGTCTCACTGAATTCCGTCCAACTTCCACAACGACGAAGCGAAATATCTTGGAATGTATCTAGACCGACGACTAACATGGAGAAAGCACATTTTTACCAAACGCCTAGCAATGGGACAACAAGTGCGCAAGATATTTTGGTTGTTGAATAGAAACAGCCAGCTCTCAATGGAAAATAAACTTTTAATATATAAAAGTATAATAAAGCCAATATGGACATACGGAATACAACTGTGGGGCACGGCTGCAAACTCCAACATAGAAATATTACAAAGGTTTCAATCGAAAATGCTTAGGATGATAGTGGACGCACCATGGTATGTCACTAACGAAAGACTTCACCGAGAGCTAGGCATCAAAACAATACAAGAGGAAATAAAGGAGAGAGTCGCAAAATACAAACACAGACTGCAACTGCACCCTAACATTTTGGCACACCACCTTATGGACGACACATTCCAAAGTGCGAGGAGGCTGAAGAAAAAAATCCCTCAAGATTTAATTTGATTAAAAAAAAAAAAAAAAAAAAAAAAAACTTTTTAAGAGGGCAAGTCACTGGACCTGTACCTCACACACCGTATATCATTACATAAATATTGTTGAATGTCACCCAGACAGATTGCAATAAAAAAAAAAAAAAAAAAAAAATTTACCTGGCTAGCATCGTAGTTCAGGTAGGTGTTGTCATTGAACTCCACCCAGCGGTTACGGCCGTAGAAGAACCGTGGGTTCTCATAGTACTTGTTACCGTGCTTGTCTTCGCCAATTAGGGTTCCATCTTTAACATCATCCTGTCTGAAATTGAAATTAATAGCCTTTTTATTCCACATACAATGCAGGCGCTGGTGGCTCGGACCAACAGGTTCAAGACCTCTTTTCTGCCCCGTGTCATTTAGGTATGGATGCCCTCCCAGCTCATGTTTACCCTCCCTCATATGATCCCAGGCTCTTTAGGCGGGGCGCGAAACGGCATTTTAGCAGGCCTTCAGGGTGAGTGTGACCGGCTCAATATTGGCTATTGTGCCTGTTGACCTCATATTTGGATCTCTATACCTCTTAGGATGAGTGAGATTATCTTGTCAGTCTTTTAAAAGACACTTAAGGGTTGCCACCTTTAGGAAGTAAAAATTGGGATGATCCGCAGCACTGGTATAATAGTCTTAAGATATAAATAAAATTTACACTTGTTACAATACATTCAATCTATACAGTGGTCTATTTGATTGCCGTCTCTCTGCCCTCTAACTTCCCCTAACATTCCTTGGATGTGGGACAATGTCTCCAAAATTGGGACAGTTCCAGAAAAATCAAGTCCGGTGGCAGCTCTGACTCAAATATTCTAGTTAGAAGTTACTATAATAACCATCCAACCATCACAAAACATTTTTAGTGGTAAGCAGTCTTGGAGAAATGAATGAAAGAAATTAAAATTATTACAAAATTTATTCAATAAGTTTACAGCAGTGTATCATAGAACCAATTCCTAAATAAAGCTTATTGCAGAGAACTTAATTAGTTAGTTATTGATCAGTTTGGTAATAATAAGGGAACCTAGGATACAATACAATTTGATACAATTTTTTTAATTTACGTGACCAAATCACGAAACAAAAGAGTATTTTGACTATGTATATAATACAGCTGAAAAATATAGTTTTGTGAAAAATATGAGGCGTCTGTAAGTACACACGCCTTAGTTATTACATACACTCGGACTCAATAAGCATAAACTTTCAAGAGAAATACATAAAAGCGCAAAAAAATATAAGAAAAACATAACCTCTAATAATAATTACATAATATTATTATTGTGTCTTACCTGAACATTTTAAACAGGGTACCACGTACACCACCATTCTGGCGAAGAATATTGAACAAATTGCCTAATTTGTCTAAGGCTAGATATTTTCCTAGCGACATTTTGCTGAAATTTAGAATTACGACAAAACGGAAATGTCAATATTTTGACATTGACATTAAAATCCAGTTGCCACATACTGTTTCCAAAAACTACTACTAGAATTAATGATCTTACAAAACAATAGTTTGCAATCATCATCATCATCAGCCCATATACGTTCCCACTGCTGGGGCACCGGCCTACCCTAAACTAGAGCGATAAGGCCTTAGTCGCCTTACACAACCTTCTAATTCCTTCTTAGGCGTGCAGGTTTCCTCACGATGTAGTTTGCAATCACGGGATCATAAAGCGCGGATAAAGTTCATGTACAACTTCATGGATCATAGTTAGTTTTTTTAGAGCGTTAGCATAATATTCGTTATTTTGGTAGCTGTAAAATATATTTGTCAGTAGATATAGCTAATTGATCAGTAATTCATGGGTAGCTATAGTATTTTTCACCTAAGATGATCCCTGTGACACTTCATTGTGTTCTGAATCATGCATTTTACGTTTGACAAACGAAAATAATTTTAATGCACACTTTTTTCATTTTAATGCAGAGTCATTAGGAAAACATTTAAATAAATCATTTCAAACTTTTAAAAGGGAAACAGTATCGTTTAGTTTTATTTAATGTAATAGAATATTTAAAAAAAATACCTATGCAGTTCGTATACGTAGAATGGAATGTAGTAAGTTCCATTCTACGTATACGTAAAAATATTTATTTTAATATTTTTCCTAATGACGCCGCAATAAAATGAAAAAAGTGTGCAATAAAATTATTTCCGTTTGTCAAACGTAAAATGCGTGATTCAGAACACAATAAAGTGTCACAGGGATCATCTTAGGTGAAAAATACTATAATACAAAACCAGTCAGTTCCTTGGGCAAGGTGCCTATGGACATCGTTCATTTCATAATACCTTTTTAGTGTAAATTACAGCAAATTCTGAGACAAACTTAGGTATTTAAAGTGTTGTGACATCGACACGAAAAAAAGAAAAATAATCGGTTTTGATTCAGTACTTGAATAAAAACTACACTAATTATATAAAAACACGTGAAATTAAAATTTTAATACATAATTTATTTTTAATAAATAAAATTGATATCACATCAAACTTTCGTCATTCGCTTGTGTGCTTATGTTTCTTTTTCTTCTTTTTTGACTTCGTCTCAGTTAAAGTTTCAACAATTTCTTCCTCGTTATTGACTGCTTCAGGTAGATCTTCAGTCTCACGTTT
Source organism: Maruca vitrata (assembly GCA_039566165.1). Classification (NCBI taxonomy): domain Eukaryota; kingdom Metazoa; phylum Arthropoda; class Insecta; order Lepidoptera; family Crambidae; genus Maruca; species Maruca vitrata. The sequence continues at coordinate 2,304,397 of CM076941.1, read as the reverse complement.
TTTCTTTTTCTTTTTAGTAATGACACTTTCATCATTTACAGATTCTACAATTTCACTGTCTTCTAATTTACTTGATTTTCTACTACTAACATCTTTTTCGTCATTACTGGCAACACTGTCTGAAATTTTTTTTTCATAACCATCAGGCAGAGATGTTACTGATTCAGCCTGATCAGAATTTTTCTTTTTCTTCTTTTTCTCTTTTTTACTACCGGACGAATCTTTGATGTCATCTGAATTATTTGTGAGGTCATTTTGAAGATTTTCCTCAGCTTTCCTTCTTTTGGCATGAGAGTATCCTTCATATTGTGACTGTGTTAGTAAAAGTTGTTCTTGTTGTGCTATTCTTGCTAATTTCCCTGTAGCTTTGAGTCCATGCCTTGCACCTCTGTAATTAGGAAAAATTTACTTTTTTTAGATATTAAATATTATTATTTTTTCCTAACTGTCATACAATGATGGCTTGGAGTAGCCAGTCTTTCGGGGGAGTGGATGGGTTGGAAATTATTAGTGTACGTACATTACAATGTTATATTGCTCCGATGTCTTGTTGACTGTGAATCTCATAAATTAGACAGATAGAGAATACTACATTAAAGTAATGTTATTAAGAAGTAACATTTTTAGTTTTCACCATATTGATAATAAATTTCAGCTAAAGCCTTTTGTCCAGCTTGAATTAGAAATCATCCTAATAGGGGTGTAGACAGTAAACGAAATATAATACAAATTGTTGTTTTTCTGAGAGTTTATATCATGAAATTATCGAAAATCACATTATTATTATTATTAAGTTTATTATCTTTTATATTTTAATAAATGAAAATTAAATATTTAATCTGTAATATCACGTGATCGCAAACAGCGTGTGACGTAACGATATCCAAACACTGTGACAGTGACATTTTGATGTAAACAAACCGAAGCGAACTTTAAGTTTAAAACCTGGAAAAACATGAAATTAAGTGAACATTTGTCCCAAAAACACGGTGCAATTCATTATGGAGTCGGGATATGTAAACATTTTGCACTGTTAGTGGTTTATCTCTCCTAGAAAGTTGAAATCATTGTTTACGTATTGCTTTTTGTTTTGGGACGTGCACAAACAGTTTTTGTGGTGTTTTGATTGTAGTATTGTGACACAAAGGCACTGCACAATACTTGTAGAACTTGGAATCCATCTCTGTACAGTTTTTATTATTAAACGCATAAAATATATGGTCAACTGCATCTGTTTACTTTGAAGGAATGTTGTTGTTTGGAGGATCATGCCGTCATAGCGACGCCATGTTGGAATTTAAGCTTTTTAACAGGAAGTTGTAAAACGAAATTTAAAATATGGTTTTTTAAATTAAGTAATGTTGTATTTATTTTGTATTTATTTTTTTTAGGTATAATAAAGATACATTTGTAAAAAAAAAATATTTCCAAAAAATAGTCTACACCCCTATTACTAAGATTGAAAAATAAATGGTTAACTTACTTGTGAGCAGTTCTCCCCTCACAGGCCGCAAACAGCTCTTCATCGGTCATCTTAAACACATCCTTGTTTACATTATCTCCATCTGAATCTGAATCGCTAGCATTTTCTGTCTTTTCGAGTTCACCCTCCCCATTATTAAGCACAGCCTTTCTTACAAAGAAATCTTTGTATTGTTCTTCCTTGTCGGTTTTCTTCTTTTTCTTTTTTATCTTCCATGTGCTGTTTGTTATTTCGAATTCGTCTGTGTCTTTCGTTTTTATTTTCTTTGTCTGGCCATTTTTCTCTTTAACCTGAAATTTGAAATTTATGACTTCATTTCACTTTTTATGACTTGGGGAGGCCTATGTCCAGCAGTGGATGAAAGTGGGCTGATGATGATGAGAGTCCAAGGAACTATCTCAATGCAGGAGTTATTATAAATTTATGATTAGTAATCTACAAGTTCTTACGGCAAATAAAGACTTGTTTTTGATTCCTAAAAGCCTAAAGGATTCTATTATTGAACAGATTTAAAGAAATTTTTTTCTTTTTTTATCCTAACTGACCTATGATGATGGCTTGGAGAAGCCTCATCATCATCACCGGACTTGCAGCGGAGTGGTTGGCCCTCACCCCTAGTTGTATGTAGCATTAATCAAGGAAGGCTTAGGGCTACATAACATCATGCTGTGCTGTGACCAACAAGACCAAAAAACCAGTGAAAAATGGGGAGAAACATGAATGAAGTCACTGGCACAGCTAATTAAATATCTGGGACATTTCCACACAGTCACCTGACTCCAAACTAAGCAGAGCTTGTACTATGATGTACATACATAAATATTTATAAATACATATTCACACCCAGACAAGGAACAAACACCTATGTTCATCACACAAATATTTGTCCCACAAACCCCCATAAACTCTTGGAACCGCCAGGTCACTAACCACTGTTCCACAAAGCCAGTAGTATAATATGTACCTCAACATTACTGGCAGCTTTGTTGTACAGCTGTGTCCACCAATGCTCCGTGAAGTCTGATGCTGCGTCGTGTCCGATCCCCGTTACGCTACGCTTTAGTTTCGGTTTCAGAGCTTCAGCGATACCGTTTTCATTTTTACCTAAACCCTTTCCTGTAAGAGGCAAATACAGATTTTATGTTGTGGGACAAGGGCAGGAGAATGATGATGATGATGATGATGATGATGTCGATCAGCTATTTAATATTTTAATAATATGCGCTACATACAAGCAAACTTTTTACTACCAAGTGTCCAAACAAAGTAATTATTTTGGTTTCGAACTTAGATTTTGAAAAGCCGAATAATCATAAGGCAAATCAAGTTAATACTTAGATATTGCAGATAAATAATACAGTATTCATTTAATACACACAAACTCAATATAAATACATTGTAAATTCACGAAGCAAAAGCAATAAATGTTATTTAACACTTTGGTACGTTAGAAGGGTATCTTTACCATCAGTCCAGCCGTACTTTTCCAACTGTTTCCGGGCGAAATCCATAGTTATACTGATTTTATTCTATTAAATTGCGAACATAATAAAACATTATTCTACACTTTGTAGTTGTAAAATGTAAACGAAAATAATAACCTCCAAAATCCACATGGGATAATGTCAACGTCAAAACTGACAGTTAGAGTGTTGTACTTAAACATTTTATTTTAGTGTGTATAAACGTAGTGATTATATTCTCTTTGAGCCATGCATGCAGGGCTAGATTATCTTATTACAATATTTGAAAAGAAATAACTTTTTAGAAACCATCATAGTTGACTTGGATAGGCAAATATGAACAAAGTGCAATGATAAGAATAAATCTCCACCATGCATCTTGAAACGGTCGACGGACATGAGTTTATTTTGCCCTTACTAAAAGCTTGGAGGTAGGTATAGACCATTATCTAACGAGTAAACATTAAAACGAAAATACGATTTAATAAGAATATATTTTATTATAAAAATTAGAACAGTAGGTAAAATCAATAATTATTATTATTTCGCCAAATCTTCGTTAGGTTACAATTCAAGGTGACAATAATGCAAAAATATGCCAAGATAAGATACGTAGCGGCTTTATTAAACAACAATGTTTTTGGGTATCTAACTTAATATTATCACAGATAAAATTATGACATTGTTAATTTGGGAAAAAACTTTCAACATTTATGAAAAAGTCAGTGTACAAATACAATATAACACTTAAATTAGGTACATAAGATTATTATCTGGTAAAAAGGCGTGATTTTATGTATGTATGTGTAAAATTATACGAAAATATTTATACAGGAATGACACTTAGTATGCACCTAGCCATTCGAATAACTAATTAATTTAATTTTTTATTATTTTTTTGGTTTTACATCATCGTCGAGATCATCTATAGTCGATTCATTATTGCTGTAAAAAAGAAAAATAATACATTTACGAAAATAAAAAATTACGTCATGACAATTCACATTCTACTATGTACCTACCTAAACTATAATTTTGTTAGGCTTGAATTGATAACATTACATTATATTTATTTAAGTTTTTAATGAGAAATAAACATAGTTGAGAATAATAAAAGTTTAAATTATAGCTCCAAATAGATGAGCGAAATACGAAGTATTTTTAGAAAGTTCTTAAAACATAGTACTCAATTACTATTTTTTAAAAATTAAATATTTTAAAGCTTTTAAGCCACATTTTAAAATTTCCTATCGTATAAAATCTTCAGAACTACTTAACACATCATACAATTTAGATATATTTTTAATAGTATAAAATGTTCTCTCCTCTTTTTTCATCGTATAATTGACATATATTCATCAGAGTTAGTCTTTTTCGACAATCTGAAATATTTGAAAGAATAAATTAAATTCAAATAATTACCACTAAAATATATTGAGAGGCTCGGTGGAACAATCGGTAGTAGCCACCCGTCGTGGGTTCGATTCCCACCCGGGACAAACATCGGTGTTTATTCCGTGTCTAGGTGTGTTATTAAATATATTTAAGAATATTTGTGCAACCACTGTTCATTCTGATATCTGTAACACAAGTGCTTAAGCTACTTACCACAGATCAACATATGTGATGTGTAATATTTATAAATTTATTTATAAATACTAAGTATAAGCAGCTATATACTTGCTACATATCTAATAGCACCCATTTATAGACTCTACGGCCTAACTTCAACCTTATAGTCATAGTTAGGATCTCTTTTAGACCTTTCCATGTAGGGCAGTCCGTGGCCTCCCCTCGAAGAGTAGACCTCCAGAAGGGGCCTGGTTAGGAGCTCCGGTTTGAATGTCTTCAGGAAATACACCCAACACTTCATCTCTGTCACTTCGTCTGAATTACTGGAAAAAAAGAAAAAATTATTTTAATTAAATTTAATTTAATTAAATTTGGGAAAACATTCAATATGTAAAATTAAAATAATCTTTTCGGATATAAGAATTTAAAGATGGTAAAAACAGTATAAAATTATATAGATTAATTGTTTAATTTTTAAATCGTACTGGATAATTTTTTTGTTGAACTGCATAATTGTTTGTTGAACTCTTGGTAATAATTTTAATTAAATATACAGATTTAGATATTATGATATAATAAAAAAAAGACAAAGTAAAGTGGAAAAACTATTGTCAATATTTTAATTTAGCTAAACAAATGCATTTAATGGACTGCACAAAATGTTGCAGTTCATTAGTTACATATAGAATACTAGCTTTCCGCCCGCGACTTCGTCCGCGTAGAGACGTTTAACTGGTAAAACATTACTTCCTTATAGCGCAGTCGGTTAAAAAGTAGCCTATAACATTTTCTAGGCTCTGGACTATATCTGTACCAAATTTCATTTAAATCGGTCCAGTGAAAGCGTAACAGACAGACAGACAATGGAATAAATAGAATAGAATGTACAAACTTACGCTTTCTTGACATTTATATCATCCAACTCCCTAACATAGTATGATGGATGGTCTTCCAAAATGTCCAATTTGCTCAGCATGTTATCATCTACTTGGTATATTTCACCTGTAATCAGTAAACCAATGGTTAAAGACATTATCTCAAAAAGCATATATATGGTTCAATTGAGACACCCCTCCTTTTTTGAAGTAGGTTAAAAAGACAATTCAGTCGCTTACATGAGAAAATATTTAAAAAAACCCAACTACGACAAAAAACGACGCTGAAAAAGTATAGTCTACTGTGTCCATTTACTTGGAACTACATAAGCAACTTTGTTCAGTTCAGTGTTCTAAAAGTCTTGTTTTATACTTTTTCAGCGTCGTTTTTTGTCGTAGTTGGGTTTTAGTTTTTACCCGACTACGGCAAAGCAAAAGGAGGGTTATGATTTTGACAGGCTATGTATGTATGTATGTATGTTTGTATGTATGTATGTATGTATGTATGTTCATCTGTTTCCACATAACTTCTAAATTGCTTGTCAGAATTTGACAAATGACATATCATTAGAAGCGTCTTAATTGTCCGCTGGTTATAGGCTATATAGGGTTTCACAAAATCTAATGTGGCGCCCACTAGCGGACAAAACATACAGAGTAAAAAAATAAAGTTAAGATAAATACGCCGTGTTTGGTATCATTGGAAAGCGCTTTACTTGTACATTTTAAATATATATATATTACTAGCATTTGCATGTGACTTTACGTATATTCATGGACTGATTGCATATAGTTCACATCTTTTCGTTCATAGCTTCTTTACTACTTAACAGAATAAGACCACTGCAGTACCATTAGAAGGGCCTTGATATTCTGTTAGTTATGAGCTTTATAGCTTGTCACCAAATTTAGTATTGCGCCCTCTAGCGGACAAAATTAAAATAAATATACCGTGTATATGCTATATGCAACGTAGACAAATACACTTTAACACCAAAATAGTACAAATAATAAAAAGTTAAAAACTAAAACCCAACTACGACAAAAAACGACGCTGAAAAAGTATAAAACAAGACTTTTAGAACACTGAACTGAACAAAGTTGCTTATGTAGTTCCAAGTAAATGGACACAGTAGACTCTACCAAAATGCTTATGTTGAAAATTGACAATAATGTCATACAATACTATTTTGAAGTATGCAATATTTACTATGTAGAGATAGGTTTTCATGTTTGGAAAGGCGTAGTCACACGTTCCATACACAAGTACCTACCTACCGTAGCACTTTGACAACGTGTGACTGCGGTTTTCCAAACATGAAAACTTATCTCTACATAGTAAATATTGCATACTTCAAAATAGTATTGTATGACATTATTGTCAATTTTCAACATAAGCATTTTGGTAGAGTCTACTGTGTCCATTTACTTGGAACTACATAAGCAACTTTGTTCAGTTCAGTGTTCTAAAAGTCTTGTTTTATACTTTTCAGCGTCGTTTTTTGTCGTAGTTGGGTTTTAGTTTTTAACTTTTTATTATTTTTAACTTTTTATTATTTGTACTATTTTGGTGTTAAAGTGTATTTGTGGCGCATAATATTATCAAAAGTTAAATTGATGAACCAACATGTTTTATATTTTAAGGGGACGTAGTAAAGAAGCTATGAACGAAAAGATGTGAACTATATGCAATCAGTCCATGAATATACGTAAAGTCACATGCAAATGCTAGTAATATATATATATTTAAAATGTACAAGTAAAGCGCTTTCCAATGATACCAAACACGGCGTATTTATCTTAACTTTATTTTTTTACTCTGTATGTTTTGTCCGCTAGTGGGCGCCACATTAGATTTTGTGAAACCCTATATAGCCTATAACCAGCGGACAATTAAGACGCTTCTAATGATATGTCATTTGTCGAATTCTGACAAGCAATTTAGAAGTTATGTGGAAACAGATGAACATACATACATACATACATACATACATACATAGCCTGTCAAAATCATAACCCTCCTTTTGCTTTGCCGTAGTCGGGTAATAAAGCACTATTTTAAGTAGTTCGAATTTTTTTTCTTTACATTGTCGAAATAGCTCGGACGCCTTACTATGTTTTACACACTAAATTTATTTAAATATGGATAATAGATACATGATGTGGATTTATTCTCATAATTCCATCTTTATTATTTCTTACATTACAAAAGTGGTTAAATATCCTGATATAAAAATGTAACAAAATTGTATGTAATTTCGCGAGTCCTAGACCAAATAGGGAGACGGGAGCAACTGACAGGTTTGAAGGAGACCTAAGTCCCAGCAGTGCAATGACTTAAAGATAAAAAAAAATACTAAACAAGACTGCAACTTACCCCTGACATTATGCCCATCCCCAGGGCTATACAAGAGGAATGGTATATTGTACCGAGTGGCTATGATCAGTGGGTATTTAGTTTTGGTGGTACCCTCAGATACATACTTCCCGATGCCATTCTCCTTATTGGCTAGCCAATGGTGGTTGGGCTCGTTACGTTTTAGTGTGCCATAGACAAAGACGTTGTGAAACATCTAAAATTTAGTTATAGCATATTATAACCATATATTAGTATACTAGTGACCTGCGCTCGCTTCACTTGGGGTATAGGTACTAAACATAAAAAACTTCCTCTTAAATGCTCTATCTATAAAAAAAAAACTGTTGTGTAGTTTTAAAGACTTAAGCTTACATAGGCACAGACAGACGCGGAAAGGGACTTTGCTTTATACTATTTAGTGATATACTTGAAGCGAAGCGCGGGCAGTAATGTATAAATTCATCATTCATGGTACTTTGGGAAACTGTAAACCAGTATGTGACCAATGATTGAATAAATAAATAAAATAAATAAATCACCAAAAGACTTTATTGAACTTATTATTGCAGAGAAAATTGATAACTTACTATATACTAATAGTATACCATCGCTTATGGATGACACGCCTCAAAATAATTTATTTGTACTTACAATTGTAACTTTCTATTGTAGGCCAAAGAGTATGATATTGAAGGCAAACGCCGAGTAAGTGTCACAAAAGAGACTGCTAATAATACGATAAGAAAGTTTTATATTCTAGATAAAGTACAATATTTATAAATAGTGTGTTCTCTACACGCAGATAATGATGTTTATCTAATGAGTAATTTAGATATTTTTCTGAAAATAATGAAATACGTAGGTACAATAATGTTTTACTTACATTCCTAACAGATGTATAAGATATTCTCGTTTCAATGGTGTTCCGTAATTTTAAAATATTTAACATGAATCAAACCCAATATAATTTTTTACACAAGATATTTTTGTTTGGAATATTTTGACAATTTATCGTTGACAATGACACTTAACTCACTGGGTTGCGGTAGATATTTCATTCAATACGAAATATAATTCAATTCAATGTAAATTCAAAATTAAGCGCTAATTTAAAAAGCGGGAATAGAAAATGTCAGTCAGTGTCAAAATGTTTATTCTGCCTGGCTGGATATAAATAGATCCTCAATTTTATTTATTTATTGTTTAAATGGTTCGGCGATTTGGTTTACATCAAAGAACAAACAATTTATTTCAATTAAGCAAATTATTTTAATAATAAGTAAACATTAATCATATTAATATACACAATCATATCATTGTGTGCAACGCAAGAAATGGCAAGTTTTAAAGTTTTCATGATAATGTTGATTATAGCGCCATCTACGTTGAAACGGAAAGCATGACGCTTAATGACGTCTACGTGCAGATTGTAAATAAAAAAAGCGAATGTCAATCAGTTTCTAGATTTTTGTTCTGTGAGCGAGTCGCGTTCGCCGGCTTTCGAGAATATAATTCCGATTTTCCAAAACATAACCAATATGTGTTTCGTAATCGTGCTGTAGACTTAAGAGTAATATTGTGATAAACTAATTAAACATTTATTTTTGCCGTGAATTTCGTGTAAAACCATTCAAAATGAGGTTAGCAGGTGCCATTTTCACGAATGTGACGAAAATGTTGGACTTTTATTCACAATTTAATCCTTCGCCCCTTTCAATAAAGCAGTTCATTGATTTCGGTAAGTCTTAAGAATGCACATTATTATTTATTTACTATTTTGTCCTATAACGGCGTAGTTAATGGGTCGTTTTCAAGGTCGTGATACCTCTAAAATCGTTTTTATATCTTTTTTATTAATTTAATTGGACAATAATAACATTGACAAGCTAATTATTATTTGCTTTATTGATATAAGTCAATATTGCACCGATGCACCTTCGTTATAAGTGGTAATTTTATTACATTTTGTTTATTTTTAAGGAATTGAATACAAGGTTTATACTAACTACTTGCCTCTAAATATGGTCTTTGATTTTATTGTCATGAATATTGAAAGTTAGGAGTTAGGCAACATGTCAAATTTTTTTTCTAGGACTAAAGTTCACAGGCACTGTATTGTAACATCAAGATGTAATGTTAAAAAATGTTAGCCAAAAAACGGGTTCAACAAACAATTGTTGACAAAAGACTACTTTAAGTTAGACAAAACCAATAAATGGATATTATTAATTGTGAAACCAACCAACTACTTTAACCACATGTTCACAACATTTAGTTTTAATAAGTTTGAGTTTTGTTGTTTTTAATAAATAAATAAATTGTCTGATAAAGTGCATTGTGGTGGCAGTGTGGTCCATCATTAATTTGTCCTCTACAAATTGTTTGGCAATGTAAAAGAAATAAATTAGGTAGGTAGTTAAGAAGAGGAAAACATCTCTAGAACTTGATCAGATTTCACTACATCATAAGCCCACAACTACAATTTGGCCAATAAATTTGATAGTGATAGATAGACTGGCTCGGTGGAACAGTAGTTAGTGACCCAGGTTTACTACCTACGGTTCCAAGAGTCGTGGGTTCAATTCCCACTCGGGACAAATATTTGTGTGACAAACATCGGTGTTTTTTCCGTGTCTGGGTGTGTTATTAAATATATTTAAGTTTATTTGTGTATCCACTGTTGATTCTGATATCTGTAACACAAGTGCTTAAAAAAGCTACTTACCACGGAATCAGATCAATGTATGTGATGTTGTGCAATATATTTATTTATTTATAGTGGTGTGTCACACCACTACACAGTAGTCCCCTTCAAATTGACTACTGCTACAAGTTGGTCATACTAGCTTTCAATTATTATTTGACTGCAGTAATCCACTTTTCTATAACTACAATTTATTTATTTATTTATTCAAAATAAGGTACACTGACAGATTTCTATCAAAACATGACAAGTGTAGTTACATTCTAAAAATGGACTGGACATAAATCCAAAAATAGTGTACACAGCATGAGTAATTGATAACTTATATAATACTTTGATAACCTATATAATTAAAATAAATTGACTACAGTAGTCCACTAAAATTTGACCACATTACTACACAACTAAAAAAAATTCTAACCAGACCATGGCACAAAAGAAACTGGAAACAAGTGATTAATCACAATTGGGTCAATGAGTTTCACGACTAATGATTACTTACCCATTATTCTATTTAAATGTACAGACGGAACATATGACTCACTACAATTATTTTGTTTGTGTAGCGTTAAATTAATTAATTGGCCTCAAATCAGATTTGCAATTTTTTATTTCTGAGACATTAGTTCTGAGAGCCATCCATTCCCCCTAAAGTCTGTTGATGAAGACAAGACTACTCCAAGCCGTCATCATAGTCAGATGGGTAAAAAAAACATATTTATAATTTTTTTTAAGCTATTGCATAGCTTTTATCGCGGGCTTTGAGCGCGGCGACCGAACCAAGAAATTCCGAAACGAAAAAAACCTTACAATCGTCTAACGTCGTTTCAGTTCGGTAGACTTCGGCACGGTGTTTGTGTGCGTGCGGTTAGACGTATTGTACGACTCTACGAAACTCGCAAGAATCGAGACGAGCTGCTCCGAAATCGGACGATGCTATGCAATAGCTATACCGCGGCAGTCCCCGAGTGCCACACGTCTTTTTTTATTTGATATTTGTTTTAGATAATGTTACCACCATATTTTAAGATAATATCTGTACCAAATAAACAATTATTTTATTCTATTCTACATATAAGACGAATGTTAATGCTATCACTCACTTAGTATCTCATTTGTATTTTGGTAGCAAGTGCTGTGTAAGGACCGAGAGGTCACCGGTTTGAGTCTGGGGTTGGGCAAAATTTGTGTGAGTTTTTCTGTAAAGAAATTACTCAGTCTGGAGCTAGGAAGTTGGCTGATGCGCGCTCGTGCCTCGGAAAGCACGTCAAGCCGGTGGTCATGAGCCCGGTCCCTCATCGGTCATGTCGGATTGCTGTCACCGACCTATGAGAGTAAAGGACCAGTAGGGCTACCATGAGTTTAAAAGTTACGAACTCGATATCGCCTACGTAAATATGTCTATGAAAACTTGTACAGCGCCCCTGGTTACGCTAAGAACTAAAATCGGTCGTATGAAAAAACAACTCGATAGGTTTTTAACGTGTACCGCTAGAGAGTGTACTTGTGTTTGCGCGCATACTTGTGCACTTAGGGGTGTGAGCCTTCCGCTCCCCCGCCAGCCCGGTGAAGTTGTAGAAGTCATCTTAGGCTAACAGCTTAGTCCTTTCGAAAAAAAAAAAAAAATACTTGTGCACTATAACATGTCCTGCATACTTGGCTGATCTTAATTGAGATCGGCTGCTATGGCCGAAATCGGTCAGACGCCATAATTGACACAAAAAGATGCATTATTAAGTTTGATCATTATGTGTTTGTGGCACCTTAGCTCATATTCATGAATGATGCGTATTTATTTATGCAAATTTGACAAAACAATGAGTTAAGTATTTTATCACAACAAATACTTCTTTGTTTTTGTATTGTTTGATTTTTACTGCTGATTAAATGAGTAGTTCAAATACCTTTGAGACTTCGTAAATGTTTGCCCCATTGGAGTATTTTATGTTACCCCTACCACTGTATTCGTCACTATCACTACATAGTGTAAAATGAAGCTGTCTAACTTGTATATAAACATATTTTGCTGTGGTTTCTATAAATTGGTAGACTGACTATTAGTCTTTATGGGTCTACACGCGTTATTAGGAGTAGCAAATACATAGCTACTTATTGCCCGATGTTTCGACTGGGTTAGACCCATAAACCATATATATATATTGCACCCATATGGGTGTAGACCCATAAAGACTAATATTTAGTGTAATGGAACGCGAAAGTCTAAAATCATACATTGGTAGACTGATTCATGAAGGAAGGTTTATAATTATATCGAACTGAAGCGAAGATGAGTCTCTTTTACTTCAACACTCACATAAATCACATTATATATTGAAACATTTTTTTATTAATATCAGACAACATAGTCCTAGGTTTAAAGACAAAGACTATACCTTGGTCTATAGTGCTTACATTAGCGTTTCAACCAGAACTAAACTAGTCTGTAACTATATCTCACTAGTACATGTAACTCATATTGAGTTACAGAGGCCGACCTCATTTATGCAACAACCGCGATAATGCGTGATAATTTATGCCTAGGTTTTACCAGTTATGTACCTACCTAGATGCTTTAGAAAACTGTAACTGTCCGGGATATTTTCCATGTTGTTTTGTTTTAATGGCGCTTGCAACAGTGCCGAAATATCGGGAGCTCATTAAAACAAAACAACATGGTAAATATCCCGGACAGTTTCAGTTTTCTAATGTGTGTAACCATGACAGTTTAAAATTATATACCTAGATGCTGTTATTTTCTAGCTATTGCCCAGCTTCGCATGAGCGATTTGGGGGTGTGAGCCATCCGCTCCCCCGCAAGTCCGGTGATGATGACGAGGCTACTTCAAGCCATGGTCATATTATTAGAAAACTGAAACTGTCATGCCGCTTGCAACAGTGCCGAAATATCGGGAGCTCATTAAAACGAAACAACATGTTAAATATCCCGGACAGTTTCAGTTTTCTAATGGGTGCAACCATGACAGTTTAAACCCATCGTCGTACCTATGTCAGTTAGGAAAAAAGAGCATGAGCGCAAAATTATCAGTGATTCCCTAAATACTTAAATAGTATTGTGCATAAAACCTTCCTCTTGAATTATCATCTCTTCAAAATCTGCAACAAAATCCGTTGAGTAGTTTTAAAGATCCAAGCATACAAAGGGACAGACAGACAAAAAGACTTTGCTTCATACTGTGTAGTGATGATTCAATTCATGCTAATGATTTGTATCTGTTTACTTCACACTACGATAATATTATGCTTATTGACGATTTATAAATGCACTCAAACAACATGTCTCTATCAATATGAATAAAGGATTTTCAATCAACTTCATAAAAAGTAGTTCCCAGTTTGACATTTGATTTTTTGCCAGTAAAAAAGAAATTGTTAACATTTTTTGTATTTATCTCGCGTTTCGCTGAACCAATTTTGATGATGTTTTCAGAAAATGGGCTGCATATAGGTAGTAGAACGTTTTGGTATTTAACAGACTTAAGAAAAGTTCTCAGTATGATCTCTATGGAAGTTTGTCTGATTGTTGGTTCCTTTTGATTTTCCCTTCTAACTTACCACCATGTGAAAGGCAGTTAGGCTTCCTAGGTTCATTCTCAACTAATCTAGCCATTCGCAATCGTATCTAGCGTTTCAGAGGTCTAGGTCTGTCTATAAATAGCTTGCAAACGCACTGCACTTGTGACGTGCAAGTGGGAGCCGAATGACTCCTCCCGTTTGCACTCATTCTATTTATATAATGGGGGAACATTCATACGTATTTTATGTATAGATAATAATATGTATATGTATAGGCGAACCGAACCGGGCAGCGGGGGGCAGCTCTGCACTTTTGTCTTTCCTAAGTATCTTAAAATAAATAACCGATTTCAGCCATGACGGCCGATCTCAATTGAGACCAGCCAAGTGCGCAGGACATATTATAGTGCACAAATGTGCGCCCAAACACAAGTGCACTCTCTATTCCCTTACTCTCATAGTTCGGTGAGACGGCAATCAGACATGACCGATGAGAGATCGGGCGCAGGACCACCGGCTTAACTAGCTTTCCGAGGCACGGGCGTTCAACCGCCAACTTCCTAACTCCGGGCTGAGTAATTTCATTACAGAAAACTCACACAAATTTTGCCCGTCCCCGGACTCGAACCGGGGACCTCTCGGTCCTAACGCAGCACTTGCTACCAACAGACCATCGAGGCAGTTAAGTATCTTAATAAATAAATAAACGAATATCTTCTGGCCCGGAGTAAAATAATATGTTTGCCTCCCCTCTATCAGAGCAAAATCAGATTTGCTAAATTTCATTTCAATTGGTTTTAGTAGAATGACGTGAAAGTGCGACAAACAGACTAATAAACAATTTGCAATTTTAGGGTGAGAGCCATCCGCTTCCCCGCAAGCCCGGTGATGATGACAAGGACGGTGAACTGACTAACGACGATGGCTTGGAGGAGCCAAGCCTTCGTCGTTAGTCAGTTAGGGAAAAAAAAAATTGCAATTTTAGCAGAAATCGTAATATTAATTCTAGTATCAATTCTTATAATAGTTTTGCTAAACCCGATAGATTTAGCGAAGACTACTGTTTTAAAAGTATTCGTCTTTCTCTATGGATGTGGAAGAAGCAAAAGTGGTGTGCCAGGACCGTAGCACAAGGGAGTGATATCTGCCTACCCCTCTAGGAAGAAGGTGTGATTTTATGTATGTATGTATGTATGTATCTTTTACTAAAATTTCTAAAACATGTGCTAAATTTTCTCACCAGACATCCTGTATGATTCGCTTGAAATAGAGTTATTAGTATACGTCTTAATTAATAGAGATATACTCATAATCATATTTCAATGTAAAATGGTAGGAAATTTTGTGTGTGCGTCACAGGAACTTGGCAGTACCTAGACAGACTGGAATGTTTCAGATTCCTATAAAATAAGATTGGGATATAAGTGTTCTCAGCGTACTATAGGTCTATATAGAAGATGGCCTAGCTCTTAGAGTTAGGTTGAAGGTGCCACTAACTTAGTTATTATTAGGTACCCCAATGTCAAATGGAACTAATCTTTAACGTTATGTCACTAATTAGAATTAATGTAGGTAAATATTATTATGATAGACTTGATAGGTTAGGAAGTTAGGAAGTTGGCTGATCCACGTTCGCCGCGGAAAGCATGTTAAGCCGGTGGTCCTGCGTCTGATCTCTCATCGGTCACGTCTGATTGCTATCTCAATGAACTATGAGAGTGAGGGAACAGAGAGTGCACTTTGTGTTTGCGCTCACGTGTGCACTATAAATCTCCTAGGTCGTAAGCTGATCTCGATTGAGATCGGTCGCTATGGCCGAAATCGTAAAAACATCTTATTGTGTGTGTCCCAAATCTATACTCTATACTAATATCCAATCAAAAACATAAATGTGAAATGAGAGCCACGTTCAATATTATGATAATTGCCTTGGTTGTTGACTTCAACGACAAAGAAGTGAGATCTAAATGGGTGCCAAGTTCAATGGTCAACCCTGAAATTTATTTGTAAGTAACACTACCTATAACATACCTATCATATCTTCTTATAACATTTAAGATAATGTATGGTGGTAGCCTATGAAGGTCTGTCTTGGCTAGTTTCTATAAACCTACCAACGTATTATTATGTTCGCTCGCTTCTTCTACCAACAATCCAAATTTTCGGAATTATAAAATAAATACCGACAAATACCAAACTAACCAAGACAACTAACTAGATTACTAACTAACTAACTAAAGAAAACTAGCCAAGACAGACCTTCATAGGCTACCACCATACATTATCTTAAATGTTATAAGAAGATATGATAGGTATGTTATAGTGTTACTTACATAAATAAATTTCAGGGTTGACCATTGAAGTTGGCACCCATTTAGATCTCACTTCTTTTGTCGTTGAAGTCAACAACCAAGGCAATTATCATAATATTGAACGTGGCTCTCATTTCACATTTATGTTTTTGATTGGATATCATTACTTTTTGTAGAAAAGTATATCCAATCAAAACATACATGTGAAAATGAGAGCCAAGTTCAATATTATGATAATTGCCTTGAATTGCTGACTTCAACAACAAAGAAGTGAGATCTAAATGAGTGCTCAATGGACAACCCTAAAATTTATTTATATGTAACACTATAACATACCTATCATAATTATCTTCTTATAACATAAGATAATGTTTGGTGGTAGCCTATGAAGGTCTGTCTTGGCTAGTTTCTATAAACCTACCAACGTATTATTATGTTCGCTCGCCAGTTTCTACCAACAATCCAATTTTTCGGAATTATAAAATGAAAAACTAGCCAAGACAGACCTTCATAGGCTACCACCATACATTATCTTATGTTATAAGAAGATATGATAGGTATGTTATAGTGTTACTTATAAATAAATTTTAGGGTTGACCATTGAACTTGGCACCCATTTAGATCTCACTTCTTTTGTTGTTGAAGTCAACAACTAAGGCAATTATCATAATATTGAACTTGGCTCTCATTTCACATGTATGTTTTTGATTGGATATCATTACTTTTTGTAGAAAGTATATATCATCGTAACGCCGTGGGTCCTTAGAAAAGGACAAATTCAAAACTAAAACTAGACTTTATAAATATAAAACAATTGAATCAGTTACTGTATTTTCCTACGTTTACGGGGTATAACCCTAAGTAATAAATATGAAAACCGACTATAAGTACCTACTCTTAATTGTAAATAAGTAAGTATACCTAAATATATACTTAGTGCTCTGCCTTCCCCGGTATATAGGCGTGATTAGGCACTAATTAGGTGAATGAAATGAAATAAAATCCGGTTCGGAGTCGACCGGTTGCTGTTACCACCATACAGTTGCGTAAAACCCGCCAAGTGACTCTGACCTATCTCGGTCAGGTCGCGTTCCGGAATCAGCACTGTACGAACCGGAGCCAGGGGGGACCATTGCTGCGGCAAGCGCCGGACCAGTGGAGTCTTAGCGGCGGTATTGTGCGGGCGGAGCGGGTCGGCCCGCCCGCCAGGGAGAGCCGTAGAAACGGTAGTGCCTTCCGATCGGCGGATTGGCCAACTCCGTCCCGCACAGCTCAATACCAATGCGAGACTCCACGCCTTGTCTCGTTGTTGCCGCAGCAGTGGTCTCCTCTTTCACGTCCCCATTTCCCTCTCATATCGATGTTCCGCGAGGGAGGGTGAAACGGCTTGCAGGGTGAGTGCGACAGGGTCAAAATGGTATATTGTACCTGTCGACCTCATATTTGGATCTCACTACCGCTTACCATCAGGTGGAGTGGGGTCATCTTGTTAGCTCATTATGAAAAAAATCCAGTATTTTATTTATTCCTTTGTATTCATGTAATTACCTATCTGCATACCAAATTTCAACTCTAGGTCATTTGGAACTGGGTTAGAATTTTGATCTGTCAGTCAGTCAATGATAAAAATGAGGATTTTTGGACATTAATATCTAAATAACTGTTTGAGATAAGCTTATGAAATTTAGAACACATATTTATCTCGCAAGTCACAATATATGAGCCAAATTTGATACGTTTATGTGAAATAGTTTTTGATTTATGAGGGGGTTCAAAAGTGGGCCCAAATGGTTCGTGCAATATTACACCCGGCGCGGCTCGCCAGTTCTGTTTCTTGAACTTGGCTTGACACGCTACCGCGTGTCTAGATATCATCGTAACGCCGTAGGTCCTTTGAAAAAGGACAAATTCAAAACTACAACTAGACTTTATAAATATAAAACAATTGAATCAGTTACTGTATTTTCCTACGTTTACGGGGTATTACCCTAAGTAATAAATATGAAAACCGACTATAAGTACCTACTCTTAATTGTAAATAAGTAAGTATGTATCCCTAAATATATACTTAGTGCTCTGCCTTCTCCTGTATATAGGCGTGATTAGGCACTAATTAGGTATTTATGTTAAGCGTCTCATAATAGAACCTAACCGCAGCAGTGGTCTCCTTTTTCACGGCTTTCAGGGTGAGTGCGACAGGCTCAACATGGTCTATTGTGCCTGTCGACCTCATATTTGGATCTCACTACCGCTTACCATCAGGTGGAGGAGGTCGTCTTGTTAGGCTCTTATAAAAAAAAAAACCTAATTATTAAAAAATTGCCAGTTTTTTATTTTTTCCTTTGTATTCATGTAATTACCTATCTGCATACCAAATTTTAACTCTCTAGGTCATTTGGAACTGGGTTAGAATTTTGATCTGTCAGTCAGTCAATGATAAAAATGAGGATTTTTGGACATTAATATCTAAATAACTGTTTGAGATAAGCTTATGAAATTTAGAACACATATTTATCTCGCAAGTCACAATATATGAGCTAAATTTGATACGTTTATGTGAAATAGTTTTTGATTTATGAGGGGTTCAAAAGTGGTTCCAAATGGTTCGTGTAATATTACACACGGTGCGGCTCGCCAGTTCTGTTTCTTGAACTTGGCTTGACACGCTACCGCGTGTCTAGATTATAAAGCTGAAGAATTTGTTTGTTTAAACGCGCCAATCTCAGGAACTACTGGTTCAAATTGATAAAATAGTTGTAAAGTGTTGGATATACCATTTATCGAGGAAGGCTTTAGGCTATATAACATCGCGCTGCGACCAATAGGAGCAAAGGAACAATGGGAAATGTGTAAAAAATCGTAGTCCTGAATAACAGACACAGTTTACTCATGACATTGGGTAGACTTTCCCCAGCAACGGCCAAAAACATGCCAATATCGTCTAGATTGGCTCATTAACTTTCGTAGACCTATGTTGACAAACACAGGGAGGTATTCTGGCTGATAGCCAACCCTTTTTGCCGCTTATATCGGCTATGAATAGTATAAACTTGTATTGAACATTTCTGTGTCTGGTAAAGTGTGTAGTTTGTCTGTATAATAGCGCGAAGATCGAAATTGGTGAATTGTAAAATCATGATAGCACATGGCAGGAAGTGATCTCTGCCTACCCCTCGGGGAATAGGCGTGATTCTATGTATGTATGTATGTATGTATGTGGTCACGATATTTTTGGAAGAGATTCAAATTCGTATACTATATTCTTTAAAAGTGAGCGCAAAAGCGATATTAGCAGTAGCAAGTACATAGATATTTACTACTATTATAGCTACTTTTCCTTTTCTTAACCTTATCTATAGAAAGCGATTGAATTTTCTAAACCAGGCTTGAGATAATGGGAAAGCAGATCTTTTTCCTCATGCTCGATTGACGTTCACTAAAATATAACTGAAGCAACAGAGTGCACACGTGTGCGCGCACAATATTGTGCACTATAGCGCAGTTAAGTTATGAAAGTACTACCAGTTAGCTTAAAATTAAAATATTTATTAGCAGTTAGGAATCATGGCAGTCAAGAGCATAATTCTTTACTGGCTAGTGTAGATAGCGAACATTACACAAGGTCAATGACCTCAGGTAAATTTATTGTTCCTAGAGTCAATAATTATTACGGTGATAGAACTCTCAGGAAGCGACTTCCTTATCTAATGAACAGTTTACCTGCGAACATTAGAAATGAAAGCAATAAATGCAAGTTTAAAAATATGCTTAAAAGGCATTATATGTGTTTATTGCCTGAATATTAATTTATAATTTATATAAATATAAATACATATATTTAGTTATAAGTATATATAAGTATGTATTATGAAGATTTAAAAATTATATAACTCGCTGATCCTGCAGTCAAACTGTTAGACGGTTTTGCGGGACACAATTTAGTTTATAAGTCAAAATTGTTGTTTTAATAATAAATAAATAAAAAATAAATAAAATTATACCGAGACCGTACGTTTAAGAAGACTGTAGCAGTACCATGAGTTGGCTATCGAAAACTTACGTACGTTAAAAACCTATCGAGTTGTTTTTTTCATACGACCTATTTTAGTTCTTAGCGTAACCACCAGGCAAGGGCACTGTACAAGTTTTTCATGGACATATTTGCGTAGGCGATATCGAGTCCGTAACTTTTAAACTCATGGTTACACTCATGGTAGCGCTACTGGTCGTCATACGTCAAAAGGTTATATCGACGATCTGTAGCTTAGCTGCCAGTAAAGACCATAACATGTTTGTTTATATCTCACTTCACAATACCCTCTCAGTAGTTTAAGTATGCTTATATAATCTTTACGATTGACGTGGTGTTATGAGTTACGGACCCATATTCGCAGTTGCTAAGGAAGATATACTATATGTTATCACTATGTTAAGGAATGCAGTAAGGAAATCTGCATGTTTGATATTATGAAGTGAAATGCGTAGTTTTACGTCCGCGTGGCATATTTATTGGTGTAAATCATTAAAAAGCGTCGATGGCCGAGTGGTTTAGGTCGCCGCTTGCTATTCAAGAGGTCGCCAGTTCAAACCTCGCCACCTAATACTGTGTTTTTTAAATTTGGAATTCATATGTGTATGTAGGAAGAGGGGATATGTAACTACATAATTAATAATGAATAATACATCAGGTATATCAAAACCGATCTAATACTTTATTACTTTTCTTTAATGAGAACCATATCCATCACTTATCACTTTTATCAAATAACAATCTTAGCAATTGTAGCAAATGCCTAAGACATAAACTACAATTGGAGTTTGATTTATTAATTACAAATTGCACAGCAGCAGTTTTATAATTAACGATAATAATTAATTCAACAATCGAATTAATTATCCAAAGGTGTCTAGGATAAGCTATTGCAACGGTACAACTAGTGCACCGTGCCACGCCAGAGCCAAGACCGCCTGCACTGTTGAAAGTGAGCGCCTTTTATAGTCGAGTCGAGCGGCGAGGGGGAGTGACTAACGACGCAGCTGGTCGGTGACGTGACCCGTGCACGTGCAGCTTGTTACTCATTCTATAATGAAGGCGAGCGATGACTTTGCCGACACGGCCAACCTGACTAGCGGTCGTCCTCGAACGCTTCAACTAAAGCATGTCTAGATTTCTGTAACAAAAGCATCGTTCGATCATCCTGACAAATTAATTAGTCCGGTCTATAATGACCCTGAAAATCAATTAGTTCTGGTCTGGTCTACATGAACCCTTCAGATGTATTACAATTAACCCTTCAGAAATATTATTACAATTAACCCTTCAGATATATTACAATTAACCCTTCAGATATATTACAATAGTTCTGGTCTGGTCCACATCGACCCTTCGTATATCTCACACTTTGCTCTGGTCCGGTCTCTAATTAGACCCTTCAGGCACTAGTATTGGTCCGGTTCCCTCTCCCTTTTTTTTTTAAAGAACCCTTCAACACTAGCCAGTTTTGGTCCGGCCACGTGCCCTTCAAAACTCTGCTCTTTTTTTTTTACTTTACTCTTTTTTTTTTACTTTACTTTTTTTTATACCAGTTTTGGTCCGGCAAACAGCCCTTCAAAACTCTGCTCTTTTTTTTTAACTCTCTTTTTTTTATACCTTACGACCATAACCCTTAAAAGACATTTCCTGCGACATATTTTTTATTGACCAAGTAGTGGGTGTGGATCTCATCCCACTTCTGATGTAGGAAGGGGGATATGTAACTACATAATTAATAAATGAATAATACACTCCAGGTATATCAAAACCGATCTAATACTTTATTAATTTCTTAATAATGAGAAACCATATCCATCACTTATCACTTTTATCAAATAACAATCTTAGCAATTGTAGCAAATGCCTAAGACATAAACTACAATTACCGAGTTTGATTTATTAAATTTACAAATTGCACAGCAGCAGTTTTTATAATTATACGATGTGTAATAATTAATTCGACAATCGAATTAATTATCCAAAGGTGTCTAGTGATGAGCTTATTGCAACTGTACAAACGAGTGCACCGTGTAATCCACGTTACCAGAGCCAAGACTGCCTGCACTGTTTCAAAGTGAGCGCCTTTTATAGTCGAGTCGAGGCGGCGAGGGGAGTGACTTAACGACGCAGCTGGTCGGTGACGTGACCCGTGCACGTGCAGCTTGTTACTCATTCTATAATGAAGGCGAGCGATGACTTTTATTCTGCCGACATGTACAAATTGTTCGACGCTTTGACGGTGAAGGAAAACAACGTGAGGAAACCTGCAACACCTACAAAGAAATTCTATGGTTCAATGTAGTCGACCTGACCCGCACTTGGCTTCAGCGTGGTTGACTAAGGGCCCTTATAGCCCGGTGTTTTTTTTCCTAACTTACTTACGATGTTGGCTTGGAGTAGCCTTTGTCATCATCACCGGGCTTGCGGGGAGCGGATGGCTCTCACCCCTGAGTAGGCTCACGTGCCACATCAGTGGGGACGTATACGGGCAGATGTTGATGATGAAAAACGAGAAAATCTCACACGAATTTTACGGACAGATCCCGTGTCTTCTCCAGTCCTCACGCTTGCCACGAGTTGCCACTAATAAACCAACGAACAAGATATATAACGGCTTTATCTCGCAGCAATTCGAAATGACCTTGACTCCAATAATTTAATCCGCCATGCGCTCGCGCATGATATTCATTATCAAACGCTTTAGCGACATTTCGGTCAGCAATAGCGGCTCTCAGGCTAATGTGGCATATGCTGGGGCCCGTACCTCGTTGAAGCCACTTTATAGTCCTTACCTATGTGTGTTATTTCTTTGTTTGAGTTTTAGTGTCTTGTGTTTTTATGTTTCATTGTATACTCTGTAATTTCTGCATGTCGTAGTCGATAATATTTTTTCTTTCTTTCTTTCTTTTTAATATGAGTCTTGGAAAGGATTTTGGTATTGACTTTCCTGTTCACTCAGGCTTCTAAGAAATTCACGTGCTTTGTTGCGGATTTCATCAATTAGCATGCAGCTAAATAAATTGTCCCCAAGTAATATACTTATATCTCGTGGGTTATTGACTCAATGATTCAAAGGGTAGACTTGAGAAACAGATATAATTGTCTAGAAGTGTTATTGTAAGCATCAAGTTTAATTTACTTACAATTCCCTTTAAGGACATACAAAATGTTGACTCTGTCATCATGAACTTTATTAAGATTGGGAGATGGGTAACCTGAATCCTTACTTCTAACTATTATTATCCAATCCGAAAGTATATTTGTCTGTCTGTCTGTCTGTTACGCTTTCACGCATAGAGTACTTTTGAACCGGATTTAAATGAAATTTAGTACATGATATAGTCCAAGAGTCTGAGAAAGGACATAGGCTACTTTTTTAACCGACTGCGCGATAAATAAGTAATGTTTTACCCGTTAGCAACGTCACTACGCGGACGAAGTCGCGGGCGAAAAACTAGTAGTATTTATTATATATTTTTTTATTTTTATTTTTGCATTAATGCGGTTCATAATACATCCACCAAACAAGTTTTCAATAGTATAGCTCTTATAGTTTCGGAAAAATGGCTGTGACATACGGACGGGCAGACGGACAGACAAGTAGACAAGACGAATCTATAAGGCTTCCGTTTTTTGCCATTTGGCTATGGAACCCCAAAAATCTCCTCGACACAAATACTTGGTTATAAAAATAAAGCATAGAAAAAAATCTAACGAATTCAAAATGTTTTCGCGAAATGTCTTATACGGTTAACAGAAATAGCTTGAAACAGCTGCTTTCGTGGACTTTGAACGATGGTGGTAGGTATTTACTCAGATGATAACAGCTGACAGATTCGCTAGTTGTTTCCGAAAACCCTTATTGTGTGGAAAACATTAAGAGATATTGTTTTACATGACCATTTCATTGAACAATTTGTTCAGCTAACAACACATACATTGTTTTGTATCCGGAGGATAAAAACCCTGTATAATTTAAAGTTATGGATATCAGAAACAACAGTGTAATACACGAATGCTTTAAATAGGGCAACTGCGTCCCTGTAGAATTCGGTACAAAAAACATCGATGTCCGTCACAATAACATTTGTCCCGTGTGGGAATCGAACCCACGACCTTTGGAACCGTAACCAGGGGCACTAGCCACTGATCCACAGAGCCAATACATTTGACATAATAGCAAATACACTTTAAAATAATAAAATAACAAGTAATTAGCAACATATAAATAAATGATGATCTGATCCTGTGGTAAAAGTAGCTGCTAATCACTTCCTGTAACAAACATCAGACCAAGAGACGAAACAAACATTGATGTTCGTCCCACAAATATATGTCCCGTGTGGGAATCGCACTCACAATTCTTGGAGCCGTAGATAGTGATCATGGGTCGTCAACCACCGTTCCACCGAGCCAGTCAAATGGGAAGAAGTTAGAGTATAAGTTAGCTTTAAAGTAGACATAGGACCGAGATCCTTGCCCGTTCTGATTTTCTGACCTGATCGAAGTTAGGTGTGATCAAAGAAGGTAAACGTGTAACAGAATTTGCAAATCATAACTTAAAAATCCAAAGTGGCATCGATTTGAAAATACAGTTATACGTGACCAAATACATGTATGATTTTGTAAAGTTGTAAGCGTTTTTTATGATAATCATGGAAGGCTGCATTTGAAGAATGTTTCAACGATAACGAAACGCATTTCACACAGCGTCATAATTAGGAATGAGAGCCATCCGCTCCCCGAACAAACCATCATCGTATAACATTTAAAAAAACAGCGTCAATAAAAGGTATAGTTATTCCGAGTCGGTGTTTGATCCGGGTCCGTGTGTGATTATGTATATAAATCTATGGATGCATATCAGTCTTTCCTGACGCCCATAGTACAAGCTCTGCTTAGTTTAAAGTCGTGATGACCGTGCGTGGAACGTCCTAAATATTTATTTATTTAATGGCACGGGTTAGAAATGACGAACTAAACCTCTTGGTCCGAAATACCAGTCTCTGATACGTATACAAATACGTGTGACGGACATATAAGGCCGTATAATAAAACAATTATTTACCGACCATCGCTTTATTTGCCACTTACCTCAATCACGGACAGGCTGTCTTGTACGCCATTGCGACCATTAGATAAAGGCAAAGCAAAATAAATGTGATAAACGC